>CM035593.1:32941280-33566280 GCA_020423425.1 Chrysopa pallens
TGAATTTAGCTCTTGTTTATCTATAAACAGCACATGCTATTCCGAAGGATATTTGATTGTCAATTCTATTGTTTCCGCACACCTATTGAGTGGTTAAATAATTTTTGGGTTACTAATACACAAATAAAAAATTTAGTCCGCCCAAAAAACATTAAAAATATATGTTTATAAAATTTTACTTACTCGACTACATGGTATTATTTCCAAACTACCACCACATTGCCATACACGAAATGAAATTTCTAAATTTTCACCACCCCAAACATCCATACGCATATCGTATTTTCCTAATTTTTCAAAATATTTTTTATCAATAACAAATAGACCACCAGCTATCATTGGAGTGCGTATTGCTGCTGTTGGATCTTTTAAACGATTTTGTCGTTCTGCACTACTTAAATATTCCCATTTAAATACTAAATTCCAATCGAAACCACCACGAAGATCTGCAGATGCACCAATATATTGAAATGTATCCATACTTATAACATCTATAACTGGACACACGACTCGTGTTGGATCCTAGAAAAAAAAAGCTTTATTTAGAAATATTGTATAAAGTGAGTGAAAGTGATCGAGATCAAGTGAGGTATTGCCAAATGGTATTAAAGTTAGGAATGTATTGGAGGATATACTCGTTCAATGAATGTTATTTTTGAAATGTTTGACGCAAAATTATCTACCAATTAAGAAAGTTTTATCTAAATTGGAGATGTATGGATAGGATAGGTACACCAGAGGTACCCTTTAAGACAATAGTCTTAATATCTTTCCATTTAAAAATCGAGAAATTAGAGAAAAAAATCCATTTTTGAATTCGAAAAAACTCTTTTATAAAATTTTGACCAATTAATTTTAAAACTAACACATATTTAAGGATGGGAGACGTAGTTTTTGAAATACAGCCTGAAATCCTATTCGGAAGCCAATACCTAGGACCAATTTTAAGCATAAATTCGGAAACAGTAATTTAATAGGAAAATGGCTTTTAAGATTTTTATTGACCCTAAGAAAGCCAAAAATAGAGAAAAATATTTTGGAAATTCACGATGATTTTCGAAGATTTCAATAAATAATATATAATTTTCACAAAACAAGAAAAACTTGTTTGCTTTTAAAAATCACTGAAAGGTCACAAGTTTTATAGTACCACAGCTAAGTAAGTTTGTTTTCCTATACAGCATTGAACATTCTTGGAATGATTCAAGATTTCACCAGCTTAAAGTAGTAGAGGCCAAGCGGACATTTCTGGATTTACTCGACTGCATCAGATTAAGATTTAGGAGAAATCTTACCTTTTTTAAGTACCTACACCAAATTGAATCTCCTTATATGGTGCTACGCGTACAGGGTAGCCAATCAGAATAGTAAAAAAAGCGATAGGATTTAATTGAGTGCATCAGATTAAGATATTATAGTTTGATTACGTGCTGAACAGTGTAAATTTTATTAATCTTACAATTTGAACGTAACGCAGGTGGCGTGTCTTTTTTTGCAAGTTTGTGACTCTTCCATTCTTTTGGTTCACGCTCAAATCGTCAGATTAGAAAATTATACATTTTTCACCATATAATTAACCTGCTGGAGTAAATTCATCGATAGATTTTTTTTTACAATTTTCATCGTCTTCCCTATATTTATTTCTATATTTAATCTTGCTTTTGTGAGAATCGTTTTTAGCAATCAACACCATGTAGATAAGTAATTTTATGATTTTGGTGTTATTTTTTAAACCGAAATTTTTCCTATTTTAAAACTCATAGAGTATTGCATTTACACGTAAAATTGTTTTATTTCATTTGAGATAAAAAAAAAAAAAACTAGATAAATTTATAATGTTTGAATAGTAAAATTGCAAATAAGTATTCACGTATTTAATTTAATTTAAAAATAAAAACACAATAGATACTAATTTTTAAACTTTCAACTATTGAGAAATAATAAACTAAGTGCACAATAAGAAAATATGCAATATGTTTAAAATAACAATTTATTATTATTAGCATAGTCCAATTATTTTTATATACTGTGTATATTTAAAATTTCTTTCAATAAAGCTTCTTAAAATTATACGTAGACATATAAACTTATAACCTGTTCCAGTATCCCCGGATTTATTGGTTTTAATATAGATTAGATCTCTATACCAATCAAGGAAAGAATTATTTAAATTTGGCCCGACTTACGAAATATATCAGAATATATTAGTTTTAGTCTTAAGTTTGTAACACCAAGCAAAATTGAACGCAACAAAAATTTTTTTCTTGGTATTTAGCTGAAATTATTGTGGCGTATTCTGGCCATAATATTGGGATCCATGAGCAAACTGTTTGTTTTATGTTTTGTTTAGAAAACAACTTTTGTTTGAACCGTTTTTTCGTAAAATATATTGATTCACCCCAAATTTTAGCTCAATTTTATCTAATTAACACATATATAATTACAATATATACTCTTACTATGTATGTATTTACAACTGTACAGAGTGGATATTTAGAGTATTTAGAGTAAATAAAATTGTTCAAACATTGATACTCAATCATATGCCGAGTATCTAAATAATTAACTTTATTAGTAAAATTATTAACTTTATTATTATAAAAATTTTAGTTTTGTAGCATTAATTGAAAATTTGTTAAAAGTAAATATGACTCAAATAAAGTCTTTTTGCTTCGAAACTACAAAAAATTTTATTTAGTGTGAATGAAAAATTATGTAATAACAATCGTTAATTAGAAATTAACATAAATAAAAGAAATTAGTAAAACGAGTTGCTGTTTTATATAATAATATTTAAAACAATACTTAGCTCGGGGAAAGGACAATATAATAACTACCAAATTACCCGTTAACAATTAATTTCATATTATACGTATGTCTAAATAAACACTGGGTATAAAAAGAATATTATAAAGGTATTTATTTCAGAATATTATCTGTCTAAAAATGTAATTTGTTCACATTTAAAAACTATAGCATGCAACAAAGTTTTAAATGAATTGATGTTACTTGTATGCCAGTACAAGCGTAGAGTACTTACAGTATCATTCAAAAATATTTTTACAATGCAATCTTAAAAACACGAACCCAATAAAACCAAGTTTATTTATACTTCCTGTCTTTGTTAATTAAGTTTACATCATGTAATTAAATAACGTCAAATGTTAATTGATGATACATAAGTATTAATTTTATGATTTTATACAGCCTGGAAACATAGTGCGAAGACTACAATTTATTTGAATTTTAAATTTACTGATATTGGTTTCAATGATGCAAAATGATAATTTATTTTCTAATATACTTCAAGTGAGGGTTTGTAAAATATTTATACGTATGTGATTTTTTTAACGTTTTTCAGGGTAATTGTTTTATGAGAAAATTAGATTTATTATTTTTATCGTCCCAACGAATTTGCCTGCAAATTTTCAACTCGATTGATCACGAAAAAAGATTAAAATTTGAAACATTGTTTTTACGACAGGCAAACAGACAAACAGAGCCTATGAGTTAAAAGAAAAAGAGTAAAAACAGAATGTTTTTGTACTAGGCTTAGAGCTCAAGCTAGGCTAAAAAAATTTTCGGTGATGACTCATAGCCTAATAAGTATGGTAACCACAGGTGACCATACAAGGCAGGAATCAACCTTCCACGCTGTCAGTTTCTGTATATTTAAAAGACGTAAGTGTTGGGTTGAGTCCAAAAAAGAAAGAGTTTGAAAGAAAGTTTCATGGATTAAAATTGTAGACCATCTATAATACCTACGAAGCGATAATTGTTTGAGACGTTCTTTATCCGATTTAGTCTTTGCGTCTTGTGGTGTAGAAAAGGAAAATATTACTTTACACTGTAATGTATTATTGATAAACACTTAGTGAATATCAATATGGTTAATAATGAACGATGTATCGATCTTTTACGGATTTAAACATCGATATGTTGTTCGCATTCATAACCATGACAGCAATGACTTTTAAATCTACCAAATCTTTTAGAAATCATTTACAATTTTTTTTTCTAGAAAAACTGTATTCTCAGTATATTACAATGTAAATAATTAATAGGTACATCAAATGTTAACAAATACTACAAATCTGTTTGAGAATAAGGATTTCGAATAAGATACAATATTTTTGTTCGTACAATAACAAATTTTCAAACTGCAGTATTGTGTAATCATACATGTAAACCAATTCTTAATACTCATATAGAAGTCATTGCGATACTACATTGCTATAGCGCCACACAGAGTTAGAGCTATCTAAATACAAACCATTAAATTCAAATTGGATATGCAATTTAATTGTACGTGACAGAATTCTAGATAATTGATAATATTTATATATGTACTTATAGTTGTTACTAGTATTACTATACTAGTAATAGTTTTATGTACACCTATACTCTGATTAAATTTGCTTATCAACCAAAAATTTTCGTGAAAAAATAGAAGTTAAAATACTTTTTGTTTTTAATTTTTAAAACACTAATAATAATGATATTTGCATTTGATATTCAAAAATTTCACTTGATAAAAATTATGAATCCATACGAAGTTGCGAATGTCGTGGATATTATAAGCTCAAATTGTCTAAGCACCATCGAAGCCTGCAATAAACACGTAATATCCAACATACAATACCTTTGTCAATGTCCAAATAGTTTTTGTTCCACTAGGAACGACTTGCACAAATTAACTCACCATCATTGGTACTTTTATTTAATTTTGACTTACTTAATTTCCCTTACTTTTATATCTAAAAAAATCTATTTTTACAAAATTTCTTTCTACAAAAATTCTTAACATAATATCGAGTCAATAATAGAAGATACTGAAGTGAGACAAACTTTAAAGACAATAAAAAAGCCGTTAAATGTACCTTAGTGTATTGCATATTATTTGATCAGAGTATATCTAGCATTATACGTTATGCATATTCAATAAAATATAGTATAATAGCTCACTTGAATATTCATTTTGATATTGAAAATGTATCTATAGAAACAGTAAAGTGTGATTTACAATTACGTACAATTGATTTATTATTCACTTTTTTTTTTTCATCGCAGAATTTTTTTTTTCAAATATCGTAACGCCATTGATGATAAATAATTGAACTAAATTTATTAATCGAATAAGCGGTGTAAAAAAAAAATTAAATTTTATGTAAATTTTAGTATTCATAAAATGTACAAATAAATTGTGTGCTTTATAGACCAAGAGGTTACCATAATTAAATACCCTTGATCGGTTAAAGAAAAAACTTTATTAGGAAATACTGTAGATATTTATATAGTAGAAAGACTTTTAGGACTCTTATAAGTAGAGGAAATAAGAAAACTTTAATTTGTCTATTGCATTTCCCTTTATTTTAGGGAAAATCTTCAAAAAAGCAACATTACTTATAAAGGTAGGATATAGTGTTTTTTTTTATCCAATGTCAAATAATAGGGAAGAAATAAAAACACCCCTTCCATTTTAAATATCGTTATATAAAAAATATTAACATTTTTATTATGTCTTGACAACGGAGTTTTTTTTATAATCGATGTTAAATGAAATGATCAAGGCACTTAGGAAATTTTATGTTTTCTTTTGATCTCGTCCCTTTTATGCAATCTAGAATGATGCGATTTCTGGTTTAGTTTTTAGACATGTTCAATTTTTCAATTAAATTTTTGTTTCCCGATGTCGAATCAGTGTTTGAACTGATTTCTATAGAAAGGAGGACCATTTTGTGATTATATTTGGGATGGGTAGTATTTGAGATATGGCTTGACATTTATTCGAAACATTAACACCCAGATTGAATTTCCAACCATATCTCAAAAACTACACATTCAATCGTTAAATAAATTATAATTTTGAAATCTACGAGAAAAATATTTTGTCTTCGATTTCGATAAAAATATGTTTACAAGGGTAGTTTGATCTGTAGATTTTAAAAATATTTATTTAACGATTGTATGCGTAGTTTTTGGGCTATGGTTGGAAATCAAATCCGGAAATATATCCGCTTTTATTTCCGAGACATAAATTACCCTTAAAATTTTCAAAATAGAAATAAATATTTTTGTAATATATGTTATATGATATTTTGGCGATTTTTAAAGTTTTTTTTACAGAAACATAAAAATCACGCCAACAGTTCACAGAGCTACTAGTTTAAATAAGAATATGCAGGTTGGTTAAGTATCGGAATCAAAATTAATACTTTTTTTGTTGTAATGCTATTAGTAATGATAAATTGTTGATTTATCACGTTAAAACTATATGTGTATACAAAAATAGAGGTACACTAATATAATACACATCTCTCATTAATTTAGGCTAAGCGGTTTAATTTCTAAAATTACGGATTAAAAAACATCATATTATGTATATACGAATTATTATATAAGACTAAATGGATTTTGTATACTATGAAAATATATTACCTATGTAAAATTTGTAAAAGGATATTTAAAAAAATTTAAATTATTTACAGTATGTTCCGGGTTAAAGTGTAACCAGAGATTTATTTTGAAATAGAAAGAACAATTTTAACTATAGTCAAATCAGATGCAATTGTCCATTGATCACGCATTCCCTGTATAATCACATTAAGGCTTTATTTAATCGATTCTATTTTTTTGTTAATACATATTATATTATATGTAGTGTGCCGTATTGCATACTATAAATACTAATGAACTATTATTTACAAATGAATATAATAACCTTCAAACAACCAATGAAATTGTAGAATACTAATGTTCACGTGAAACATTTGTTTACAAACAATGGAGTAGTGAATCTGATTTTACTTTAATTTATAGATGCATAATGAATTTTTCGAAGAGCTCTATCAGAAGATGCCTGGTTGAATATTGCAAATTTGAAGTACAACCTCTGTTAATTATTTCAATTATTGTTTAAACATCTTAGCAAAGAAGCAAATAGTAAATTTTATCGTCAAAATTATTTAATAATTTTTTTACGTTTTATTTTAGAAAAAAATTAGAACAGCCTGTACAAGGTATTTTGATAAAACTTCTTATTTATGTATTTGAGGCGTTAAAAAAGATAATGCAATATTTTTTAAAAGTCAATTCGTGTCTAGTTTTTAATTTTTGTAATATTATTTTGATGGTATCGCCATGAAGTAATAACTCAAACTAAATTCTTAAAGCACTCGATAGAGATATTCGAGTAGTAAATTTTTGGTCAATGAGTTTATACATGTTGTTATAAAATATGTTTATTATTACAACTTCTTTATGTTTAAGTGTCTAAATGTTGATGAAATAACTGATTTTTGGTATAACTCGTTAAGTTATTCTCTTCGGTATAACTCGTTCAGTTATCGGGTATAGTATAAAGACAAGTAAAAAATTTAAACATAATTTTTTGGATCGTTTCATTAAGATCGTTTCATTTTCTCTATAGGTATCACTTTGACTCAATAATTTAATAAATGGCATTCAATATTTATAACGGTTTTTAAATCGACTATTATTATTATTCTATTATGATCTGTATAAGATGTCCTCATTTAGACAATGCTTTGGTTCAGAATCCTAAATGAAAAATTCCAAATAACGATCTATTTTTAAACTATTTTATATTCTTTAAAACTTATGCTAGTGATTATTTGGAATTTTTTAACAAAGTTATATTATTAACAATTTCTGTATAATAAAAGCTACTAACGCTATCAAAAGTGATGGATATTGTCTTGTAGTTTTACAAGTAGTTTGACTAGTCTTGTGTTGAGTTTTCACAAATTCATTTATAGCTTAAAATTAACTTTATTATACTGTCTAAGATATTAAATTTTTAATTTTAATCATCTAAAATGGTAGTATTAATATTTATCGGTGATAAAATGATTAGTTTTATAATTTTGTTTTTAGAATTAACTATGGGTCGATAGACAATTCTACAAGACAGTATCATATCTAATAATTCTTATTGGCATGGCAATAACGGACATTGGATTTCTTTAATAGCTTGATTACCATTATTTTACTTATGACTGATGGTAACCATTAGCAACTCAAATATATGTATTGTAGACACATGTTGTAAGGAATTACAAAGATATTGATGATGGAATCGGCAAATGTTAATTTTAATGTACTCTGATAGGTAAACAATATCCATATTTAAAAACAGACCTCATAACAATGATGATATAAGGTATTTGTGAAAATAAAATTTATCAACTCTTTTAATTATCAATAATTGTAAATTTTACCTAATCGTTGATAAATATTTTAATTCAGATTGTTTAAGTCGAATTCAATTAAAAAAATAATTAATTCAATTAAAAAAACAATTAAAAACTGTAAGTAGTAATGATTGGAAGCTAGAAAAATTTGTTTAAATTCTTTTAAAAATTCTAAAAAAACTCATTTTTCTTGATGACCAAATTCATAATCACATAAAAAATTTTTTCATAAAAAAGAATCTATAAACTAAAAAGTAAAAAATAATTTGGACTGGTATAGTGTAATAAACAAATGTCGAGCTAACTGTAACTAAACTCCATTACAGGAGTATAAAAATGGCTTAGAAAGACTTAATAACCAGGTATGCTTCCCATTTTGTAATAACTATAAAGAATAGAACTTTTGATCGCGATAGTATTAATGTCGATGCAGATTCACTATGTGTAGATAAAGTTTTATAAACTTACACATATTTTACTAAAGACTTTGATGTAATTTGTATATAGGGTAAGTCCGAGAGATATGGCCCGTCAAATTATTTTCGGAACCAATATGTAGATTGTAATATTTTATGCTTAGTTCACTTATATCAACGTAGGCTACTAGCAGCACGTGCAAAATGATATTGAAATTGAATCAAAAAGTAAGTAAGCATCGGTTTATGGGATCACCGAAAAAACAAAGTTTTTTAATGAGTACATATCTAGTTTCACGGTGATAAAATTTGAATAGAAATTCGTACTTTTTATTTACCTTAATTGATATAGTAAATATGTTACTTTTTAATCTCAAAATCGACATCGATTACTAGCCATTCATTTTTAATTGGATGTCGCCATCTCTCCCGGTTGATTAATAAGAAATCCGCATATTTGGCCTGATAAATATGAACACAGATTAGTATGCTTTTCTAAGCAGCCTGATAGACATAACACCTGCTCCAACTGTATGTCAAAGCTCAGTAATAATTTCATTTTAATCCGAGATAACGTCTATTATAAATTTAATATCCTATACAGTCAACGAGTATTTTGGTATTATTTTAACTGCTCAAACGCACATAGCCAAAGAACAGCAAACAAAAAAAAAATGAGAATAAGTTAAGAACTAAAATAAAACTCAATATAAAATAGATGAATATGGGTGATGAAATTAATATGGTAAGTCGAGATATATATAACAGTTTTTTTTTATAATTGTTTTCATCTTATACTTTGTTATGAATATTATCAGAGAGAACTGTAGAAATTTTCGAATAAATTTCGATGGTTGACCCCAATTTCCTAGATCAAAAATTTTTGGTATTTTATATATTTTATCAGTATGAATTAGTTAGTTGCTAATTTAGTGACGATCTCTCAAAAAGTACAGCCATCTCCCCCGGACTTACCCTATAGTACCTATATACATACATAATATGTATTTGTATATATAAAAGCGATGTTCTACTTGAACAACTTTGTGTAAATTTTCAAGAAATTAAATATTGTAAGTACACAAAGTATATGATTTATACCTATAGACGTTTTATATATCGTCGACCATTACCAGACATTAGAGGTTACTCAAGTTTATATGCAATTAGTTTACTATGGCTATTCTCTAAAAGTACTTGGAATGTATCTTGGGAAATATTAAATTACTAACAATATATAAGCTTATTACTGCAGTAAGTAATGTG
Source organism: Chrysopa pallens (assembly GCA_020423425.1). Classification (NCBI taxonomy): domain Eukaryota; kingdom Metazoa; phylum Arthropoda; class Insecta; order Neuroptera; family Chrysopidae; genus Chrysopa; species Chrysopa pallens. The sequence goes on from CM035593.1 coordinate 32,951,176, forward strand.
AGGTAAGCACATAATTATTACAGATTATAAACTGTATCATATTTTTTTAAATGGAAATTTTCATATAAAATAATATATATTAAATTTAAATGTGATAAATTATTAATTATAGAGAAAATTGTGTTAACAGTTTTGAATCAGTCAAAGTGTAATAAAGCATAATATAGAATTGAAATTATTATTTACTCGAGTTTAGTATCACATTCGGAATAGTAAACTACAAAACTCGTAAAAATTGCAAATCGCCAGTTTTAAAATATTTTTTCTTCAAATTTGTTTATAAATAAATTTTTTGGAGCACGAAAGATAAAATTTTGTTTGATGACTGTATTACTGATTTGAAATGTATTACTGTAACTTCGGATCGAAAATAATAACCATGTAACGCTCTTCACAAATCGGGGTGTTTGCTGAACAATGAACGGATTTTGTAAACTTATGCTTAACATATGATACTTTGTATGGTTTAAAAATAAAATAACTTGTGAAATTCAGAGCAAACCGAGTTCCAAACTTATCTGACTTACTTCTATTTCTCCAAAATAAGAATAAATTTGAAATAACTTTAAAAATATTCACTCAGGCCCGTTCTACAAGATTGGTAGTCTGATTGTCGTTTACAAGTGCATTGCAACCCATTTTTAACATATATGTAAAAATGGGTTGAAATGCGCTTGCATACGACTAGCCGACCAATATATATCCAATTATGAAGAACGATATTTAGATGTTTTGACAAGCTAAGAAAGGCTTATGATAAATAATAACAGTGATCGATAGGAAAAGTTTAAAAGCTGTAAACATAATATTATGACATATTTTATAGCTTTATGTTTTTATGTAGTTTTTCGATTATAATACTCAAATGAATTATGCAATTTTTCTGGTATCTCTTTTATTTTTTTAAATATTTATTTTGATAATACTCAATAAAGCTGTCTGTAATGATAATAAAAATAAGTATACTTACTTCAGCAACACGTTCTAATAATGGCTCCAACCAATTAATATTACATTCACAATGTGAATCTAAAAATGTTAGAATTGATGCTGTTGCAGCATCCGCACCCCGAACACGTGAACGCATTAAACCTTCACGTTTATCATTACGTAATACGCGTACTTTATGAATACGTGCTAGTTCTTCACCATCTTCAGCTGTAAAGCAAAAAAAATAAATTATTAGAATTACAAAAACATTGATTTTTCGACTATATATAAATTATAGAATCGCATTGTAGAAGAAGTCTAAGGAAGTATTCTCGATTTATTTATATTTAACCTCATTCAATAATATTCTTATTTTTAGGAAACTTATTCGAAAATTACAGTAGAACAAACATAGATAGATACAAACGAAGTCAAATTTGCAGAATATAAACATAGACTTCACTGCGTTTAAAACATATTTTATATTTTATCTCCGGTTCTGTCTCTTTTGGCTTAAAAGCTGGGTATTGAAAGCATGAGATTTGGTTGAAGGATTTTGCTTTTCAAGAAATAAATCATTTTTTAGTGCGCTATCAAAGTATTAGTTTGCTCTCTATTTTCGTTTTTTAGTTCTCTAGATGACGGCTAAACTTTAAAATTAAAATTCATTAAATAGGAGATCCTTGGTGAGTAAATAAAACTTTTTTTGTTCCGAACAAGTTCCCGAAAAATACTTAATTTGTTTTGAAACGTCGATAATTTCTTGCGTTATAAATTTTAAACTAAACGGTCGATTGAACTGTTAATCAATTTCAGTTCGAATTTCCATAGTTCAAAAACCGCTTATGCGAAAAACTTGATGGAATTTGGTTTCGAAATCGCTTTTAAGGTAGATGAGCTGAAATTTTTAATTTTTCTCTGCAGTAATTCAGAGACGATTTGGACATAAAAAAATATAAATAAAACGTCCAAGTGTCAAAAATTGAGACAAATTTTTCTTATTATAATATTTACAACTGATCAGCCAAAACGATAGGTATCACTAATGGTTTATTCACATATATCAGTCACGTAATAAATCCGTCTCAGAGCGTATCTACACTTCTCCGTTATAGTTAAGTCTCAGTGATTTAGTTCGTCTTCAATCACAGTTACGTCATTTTCAAATTCGTCATCAATTATATTTTTACAATTTGACTGACGGCATTATTTGTTGTGTTTGGAATACATCAAATATTGAAGGAGCAAGTGTAGCTCGAATACTGAACTATGACAGAAATAACAGGCGATGGTCATGTGTAGATAGACTGCTTATTTATGACTGAGACTGGCCGATGACTGAACTGTAACGTGACTAATATGTGTGAATATACCTTTAGTATTCGATAAAAAGTGATGGTTCTCGTTTCGATCTACGGTGTATAGAACAATGCAGAGAAAATACTTTCTAATTTATTAAATATTTTTGTTTTTTTGATTTTCTCCAACAATATATATATGTCAATATTCTGCAAACTACACTTTTTTTTTAACTAATAACTGAAAGAGAAGTTTTTATTTACCGACCAAAAAATAAAAGTGACTAAGAGAAAAAAAAAGTTTTCAACATGTTTTAGCTATGAGAACAACTTATTGTCAGTATTTAACACGTACGTGAAGTTAAACTTCCATAATATAGAACCGCATAACATACAACTTTGCTATGATATATATATAAATATATATATATTATATACATATTATATATTATAAATAAAGTTTGTGTTTTTTTTTTTTGTTTGTTTTGTCGTTGTAGAGAAATATATTGGTGTTATCCGATTTACCTTTTTGTTTTTTATACCATAACAATTATGTTTTTACAAATCAAGTAGGTAAATTTATGTAAAAATATATAAAAATTAAGAACTTATTTTTGATAATAAACATTTAAAATACAACGGAATGGTTGATATACTTTAATACTAGTCAAGCTAGCAGGGTAAAGTATTTAAATTTGAATTTGAATACACTCAAAATTAGATACTTTTTTTCTCAAAATTAGGAAAATTGAGTCATTATGATGAACTACCGCCGTGGTATCACGTAAGCAAATCAATTCTGAAATAAAAACTATAATGATTTAATGTAAGCACAAAAATTAAATTCTTTTATAACCTTTAATAAATCAATTTAATCAAAATTACCAAAAAAATCCGTTGAACATGCTTCACACGTTTTTTAACAGTGATTCAAGTTGTACAGATTCATGTTGTTTGGTAATTTTGAAAAAATTGATTTATTGTACGCCATAAAGCACATACATTAAAGCACCTAATTTGAGTACTTATATATCACTATCGTTTTTATTTCAGAATTGATCTGCTAGCTTAACATAATATCACGGTTGCTGTGCATCTTAATGACTAAATTTTTTTAATATAAATAAATTTAAACACCTAAAAAGCACGTTATTTTGAGTGTTTTTAATTTTGAATACTTTTTGTGTTATTTCTAGTATAATTAAAGTGTAGGAAAAAAACAATTATTATACAATTGAATGACCAATTTTCAAGATATCATCTGAAATTTTTCCGGAATATTGTCTTCAGGATTGGATTTCTGGGTATATCTCAAAAAACCACGCTTCCAATTGTTAAATGGATGTTATCATTGAAATCAAACTATTGATGTAAGCATAATTTTATCGAAATCGAGAACCAAAAATGGCAATTTAGCACATACTGTATAGAACTTAAATATTACGCTATTAAAAAGAGTTTTACAAAAAAATATATTCTATGATGAAAAAAGAAAAAAATACTTCTCAAATTTTTGTTGTTGATATTCATCAATATCTAATATGTCAAAATTTGATATGAATCGTTATAGACTTTATTGAAAGGTTTATTGTATAAAAATTTTTGATGTTTAGTATAATTTTGAACCGACGTAAGATCGGAGGTGGTGAAGTTGACGCGGATATATATATATTATGTATGGTCACGCATATCTTTTTACAGAGTAGTTAGTCTTCAGTATATTTAAATAATTTTTTATTGGTCGAGGTATCTATACCTCAAAGTTGGTCACATATAAATTTGAAAATATAATTCCTACTCTTAGGGTGGGAAAATAGCAGTGATATATGATTTATTTGCTTCCAACCAATTTTTTTCTCATTATTTGATTCTTCTAAATATCCTTTTCTCCTTCGAAAAGCTTTGTAGGCCTACCCAATTTGGTATATAAAGCCTGTTTTTTAAAAATATGTATATTATACAACCAATAATAGTTCAACCAGGATAATATAACAAAATATTAATTTTTAAAATAAAAACTTTTAACTAAGAAATTTTACGATCAAAAAACTGAATAGCAATATTAATAACTAAGTTCTTAACCTAAGTATACCTGAGTAAATATTTTTTTAATTATTTTCAGCTTATATTTAGCCTTAATAACTAAGTTCTTAAGGCTAATAACTAATTTAAGTATACTTAAGTAATTTTGAGTTAGTACGAAACAATCAAATTAATTAAATACGTAATACGTGATACATGTCGACTCAAAATTACTTACATTAGCTTAAGAATTCAGTTATTAATACTAATTAAAATTTCAAAATAATAACAAAAATAAATACTTAGCTATACTTACATTAGTTTAAAAATTTTTAGTTAACGTTAAAGAAAAAAGGTTTATTATTTTTTCTATTCAGTTTTTTCAACGGTATATTTTTTTTTTGTTAAAAAGTTTTTATTTTATTACCTCATATGTACAATACTATCAACGTGATAAACATATTTCTCATATCCAAATCATCTGTCCTTTTAAACATCATATCATTTGAGGTTGCAATTTTTTTTTTTCGAAAAATCAATTAAGTGAAAATTGGATACTTAACCATTGAGCTGGACATGTGTTTACCATTTTATTTTTATTTTTGATAAACTGTTTATTATCATTAATAGTATCAAATTTAATATTAAAATTTAATTTTGTAAAATTTAATATCAGTTTAATTAAGGTTTAATTTTGTAGAAGCCACTTGCTGTTGATTTAAATGAAGAGTGTGTTATTCAACAAACGAAAAATTATCGACAACAGTGTTTTTTTAAGCTATCAAAATAATGACAAAAAGTAGTTATTCAATTTAAAGTTTTTGAGTTTGTGTAACCACTTAAAAATTTATGAATGGTTGTTTTTTTATGCAATTTTTATGAGAATAATAAGAAGGAGGTCTTAAAAGCTCAGTCTTCTGAATGATCTCTTTTCCGATTGTTGTAAATAATTTCAAAAATTCTTATATATCATCGATATCATAAGAAGCAGTAATGTGTGCGAATAAATTACCTCATAAGGAGGTTAAAAATTTATCAATATATTGTTGAGACTTTTTGGTTTTAAAAGTACAAATTATGGTAAAATTACCGATATTTGGTTAAAAATCATTTGTATCGTAAATTGGTTTATTTGTTAAACTCTCAATATTAGTAACTTTTGGAAAATTGGTAACGAGCTTTCATTTATCACCTTCCGTACATACCTCCAAATCAGCTTTGGAAGTTTTTGAATTTATTCTTTGTATGAAATATATTGTTATTTATAAATCTTGTGCCAGATTTTTAAAAGAAAAATTTATTCAATATAATATTATTTTTAGAATGAAAATAGTGACACTAATGTATCATTACGTGATATATCATATTTATAATACAAAATATTAAAATAATACAGTAAATGAGCCGGAAAAAATGTTGAAATGTGAAAAAGTGGTGGAAAAGTTACGATTTTAAAAATTTTTGTTCGATTTGTACACTGCCTTATTATGAAAATTATGGTGGGTTTCTCAACACAAATAGTAACAGTGATATGAAAAATTTAAAATATTATAAATTTCATCACAAAAATCGTCTCTGGGGAGTTTTTAGGGTGGCTGTTTACGAAATCAAGGCAATTAAATCCAGAGCATCTGGGGATAGTTTCAACCCCATTAAAACTATCACTAGAAGTGGCAGGGATATAATAAAGTTTTAAAATTTAAAATTTCGTATTGGTAAGCGTTACTCCGGGGTTTTCGGGGTCACTGATCACGAATCAAGAAGCTGACAATTTACAAAATTTCACTTCGAAAATGATTTCTCGGGGGTTTTTAGATTCGTTGATTCCTTTCTGACCTCAAAAAGATGATTTCTGAGGTGAATTAAAATATTTTTTTTAATCTCTATCAATTTCAGGAGTGATTTTAATGAGATTGCAGACCTCCTCGGTTGCTTTATGACATTAAATTCATGATCAGTAACCTGGAAAATCCTGAATGGCAATTAAATTAAAATATGTTTTGTCTCTCAATAGATTTTTGACGTTTGATAGGAGATCAGCGACCCTAAATACCCCAAGATACGATTTTCGGGTTGAAATTAAAAAAAAATTACAAATTTCAACCCGAAAATCGTCTTTCGGGGGATTAAGGGTCACGTTAGGTTAGTGGTTATAAAGAGACTACACACAGAATGTTCCACAAGACACAATAATGTTCCTTGAGTTCTAAGGAACACATACAAACAATAATTTAAATCGGAGGTGTCCCACTTATTTTCTACTTTCTCCGACTTATTAAGTGGCCTAAAAGTATACTAACCATAGCTGTGCTGTGAGTGGAAGCAATCATAGATCTTATTCTAAAAATATTAAGAACAGTTACTTACTTACTTACTGAGTGACAGACTTAAACGTATAATTCATTCATATAATGTATAAACAAAGTCACAATATAACTTATAATAAGTTTTACTACTGAACTGAACTGAATGACATATGTAGTCATACGAGGAGACAAGATAGATACGACAAAAGTTAAGGAGTATGAAATATATTATATACGAATATATTATAATAACATATACAATGCATATAATGTGTTTGAAAATTATTGGAATTAAATGGAAAAAAATATGGTTCAAGAAGTGAAAGCGATGTGAAGCTGCCGCAAAATTACTTTAATTGAAACTTTTCCTTCCCTAACTGATTTCGTATTTGTGAATGTGAACAGGTTTCATTACGCAATAAACCTTCGGAATTTATATTAGCTTATTCTTTTATGATCAAAAACGTTAAAAATATAATAAGAAAATCTCTCTGTGTCTGAATAATTCGTCATTTATATCCAAGTAGAATTAAGAAATGTGAGATTATAGGAAGTCTATTAAGGATTTAAAGATTACAAATATGTGGAAGTTGGGGCATCGTTCTGCGAAGCCGGATCGGCGTACAAAATGGAGTTACAGTCTAAAGCCACAATTCACGAAAAATCTAAAAATTTTCTGTAGTAATCAAAATCTTGACATAATTTAGAAACTAGCTGATGCGAAACTTAGCATAGCAGTGCATGTAATGGAGATAAGAAAATTATTGTCAATGTGTCGTCATGCGGGCTTGCTTCGGTCATAGTGTTAGCTTAGGCATGCAGACTTGACTCGACTTTCACTTCAGGTGGTGAAAACTTTCGGACAAAAATCTTGCTTCGCTATTGAATAAAATAATTGTATTTAAGTTTGAATATCGTTCAATCGAAAATAACGTGCGTTAGTTGAAAGTGTTAGTACTTTGTTGGATTCATAGAGGCGCTTTTTTATTACTAGCTCCTAATATTAACACAAAAACATTCTAAAACTTATGTAACCATGCAAACTGAATACAATTTTCAAGTATTATGTTGATCAGTTTCTGCCTTGATATACCAAAAAGTAAGTCAGCCTAGAAAGAGTCCTGGATGATTGATGTAAAAAAATAAACAATGTGTAAATAAAAAAATATCATTAATTGTCTTGTGAATGAAATACACAAAATATTAAATTTTCGAAATACACAAACCGATTCATAATTGAAATACTTCTTCCATAACAACCATTTGGTAATTTTTAATATAACTTGTAGTATTGATAGAACACAAGACGAGTGAGTGTAAGGAGTAATAACTCATTGATGTAGGGTAGTAAAATATATACATACAATACATGCAGCAACGAACTCGTATTATATTCGTACTCCCCAGTCCTTAATGACATATCTCGTCAAGACATGATATCAGTGACGTGTTCGTTCATTTTGTGTAATGTAAGTGATGATATTTCTTATACGTATGTATCTATCTATATTCGTATATCTAATATATTATAGAAAACAACAACATGATACAAAATATAATATGCATAACATAATATACAATTTATTTATAAATTTATATCTATATCTATCTATAGATCTAGAGCTATGAGTAGTATATCCATCTAGACGAGCTAGTAGATAGTTATGTTACTAAACATTAGTATGGTCTTGTTGACAAAATCATTCAATCCATTCAATTATATCAAGTCTAGCCTCTTTTAATATAAAACTATTAGTTTTAATGCTCATAAACAATTAACATCATTTATAAACATTCATCTAAAAATTTACATATGGCTTAATTACGATTAGTGTAACACTACGAAATTTCTGAAAGTTTTCTTTTCCCGAGCCCATAACATTTTCGATTGTCCAGCTTCAAACTGGTGGACAGCTGTTTTTCAACTTTTCAAAAGGTTGTTGTTTTAAGTAGGCCGATTTTATGGATCTCGAATTTTGACATATCTTTACTTTTTAAGGTCATTAGAACCCAAATCCAATGTTTTTATAAAGATTGTTGCGTGTGTGTACGTGTGTATGCATGTGTGTTCGTTTTTTTCGTCTCGATTATCTCGAGAACAACTAATGATATCGACTTGGAATCACTTTGCTCCGACGCGTTATTATGTAAGTTAAAACTGCTGACTTTTCAGAAAAATAGATTCAACCGTTGTCTGTTGAGGTTTTTGTTGTGGGTCACACCGATATCAGTTGTCTTCAATTTTAATCTGAAGATATTTCGAAAAAATTTAAGAACTATGTTGTCCAACATGTATTAAAACCAGAAGTTCGTGGTTGAAAAGCCTAAAAATTGTGAAAAATTGACATCTTGAAGTTGTCAGAAAAAGCACAAACCGTTTTGTCATCTGTTGTACAATATGATTCTTGCATTTGTAATTGAATGATCTTTAATTTCATCTCATTGTCTTTAAATCCAAAATCTAACTCCGATGGCTCATTATGAAAGAGGTCTTTGTATTTACGCTAGGCTCATTATGAAAGAACAAATTTGAAAATATTTCGTATGACAAATAGTAATATATAACAATGGAATATTAGAATATTACCAGAGAATACCAATTATGTATATTAGTAAATAAAGAAAGAAAACATACTACAATCATATATTGTTGTTTCAGTCTACATGTCGAACTGATCATATCTAATACAACATTGGTTAATGAAATAACATTATATGTATAAGATGTCACATTTCAAACTAAAACACATCTAGGTATTAATCTGGTCAAATTTTGTCTAGTAATGAATTAGTTCGAGTATTGACTCAAAAGCTCGCTGAAATAGTTTTTGTATGGTAGTCATAGAATACCCATAAGAAATATTAAAACTTTGTTTCAAAACAAACGAATAAAAGTTAATAATAAGTTACGGTTTTTATGTTTGGTCAATATTGGTGTGAAGCATGGACTGTTTCAAAAAGAATGTAGTAATCTATACTTGCATTTAAATTGTGGGTTTGGAGGAAAATATCTCTTGAAGGGACAAACAAACAAATGAAGAAAACAAGATAGTTGCAGTTTGTGGATCATGTGAAGACAGCAGTTTATAGAGCATACAACTGGTAAAATCTTAGGCCACAAATCAAGAGGCAGAATGGCAATAAATTATGTAACATCCTTGTCTATTCTGAGAGCTGTTGAGCTTATTCACAAGGCATACAACCGACAATAGTGGAAATCCATGACCACCAACGTCTATTAAACAGACAAAACACACAATGATGATAATGATATGAAATATACTGTTATGCCAATGCCGAGTTGTTTTATTCGTCAAAGGGTGAAAAAAATTTGAAAAAAAAATCATTTTACAATTTTTTGTAACGGGAAAAAATTTTAAAGAAGAATTATATTGAAATCTCACACTATCTCTTGGAATAGCCTGAAATAGCCTGTGGTTAAAAAAATTTTTTGGAAATAAAAAAATTAGTAAAGACAATAAGTGCCATCGTCAAGTGAATCTCCATAGTGAATACATGACGATTTGTATTTCCAGAAAGAGATATAAAATAATATTTAAGAGATTATAACTTGTTCGTTTTCGAATCAATTTGAATTTAATTTTCGATTTTGGTTAATGTATTGAGTCAAGTTTTATATATCGATGAGTCAAATAGCAACTTCATATTATGGCATCCCATTCTGTAGATACGGATGCAGATATATCACTATATATTTAGATATGAGATACTGAACTATTTTATAAATAGGGTTGGCTGATGAGCATACCAAATGACGCAAATACAATACAACAACACGATAGGACTACACAAGAACGACTGATGACGATATCTTATGATATTTTGCTTTCCAATATTCATTTTCTCATCAGTTACTACCACCATACAAACAACATACATATGTATATATTTTGTTTGGGATGGATGGAAGACTGTTTTAATAATAAGTACACTTCTCATAAGCTATGTTTACGTTGTGTGTGTGTGTTGGGAGGATTGACTCTGTGACTTGTTGTTTAGTCTACCTCAGATGACACGTTGTCATGGATAAATGAACAAGTGTTTATGTAATGACACATGTTTGGGGATAATTTGTGTATGATATTGACTTTTGTGTGTCAAAATGATGGAAAATAATTGTTTGTTACATAGAGGAAAATTAAAAACGTTATTCGAAAAAAAAAAAAACTGTTTTATGTATATTGTACGAATTCTTTATTTATAATGACTTTCATGCCTGGAAAAACAGATATTCAATAATTGGTTAAATTTTTCATTAATCTAATTGAAACTAGCGTCTATTTTATTGGGATTAATGAAGTCGATTTTTATATCCGATATAAAATTTTTGATAAAAAAAAAATCGAGGCTCTTCATAAATTTGACTGTAGTTATTCATAGAATCACCTGATTAGTTCATTTTCATCTGACTGTCTCTGTTTCATAAAGATAACATAAAAATTCAAAGACTTAACGAGATGAAATTTTAATAATTCTACATATAAAATGTGAGTTTACGCTTACGTTCTGTAATTGGGACCATTGGATTTAACATTATTTCTACTATAAGAGACAGAATAAAAGTTTATATACAAAAAAGGAAGATGCAAGCAATTTTGTTTGAAACTGCTTAGAGTCGTCCCTATCTAATTAAGAATTACGTTATTATAATACATATTATTTGACAGCAAGTTCTTCCAGCTGTATATATATTTAGTGTATTATAAAAATACTAATAGAAATAATACAAAAATTGTTACTCAACCATATGTCAGGTCATACCATTTTCACACATTTTGAATATTGAAATGCAGATCTGAACCGGCTGAATGTAAGTATTTAAAAAAAAATTGATGAGATCTTTATGATAGAGCTTAAAAAACATATAACGTTATTGGAGGAAAAAGTAAAATTTTCAGAAAAATTTTTGAAAATCGATGTAGGGATATATTTAATGATATTCATGGTGGCTGAAAGTCTTTGTTATACAAAATTTTAATGATTGTTTTTTAATAACCTTTATATTAAAGTATTTAAAGCTGACACACGATATAGGAAACTAAAGCCAGGTTTTAAACGGTGGTGTCATTAACATGGCCAACGTGCTATGATATTTATATTTTATTTTGAAAAATTATCTATTATATTTTTCGGCGGTAATGTCATAAAAATAGTAAAACTATCTCAAAAAGATAAAATGGAGACAGTCCATATATTATTGATTATGAATTAGAAAAATCAAGTTGTGACCAATAATTAAATAATGTATGTTTTAACCATCCGGTAAATAATAAAAATAAGATAATGATGGTTAAAATTATACCATTAACTCAATCTAAATTTCTTTATATTATCGTAATTTTGGTTGTCTGATTGTAAATTTTAAGTGGTTATAATAAAATTTAATTTTTATATTTTTATCTTTAACTTTATATAACATTTAAAACAAATAGTATATTTAAATAAAAATTAAAATATACTCATAATTATAACTTATAATTACTTTTTCATATATATATATATATATATATATATATATATATATATATATATATATATATATATATATATATATATATATATATATATATATATATATATATATATATATATATATATGAGAAAAAAATTATTTAAATTATGTAAAAATAAAACTTTGTTTTAATATTTCATAAACGTTCATTTGTGTCGGAACATCAATGATTTTATCTTTTTAGAAAATTCATAACACGAAATAATTTTTTATGTTAAAGATGAAAAAATTAATTTAAGATTAATTAACATGAGTGAGAATTAACCAAGTTTATACCACTAAATTTCCAAGTTTTCAGGTCAATTACAAAGTAAAACTTTTTAAATATTTCTAATTTTTTTCAATTATTTTGTTGTCCTGACCTATATTTTACACCTAGTTTATCATGCATAATATCTATTCCATGGTTCCAGTATTATGAAAGCAAGTAAAAATAGTTAATCTAGTGATATTATCAATATATTATGAAGTAAAATTGTAAAGTTTTTAATAACTTATTTACATACTTTTCTAGTATTCTTGCATCCATAAATTAATTAAAAAGATTCATTCGGAATGATAGTATAAACTTTACTGTATCGTAATGTTAGTTAAATGTAAAAAGCTTTGTCAAAAATAACAAATAAAAGAGATTTCCATTCTACGATTGTGAATGCAAGTATACAAATACTAATCAAATAGTGCTATGTACTGATCATTAGAAGTTTTAAGGCTTTTAAAACGTGTAATGGAAAATGCCATTAAATAAATGCACGTATGATATTTTTAATGAACTCAATAGCTCATTCACGGCAACATTCTCTTTTGACTTGGAAGAAATTGTAGGCGACTACTAATTAAAAATTTACCTCAACGACCACACAGACATGGATTCCCCAAATAGGGAGGTAGCTAGGTTCCTGTGTCTTCCATTCTGACTATCGGAGCCATCGACTGGAAATAGGCAGATGTGGGCCCTTGGTGAGGGACGAAGCTCTCTATTTACAGCACTTGTTACTCTACAGGTTGTTACCAGAGTTCAACAATCCGCAACTCACACGGCCGAAGTGGACTAGAGACTCGTGTCAGTCATTATTTGAAATACATTTAGCCATAAGTTGGCTATGGGCATACTTGTACCATAACTGGTTTATGTGTTATAATACTTATAATACAAACTTTAAAGTAGCGCAAGTGGGAGGAAAATAAATTTAGAAATTTATATTTATGGGGGACCAATGAATTGCTGTTTCTAAATCTTAATAGTGGAAAATTTATCCAAAATAAATTAGTTTTATTTATTTATCATGGAATTGCATAGATTAACGCTGGAAAAATTCCTGAATCTAATAACAGTTAATATCCTGAATGTGATAAACGTTTTTATTAAATTTCATCAAAATTGGACAACACATTCGAAAGTTACAGCAGAACCAAAATACACAAATAGATACAAATAAACGTGAAATGACAAAAACCAATATAAAATCAAATGCATTTAATTTATAAGTAACCCAATAAAAAAAACAAACAAAATTGAAATGGTTTTCATAATCCAGTCCTGAAATGACACCAAATGTCATGATCCAGGCTATGATAAACCAAATAAAAAGTAATAAATACCATAACAAAACTAGTAAATTAAATTGATCATAAATAAAGGCGTTATTATATCTCAAAGGTTATGTTCCATTTCTTCCTTGAAAAACAAAAATTTACATGTTATCTTTATGGTGATAAAAATCTTTTGAACGTCCATATCATGCTTATTTTCAAACATTTAAAAATAAGTTTAATATCCAATTACTTACGTGAATCATATATATTTAAAGACTGGATAAAAGTGATTATTCATCATTAATATTTCAGTAGCTATAATATAAGTAAACTACACTTAAAGATGACACTTGAAGCAGACATGAAGTACAGAATACAGTCAATGTATTTAATATTCTAACAATATGAAAGAGATTGAAGTTTTGTAATCTGTTTTCAAGATCATAAAATAAACATAAATTTATAAGTTTTTAACACTAATAAGTACCGTTTCTTTATAATATATAAAATTCGTCACATAGAATTTAAATAAACGAAGCAAATTCCTTATAATGTAGAAATAAAATTAAAACATTTATCGAGACATATACATTAAATATTATAATGTTTAGTGACATGTATACGGTTAAAGTGTTTGTCAAATTTTTGAGTGTGCAAGCCTGCTGTTTGTCGAGTTTTTCAACACAATTTCACTATAAAGTCTGCTCAAAATAGATAAATATAATAAACATATTTTGTATAATTAAACAATTTTCATAATAATCCGTTCAAACAATCGTATACAAGTAGTTGCAGAAAATTTAAAGCATTAACTTTGTTAATTGCTTACATAATATAACAAAACGCAAAAAACGATCGCTTGAAGTGTAAGCTAAAGGTGCAAGAATGTAGTAAAACAAAGTCATTGGAAATATTTTATACAATATAACATTTGCAATCCGCACTGATCAAATAAATTGCTTTGTTGTAATATATAAAAATTTTAAGTTTCTTCAGTTGAGTTGGAAATTTGTTAAACATGTATATGCGAAATGTCTTTAAATACAATGTTTTGTTCTATATGATCGATATAGAATTTAATTAGTGGAATAAAATCTGTTTAAATTTTGTGTTTATATAATACATACACTTTATTTGATCGATTTGTTTAAAATATTTGATTTAAAAAATAAAAAATGAAATACTTACGATGGTCACTGAAGTCATCCACAAGAATAATTTCTTTAATCAGATGTTCGGGACTTCGATTCAACACACTGAAACAAAATAATATCAAATTTAATTATCTATTTCTGTTTACTTTTAATATGGTAAGGTAAATTTTATACGCAAACATGTGATGGACAGAAATATTGTATAGATTAAAACGTATATAACTGATAGTTAAAACATATTTTGCTGGTTGTCATATGTGTTTCACGTGTGTAATGGCTGGCCCATATTGCGGCATGTGTGACACGACGATTCGCAGCGGGATTGTCGAAACGCGTAGCACAGTGCTCGAAACAGTTTCTCGCACCTCGCGTCGCATGTTTCACGAATCTATCAATAAAAACTAATAAAAAATATGCGTTTCCCAACACAACACGTGTGGCGCGAGAGCACCATGTGACGTCACGCTGTTCCACACTCGCCGCAATATGCTCCAGGCTTAAATGGATTCGAGTTTAAGAGTGGGAAGAATAAAATTATATTTTCGGTCATAAATTTTTCTTTCGTGTATCCACGTCTAGGCAATTGTTCAATTAGTTTTTAATTTTGGCACCAAAAATTTTTAACAAAAGTATTAATTACCAGTGTTGGGGGGAAGCATACGCCTGGCAAGTAAGCCTTTTTAGTCTTTTATCAGCAATCACAACAATTTTATGGTGGCACGGGAATTAAACCCCCAACCAGAATAAACTGAGTACATTACAGACAACGGCATAGCTTACTAACCAAGTTATAACTTACTAACCAAGACTTGCATCGAAATTAGATAAGAGATCACCTTCACTTCGTATTCTGTCCCCTTAAATAGTTTATTACACATCGCCTCAGTCGTGAGTCTTAATTCTCTTTAGTTTATCAAGCTTAAAACCGTTTTTTTAACTATTTGTCGGAAAACAGCATATAAAACCACTGTGATTTAATAAAAAGAAGAAACATTGATCACTAAGGAATTTAATTTTTTAGGTTAATATGGGTGATTATTTTTTTTTCTTTACTTATCTTAATTTAATGAAATATAATTTTCCATGCAACATATGAGTAAAAGAGGATTAAATTCAATACAATGGTTTTATTGTTAAATACGGAAAATAATAAAAATTTAGAACAAAGGCATCAGAATCAAAATTACGTGAATCAATATTAAACAAAATTTAAAACAATAGTTTATAACAACTACAAAAAATAATTAATATTCATTAAATAAAAATAAAAAACTATTCACTTTTAGAAATGTTTAAAATAATGCAATGCTGCAAAAAACAATTTATGCATTTTGAATAAAATTTACTATATATATACCTACAATAAATTTCGTTTATTTTTTGTTTGATGGTTATGAAATATTACTGTGTGATTTTTTAATTTTCTTTTTTATTAAAATCAAACTTTTCAAATATCTACTATAAAAACTGACTCTCTGTTTTAAATCCACAAAAATAAAAACACAATTAACTGCAAAGTTTTGAAGAAGATATTGATCGTAGTATTTTCCAAAGAGTATACGTTTCAAAAACATTTTTGAGAATGCATAAAAATCAAAGGACATTTTTTTGTATGTAGCAGAGAACAAATTTATTATTTTGCATATATCAGAGTATATTCAAGTAAAATTTTATCCATTTCTCAGTATTCGATTGAGCAGGAATTGAACCTCTATAAGTAAACCGAATGAAAATATAATATTATGATAAAATATAATTTAAAAATAATATTATTTCTTCCACGCTTCCACCATATTTTGATAAGCCGTTTATTATTCTGGGCATTTATAGGATGCCAGAGTAAGTAAATTTTTTGTCAAAAGTTTGTAACGCTACAAAATATTGAAGCCACAAACAATCACTTAATTATTTCTTTCATCAAGATAACTTTAAAAAAAGAGTTAGCAAGCTGAAATTTTGGTGACGTATTTAAGATATAAAAAGTGAGTTTAAGTTTGCGAACGATCAAAATAGATCCATTGAATTCAATGGATCCATGATCCAACTTATTAACCATAAAAGGTATAAGAAAAATCTACATACAAAAATTTCTTACATTTGTTTTGTAAACTGTTTATATTCACCAAAATTTAATCTCTAATAAGCACATACATTTGTATTGTATATTATTATTAGAGAAAGTCCGTGGGAGATGGCCGCACGGAAGAGATGACATGTTTAATTATTTTCAGAACGCATAGCTAGATGTCAATTTTGTTATTTTACCAACGTATCACTTACTTCTAGTAGCCTATGTCGATAGAAGTGAACTAAGCATAGAATATTGCAATTGGTTTCGAAAGTAATATCTCCCGTACGACCATCACCCCCAGACTTACCCTATATATGTATTTATACCTATATAGACTGCATATTTAGGGTATTTTATGAATCTTAATGATTACAAATATATCAAGTATCTAAGAAAAGAACACTGCTCGTTATTATTTACATTTAATGTCATAAAAGCTTATATAAAAAAAAAATTATTTTGTTTTAGAACTTCTTCAGTCTACAGCACTAGGTTAATTTATTTTTCAATGACTATCCTTCTGCACTAAAATGAGGAAAAAGCATATAAACCATTTATGACTAGTCGTTGGATAACAAACTACACAAGAAATATAATATACACTCTACATTTTACGGCTAGTATGATTTATACCATTTATACTATACAAAATACAACAACGTATATTATTACTATTACAGGCTAACTGTAGTACAAAAGAACACATAATGAAAATCAAATACAAAACTACAATAAAAATATATTTACACGTTTTACTACAAGTAAATTATGATACTGTGTTATAAAAGGTTTGGATAATATGTAGTATTTCATTAAATTTTCAAAATTACTCTGTGCTCTGTAAATGTTACAAAATATAACATTGTGTAACATTTTATTTTGTTCGAGATGATAAGTTTATTACTTACTACAATGAGTATAATTTGGGAAGTAGTCTACCGATTATGTCTTAAGAATTAAACATTTTCTTTATATTATTCTTCCATATAAATTTTTGAGATTACAAAGAAATACAATTTTTTAAGAAATAAGAGGAATAATATTAAAAAAGGTGATTTGGAATGCGTAAACGCAGACATGCAGGGCTGTTTTCTGCCAAAATGTGGTTTCTATACTTCCCATACTACGATTCATCACTGAATCATTACAGCCATACTGAAAGAACTTAGGCTACTAATTATGACCCGAGAAATAAAAAAATAACCCATAAAAATCAAGGATCTTATAATAATTGTGTAATAATTTTATTGAGTTACATTATGACTGGAAACATGGTGCAGACTATATGTTTTAGAAATTATTTGAATTTCAATCTTATTGTTTTTGGTTTCGACGGGAATGATGATAAATTATAATCGGATAATTTGTAACATACTTCAAGTAGGAGTGTCTAAAATATGCATACGTATGTAGGGTTTTTTTACATTTTTTCGGGCAATTTTAAACGAAA
The DNA here is from genome assembly GCA_020423425.1 of Chrysopa pallens. Lineage (NCBI taxonomy): Eukaryota > Metazoa > Arthropoda > Insecta > Neuroptera > Chrysopidae > Chrysopa > Chrysopa pallens. The sequence goes on from CM035593.1 coordinate 32,969,476, forward strand.
TTTTGATATATCATTTTTACCGTAGGAACGAATCTGCTTCAAAAAATTAAATTTTCCACCCGATTGATCACAGAAAATGAGTTAAAATTCGATATAAAGGTTTCTCGATAGGCAAACAGACACACAGATAGTACGAGTTAAAAGAAAGAAAATAAAAAATAACAATTATTTAACGATTGGTTTGCTGGTTTTAGATACAACAATTGAAATTGACTTGAAGTATCGGTTTCATGCCATCGATATAATTTAAAGCTGTGCATTAAATTTTTTAAATGGATCTTTTATTGTAATTTTATACAATTTTCGTAAAAAATGTTTTCAAATTCGATAAAATTATTGTTATGGTAATTTTGATCCATTTATTTCAAAAATTACATCTATTTAGCGCTAAGATGCGTCGTTTAAGATATATCGTTTGAAATTCTACCCGAAGAAAAAATTTCAATCAATATTTGTTAATCATAGCATCTTCAAATGAGCGTTATTTTAGTGTTGCGATTTATCCGTTGACACGTTATTCGATGAATAATTCATTCGTCACTTTCTAGTACATCTTTATCCAGGACGTTTATATGATACACACTGTCTCTTTTATAGCTTACAAAAAAATATTTGATTTTCCTGTAATAATTTAAAATAGATAAAAATAATTTTTTTTATTTATATGTGAACATAAAAAGTGCAGCATAGGAAAAATATAACCTATGATTTATATTTAAAAATAATATATTGCATAATTTTTATTGTATGAAAAAAAATATAATGTAAAAAATAATGTTTATTTTTCTTTCGTTGTCAATTTTAAAAAGAAACTAAAAATACTGCAAATAAAAAAAAACAATTTAACAATATTTTATTTTAGTATTGAAAGCTGACACTATAAATTTAGTTTTATTTATTATGTTTAAAGTTAATATACAAATTGTCGATGATAGTTAAAAAGAAAAAGTTGATATTATTTTTACTGCAAATGATAATTTTGCGTTTGTGGGAGATTTAAAAAATGTGAAGATCATTTTTTATTATAAAACAAAATAAAATTTACTACAATATTTTTTAACGTTGAAATCCTCAATGTAAGAAATAGTTAAAAGTTGGAATAGAAAAAATTAAAAAGAATTAACTACAAAAATAATTATGAAAACGTTGAGAAATTTTGCTACGCACAACATTATCATAATAACGAAGGGCGTGTCGAAAAGTTTTTCTCGAAAAACTTTATTTTACCATGAACACAGCATTCCTAGATAGATATATTCCTTTGAAATAATTCATAAACCCGGTGACTGTTTTCGTTTAACTTGGAATATCGGTTTTGGTACGGTATTCACATTGCGTTATCGATGGAGTCAACTTTTTAATTGTTTTTGAAATAATTTACGGTTTGAAATATTTGGATTCAAATCTCTGATGAACTTATTGTAGTGCGAACAAAAATTTGTTTATTGAAATCAGATAAAAAATAAATTCGTCTGTGTCGTATATATAAAATAACGTAAACTAAGTTCTTTCAAATTATGTGAAAACATGCAAGAAAGTGTAAAAGTTTTTTTTCTTCCAAAAATGTGAATAATAACATCAATTGATATATATTTTATGCCAAACACATATTTAAGTGGCTCATAGTGACTGGGGTGACTTTAGCTATAACTTTTTTTCGGTGTACCTACATTTTTGTAAAATATTAAGGGTTTGTGGTATATACATACTCATCTATTGAATAATACAACAAAGTAAAAACGTATATAGAAAGAAAATGCCTAAAAAAAAAAAGATTTATAAAAATTCGGTAGACGGCACCCCTTTATTAGTGTACAAGTATTTTGAATTGCTATTTACCAACAGTATTAAATGCACATCTTTCTTATTATAAGAAATAATAAAACGGATTTATAATACCAAGCCTCTCCGGTATATCTATATATTTGCTTTTCGCTAGTCTTTGCCATTATCAGCAACCTTTTTCCGATTGAATGATGAAAATGCCTGGGAGGAGGGTCAATCCACTTCTAATCTTTTTACGAATAAAATATCATTTTGGTAGTTTAAGTTAGTATCTAGGGAGTAGTTTTCGGAGTCCTTAAATCGTAAGTCTTCCCGTATGACTCTAATGCGTCAAAACAACAACTAACATTGTTAATTATTTAGATACTCGACATGTGGCTTTGTATCAATGTTTGAACTATTTTTATAGATTAATATGCATAAAATATGCAGCCCATTTATGGTCCAACAGTTAAGTAATGGATCCATTGAACTCATTGAACCGATTTTGCGCATTAACGATCCTAAACTCACTTTTTAGATTCAGAATTTCACAGCATATCGAATAGATGGAAATGAGCTAGTTAGGTGATTCTATGTACACCTATACCAAAATTTTGTGTGGTTAATTTTTGCCAGCGTTAGAAAGTTTAGACTAAAGGCTTGTGACTTGTATTAGGACACATTTATTGCGAGGAAAATGTGAATATAATGATCGAGCTCTGCTATTCTCAATTTTTACTGTTGGTGGTTATTTTGTTTTAAGGAGTTTCAAGTAAGGGTAATTTGGGGAAGTATTTCTGTTATTTTTGGAACCCTACTATATGGTAATACTTAAAATACAGTAAATGTTATATGATTTATAATATCTTTACGTGTTTTGTTTCTATAAAACAAAGTGTGTATATTGTAAATAAATATGTTAAACTGAAAATATTGTTTAGGGTAAAAAACTTACGTGAAAAGAGAATCATGCATCAATCAATGAAAGTCAGTCTGCTATATATTATTACCCCTATTTTATAGATTGACTGATTCAGACATGTGAACTTGTTTTCATTTTATTTGAAGAAATTTATTACATAATGTAAGAGCCAGTCTATTCCAAAAATTAAATTAAAAGTAAAAAACATTTTTTAAAAACAAGCTTTTATTTAAATGCACTAAAAAGAAAAAACAACTTTTACTTTCAAACTTATAACATCCTTACACAATTTATGTTATCTTGTCGCGAGATTATTTTAATTTAGATACAAAATTCACACAAGTAAATCTCGCGAGAGGATTTTATATCATAAAAATTGTGTATTGACGTTATAAGTTCATAGTTAAAGATTTAAAGTAAAATTTTCTCTTTTCTTTTTAGCGTATTTAAATAAAATCTTGTTTTTAAAAATATTTTTTACTTTGTAATTATCGCTAGATAACAAGAAAATCTAGGCGGATTGCAGATATTTTTAAAAATCGCATTTGTATTTTCAATAAATTCTGTCATTTGCTATCTGTATTGAAGATAAACATTAAAAACATCGCTATATTTGATTTAGAGTGATGTCACTTTATTTTTCGACTTGTCCTGTGTTGGATTTAGAATGACGTAACACAGTTAACCATGCATTGTAATCCAAAATGAACGTGTATACAAAATTTCAGCGAAATTGGTTGAAGATATCTGCTTCAAAATTGACCTGCAAGATTCCATCCGAACAAATATACATTGCAAGAACTTATATAAGTAATATAATTGAATTAGACTTTTGAAATCTTTTTGTTGTTGTAATAATTGGAAAGATGTTGTTGTAATGTTGTTGTAATTGTTGTAATAAGATGTTTAAGTTTTATTAAAGCAATATTAATTTTTTTCTTTATAATTAAAATGTTATATCAAATTTAAAAATAAATTAGATGTGAGAGCACATCCGGATAGTTCCCGCACCAAAGTTTAACATTTTAAGTTTAAGTAAAAATTAAGGAAATACTTACATGTCCGAAATTTGTGAGTTTACATTAAATTTAGTTAAAGCAATTCTAAAAATAAAATCTGGCGATATTTATGTAGCCTGTTTTGAACCAAAAATGTGTTTTCCTATGATAAAACCGTTGAAATGGTTCTTATGGATTTATGATCCATCATTTAAACTGTAAGAAATATTTATTAAGAAATAGTTATTTATACTATTAATATCGATCTGTTACTTGAAATCGTAACATAAAAATAGTTCCAGACTGAAGTAATTTGTTTGATAGACTGGCTCTTAAAATACATCATAAAATGCACACATCAGTTAGTATGTACTTTATTTGAAAATTATGTAGTTTTTTATGTTCTATTTGGAAGTAAAATGAATTACCTGTCTGGATGAATATTTCATGTAATATTTGTTGCATGTGTATAGTTTTTGACATGTTACGAGCATAAAATAATCAATAGAAACAGTCTACACCCAGCGATACAGTCTTTCAAGCAAATGACTAAGGAAAATTTTTCAAAGAAAAGTTTTTAAACATTGATCAAATCCAGATTTTCCAAAATGTAGACCAAGGCAATTTTTTAATTATATCTTGTCGAATAACATAAGTTTGTTAAGTAAGAAAATATAATTTTTAACAATGAATCAAGTTTATTGCAATTGAGTCTAACTACTTTATTGATCTTTTCACTCAAATTGTCAGATTAGTAAAATGTACACTTTTACTTCATACCTTAATTTGAAATGCTCGATTAAATCCAAATATCGATTTTCTCGTTTAATATTCTGATCAGCTACGCTATACGCGCTGCACCATATTGAGAGCTAAGATTTGGTGTATGTACTTAACAAGAGGTAAGGTATCTCCCATATCTTAAATTAATGCGCTCGAGTTAATCCCTACATCCCCGCTTGGGTTCTTCTACCATAAGTTAATTTTTTTAAATAAACAATATACAATGAAGGTAATTACAATATTGAAAGCTAAATATGTTTATCTTCAATAAATTCATATTATGATTACCAATATTACAAACAGATGTATTATATTATGATTTGTTTACATTTTATATTACATAGGTAATGCAAGTTTATGAAATATTGAAGGTTATTCAATACATGTCAGTGATATGTTTATTGACAAATTCTATCGGAAAAGGAAAAATCGTATCGATGAATATTGTCGAAATAAATCATTATAAAACATCCCAAAACTCATTAAGATGACTATTATAATTTACATATATTTAGGTCAATTATATGTAAGCTGAACCATTTCTAAAATTCATAGGATTATTTTCTTATTTTTTTTTTAAAGAATTAACGGTCTTTGCACTTTGTATAAAAGTTTCACTCGTTTCTAACAGGTAGCAATATTAGTTACTTATGCGATATAATCGTGCTATTTATGTTGGGTAGACGTCCAAAAGATGGCGAATATATTTTTTAATTAGTTGCTGGATATTGGAAACGAAAAAATCGTATTATATGAAAATACGCAATGTATCAAATTGTTGGGTAGGCATCCAAAATTTTAATAAACCGTTGATTAAATATGATCATTCAATGTGGTGTGATTTGGAAATATGACAAACATGTAATTTTTAATTATCCGTTTTCTTATAGGATAAAAGGGTAAAAATACTAATTTTTTTTTGTATGAAGGTGAGAAAAATGCATGGTTTTTGTTATTGATGTGAAATAGTTCAATAAAATGGTAAAATTGTTTTCAAAGTTTTTGTGAAAATTACCAACGTGGCTGGATGGGTCTCTTGGATCAAAATAAAATTAAACTCTATTGAAAAATAAACATAATTTTACCTTCAATTTTTTATCAATTTTCTGTATATAAGGTATTTATGTGTATTTATCCACATAAGTATATTGTTTATTTGTTTATTTATGTAAACATACACAGTAAGTTTGTAAACGTATCCATAACATTTACTTATTAGTTTACCTACAATACTACTTCACAACAGTACTGACTGCTCTTCTCACTTGTATAAATAAATGATATAAATTTGTTAAACTCTTCAAATTAAGTATGTAAATAAACATTAACAATAATTATCATGTTTTAATATTAAAATAACATAATAGCTAATTGTAATTTCAATTGTAAATTAACTAATTATCTTTCAACTAAAATAATAATGACTGTCAAAATCTATGTTTCAGTCTGGATTAGAATTTTATTTTCTTTAAATAATTTGAGAATTTATATGAAAATGTTGATAAAAGTTTTTAGTTTTTTGGAGACTTTGCTTTAAATCTGAACTTAAATATAAAAATTTGTTGTGATTTTTTAATATTTAAGTGAATTTAATATATTAATTTAAAATTATCAAATATTAAAAAAAACTATTTCTATTGCTTTCGGGCTTTCTGGCGTTAATATTGTATAAATAAAAAAAAACATTCCCTTAAAGATTGGATGTCAAGTTTCTTAAATATCGCTTGAGATGAATATCCTAAATAATCGTTCTCTAAATATTATTTTAAGCCTTTTCTCAAACGCTTAACGCATATAGATCCAATTATTTTGAGTCAAAATAAGTTGAAGTTTATAAAGCTTTTATTTCACCTGTTCTGGTGTCTGTCTGAGATATTACGACGTAGAATAATACAAAAAAATCTTTTAAGTAACATATTTTTATTATATATTATATTTTATTATTTTTTATTATTAACATATTTTTATTATTTATTATTAACTTAAATCGTTGAATTATTTCCTTGCGTTTCCACCATATTTTTGATAAATACGCCTTTTAATTTTTATATTAAAAAATCAAGAAAAAATGTTTTTTAACAGCTATTTTAACAGAATTAAATTAAGTTAAAAATTGCTTTTCTTTTTTTCAGTTACTTTTTTCTCCAAAACTTGTTGAAATTGGAGACAAAACTGTTGTTGTTAGGATACAGCCATTAAAATCATATTTGGTCAGGGGTTCCATCGGTTTCCACATTTTTATATAGTGAATTCGTAAATTACATTATAAAGAAAAAAATTCCTGTATAATGTTTGTTTGGATTCTGGTAAACCATTTTATCATAAATAATAAAAAAAATTTTATTATTTTCCCAATGGATAATTTTTTTTCATGTAGCCGGTTTCGTGAATCCCAAATTTTGACACATCAATGTGTTCCAAGATCCCTAAGTTTTAAAGTAAATGCTTGTACGTTTTTGTGCATAATGTGTTCGGAATTATTTCGAAAGTAATACAGTTACACAAAGATGAAGCTATCGACGTATAATTTATCAAAATCGATTTAGTAGTTATACAAGACAGAAAGAAACGGATATAAATACCTACAGGTCAAAGATAATCCTTCTTTTTCCTGGTAGTGTATAAATAAATTTATATTATTTGTTTAAAATAATGCTTTCAAAAATTATATATAGTTAACAATATTGTTTTATTATTATTTAATGATTTATTTTTGTATTTGATTCATATTTAAGTACTTTTAAAATATTGGTATTTAAATTTATTAAATGTATCGAGCGTTAAATTGTGGAAGTCCATTATACTTTTTATTTGTTAATAATAAAATCTATGTAGTTGAATATTTTAAAATTGAATTTATTTATTAATTAATCATTTGATTGAAAAATTCATATACCATAAATAATTTATACGTATTATTTTAATCATTGACTATTGTTTTATACAATTTATATAATCATATTACTAATTATTATATATGATAATTAATACATATTTATTTATTAACAATATATGTAACAATATTTTATGATGTGTTGCGTAAATAAAATTGAAAACCGGGTGTTTTAAGATTGTAAATGGTAAAATAATAAAATTTTATTCCTGTGTTATATTACTTGTATTATTGATCGAATATCTATTTATACAGTAGATATTTTTAATTAATAATTACTTTCTTTATTGCTCAGCAAGGTACGCAAATTTTCGTTTTATATAATGTTTGTTTTATATAATATTTTTGTTTTATATTCGTTAGCATACTGAAAATTCGGATCATTATCTACAAATTTATTTTTTCTACTACTGCCAAAGAATAATAAATAAAGAATATTTAATGATAAACTCCAAAAACTATGTTCACGGTTAAGTAGTAATATTGAAGAGATTAAATTTTGGTGAACAAATATGCTTTAAATATCGAGTAAGTTCCAAAAAATGAATAAAATTCCATTAAAAATGGCTTAAAAATTAGTACTTTATGGTTTTTGTGGTCAATAATAAAGAACGCAGAGTTTATAATTATTAAAGTATCGATATTATTTTGAAATCAAATTATCTATCTACAGGCCAAACTGTCCTTCAAGAAAATTAAAAAAAAAAAAAATTGAATATCGATTTTGTATCAGATTCTAGATATTTTAGACTAATTTTATTTCTAAATTTGTATTCAACAAAAATTTGTGCATCGCCCAGTCAAACGTATATTACAAAACTTTTTTTTATACTGTTCCGCTTGTTGTGTTTAGTTCCAATTTTTTGAAATAAATGGGTTAAAAATGGGTTATACTTCATGGTCGCTATTGTTTAAATTATTTCTGATATATTTCAAGATATCGCAACGTATATTTAATTTAAAATTCGCTTGCTTTTTAATCGGTAAATATATTTCTAAAATAATACCCAAAAATCTGTAACACTGGGTTTGTAAAATTACAATTTTTCTAATTGAATATCTATATAAATTATTGTATATAAAATAAAAATTATGTTGAAAATTCATAATTTAATTAAATATTATAATTTTTTAACATGTTAATTATTAGGTATGTAATAGCGCATAAATTAAGAGAAAAGTTATATAATTATAGAGTATATTCATTTATAAATTCTCACAGATTCAACATGATATAATATCAGAGACAATAATATCCTAAGAAAAAAAAACATTGCTGTAATCGATCAAAAAGAAAATTTTGTTTTTATTTCATAACCCTAATAAGCAGCCTTTTTTTATTTCATGTACAAGTAGATTTTGAACATACCTGACAACCGTTCGAAGTAATGTTGAACGTGCTTCATTATGGTAAGTAATTATTACACTGGTAGCAGGAAGATCCGATCGCCAATCACGTTTACGGCACCTGTAAGATAAAGAAAATAAGTTAATTATTAAGAAGCTATTATGGTGAACAGTTTTTAATACTTGTTATTATGTATGTTTTGTAAAATGTAAAAGTAAGTTTTTTTTAATATAGTCCTAATTAATTACACAAATTGATCTAAGAATAGAAGTGGTGGTACTATTAAGACCCATTCTACAAGAAAAACTAATTTCTAAACAATAAATATTTATTCCTGTTTCTTCTTATAATATCAAAATTAATTAAAAATTAAATATGTCATGCTCAATATAAAAACTTACATAATCATTCATGTATTCTGTTAGTAAATACAAGAAAACTATTATTCAAAAATTTAATAGTTTTAAAGTTTGATTTCTTTCACAAAACATGTTGTTATCATTAATAATAATTTAGTAGTGTATATAAAATGTAAGCAGTATATTAAATATGTCAGTTCAGTCAGTCAGCTTTTACAGCTTTTAGAAGAAAGAGATGTGAATTGAATTGAATAGAGTAAAAGTTTTTAAGTTTTCTATATTATGTATGTATTATATTATATTCTCATGTGAATAAAATTTATTTTAGAACCATGCACATAAGGCTGGCAAGGGAATATTTTATTTTATATATTATGTTTATATGTATATTGTATTCATGTATATAAATAAAATATTAATGCCTAAATATATAAAAGATGGTTCAAGTTGAATGGTGTATATAAAATTTAAATTGTAAAACCATTGATCATGTAAAATGCTTTAATTCAAGAAATTTTATATTGGCACACTACCGGATACCTGCAACCTCAATGAACGAGTTTCATTAAATTGGACAGTAAAATTGTCTCGTTACGATTATATCACTACCAGTTTAATTAAGACACGCCTACAAAACTTATATATTTTTTTACCCGCTGATCTAATATGTTCTAATAAAGTGTCTAAGTTGGGGCTTTATCAAAATAGGGACCTTAGATAAAGGCTGGAGCTTTATCCAAAATGATAGCAATCAATTTTATTATAATTTATATTCGATTCTTATTTTACACTGTTTAGCGAAAAATTATTGTATTTATTTACTTTTTTGACTACAAGTAGTGCAAAAAATTATACAAAGAGGTCATTCATATAGGACAGAAATCCATACCTTTTACTTAACATTTTTATTTCACCTTTTGCTATAGAACAAAATTTGCAATAAAACCCAGTCATATGTGAATAAATATGCTTTAAGCCTAAATAGAATGTAATTCACCATATCATTTACGAAAAAACAATCAAAAAAGATTACGATGGCAATATGCGAGAGGCAATATGCAGCATTGGCTGAATGTGAATTTTCTTAAATTGTTTTTGGAATGAAAAAAAATTTCTTTTACATTATTTAGGTTTGTTATGGTAAATATGAACCCAGTGGTTTAAAAACTTCAATAGGTTAATTTTTAAATCAGATAACTGGTAGTTTATATACATTTTTTATTTTTATGGAGGTATTCTTGAAACATTCTGTATACAAATAATTTATAGTAGTAGTACCATCATCGACAAATATTGAAGAACTACTTTAACTCTTCACATAAAGTTTGTAAAATATATTTATTTGTGTTTATACATTTGAATGTATTATAGACCTACTCCGATAGTGAAAATGTTCGTTCGCTTTATGAAATGAATGAAACCAAAAATAATTTATTAATAATATATATGGTATCATCAAATTTCATGGATGATATGAATGTTTATGACGTAGATAGATAGCGGTATTGAGATCATGTGAAGATCTTTATTCGTACTTAAGAAGAGGTCTAAAGAGATTTCTTCGAATTATTCGTTTTTATGTTATTTTATGCCATAGAATTTCTAACGACATACGTAGTAAAAATAGTTTTGCATAAAATTTTGTAGAGAGGTAAGATATAAAGTATTTACCGTCTCTGTCGGAATTCAATCAAACATTTATATATCCGTTTCCACAAGAGTGAAAACATTTGGAAAAAAATAACTAAATATTTACAAATAAATAAATTATAATGTATTGAGCTCAATTAAGATGTAATTTATCGAGCCGTTTACAAAAAAAAGGTAAGAAAAGATTGCTTTTTTACAAATATTTTGTGTAACCACGATTTGTATATAAACGATGTAAATAACCATGTGAACCGACTTTTAGTGTGTTTTATTTCTCGAAATTTCAATGTTTATTTGGAATAACTCGTTCAAATCCATGCATTTTTGTAATACATAGTGAATATTTTCATATAACTCATATAAAGTGGCTTTTTACGATTCAAAAAAATTTAGGTTATAATATATTATTTTTGTCGATTTCTGTAGTTATTTTTCATCTTGAAATTTTCACTTCTATTTCAAAATTGATATAATTTTCTATTGATGAAGTTTTAAGCATATGGCATTAAAAATTCAACAAAAAAATTTAATTCTAATCCATTAAATAAAACTCACTTTTTTCGCATTTAAAAAAATTAATAGTACTGGGGTAAACCGCAAAGTTTAAAATTTCAATAAAAGTCATAAAGTTGTAAACATATGATTTTAACAATATTGATAATATTATTTATATCTTTATATTGATTCTATATTTAAACAGATTTATGTATAAATACTAGCTGATTCCCGTAGATTCATATGCTCCAGGTAATAATTTAAATAGTTGTAAAATGCTCTACATTATATTTGTATCAATTGTAAGGTAAAATTTTTTTTGGTGTTTATCTTCTTGAAATTTCTTAAAAATTTTTATTAAAGCGATTTTAATATTTATTTATAACTAATTATTTTTTTTATATAATATCCGCCGATCTAATATGTGTAACAATTATTGTGAGGAAAACTTGGACCTTATTTACCGGTAAACGAACAAACGGGAACACCACGTTCTACTCAAAGCTATTTTCTCTACTAGAATAATTTTATATTTATTACGGTACGGATGCAAAATCAGGATTGCGCACTTTTATTCACTCGAATATAACTCGGAACTAAAATATATCGATATTAGATAATTTTTAGAAATAGTCACTTTTAAAAATTACTATTTTAAATGCATCCACGGTAACAATTATTAGAATTCCTGACGTATATATTTGCATCCTATATTTTATCCTGTTAAGATTAAAATTTTGAAAATCTTTATTGCACATCTACACAACAATAGAAACATTCATATAATATTTCAGCTTTCGTTTCGTTTCGTAGAAATAGTGATGAATGAGTGGGTGTTTTCTGGCTTTATATAAAGATATTTCACTTAACATTAATATCAATAATAATACATATATATATATATATAGATATGTATATATATATATATATATATATATATATATATATATATATATATATATATATATATATATATATATATATATATATATATATATATATATATATATATATATATATATATATATATATATATATATATATATATATATATATATATATATATATATATATATATATATATATATATATATATATATATATATATATATATATATATATATATATATATATATATATATATATATATATATATATATATAAATATATATATATATATATATATATATATATAGATATGTATGTCAAACAAGTATCGTATATAGATTTGTCATATTGAACATACAACATGTTATTATCATTTATGTATGTTATAATAATAATATATATATATTGTGTGGTGATATTCTGTTTAATTCAACTGACAATGTCACGTCTCTATTTGTATTTGTGGTTTATTTTTATACTCGACATACATAATATGTCCGAGTATATTAATTTTAGTCTAAAGTTTCTAATGCTACCTAATATTGATCACACAAAATAAATATTGGTATAGGTGTTCATTTCCAACTGCCTGTTCGTCCATCATTACGATAAGTCTAAAACAAAAAAGATAGCTAGCAGAAATTCTGATGGAGTATTCTAAACATAAAAAGTGATTTTAAGTTCGAGAATGAGCAAAATCGGTCCAATGAGTTTAATGGATCCTGGACTTAACTATAAAACTATAAAATATGGAAAAGAGATTTTTTCGTAAAATATTAATATTAATATAAATTATTACATATTGTTATTTACAATACATTATTATTATTATGCAGGATTATATAACTGTATAGACTGGTATTTATAGTATTTTATGAATGCTCTTATTAAAAATATTCCAAACATTGATATTCAACCATATGTAGAGTATCTAAATAATTATCACGACTAGTTGTTTCCTTAACTTTTTAAATTATAAATAAGCTAGAGAAAGCTTCAAAACTATTCGGCGAGTGCATACGTACTTTAATCTGAGGAAATTAAAGGAAAATAATTATAAAAAATATATTTTAATAATTAGAAATTTCTTTTCTAATTATTGATTAAATTCTTAATAATGCACAGAAATATGCTGACCACAAATTAAAAACTGCAATTTATTTTGTATATGTCTTCCCCCAGAATAAAAGAGGAATGTTTAAACAATTTTTTGCCTATTATCTATCTCCTGATAGACACCTCACAAAAATCAACATTAATTTTGAATGAAAAATCAAATAGTATGAATCCGTGTGCAATTTGAGAGTGGTATTTGCACATGATTCACATGTATGTGCAAATATATAGAATAACATAGAATGTTTTGAATTTATTTTACTAAGGTGTTAATTACCTAGTTAAATAAGTGCCAAATAATCCCAGGTGTCTTTTCATATAATAGACAATTGGGTAAAAATGTATTTACAGAAATAATTGTACTGTATTAAAAAAAAAAATGCATTTAAGAAACGATATCAAAAACTGTAATTTATATAAATAACTGTGTTTTTTTTTATATGTATATTTTTAAAAATAATTTTTTCGGAAAAATATTCGTAATTTGTATAACGTGTTTTATTATTGAGAGTCAGTTGATTTCAAGGATCGATTTTCAGGTTGTGCATTGATCAGATTAATTATGAAATAGAAGCATTAGAAATGTGATGTAAATAAAATTACTATATTTATGCATGCTTTTAAGCAAATTAGATGATAGCCTGGGAGAAAATTGCTTATTGCAAATTATTGTGTTGATTTTTAAGCAAAGTAAGTAAATTTTTGTGTAGGTATTATTCAATGCTTAAATTTTACGAATCAAAAATCATTGTTCCACTTTAAAATCAATTTATGTTTTTGAAATAATTGAAACAAAAAATGATCATGAACGCTCACACAGGCATTAACTTGAAACCATTACATTTGGAATTTACAAAATCGACAACTATATCCATATCTTTCTAACTAAGAATTATAAATGTAACCGTCAAGGTGACATTCGATTATAGAAAATTCGCAAAGTGATACGAAATATATTTTAAGTATTTAATATTTTCTAAAACATTATAAAAAATAAAGATTTGTAATGCAATCAATTTTTTTTTTCGATAACAAATAACCAGGTATAATAAAGATGTATTAAGTTAGAAAAATGTTTTCTAATAGTTTAATTATCCATTTACAATTAACACTCACATAGTAAAATTTACCTCTAAAAATCGCGAACATCTTTTTACAAAACAAACTGTACACAATGAATGAATGCATCTGTTATAGAAGTTAATTTTTATTAGGTAGGATATTTTTTTCACGATATTATTGTTAGAATGTTGGACAAAAATATTTACCAAGATTACATGTGTGTTTGTGTTAAAGCTTTGCCAGCAGCTCGGCTATGGAATGTTTGTTTTTACATGTTCACTGGTCAATAATGGTATTATTTTTATTACAATTTATATAAAATAATAAAAATACTAATTACATTTTATTTTTAATGTTTTATTTTTATTGTATACATTACGTACTGTGCTGTGAGTACGTGTTAGAAAATATATAATTCTAATCTACGATATTGTTTAATTTGAATACTACGATTGCATATTGTTTGCATTACATAAGCAAAATATATTTTGTATATCTTTTCAACACTATTCAGAAAATTTAAAGTAAGAATTAGAAGAGTAACCTGATATCGAATATGTAGTTAATTAAAAAGTGATTTCAAAATTTTTTTCTCATGTTGCTCCATTATTGCACACAGACATCTTGGTTTAAATGGTAATTAAAATATCTATTTCTAGATATTTGATAGAGAAAAAATAAGATTAAAAATATAATAAGGTAGGCATTTCTATCGTTGTGAGTGAGAATGCGATATTTTAGAAACAGAGTAAAGGCTGGCAAGTTCCACCATATTTTGATAAATACTACCTTTATTTTTATGCTAAAAAACGCAAAAAAAAAAAATTATTTTTAATAATATTGAAGCTTGTATTTAAAAAAATGCTTTTGTCACTATAGATTGAACAACGAAACCCTTTACTAAACATAACATTTATTGAAAAAATAAAAAAGATAATTAAGTAATAAATGTGTATTTTTTGTAATTAACAAAAATTGGTAGAATTTTTTATTAAAAAAATAGAATATAAAATGTAATTATCGTACAAATATTTATTTATCATTTGACTTTATCAATAATATTATATTATTTTAGTTATGTTATAATAATAATATTATTATTATTTTCATTAGTCATAGTCATAATATAACGTGACGTTACATTTTTAATGATAGATTTTTATGACACTAAAAGGTAATAAAATAATTTATTATCTAACAGCTAATAGATGTATGGAATGTGTCTACTGTTTGTTATTAAATAGATAGATACTTGACAGTGTTTAACGTTTTATAATGTAATACAAATATTATGTTGTATAATATAGACTCTGTATAGTTTGATTCAATAAAATTTAACCAATAAAGAATATAAAAACCAATTTCTAGAAAAACATTGAAACAATTTAACTAGTTTTTGTACCTCTCACTTATATTCATCTGATTTTGGGCTTTCATAACTTTAAAAGTATGTGTCGCAGAAGTTGAGCGAACCATACATATGAAAAGTAGTTATGTGTCCTATATTTTTTTTAAGTTTTATATTCGGTAAATCTATCAAACGTAAAAAAACGAAAAATTTGTATCTGTTATAATATAGGTCATACGAAAAGAAACAAAAAACGAAAAATGTATTAATTTCTACAATTTGGTTCTTATGAGTTTTTCTCTAAAAAAAACTGAAATAAAAATTTTTACTGAACTTTCATAACTCAAAGTTACTTTTAGATACAGAGCCCAGAATGGAATTCAGTTAACTATTCATTTAATTTTTAGAGGGGCACCACAACCCGCATCTCTTGTACCTAATCCATTTGATCCTCTGTAACCACCCTTACACAGTTCTTCACCTTAAAGCAAATATGCCTTCTAGCACAAGGTCACAATTATATTGTTAATTTGTTGTTGGTGGAGCGGTTTACTTCTTTCTTATTCAAACAACAACAGTGTGATCAACCAACCGCCCTTTTTTCATTTAATAATAATAGATCAAACTAATACTGCCTGGATTTGAACCCGTAACCTCCGGTCTAAGTAGTCAAATGGATAAAGGTGTTAGTGTACTCACTTGGCCACTAAGACGGTATTTAGTCGGTAATAAGTTGTCATAAAGAGGGTCACAGGGTCAAAAAGACTGATATACTTAAATGTCCTGTATGAAAATTTTATGAGCACTCCTATCAAAATTTCGATTACCTATATAATACGAACCATCAACATTCTGAAAAACCTTCATGTAAATATTTACTTTTGTTTTTTGCGTATGCTCAATTTATTTAAATAATTAAAAAATATAACGATCATTTCGACATTTCGACATCATCACGGCTGTAAATGTTGAAACGTGCGTTATATTTTAAAATTATTTAAATAAATTGTGAAAAAACTAAAAAATTACATAAATTAATCATGAAATTCCACGAAATAAAGCTCAAAACCATTAATGATGCATTCATTTAATTTATCAATATTCAGACTATAAAAGCTTTTGATTCCTACAAGTACAATTTATATGAACTGACATGTACGCTATATAATTTAAAATAACATTTTAGAATGATTTTTAAAATTGTGAATAATGTATAAAATTTTAATGACTTGTGAATGAACAAATGAAAAATAATAATAATTTAATTATTATTATGATTATTTGTGGCCTAATAAATTATATAAAATTACTATTTTTACTCATTCTGTTGTGTTTTTAATATCTCTCTGTTTTGTATATAAATATACAAATTGAATAAATTTTATGATCGTTTTTCATTATCGTTTAATGGCTTGTAGATTTTAATTATTTAATTTAGATAAAATCTATAAATCTACTATTCGTTCAATCACTGCTGTAAATAATGGTGATATTGCATTTCAAATTTATAGATTTTCAATTTTGATTGATTACAATAATAAATTTTGTCAAAATGTTAAACTTTTTGTAGTCTTTTAAAGCTAATGATTTCTTTTTGTAATTCTATTTCTAGTTCTTGAAAGTCATAAAAAATAAATTTATTTCGTTTTTTGAGGATAATTAATATCTTAATAAAAGGCAATTGACTTAATCAGGATGGTTATTTTTCGAGATATCGCTTGAAATCAATTCGAAGTGTCTAAGAATAAGATTTTAAGCAATATTTTAAAAACTACGCATTAAATCGTTAAATGGATATTTTAATCAAAATTGAAAATCAAGCAAGATTTCCGAATTCAATAAATCTTAGTTTTGATCCCTCTCTGACGTCGTAATTACTGATCTCAACCGAAAACCAAAGTTAAGGAACATCAGACACAATCAGTGGATTGGTGACCGCCTAAGAATGCTGTGTGCTGTTGTTGTATGGAATATACCCACTGTAGTCACTGCATCACCTTAGTAGTTATAAATTGACATAAAATAGTTTAAAAAATCTTAGTTTGATAGTAATATTGACCCATTTAGTTCAAAAACATCCATTGCACAATAGGAGGCGTTGTTTTTAAGATATTGTTTGAAATCCAATTCAGAAGTCGGAGAGATGTCAAGCAATCAGGAACTAGTCATCTAATCGTAAAATAAATGTTTTTCTTTTTCGTGTTTTTAGATTGTAAGTATCCAGAAATTTAAGCTTAATTCAGACAAAAACACGTAAAAAAATTTATGGAAAATGTTTCATCGAATTTTTTTTATTAAGGCAAATTTTCTTTTTTAAGAATCACATTGATTCGAATCTTAAAAGCATTGGTTTTATAATGGAAGATAACGAGGAAAAATCAATGTTTGTAAGAAAAATAAATTCAAATGTATAGAGAACAAAATAAATATATGGATATTGACTTCCCAAAGGAAATAAATACATTAAAAACGGAAAACTACTTTTTTATATCAAGTGGGTATCAAGAGGAAACTTTTAATTTTAAGGGTAATGAAATTGATGATATGTATTTTATATACAATAACTCTACACAATCCATTTAACCGACCTAATTTTTTTTTGTTTTTCGTTTAGAAGTGTTTTATTTATTTATTTTTTATTGGATATTTAATATCGAGATGTTAGTCCGTATTATACTCCAATGTTTTGAATTAGGACTCCGTTATTTGCTAAATAAAAGGAGTCCAATACTTTTCTTGTATCTTTATACGAAACCTTAAGATCATCAAATAGTCCAAAAAATTACTTTTCACACTTTTTTGGCGCTTTCAGGGTGAATAACGTAAATTATAAATTTGTGGCTTATTTCGATAAAACTCTGTTTATAGGGAAATTTTGACCCAAATAGTTCCAAAATGACATTTATTTAGAGATGGGGTTCATAGTTTTTTATATACTACTGAAAACGACATGTAATATTGGTACCTCGACCTGATTTTAAGTCATATTTCGAAAATTAACCATTCAATTGTTAAATAATTTTAATTTTTGGTTTTCTTAGGACCGAATTTTTGTTGATGATTTGTTGAACTCATTATTTAGTACTTCTTTTTAAACAATTTTACTTTTGTATCGAATTAAATCATTATTTTTTTAGCCATTCTGAAAAATATTTTTGTATGTGAAAGTTTGGTAAAGTTTGGTTATATCCATAAATTTTCGTTGGCAAACGAAGGAAGATTTTGATGGTTTTATTCGGCATATATTCGATATATATTTCAAAATCAGAGATATGCCGGCGCCCAACATTTGAATGGAATGGAATGACCCATAAGCAAAAAAATGAAAACAATTAAAATCCTTTACTGAAAAATAATTTATTTTTGTCCAGGTTTTACCAACATAATATGGGAGTATTTTATAATAGAATCAGAAAAACCACGATTATTTTATGTATAAAAATAAACTAAAACTTATTTTATTTCTATAATATAGTTTAATGAAAATGAAATTAAATCTCAACGCTTCACACACGTTACGTTTTGTTCTATACCCAGTAAAAATATAGACTGACAGAACGGGTAAAAACTACTATACGTTGTTGGTAGTAACAGACAGGCTACGTGGTAACTAACTGACATAAAACAAAAGCTCGAAATGACTAACAACTAAAATATCACGACTGATATGGTGGTTAAACTAAAGTATTGCTGTATTGAAAATCACAACGAAGTGTATTACGTACGTGAAGCTAACAGTATTATGTAAGTGAAGCATTGTTAACGGTAGGGTTGTATCCGCATCGTGCATCAAATTGTTTTCTTATGTTGCAATAGTTACGAAATACTATTGAATGTAATTTGTACGATTTAACATGAAGTTTGATTTATTATTGAAAATTTGTCACAATTTATTAACAAATTTAAATGAATATCAAATACATGTAATTAACATTTTAAAACGATAAATGATGCAATTTCTTCAATTATTATTCTTACATTTTTTAATCCAATAACTACAATTAAATATAATTTTTGCTAGTATACGATAATTTTTGTTTGTATTTGCTATACAATTTGGCTACTCGTGCCGCTTTGAAAGTTTGGCTACTCGTGCCGCTTTGAAATGTAACAATATACGATATGGATACATGTACAGTAAAGTTCAAGAAAAACAACACTCTGATATGAATGTTTCTTGTTTATTTAAAATTAAAAATTTATACGATTTTAATGGTGTATTTTATAATTTTATTGGTCTTAAATTAAAGTTTTACTTAGATAAACAAAATCATATTTGAATAAAAACGTTAAAACACCATAAAAATAGTTTATTTTATAATTTTAAATATACATAAAAATTCATGCCGGTGCGTTTTTTTTTGGATTTGACTATACCTTGCTACCACATCATCTTCGAAAATAAACTGTGTTTGGTATAATTTCATGCATATATTTTTAGAGAAATAGGTCCCAATAGTAAACCCTGTTCTGAGTATGAGTCATGAGTCATTATGAGTCATATGAGTCATGGAGGGGTACAGAACATGACTTGATATAAGCACTTGTAAAATTGCTAAGAAGTCATTGTCTGGTTTTAAAACAGTTATTACTTCGTTTGGTATTTAAATAAAAAAATAAATAAAATGGTTGTTTATTTAATTGTTTTTGAAGAATTAAAATACAAATTCATAAAAAAGAATAATTATCCTTCAGTTGTTTTTTGAACTCTTTACACGTTATAAATAACTAATCGTTATTTGCCCATTTATCCGCTTTACTAAATTATTCTAATTCTTAGTAATTATTAATACCTCTCCCATGTACTGACTTATTTTAAGAGTTGTTTTTACGGCTAGCAGATGGGCATATACGAATTTGAATGCAAAGTAGGGATAAAATTGGAACCTTAACATTTTGAAAAAAAAAATTTTCATTTTCATTCACATTGATACACAAAACTTTTTTTAGCCAATTTTTGATAAATGTTTGATGGAATAGACGTGAGATAATAAAGGTAAAGAATATTGAAATATTTAATCAAAATTCACTTAGGACATAACGTTTGATCTGCTAAATTTCCGTCACCAAGAAAACTGTGCTCTATTAATCTCCTCTATTTTTCACAAGCCAATTATTTTTATTTCATCGCCAGACTTATTTTTATTTTTATTTTAATCGAAAACGATTTAATTTAGTGATTCAATAAGCACCAATACCAGTATTTTGTTATTAATTCTTTCAATATTTGTAAACTATATAAACGCTAGACTATATTAAATAAATGTTCTATTTGACAGTGTTAAGTATCATGACCTGTTTTAGTGTTTGTAAACATACACACAACAGGCCTGTAGGTAGAAAAAGTTTATAATTAGGTAGTTTAAAGTACAAAACTTATCTAAGGGAAAAGTTTATATATAAACTAACTACTGTTTCACGTTTTGAATTTTGATTTGACTTTTCGATAATTTGTTAATTAAGTGTAAATATGTATACAATGTCATCACACTAAAAAGATTATCATGCGGAAATAAACTTTTTCTTAGATAATGCATCTCTTATATTTTGTTTTTCAAATTTTAGGTAAATTTTATTATTTTAAAAAGCTTTTATTTAACATGCATTGTATGTTTGTTCGAGTGGAAGTTTTAAACTCAATTTTGAAGCTGATATCTTCAACCGATTGAGCTGAAATTTTGAAAGCAATAACTTAGAAGGCAATGCGTGGTTAACTGCAACGTCATTCTAAATGGCACACCCAAGATGGCTGAGTTGGGTATCCATTGAAAGAGCTTCACAATAATAAGTCGAAAAATAATGTGATGTCACTCTAAATCCAATATAGAGGACTTCATATTGGCGAGGAAAGTGCTGACCAAATTCCCTTATATGTGCAAAGATCTTGTAAATAATTCTACAGAGCATGGTGCCGCAAAAGGTTTATTGTGGATTTTTTTTTTAATTTGATTGCAATTGTTAAGAATAAAACGATGAAAATCATTTTAAAAATATTCTCCAAACAAATAAATAATTTCCCCCAATTAATTTAAACACAACGGTGGTCATTTTATTTATATATTCGCAAACAATTTTGAAAGTAATAAAAATTTGCATTGGGTTTTATTGTGTTTGCACACAAATATAATATTCATTCATCGTTGAGCAAATTTACTACAGCAAAATTAATGATACCCTACTTAAAAAATCATATTCCAAATTAATATTATCCCGCATCTGTGTGTGTATATTATGAATGAATTAAAAAAGCAAAAAAAAAAGTATGCAAAATAGGATGGTACAAAAATATATGTAGGAATATTCTATATGAAGGAAGTGAATATATAAACCACATGCACCAAACAGGCGACCAACATCACCGAAGCATTCTTCATTGCAGATATGTGTAGTGAATGAATGGATGTAGGTACATAAAATAGTGTTGAACTGAGGATATTTGATTCGGCAGAATCTATCTTGCTGTATTTTTGTACAATCTTTATTTTCAATACTGCTTTTGTTTGTAATTTTAATAAATTTGTTGAACATAAAATTTATACTTTGCAGTTAAAAGATCCATCGATTTTAGCTTATAGACCATAAACACGGCCATCGTGAAAATTTTTATTTATTTATTTAGCCACACTAAAACTTAACATTTTATTTATTTATTTATCCCTTTTTGTTTGCTAGTTTTTTTTTTATCTTTTTATATGAAGTAAAATTTCTATGATTCTTTTGTACTTATCTTTAGAATCAAAGTCTATGTTCATAAGCCATAATCGATTATTTCTTAATAGTTGCAAACATTATTTTACGCATTGTATTTTCGATGACTATCTATTGACCTATACATACATTATTAATTATCAATCAATACTTATGTGTTTGTAGCTCAATGGAAAGTCATCGAAAGTACAAAGCGTTAAGAAAAGTTTGACACTATAGAAAGGAATAAACGATTGTGGCTTATAAACTTAGATTTCGACGTGAACCCGACATTAAGGTCATGGTAACACTTTTCATTTTCTTTATTATAAAACATAACTCAACTAAACCCAACACTAAACGTATAATAATATTATAGAAGAATATATTTTGATGTTGGTTCATGGTTGTAATAATAATAAAACGTATTATAATGAAGTTTTATAATTTATTTTTGTTCTTATTCAAAAAGTCACTGCTATGAATTTCAATTAATTTTTTGTTAGTTGCGTTGTGTGTTTGTGTCTTGTGTGTCTTATATTTGTTTGAATATTATTATGATGACATGAAAATTGATTAACCTCATCACATAAATATTGTAATTATTTTTATTATAATTTTTATTAGAGACGTTGTCGTTTCAGTTCATCTTGCTTACTGTTAACTGTCTTTTCACCAACGCCAACGTTCGATGAAAAATTACGTGAAACTTATAAATTGAAGAAAGGATACAGAAATATCTAAAATTTTTCGCATACTCTTGTATTTTTTATAAATTGTATCACCGTCAGTCACGGTGATATCTTATTGAGATTAGTAAAAAATATAGCCTAGGTTGCATTATACGTACTCTCCTAGAGTTAACGCTAACCACAGTGAGATCAATACAATTTTTTATCACACGTAATAATGTATTAACAAAGTATATAATAATAGTCTAGGAATCAGAGATATGCCGGATATCCGTATCCGTGGACATCCGCAAGAAAGAAAAGATCCGTATCCGTGTCTTTTTCAGCGAATTTTAGATGGATCTTTTGCATTATTCCATTCCATTACGTATATAAATTAATAAGTAAATGTAGCAATAAAATACTGTTAAATCTCATTAAAAAAGGGTTTTCATTTAAAAAAATTTCATATTTGACAAAAACTTAATATTTTAACCCTTATTGTAGTGAGCAATATGGTAATTTTTATAGCTCCCTTATCCTAATGTACTAATTTGTAATTACACTATCTTAATTAAAATTTATTATTATTCAAATCAAATAATAACTGCATAGTGCATGTCACAAATCACAATAAAATTTCAGTTAATAAACAATTTTATATTTTAAGTAAATTCAAAAAATTATACCGATTGATTGAGTTGAAAAGTTAAGCTACGTATCCGTAATCGTGGATATACTTTTTCAACGATCTGGCACATCCCTACAAGTGATACATACATTAAGTGGCACCAGTGTCTTCACGATATGACATTGAGTTTAATTATTATTTTATTATTATGATAGATATTCTTAATATACATTAATTAGTATATTTATGCTTATGTAATACATTATGTATAACAGTCACATGACATCACAAAATGATCAAGTAGTTTGTATGTTTGTAATACATGCAGATTAATCACGTTCATTTGTGGCGAGAAAAGATCAGTCTTGGCAAAACAAATGTTAATTAAAAATTATTATTCTAACGTCATGCTTCATTACACTATGTGCATCTTTAAAATAACAAAAAAAAAAAGAGAAAATAATTTTAATACTAAACTTAAAAAACTGAATTTTTTTGTTAGTAGTTCTCACTGGCAATATTTGTATCAATATGGACATGTAATTTTTCTGAAGAAATGTAGATACCAACAAAATACTTCTGAAATTTTATCTAAAATTTAAGTTGAAATAGTCGTAGTGATAATTTTTTTTTCCGAAATTTGGGCTTCTTTTTCTTTTCAATTTTTGGCAATTTAAAAAATATTTGAAAACTTTTTGAAGCATTTTTATGAGAAATTCAATTCTGTACAAAAAACTTTCACAAAAATAATGTCAATTTTGTTTGATTTGTGAGATATATTGGAAAAACTAAAAAGTGTGGATCCATTGGATTCCTGTAATAAACTCGTAAATGCAGTATTTCCTTTCTAAATATTCACAATCAATAGCCTATAATTTTTGTCTATATCACAAATAAATTTTTATAGTGTATGGTACATTCAGGAACTGTATGATTTTCATTTATTACCATGGATATATACGTTTTTTGCTTATATAAAAATGTTAATATTTTCGAAATTTCCACAAATATTGAAATGTGCACAATTATTACTACTTTTTCGTTCAAATAATGTTATAAGAATTATTTTAACTGGAATTAATATGTTTTTTATCATTTAATATATAATAATTTACCATTGCTAACATTTTTGTATGTAAACAAACAATTCAATAAAGCATAATTATTCTCAAAAATGGATTATTAAATATATCCACTTTGTTTAGTATTCATTTGTGGTATGTACAGAAAATTTTTTAAAAAATATTCAGATTAAAATTTGTTAGGATAAATATTTTATCTTTATTTTAACTTCCGAATTTTCTTTCAAATAATGATAAAAAAACCAATACTTTTTGCAATTGAAAATTTTCTAATTGTACTTAAAGACACTTTAAATTATGTTTGCAGAATCATTTAAGAACTATTTGTCTAATTGCAACATTTTTTTCTTAATTTGTATAATCTTTAAAAAATAAATATACTTTTATCGTTACCGGCCTCAGTTCATTACGACCAGTTTTTCTAGCAATATAAACTTTAAACTTTATGAATCATGAATTAATTACCCATATTTACAGCATACCTAAATTCGTTCAAATTTGTTAACATTGATTTGAAATCAATTGATTAATTTAAGACATTATTATTAATTTTATCAGTTCAATTAATTATAATTAAACCATTACATTTATTATTAGTTTACACAAACATGTTGATCCAGAACAATGGTGCTATCGTAGTGGTACTAGCGTCTTGTAATAAGAGGAACAATTATTATTATAATATATAGGTTAATTATCGTTAACATACACAGATACATTACAATTATTACACAAAGCAATTATATCATTATTAAAGATGTCATAGGTCATTGTATACTGACTTGTATGATTATTATTACAACATAAACAATTCCATCGTAAATACATTTATTATTATCAGGTATATTAGCTAATAACAATTTATATAGGTGATTTGAAGTTTAATTTAGTCAAGTAGCAAGAAGTTACATTATCTATATATTATTACGTGTAGCAAAAACTTTGTACCCCTTTTTACGAAAATTGGACGGACGTGGAAGTTTAAATTTGGCACATTTATAGTTTATATAGACAAGGGCTGGAGAATGCTAATATAATATTTAAAATTTTACATAAAGGACACCTAAAATCAATAAAAATAAAAACATTACACACACATATATAACAGATTATACACATTACCATACATACGCATATATACACTTTTGAATGATTATGGTCGCATTTTGATCGCTGTAACAGGACTGTAGTTAAACATTTAACACTTGATCAAAACTCGTTCATTGCAAGAGTCACAGTCATATAAATATAATTGATTTATTTACAAATTTTAATTATATATTTATATTAAAGAAGCTGGTGCTCAAAAGTAAAAATACGTTTTCCGGCTTTGTTACAACAGAAGTAAAAATATAGACAACTCGTGTTGTAAAAAAATTATCAAAAAAATGACATTGAAGTGTAGTTTAGTTTAAATGAAGATATCCTGAGAATATTTTTTTATAAGGATTGATTGTCCAAGAAGTAAGAAAAAATCGATAGAAATATATCCAATATTTTTTTTGGAATGCTCGTCCAAAAAAAAAACTGATTCATTTTCTTAATATTGATGAATCTCAAATCTTGCAAAAATATAAAATCGTCAAAGTTCATTTATTTTTGCTCTATGCATATCAATATTGAAAATTTTTCCATGCTACTACAGGTGACTAGAATAGACGAATTAATCAGCAATCTCCGAGATATGTTGTCATTTCCACCTGTTGTTTGTGTACACACTTTTCTGCTAGACTAAATGAATAAAAAATTTCTTCAAAAATCATAGAAATGGTAAATTAATAAATAATGGTAAATTATTAAATTTTAAACATGTTGACGACTTACATTTAATGGTTTATATAAAACAATTAGAATGAAAAACCAAAAAAATATTGATTACAATATTTGATGGCAAATATGAAAATTCCGAAAATATTAACATTGTAATAGAAGTTAAAAACTTCTATGACAATTTATGTAGCGCCTTTCAACCTTTTCTGTGTTATCCCTACAAATATTCGCCTATAATTAGAAAAATGTTTATACCGATGTTTTGTTAATAATAAACATTCATGTATATTATTTCATATTTGCAACCTGAATACCAACATCATTTACAGGTCAAATTATACACGATTCATTTGTGAAATCATTCGCTTAATATAATCGTATAAGAATCTTGTATGTGCAAATATGGTTGGACATAATGTTACTACTAGTTGTCTGCTTCCTATTCAATTGAAATCTTCTTTATTTAATCTTAGCCAATGGTCATTTTTAATGTTCATAGAAGTCAGTGGCGTACATTTTAAATTAATTTTATTACTTATTTCGGTAATTAATTGTAAATAACACCAAGAATAATGGTTATAAACTTTTATTATAACCCGCTCAAAAGGAATTTTTAGTATTCCTTTAATCGTTGTTCCTGTATTGTAATGCTTAGGGTTAGTGTTTTTAAGTTACAATTATAGCTCAAAAATATTGGCAGATTTTACTCGGAAATTTTCTGATTGTTAGACTTTTATCGCATGTTAAATCTATTACAGTTTTGTGTCAAATATTACGCTAAAATATGGAAATTTATATGGAATGGAACTTTCTTTTCGAGTTGTTTAAGTATCTTTTCTATAAGGCATTGGTAACAAAATTGTGGACCAAAATCTGTCATAAATTACCATTCTTTATAGCGTACTTAATTAAGACTCATGCATTACGATTTTTTAACCGACTTCAAAAAAGGAAGATGTTCTCAATTCGACTGAAAATTTTTTTTTTAATGTTTGTAACCTCAGAATTTCTACTGAATGAATCAAATAATTAAATACATGTGATCAATTTTATTTTAAGTATTATGTTTATAATTGAAATTAGATGTGAAGCTGTAATCAGGACTAGTCAAAATGAATATATGTGCTGAATTAAACAATACAAAATTTTCGATATCGAAGACATTCCGATTTTGGAAATTTCCATACTTTATTGCTAATGATTTTAAAGCTATGTTGAAATTCGAAAAAGATAAACGAAATTTATTATGTTGTTGAAAACTCGAATCTTTCAAGATTAGAGATTCTGTTGACTCATCAATCGAAGTTCTCTGAGATTATTATAATTTAAAAAACATATTTATAAGTTAAGTTTATCGATCAGTTAAATATTAACTAAACTATTAAAATAAAGCTTAAATATTAACGACTTGCAGGAAAAATAGCTATAAATAATAAAATGAAGGAACTTGCTTGGGTCCGCCTTGAAAAATATAGTTGAAAACATTATTCAACTTATGATAAACGAACGAGGGGAATTCTAATTGCTAGGAGTGATGTCTGTGAATATTTAACGAGTAATGAATTCAGTCAAACTGTTTTGTATGCATGTCATATAATTAGGTTATACATAATTATGTTCATATTCCTGATTTTTGATCAATTAATATTATTATGAATCTAATTGTTTCATTTTTGAGGGGAATTTTCGATTCAACAACTTAGATATTTAAAGAAAATATGCCATTTCTACTTCTGTAAAACAGATATAATGGGTTAATACAAGAAAAGTTGTTAAAAATATTTAAGTTGTAAAATCTGACAATCGCAGACAAAAATGAAACAATGCGCTCATGTTGATAATAATAAAAATATTAAATGAATGGAGTACCTTTTTTGTTTTGCTCTTTATAAATTACAAAACTGCTAAAACATTCGCATATAATTATGAATTATTGAATGAATAGGATAATAAAAAAATGTCCATTAAAATAAATTATGTAAAATATAAAACTTAAATACAAAATTTATGAAATAATCTTCAATGGTCAATAAAAAAAAAGATAATTATTAAAGGAAAAAAATACCATAATGTTCATAAATTTTATGATCTCAAATTACTTGTGGAACTTTCACTTTTTTTAGTTAATTAGATAATTATAATGGCTCGTGTTTTTTATAAATTGCTTAATTTAAATTCTTTGGATGGGGTTACATGAAAGGTTGAGATCATAAAAATGAAAAAATCTCTAACAACATATATTATTAAAAACTTAAAATCGAGTACCTTATAATTATTGACTAAGAGATCGATATAAGAAATTGGAGTTTATTTACTGTGTTAAGGCATGGAGGGGCGAATTTTTAATTTTAAGTTAATTTGGTTACGCGCCATTTAAAAATATTTTAGATGCATTTGTTAATCTTTAACAAAGTTTAACAGCCTTATTTATAATACTTTGCTAATATAAATGATATTACTTAATAAATTAAGCAACGAAACAATTTTCGGTTTCCTAACAGCAATTATGATAGGCTGTAACTTTCATCTTTTATTAGATCCCTTCTAATTTGGATCAATCCTAAATTTTAATCCGCCATTTCGAATAATATTTAAATAAATACATTGTCAAAAATGTGCTACTACAAGTTTATTATGCTACAATTTTCAAGATTTTTGATCATTCATAAAATCCGTTAAAATACCAAAAATTACTCTATATCAATTTTTCGATTAGCTTAAAAATGGTGATACAAATATTGATAATTTTCATTTCTTATAGTTTTTTAAATAGACAAAAAACTAAAATTACCTACAACTGGAAATAATGATAACTCAAATATTGTACTCCCATGAGATAAACATATTAAAAAACAAAAAGACTGTTTCAGTACATTTTGTAAATAATTAAAAATTAATGTATTCAAAAACAATTGGTAACATAATTAAAAATAATAATTAATTCATTAATAATAAATAATAATTATAGTTTATTGATTATAAAAATTAATTTTTCAATATACCCACATACTATACTAATCGTTGTTAATAATTTAAATATATAGAATGCTTTCTCTATTATTATTATTCAATTATCTATTTACAACATATTTGTTACAATATTAAAACCAGTGTTTGGTTAAATAATAAAATAGAAATAAAAATATTATAATCATAATGTATTTATTAACATTGAAAATAATTTATATAAATAAACAAAATTCTATATACAATAAAACCAATTATACATAAACAATATAAATAGCTAATAAATAATATTATTGTTACGATTAATAAATAATATTTGTATTTTTGTAAAGGATGGTTCAGTATTATCTTAAAATATTTACAATTGCAAACAAATTAATTTTATGGGGAAGATAGTGTACTGAAATTTTTATGGCTTTTTTCATATCTTATCTAGATTTATTACCGATGTTTAATCTTTAATAAGTACCTGGTCGAAAAGTTCACATACAAAATTATTTTTTATCGGCACAATTTCAGTAAATTTTTATATGCATTCGCATATTTTCTGTTTTTGACTTGAGCATATGTAAGGTATTCTTAAAATCAAATCTGTTAGTTGTTTCTGTTATTTTTTTAATAGATAAAAAACTAAATAATTATTTTGTAGTCCCAGCTTTTTATTGTGATTTAAAGTAATTTTTTGGTATTCATTTTTTCATCAGTTTTCTTTCTTTTAAAATGACTCATAGGTAAAAGTGTCAAACAAGTACATGGACAAAAGACGGGGGAGGCGCCATACATAACGTTGGAGAGACGAAATTGATACATGTGCATGAGATCAGTCGATGTGCAACTAAATTAGACTTATTATTATTATTACTATTTCTTGGAACTTATTTCAGATCTTACCTTTTTTGTCTGTGAAAAAATGATCGAAAGAAACCTAGTTCAATGGCAAAGGAAACATTAATTTTATATCTGAGAAGTTTTCTACTATCTCCCTCCTACATGCATATGTCGAATAAAATCTTGATTTGGCTTTTATTGCCACGTCAAGTCTTTAGATAATCATTTGCATAACACAGTAAAATATTTTGTGTAATTACGTGAAAACGATCTTTGTTAAAAATTTATGTGTTTATTTGGCAGTTTTCTTATGTTATTCGATTTTTAAAATGAAAATAGTGTTACAATTGTATAAAACGCTGACATATAATAAGTTTGCTTCATAAAAACTATCTGCTTTTACTGAGGTTCAAGACTGTTGGTACTCGACTAAAATTTAAATAAATGAAGTAAAATAATTTTCTTTATAAGAATAAAAGACTTCTTTATTTTAAAATAAATACTTAACTTATATATTCTACCTTAAATTATAATTAAGTTAACACTTGTATTAAAAATTCAACATATTTTTCTGTCTAATCAAAATTTAGTGTAGACCGTTTCTAACACCTAAACTGTGTTAATTTTACATAAAAATTTAGTGTTTGATTTTAACTTCAGATGTAAAATTGACAAAGTTTTTCTCTCGTACTAAATTGTTTGGAAGATGGAAACAAAATTGAAACTTGTTTGAGTTGGTTAGTAATTTGCCTGTAGTTAAGAAAATACTGATTTAAATTTTGATGAGTGGACCTTTTTAATAAAAGGAAACATATAAATCCCAAGTTAACGGTTCACATACCTATTCAGTCTTGTAGAAGAAAATTTTCATTTCCTCATCTTAATACTAAGATATCATATTTATTATACATTTCTCCATTTATATTTTAATGATATTGAATTATAAATGAGTTAACCTCATTAAATAAATAAACATGTACACTGCATATTATACACAACCAAGTGTAGGTAACCAGAATTAAAACTGACCATTGGCTAAATTGAGTACATATACAATATATATACATACCTAATAGTGAAATATTAACTATCATTTAACCTATAAGTTTAAAATTTATTACTCCATCGTGTACACAGATAGTGTAATGAATGATTCAATGAATTTTATTTAATTATTTTTCAATTTCTTTAACTTTTAATCGAACGTTTTAACTTTCAATTCATAGAAAAGAAATAATTGTAGCAGTGTCAAAATCCCATGAATAAAAAAAAAATGGTTTTTATCAATTAGCCTAACTTTGCGTGTGTTACAATCGTTTTCGCCAAACTTAGTATTTTTTTCCCATATTATTCCGAGCAGTACAATGTTAATCGGCAATTAATAAGAAGTTAACGAGAAAATTTTCAAAACTATAGAAGACTTAAATGTTTCTATAATAGGGAAATATGTTAATTTATGAATGTGTTTATCCGTAGAATGAGACGAGAAAACATAAAAATGACTTTAGCGAGAGGTGAAGAACGTAAATTAATAATAATTTTGTTAATGTTACTGAAATGAAAATATATTTCTTTAATAAAATACAGGTTTTCGCCACAAAGACAGTCAAATATTTGCTACGGTTATACATTTAATTTTTCCTTTAAAAATTAATATAAATAAATTCAATCATAAGAATATCCCGTATAATCGCAAAAAAGGTTATATTAAATTTACGTTGGGAAATATAAAAGATATACCGTCTTTGGACATTTTGTATACGGAGTACCGCACCTAGTGTATCACAGTAAGGCACGAGTAGAGTACAGTCTAACTTTCGGTTGAGAAGATACATAAGGGAATTAAAATAAGAAATTTAAAATAAAATATATAATAAAATGATACGTCCATTGTGTAGAGGATAATCTGGCTACCATCAAATCTTTGACTGTTCACGATTCAACGAGAATAATAGGCTTGATCTGAAGAGAGGAGGAATAACTTGCTTAGAAAATATTTTGAATTATAGAGATGAAGAACTGGTCTTGAAATTGTACAACTTTTTGAAAGAAATACTGAACAACAGATCAAGAAGTTTATCGGAAAAAATAACTTATGATTGATGACTTGACACTTCTCCGTCAACGTTTCATTTATTTTAACATACTTGTAAAATTAATTGTTTTGATTATCATAGTAATATTTCTTAATTCATTGTTTCAAGAATTCAAAATATTATTTTTTGGAATGTAGCAAATATTTATTTAAATTTTATTAGTGCTAATGTATGGATTGATTAGCCCAATAAGGCATATCAAATAAATGAATAATTTAAAATATTAACATTGTGCAGCCCCTAATTTGATCAAATATAAAAATAACAATTGAAGAATAGCAATGATAAACATTAAATTTGAATCATTCAGTATGATTTTCAAAAGGTATATCAATCATTAAGTCTATACAAATAAACGGATTATCGTAAATTAAAAATTAAAAACAAATACTTTTTACTGGTGAAATAGAAAGTGTGCAGATAAAAATATGATTTTAAAAATGGGTGCATTTACACGTTTTATCTAATTGGTATTCTTACTTACATGATAACCAAAGACGATCCTTTATATTCCTAATTTTACATATAGTATGGCATTTTTAAGCCAATTTGCTTCTAAAATTTTGAACTAAGCTTTACAAAAAGATAAAAAGGCAAATACATTGCCGTTGCGGTTTTGGAAATCTATTCAGGAACTGTATTAGAAAATTTAGTGAAATGCTTTTGTTTGGAAAAAAATGATGTAAAACTTTTGGCATGCAAGTTGTAACTTTAAAATCCACTCCAAAAAAAATGTATTGCTATTTTCTGGTTTTCTATTGTAATTTAGAACATAATTGTATCGAATTTCTTGAGAATTTTTTTGTTTGTTTTTCAATCATTTTTTATTGTATTAGGGTACGCCCGTCACCTTCGAAAAAAATCGAGAAACATTCTTTGTCTCCGATTTTGAAAAAATTATGTTCACATATAAAGTTTGACCTGTAGACTTCGAATATATCATTCATTTTAATAAATTTGATGCGTACTTTTAAGGATATAGCCTTATATCCGATCCTTCAATATACCAGACAATCGTCAATATACCAGACAATTTTTAAATGATACTTGGAAAAGTAACTAGTCATTTGTAAAATATCAAAAACCAAAAACCAAAAAATACGGTTTTACTGACCAAAGGTTACCAAAGAAAACCTAAAATCACTAATAAAAAATCCGTCAACAAATTTTGTGCTATCCCCAATCAAACGCATAGAAAAATTATATGCGTTATATTATTAGTATACAGTTTTTTAGTAAATGTAAAAATGCTCGGCAAATATGTTTCATTCGTACGATTTGTACGTATGTATATTACAAACCCTTTTATTGTTCGAATAAATAAAATATGCGAAAATAAACTAATTTGTTATTCAAAAATATAGCATAGCCCAGAAAGACCTTTCTTGTCGGTTCATAAATAAAAAAACATGAACCCTTTTTTACAATGTTAACATTTGTTTAAATTGGTATCATTTTTTGACGTCCTTTCTATTTCAGTGGAGACCACTTAAACAAATAATATAAATAAGATAGTAAGATTGTACTTCCATTTATTTTATACTAAGCCGAACCTTGAATAAAAGTTTTAGGATTTTTGTTAACAGATTAAATTAGGTACAAAAAAGGCATTTGTTAAACAAATTTATTTATTCGAATTTATTTAAATTTAATTAGAAATTGTAAAAAACTTTTTCGGCATTAGCATTATTTCATAATTATTGCAAGTTTATACGAATGTAAAATGTAATAATTTTTTAAAATTTGGAAATATGTGAAAATAAATAAATATAATATATGTGTAATTGTAAATAATAACTTATTTACAATTAAAATTTTTGAAAGCAATGCTAATCGTTTTTTTTAGGAATAAACTTTTCTTAGGAATAAAAAAAAACTATCAAGGGAGGTTATTTATATAAGTTAACAATTGATTGAATAGTTAAAAAACTTTTTTGTTCATTATAAAAATAAATATTATTGCTAGAAATAATTCTAAATAGAAAATGAATGATTTTATTAGTTTTCCTGTAGTTATTACTATAAAAGTTTGAGATGATGATTATTAAAAATATTTCGATATTAATAATAGTCTAGTCGATTTAGACCCAATCTCATGGTCTGCTGATTTCGTAAAAAAAGTTTTATTTCTTTCAATTTCAATAGAAGCAGTGTGAATGATTGCACATTTAATCAAATTGATAGATATTCTTTTTTATATCTATTTTCTTTTAAGTAAAAATACAAGTTTTTTGATAAGCCAAGAAGGATGTACGCGCTATGTATTGGTTATATCTATTTTGGAATCATAGTTAGCTATTCTGTCTCGAAATGTTATATCATTAGGAAAGTAGTGAAATTGACAAAACCAGTGATTATATTTATATTTATAATATAATTAGGTATAACTTAAGGTAATGATGTAAAAAACTAAAATCTAAAAATAACTAGTAATAATTATCGATTATTTATACAAATCCTAATTTAAAAATATATTCTTTAATTCTCAAAAGACTTGGGTAACATAGTTAAGTAAAAATAAATATAGAATCCTTAACTTATGGCAATGAAAGAGAATAATAAATGATTTTATTTAATAATCTTATCTATTTATTTAAAATTTTATATATGTAATAAATATATTTTGAAACGTCGCTTGAAAAAAAGTATTATTTAATTATTCAACTAAGTTTGCTAAGTCTTCCAAGAGTAGAAAATGGGATTTTCTATATTATTTAGCACCGTTAAAATAATTGTAGTTAATAATTTATTTTGTATGATATTAAAACCACAATCTATGTTTTGAGATTTCGCTTATTACAAGTATCTATTTACATTTGAAAGTGATTAGGCGACTTGGTTTGACGATTAAAAAGAATTCTTAATTAGTTAGTGGAAATTCGTTCTTTCCTTTTTAGAAAGATTATCAGAAACCAAATACTTTGAATCTAAACATTTTTTTCTGTCTACGATAATCTCGAAATATACTATCGAAAGTATACGATAATCTATTAGCAATTTATGATCAATTTTTAAGAAAGGGGTCCATAATATATAGAATCGATCTCAATGCAGTCAGATTGGAGCCAAAGACTACCTTGAAAATTGCAATCGTTGAGTCAAGAAAGTTAAACAACGTAAAAAGTAGTTAAAAATTTACACAGAGCCAACCTGGCTGCGTTACAATTGAAAATTTTCTATTAAATGACGACCAGTAATTTTTCTTTGTCCAATGTTGAACCACAACACATGTTTGTGTATTGTATTCCGAAGGCTGGAATATTGCAAAGACATATTACACTGCACTGTTTACGTATAGACTATATAAAAAAGTTTCTAATAAAATAATATAAAAATATTTGATAAATAAGTCACGTAATTTAAACTTAAAAATAACTTTTATATACATTTATCTACCTAAGTAGTACTATTATTATCTATGTGTGTTTAAACTAGGGAGGAGGCGAAGTAAAGTCTTCATCATAAAGCTTTAGCTACTCAGTTGTCGTCTTAAGATAAATAAACTTCACAATCTCTATCTTTGGCTGGCTACCAGCTTCCACAGAAACTACTAAACTTACTTAATATTCTCTATGATTCAAATGTTTTCTCTATATACATAAAGTTTAGTACACATATTACGACAGGATGTAACAGAATAATATTAAATTTATTTTAACATGATTACTATCCTTGTTAAATTTTATTATACTGTTTGGGTTTTTATTACTGCTTTGGGTTAATTCTGTCAAATGTTTAAAATCAGATTAATATTATTTCTAATTTCATGGTGTGTACTGATCAGGAAAAATCTGGGAAACCTGGAATAGTCAAGGAATTTTGAATGGCAACTTATTCAAATAGAGAATTTTTAATTTTTACTATCCGATACAAGTCACTGTTCAGACCCAGAACTGGAAATCATTTAAAAAATGGCAAATAATTAAAGTTCATCGTTACAGAAGATAAAGTCAATGTGAGACCTGGAAAAAGGGATTTTCTTCTTGAGATATAGTAAGTAAGAGAAATTTAAGAAAACTTAAACAGAAATCTAATAGATTATTTAAAATCAAACCGACGTTAAAATTTATTCCAGACACATTAATCTTAATAATTTTACTTCTAAATTTAATATAATTATAAACGTAATCAACTCTACCGATAAATAATTTGTTTTGATTAATTGAAAAATAAAACTAGATAAAAATAAATTACGGATGAAGTATTCAAAACAAATCATAACAAATAATTAGCCAGTGTTTATTATTCTGATAACTGGATATCCGTGTATGGTATATCGAATCAATACCAAAATCGATCAAACCATTGTTTGTTCTTGATATATCCAATCAGATATTCTTAATATAAAAATTATATATTTTTATCAATTGTTTGTATTTAACATACATTGCAAATGCAAAAAAAAGTTAATTAATTGTAAGTTTTGCGTTGAAAATTGCAATAATAAGGGGTAAAATAGCATTTTAATTGTTAATGAAGACTCAAAAAATTTAAACACAAAATCATGTATCATCCACAGATTTGTATAACCATTTATAAAATATCATAGATGAAAATTAATTCGTCCACGGTGTGAGTAAAAGTTAAAATAAAATATTGAAAATTGTGTTCGTTGTCAACGTGACTTTATTAGTGTCTCCAACTGTATAATAATATACTTAAAAGTGCTAAACTCTATATAAACTTTATATATTAAGCCATATACTGTATGTATATTTTTACATTCCTCGTTTACTTTAGCATGCTGTTTATTAATACAACCAGATCTCATCATTCCCATATCCACCCACGAATTACACAGATCCCTTCATTTTACCACATATACACAGTACACATACATTTCCACAATGATCATTTAACTTATACAACTTATTTAATGTATAAAACTTTTTTATGTCTGCCCAACAAACTATCATAATATATAAATCTTGTTCCGAAGAAAAAGATGAATTATTGTTGTATTTATGTTTTAATATTACATTAGAGTCGAAAAACTTCACTTATTCTATCTATTATTAAGAATTATGTTTTAAGTCAGCCAAGAGTCAAAGATTTTATCAATTATTTTATAGTCAATGTACAAAAATGATTGTAGAAATGCTTTAAAATTGCTTAACTAATTTTTAAGTTTTCTCAAACTATGTTATTAAATTAGGCTAGTTTCAACAATAATATACAATTAATAAATATACATACGATAGCTTAAAACAACGGAATTATTTTTCAAAAAATATATTTTAATTCAGTTTGAAAAATTTTTTACGTTTTTGAAACAAGCCTTTTTTAAGTACATATAATGAATTATTTTGAAATGTTAAAGAACAAAAAAGTCCCTTCCATTTTTTAATAATTAAAATTTTTAATAATTCGCGTTTGGAAATTTCAAAAGCGGTTTATAGGTGATTTGTAAGCTAGCCTTATTTGATTGAAATATTTTGAGCGTAATCAAAGCTTAGTATATAGTATATACGAATTACGATTTATTAACACCTATTGAGCCATTTAGCAAAGGCACTAATACCTAAACACATTTGACTATTTAAGGGCGACGTTACAGGTTCGAATCCAGGCTGGTTTTGTTTGATCAATTATTACATAAAAAAGGGGCGGTTGATAGATCACACTTTCGTCGTTTGGATAAGAACGAAGTAACCGACTTTACCAACAACATAATAACAAAATAATTGTCAACTTGTGCTAGAAGGCATCCTGAAGGAATGTTCTAAAAGCGGGTACAGAGGACCAATAGATCTAGGTACAAGGAACGCAGTTGCGGTTTCCCTCTTAACATACTCCAAAACACTAGTCATTCACAAAATCTCCAGATATAATTTTATTAAAAACATTTGTTATTTGAAAAACATCATTTTCTTACTTTATGGTATTCAATCCCACATTTTTATGTCAATATTCATTTGGAACACCTTGAATATTTCTAAGAAATTGAGATAAATTTATAAATAACTTTTTGAATTTATAAATAACGCATAAAAAAAATGTCATACGAGTAATTGAATATAAATGTCACTTAGGAAAAACAATTTTTAATATAAATTTTTAATGATAGGAAAATTGACACCATAAAATGACACCATTTATAATGTATATATAAGTATGTGGGTGTTGTCATAATGTTATTTTTAAATGCGTACAAAAAAAAAAAAAATAATAATAATAATTTCACTTAAAAAAAGCAAATAAGTAACAAGAGTAATTCGAAACGAACGTCATAGGAAATTTAAACTGAGACATAGAATATTAACTGTACTGTCTATCGTAAGTAAAGTACATTATTATGGAAGCTCCTGCCAAACTGACTCTTGAGACGTTACATTTTACTAATATATTATTATAGTAAAAACTGTTTAGTGCGATTTTGAATTTTTATTTAAGTTATAACCTCTACGGCTTGTAGGTAAGATAAATCATTCCAATCAACTTTCAGGAATGATTTATGTTACGAAATAGGTATATGATGACACAGAACAGGTTTTGGTCAAGTTAGGTAATGTAACGTAGAACAGAATTTCAAATAGATTTCGTCAACTACTTATCAGTATCATAATAAAAGTCATTATTAAAGTTTAACAAATATAAAAGCAATAAAATTTTTGTCAAAAAGGCTTCGTCAATTTTTCGTAATAATAGAGAAGATGCACAAATTTGTAATCAATTCACTTATATACAGTTTGTTTCAAAATCTAAGATAATTAATGTTATGTTAGAATTATTTAATGATATAGTATAATGGCCTTATTTCCTCCGTTTTAGGTAGTCGGTTGATAAGTGATTCCAATTAAATTTTGTTAAATTTTCTTCATCAGTTAAAAAATGGCTGAGATCTTGGAGAAAAAGATGTAAGAGATAAACACAAGTGAGAAAAAGTGTTAGACCTTGCATTGTTAAAATTATTTTTGTTAAATTTTCTTTTGGGTTTTGTTTCGTGACTTTCGACGAAGGCTAGACTAAAATACCATAGAAAATATTTTGGTTTACGGCAATGCTTCTACGTAAGTGTAAATACTAGTTTTCGGTCAAAATTTGTCGAAGAGAGCAAAAACAGGTTTTGAAAGATGAGACGGCAAGATTTAGAGCTACAAATAAAGGATGTTACTATTCCTTAGTTACAGTATACGTGGTAAAACTGAATAAGTACAATTGATGTCGTTATAAACAGTTGCTATTATATGTATTTATGTATTCCCGCCCTATAACATATATATATATATTTAGTTATTTGTATAGTTGTTGTGTTTTTATATTGGATAGCCTGATCACGTATCGATAACACACACTAGGGAAAAGAAAACTGTCACCTTTCACTATACTGTGGTTTTTTTTTTCATTAAATTATTTTCCAATATATAAAGTACGTACATTTATATGTATGGGCTCCTTAGATTACATGGATACAATATGTGCAAGTATTTCAAAACGAAAGATAAATATTACATACTCAACATATTCTAGATTATAGTGAATATTTGTAAAATGCATAAAATTCGAAAATAACAAACGTTTTTGAATTATTTACAAAAAAAATTTGTTATGTTTTACATACGAAAACGGTAGAATAGTCTTATGGTGATGGGAACTCTCTAATTCTATTTTTGAGTGCGTTGAAAAAATGTTGAAGCCATTTAAATAAATTTGGATATCTAAGGCTTTTGCTAATACAGAAGAACATAAATAAACTTTTTACTTTTAGACTAGTAAAATAAAATAATTAACGTTGTATAATTATTGTATTTAATTAATTTAAAAGTAAAAAGTTTATTTATGTTCTTTTGTATTAGCAAAAGCTTTAGATACCCAAATTTATTAGGCGATTATTTTAATGGCTTCAAAATTTTCATCTTCAGTACTGCAGTCTATAGTACATATTATATACCAGGGTAGATAATTTTTAAAAACAAAACAAATTACAGTAGAATGAAATCAATTGGAAACGGAAGATGATAACATGATAAAAATGAAAGGTAAAATAAATTACGGGCGATCGATTCGGGAAGTAGGGGGGGGTAAATTTTTAAGGGTAAAATGAGGTATATCTGAATTTCCGGCAAAACTACAAGTTTTATGGAAAAAAGTTAAATGGCAAAGTTGTAGGTAATAAAAAGATCTACAGCTTTTGTATTTACACTTTTTTCTAATAACCTCAAAATTTATGTGAAAAATTGAAATAACCAAGTTTTTGGTTTTTTATTTTTTTTCTCCGAAATTTAGTGAAAACTTACCTTTTTATGTTCCAAATACACTGTGATTTTTTTGTTTTAAAATATTTATTTTTTCATCTTATTTTGAATTAATATCGAAAAAGCACCCTAATTTTCAATCGTAAAATTTTGAGATTATGTGAAAAAAGTGTTAATACAAAAGTTGTAGATCTTTTTATTACCTACAACTTAGTTTTAATTTTTCAAGCGCTTCCTCTATTGTTTTGTTCTATTTTTGTAAAACTTGTTCCAGGATAATTTCGACATACTCTAAATGAACAAAATTTTTTCATTTTGTTAATCAAAATTTTAAGAAATATTATCATTGAAGACTCGAGTAGGAAAAAAAGTAAGATAATATTTTTTCCCCCTCTTCAAAAGTTATAACAGTTTTTCTTCTATAAGTGTCCTGAATTTTCAAAAAAAATTGAAGGTTGGTGTGCTGAGCATTTTCAAATATAATAGCAGTTTTTCATGAGATATTTAGCTATTTGTTCAATCAAACACCTCTTTAACTATTGAAAACATGTGACCCTTTTTTATTGACGAATCTGGTCATATTTGGTTTCTGGGTCGCTGCAGAAATATTCCATAAAATTTGCATTATAACTACACTGCTAATATGCTTCCAAGCATCTTTAAGTATTTAATTCAACTTTTTTTATTGAACAAAGGCTTTTTTTGGCATT
Source organism: Chrysopa pallens (assembly GCA_020423425.1). NCBI lineage: Eukaryota > Metazoa > Arthropoda > Insecta > Neuroptera > Chrysopidae > Chrysopa > Chrysopa pallens. The sequence goes on from CM035593.1 coordinate 33,010,742, forward strand.
TTGACTTGGAAGTGGTCAAAACCACTGACTACTGAATTAGCAAATTATCATGTTTCACCCGGTACCTGATTATATCTATCGTATATGATAAAATAGGTGATATAAATGTAATAACAGCACACTAAAAGTATTTTATGGATATTTTGTCCGGTGATGTTGTTGTCCTAACACAGTGCTTGTGTGCATCATCCTTGAACCATCCTAAATCTAATTCCATCTATCATATTTTTATGACGACAAAATATTTTCATTTCATAACAATATCTGTCCACAGTTTTGGGTGATAAATAACATCATATGTGATATATTATATTTAGGAGCTATAAAGACTTACCTACATAATAAGTTTTATGTTATTATTTTTTTATTAAACTGTAGTTAATTAGTCATAAAAAAAATTGTCGTTATATTTTAGGGATTTATTTTAGGTGTCATAATGTAAGAAAATTCATTTTACCATGCAATAATTTTGAGTCTAATAAGACTAGATGTAAAAAAATATTTTTGAAAGTATACAAATATCTAAAACCCATTGGGCATTTTATTTATTTTCGTAGTCTGGGAAACGAATTTATTTTAACAGTCATAAAATCGCATTCTTAAAGCATTATTATAAATGAAGTCTTTAGGCGTACAATATATCTTTAAGGCGTTTTTGAAGAAAATTCTGAAGTTCAAATCATAAATATAAGCTTATTGCTTTATGGGTATGCTATTATTAAAGATGAAAAAAAAACCCTATTAATTTAAAAAAGTATGTATTAAAATAAGATGGAAGCGTTGAAAATTAAGAACAATTAATTTTTTTCCGTGACCATAATTTTATATCATATTCCAAAATATTTTGATGCATTTCTATTCGGTTTAAAATAAAATAATGTCTTATATGGCTTGAACTGTTATTTATAATTATTTTATATGAACTGATGTACTGTTATTTGAAAATTATAATTATTAATCTCAATTTCAGTTGGAAACTGTACCCTGATGAAAACGATGAATAAAGGATACTTGAAACGACTAACATTCACACTTACTCATTATAATGATATCCTTATGATAATTAGTATCCCTATAAGGATTAATAATTATCTCACATAATTGCTAAATTATGATAATATAATATATAATATTCAAAGTGTTCATGCATTAATCATTCTCTCACCCATTACGGAATATTTCATAAATATATTAAGTTCAAATTTAAATTAAAAATTGACCATTTTAGAGTATTTTATGAATGCTAAGATAATTTACAATGAATGATAATCAATTAAAATATAATTGACGAACATTAAAATATACAACGTAAAGCATTAATTAGTCAAGCTAGCAGCTGAGTATTCAAAATTGAATTTAAATATATCCAAAATTATGTACTTTTTAGGTTATTTTAAGATAGTTCAAAGTCAAATAAAGTGTTTATATTTTTAATTTCGAAAATGGGGTCACTAAGATGCACTGCTGCCGTGAAATCACGCTAGCAGTGCAATGTGAGAAAATACCTTTTATAACCAGAATTTTATTATTTTTAGGTGCTTTGATGGTGTGCCTTCAATAAATATTTTATCAAAATTACCAAAAAAATTCGTCCAACATGAATCACTAAAGAAAAGTGTGATGCTAGCATATAACACGGATTTTTTTGGTAATTTGTATTAAAATTGTTTTATTGCAGGCACTCCATAAAAGCAACTTTTTGCACAGTAACTTAAGTCTGGTACATTATATTATAAACGTTATTTTTTCATTAAAAGTACTTAATTCTGGTACATTATATTATAAACGTTATTTTTTCACATTGTTCTGCGATATCCCAGCAGCATTGTATCATAATAACTTAATTAAAAATTTGAGTACCAAATTCAATTATGTAGTACCTTAAAAGCACCTAATTTTGAGTATACTCAATTTTGAATACTTTGCTCTGTTTGGCTAGTATAGTAAAACATGATACTTTATTTTGAATGTTAAAATGACAGTTTTAAAATTAAACAAAACAAAAAAAACTAACAAAACTAAAAACTTTATTGTTTATTTATGAAAATTAATTAAAAATAATTTTTCAATTTTTTTAAAACTGTGACAAAATTTATTATAATATGATTGTAAATTTATTTTTAATTACTTTCATATCATAAAATACAGTAACTGTTGATGACATATCTCTCTAAAAATAATTTTTGTAATTTTTATTTTCATGCACCGACTTCACACAAGGAGGAGGTTGTATATTTTATCCGTATATTTATACGAGTACGATTCAAAATCTAAAAATCGATTACTGGAATGATCATTGCACATTACCATTAATATTTTTTACTATTTATTATTATTAAGATATGCCACTTACTGTTCTTTTTTCACTGAAAAATTTACTTGAAAATTTTACTCACCTGAAACAAAGAAAATTCAAAATTAGGAAAGTTTACACTAAAATAAAATAATACAGATAATTTCTTGAGTATTTGATATCTCATTATCTGAAGATCTATGCTAGTTTTATATCACATGTTTATAATATAATGCATATAAGCCAAAAAAATAGAATCGATAAAACAAGTCTTAATGTAATCATACAGTGAATGCTTGATCAGTGGACTAAGGAAAACGATTCAACTTTATATACTTACTTGTACATTTCTATCGTAAGCATATTTGATATACAACACAATAAAATAAAAGGTATTTTTCCGCCTAAGAATTATATTTATAACAAATGTCTTAATATTCGAGTATTCGACTACAACTATAAAGTCTATCATGATGGTCTTTTTAGCTTATTTTGCATAGACTGAAAAATTAAATTGAATAAGGCCTGTTCCAGAATTTTAAGCTGTTTTACCATTCAAAGCATATTACTCATCTTAAATGGAAAACTTTCTGCCAAGGAAATTTGTTTTTTTTATTTTTTTTTTAAATTATATAGCGAACAAAAAATGATGATTCATGATATAATTATTTGAAAGAAATATTTTTCTATTAAAACCTATTTTTTTCCATGATCAATAATCATTTCGGAACGTTGTGCGAAAACCTGTCTTAGAGTTGTAGAGTTGAACAAAATTATACATATTTATTCAGAGACACGTTGCCAGAAAACATCCACATGATTATTGAAGTTCATGTTGGTAATCTAATTTATGGTAAAAGAAGTTCAATAGAAAGACTTTTATCTGTATTACACCTGTTCTGACAGGAATCATCACTACACGTCATCGGCTTTTACATATTAGAAAATATTGAGAATTGAGTAGAGTGAAAACTATAAGAGTTAGAAAAAATTCGTTGGACGCTCTGACTCCAATTTTTTTCGATCTCTTACCGTTTCGATCCTAGAAGTTTTGATGCGTAAAAGCTGCTGACATGCAGGGTTGATTCTGTACCTATACTTGGATTTGCCACTGAACAGCCATTGAGATAAAACTTTACTAAAATCTCCCACGAGCATTTTGACAATAACATTCATTAACCTGTTCATAATTTAAACTAGTGCCACCATTATCATTTGGATTCTGTACTTATAGTCCAATTATTTATAAATTAAATAAATTTAAAAAAAACTTAAGTTTGAAGTCTCTACCGGGATGTTTTATGAAGAACAAAATATGATATATAAAATGAAATGAAAAAATAAAACTAAAAAACATTTAAAAAAAAAATGTATATACAGATATATCTCTCATTTCCCCTTATTCGTAGAATATCGTAGCACATATTGTAGAGTAAGTAAGTACTATCATACAAGTACTAACAACTATTATAACAAACTCTGAGAGTTGATGTTTGTCATTTTTGTTATCATTTTCATTTTATCAGTAATATTAAACTCACCACTAAATGACCTGATTTCTTTCTTTATTTTTATATAAACATTTACAATTCTGTATCTGTTCTGACTGACTGAAAGACTATATACCAGTAACTAACTACCAGTTACCAGTAAAAACAACCAACCCTGGTAGTTATTTGTTTTTTTTTTCATATTTTTATATTTTTATTTTGTGTATATACATATCAAGTTTAATAAATTTAAATTAGGGTTGCCCGTATATTATTTATCATAAATCTTAATTTTATGACATACGAGTTTTTTTTTTGTATATACAAACAAAACTATAAATTTTATTCATGAAAATATTCATTGTCAAGCATTGTAAAATCTTTTATTTTTAAAGTACACTGTCTTGCCAACAACGAGAATAATTTTTGATAGATAGTTTTATTTTTAAGAAAAGAGAATTTTAAAATATTGATTAGTGTTTAAAAATACAGTGAAATTTTTGCTTAATCCATGCAAAAAAAAACTGGTGAACAATTAATAACTCTTCAAATACCGAAATTATTGTTAATTATCATTATTTCGATAGAAGAATCGAAAAAAAAATAGTGGATTAATTATTTCATAGCTTTAAATGTAAATAAGTTAAAAAACACTTTCTTTGCAGATCAGTTATGCATTTTACAGATGAATTTAACAATAATTTCTGAGATATGTCGCCATTATCGTGTGTTATTGTTACATATAATATATGGTATGTTTGATTAAATGAACAAAACAATTTTTATTGCTATATATTTCTATATATATTTCTATACTTTTACTACAAAAATGTACATTGCCTCATATTAAAATTGTTTTTAGAAAAATATTTGAAAGAATAAACAGGGAAAGTATTAACATTTTAATGTTTATTGACATTTTCAAAATATTTGTTTATTATTAAAGCTACATAAAAATAATTAGAAACTATTATTTTTTACTGACGTAGTCAAAACAGTCGCGCGGAATCCCATTTTCCACGGCTGGTTATTATTATTAATTATGGAGCCTGAGTTTAAGCAGTGATTTAATTTAGAAAATTTTCTTTTCTTTATTAATTCTCTGTCTGATTTTAAATATCTCTTTGCATTTTCAGTGTATAAAGAAAATTTGAGGCCATTTTTTTGTTCTTCAATTCGTTATTTTTCATAAAAGCCAAAAAAAAAGTAGAGACCACGAAAAACTATCATAACTAAGGGTATTTAGTGAAATAATTGTCATTTGCCGTGGCAAATATATATTTACAGTTTTTTAGAGTAAGAAACCTGACTGTTAAACAATCTAAAAAATTTTGCATAAACAGTTCGATTGAGAAAAAATTGCAATGCAATCATTAAATGTTCGGAAAATGTATAAAATCTAAATTAATTGCAGTTTCGAAGATATCTTTATAAGGCGACGTCTATTATCCTCACAGCTTTAATCAACGCTTTTATAAAACAAGCAATACACCTGGGCTCAAACATGATAGCCGGGCTTATTTCGTAGCAAAAATCTATGTAATCAATAGAAATGTAATGAGAAATAGAAAACATAAAATTATTGGCAACCCTTAAATGTTATTAACCTAAATGACCAAACCAATACTGATGAAATTCAATATACCTAATAGAATCCAATATAAATATAGAATAATTTTTTAATTGGTTTCTTTTATACTTTGAAATTGAAATTAAATCAATAAGATCAGTTTTCATATAACGTTTAAATATAACGAACGTTGTACCTTTTCTTCATTTCAATTTAGTTGTTTGTGCTTTTTTAAATAAACTTCATTGTTTTCGTTCTTTTTTTTTTTATCATAATACAGAAGAATGGTTTAGATGAGAATCAATGTCGCGACAAATTGTAAATAAAAATTATTTTATTTTTTTATTAGAAGTAAAATCAACTTATATAATACAGTAAATATTTGAAATAAGATCTTATTTAATCTGATGTAGACAGACATTGATTATGAACTCAGTTTAATGCATAAAAAACATAGTTCTTAATGTTGAAGTTATGTCAAGTGATAAGTATTTACTCATATGAATATGAGGTCATTTCATTTCATATTGTTTTGCAAAAGGAGCAAATCATCAAGCAGATCTTTACAGAATCAATTTTAAATTATTGATCAGTATTTCAAATCACATGTTTATTACAAAAAACATTGTCGAAGGAGTGCAGAAAGATATGTAACGTTTTTTAATCTTGAAGTACAAATGATGAAAGTTGATAGTTAAAACGATGTTTGGTCCAAAGCCGTCAAGTTTTCGGAAATCACGTCGTTTGAGTTCATATGAGAAGCAATTTTTGGTTTTTTGTAATAGTTTTTCAAGGTCTCACCAATTTTTTTTGTTATTTTTATTAAAATTAGTAATGTATTCTAATAACAATTAGTATAATTTCAAAATTATACATTTGTTAAACAGATTCCAATTTTATAATTATAGCCATCAATTGACGTTCATAATTTTTTTGAACACTTTAATTGAAGCACATTTATGTTACTTCACGAACATAAATTTGAAGTTATTTTTTTTAAATCTTAAAAACTAGCCAATATAATGTTATAAAAATTCTTAATTAAACAAAGAAGGAGATTTGCATAAATGACGTCATATATTTCATCTCCATGGTGATTATACATCAGGGTCATGCTACGGTTAGAGTTCCTATAGATGTCCATGGCACTTATATACACTTTCCTTCAAAATTTAACATAAATAATATTAGTATACACAAATCAGTTGATTATGAATAAAAATGTTATATAAATTACATTAATATTCAAAAACTTTGTTATGGGATTTTCCTATAGAAAATGACCGCTTAGCGTAGTATCACCCATAAAAGTTTTTTTGCAAGAAATATATGGAAAAAAATCTTTATAAGATTATAACTTATTCGTTTTTGAATCAATTTTAATTTAATTTTCGAATTTTGTTTGGTAGTGAGCCTAGTTTTACAATTTGATGGATAAAAAAGCAAATTTATTTTATTGAATTTTCCCTATAAATAAGTATAGATTTATTTGTCTGTATTCGACTTTGAATCAATGGTACCAAAACAATAGCACACTTTCCTTGAAGAAATAAATCTCTAATAATGAACAAATGTTTTAAAATGCTTTTGATGATTAAGTTAATATGTTCTTTGGATAATATTATTAAATTTATGCAAAATTTTCTTGTGTTTTTGAGGCTATGTATTGTGTATGATCCCCTATAAATTTATACATAAATTACGCAATAATAAGAAATAGCAGCAGTTCATGGTGTATATAGTAAGTGGTATACTGTTAGTGTATATAAATGAATATTTATTACTCTATTATGTGGTTTGATAAAGGACTATATAATACAATTAAAGTAAGGTATTTTGTTGAACCAAAATACAGAACACCTACTAACTGAACAAAAGACTACACTAATATATTCTATACCATTGGTCTTGAACGTCAGGAGTAGAAATTTTTTAACGATATGCATCCCTTTGTTAAAAAACTTTCCACATTACCATTCTTTTAAACCAGTTTTTTTCGCTTGGCTGAAATTTTTCTGTGGCTAAGTTGAAGGTTCTTTTCAGTTCCATATTAATTATAAAAATTAACCCAATTAAATTCAAATGTGTGCATGTGCAATTCATATACGGCGAAAGTTAAACATCTGAAAAGTAGCCTATGAGTAATTGGGATGGATATAGAGTACCAAGTGTATAAGGATAAATGTAAGGTTTATTATTTTTATCAAGCTTAAAAATTATTTAATATTTTAATGTAATTATATCTCACTGCACAAGGCGCATACACATGGACAATGATTAGTAGATGACAGTGGGGACACTACAAAGCATCGAACAAAAAAGAAGCCGAGAATGTAAAATATATAGAAAGGTTGTACACACATTATACACATATAGCAGCTAATAACTACTAAACATTCGCACAACCGTGCTATATGACAATGTATAATGTATTCTATCTCATTCTATTGCCAACTTGATACTATACGTTTATGCGTTTGTTTCTGTATCTGCATTTTTTTAGGTTTTCCCAATTATTTTCATTACTTAAGAAAATTGGGAAAAATCAAATAAATAAATAAACAAAAAGTAAATATAGTAATTTTGATGATTAATTATGAAGTTTTGGAGACGTTGTTTAAAATCTTCTTTTGAGATCCAATTTGCTTTTGGACGAATTATTTGTAAACTTCTTAAAGAACCGCAAAAAGCCAATTTCTGAACAAAATTAATTATCTAACGTGTGAATAATTCAAAAAAATTAATTGAATTGCTAATTTCTATATTAATAACTTTGGGTTATTAATAGGAAACAGTGTTCAATATATGGCACGTTGAAAAAAGTTTAGGATCAACGGCCTATACAAATGTATTATTTTAGGATTAGTCGATTCATGATATACAGTACAGCTCATATACTTTATTCAAAAATACAAAATTTAAAATGCACAAATGGTTTATTTCTCTTATAAAACATAAAATAATAGTTTTCTCCATATTTTATAATAATATTGATTTTTAATATCGATTATTGCACAGTTATTTCACGGATGTGATTATGAAGAAAGAATAGAATTATCAAAGATTATAATACAACGACATGAAAGTTTCTAAAATCGTATTCTTTTCTATTCTTCGTATTTTTAGTCGACGTGACTTTGAGAAAATTGATTGTTGTTAGTGTTATTTTAAATGAAGACCTACACATCCAGTTTTCGAAAATACGAATTTAAATGGAAAAGTATTTGCCACTTCTAGTAGTAAAAATACACTTCATGTAGAAAAATATAGAAAATAATTTTGTTATTTTGTATATATTTCTAAAAATACTATATAGTCTTATATTGATAAATAAATTTAAATTTATGTATTACAACATATACATATCTTTATAATCTTGTAAATGTTAATATCCATATATGTAAATTAATATACTATTTATTAAATAAAATATAATATGTGTTCAATATTGTGATTGTGTGTGTGTAAGTATATGGCTTTATTCACACGAAAGCGTGACATACCAACATCCAATCCTATAATAAAAATTGGATATAATATAATGATTATGTTTTATATTTGTATACTTTTAGAAATGTCAAGCGTTATATGGAATATAAGCTTTAAAATATTAACTTTTTATTGCGAAATCTCATATGAATTGTATGACTTGGACTTCATTACATGAATCAAATAAATAGCAAAAAAAGGTGTAATTTTAAGAATTATATATATATATATATATATATATATATATATATATATATATATATATATATATATATATATATATATATATATATATATATATATATATCGAGTAATCACAGGACAATTAATCGAATTTTATGGCAGATAGATTACTGCTCACAAACGTTTTGTCTGTGCAAAAGTATACGTATTTTCAAGCTTAATTTTTTTTTACTTCAGCAACGATTTTATTGGATTTTAAAACTTAATTTGCTGTATTCTATCTGCCATAAAATTCGATTAATTGTCCTGTGATTACTCGATTATCATTTTTCTTTTAAAAATTACGTTGTTTGTCTTTTAGAGTCGTTATACTTGTATCTGTCATTTTTGAGATATTCTACCCGAAAATTTTAAATAGTTCAAACATTGGAGAAAATTGGGTTCACAATCATGTAATAAGTAAAAATGAGAGATAATAAATTTGTAAGAAAATCCTGGTCCCGGTATTAAAATACGATTCATGGAGTTCGGAAACAATGATTTGCAAGTAATCAAAGTAGAGCTGGCTTAAATAATTGAAAAACACAGACTGTAATATACTTCTAAAAATGTGTATATGATATAGTTAATGATAAACGTTTTGATAAACAACTTTTTCCTTTACAAAAAAGTGAGCCATTTTCTTTTCCGGAAACGTAAAATTATTGATTGTCGGCGCAGGCCTCAAAAAAAAAAAACACAAAAAAAAAAAAAATTCGTAAATATCAAGCTTGTGTGGGCAATTGAAAATTTTACGGGCTCTTAAAAAGAAATCGTCCCGCTTTTTTAAAATTTTCGTAGAGAAAAAAGTTGTCACCCAAACGATGATTCATGGAGGGCTAGTGGTCTAATGTCAAGATCAACCTTGGGTTAGTTGTGTTTATCAAGGTTAGATGACGTTAAATATGAAAATGTGTAAGGAAGTCTTAAGGTTTCCTGTATTCACTCAATCTGTGTAAATTATTAATATTATATTTATTACAGTTGAATTCTATATCACACTGATAATGATGTGAAGTGTTCGTCGAATAATGGAGTAAAAGGGAGAAATAAATATACTATACGATAGAAGATACATAGTAATTTCGTTGCGCACGAAGGCTTTCCATTAAAAAGAAATTAGTATAGAGAAGATTTGATGTGTTGTATGTATTATATTCAGAATGTTACACACTGTTCAATGTCTAATTTAGCCTTCAAAATACCTTTAGTCGTGTTGTAGACAACTTAGTGATGTTTTTTGTCAAATATCTATAGTTAGTGCTATAGAAATCCAGATTTTGAAATTAATATACAGTCGGATAAGGAAAGTTGGTTAGACAGTTGTTTAAAACTTGTGGACTCGATTTATTCTTTGATTTATTATTTCTAGCATTGTCAAAAATGTTCAATGATAAGAATATGTAAACACTAGTCATGAAATACATGGATTGGGGTCCTCGCTTGGGATTTTTATATTTACTCGAGCGCATCCGATTAAGATATATTACGAGCTGAAAGGTAACATTTTACTATTTTGACGATTGGGCCTGACGCAAGAGAATGTGACGGTCATTCACTTCCAAAAAAGTCATGTTACCTACGTTACGCTCAAATCGTCAGTACTAAATCCAACTATCGACTTTGTTTTTTATTATTCTTATCTGCTACTCGATTCGCGTGGCACACTATAGGGAGGAGCTATGATGTGGTGGATGTACTCCATAAGGTGAAAGGTATCTCTCTTATTTGAATCTGACACGCTCAAGTAAATTCCTAAAATTCCCGGTTGGGTTTTCGTTCCACACTATTCATGAAATGGATTTTTGAACCTTTAGAGCTTTAATCTAAAAAGTCAAGGGATCCTCTTTCTAATTACGAAGTTTGAGTGTTTTGTGATCTTAGTACACGCAGGCAAGCAATGGAGAAAATAGTAGTGGTAGTTGCTATTAGCTTTCCAACAGGTTTCCCGAATCATTATTGTAGACCTACTTTAAGCATTAACCAAATTTAATGTATGTGGTAAGTTATTATGAATTAATAATTCATAAACGAATTAATTAATGAATTTGAATTTACAAAATCATTATTATATGATTTTATTACCTACCTATGTAAAGAGTATTTTGTTTCAATTAATTTTCACTTAAATTTCATTCGATTTATTTCGATGAGGAAGGGAGAGTTTTCATTAAAGATTAGTTTGTTTTATTTAACGTCATAAATATTGTATTGTGAAAAATAGTACGCAATTTTAAGTACATTTCTCAAACGCATTGGCGTAATTTTTGAGAGTTTTATTTTGCAAAGTTCCATAAAGTTTGTATAACATTCCTTGTAAATTTTAAATAGAAATCAGTAGATGTGAGGCGTTCAAATTTGTTAAATATATCAAATAGTCTATATTTAAATGATAAAAATTATTATGATAAAAATTGCTTTAACAATTAGAAGTAATTATATGATTATGCTTACTTGTCCATTACTTAACGCGGAGGTTTTATTTGACGCATTTCACGAAACGAAAATAGGAGAATAAATGAATTTTCTACTCTACTAACTTTCTCTAGATACTCTAGAAATAATGTTTAATTTGTTCTTTACAACAAAAAATAGTAGTAAATTTAAAAATTGAATTTCATTTTCTATCTAATTTAAATTTAAAATTGTAGTGAAACACAAATTAAAAAAAGTTCACAAAACATAAAATGAAAACGAAAAAAAAAATTGTAAGGAAAATTTTTACATACGTTTGCATTTAACAAAAAGTAAAATACATGGAAACGTAACTTTAGTATGAACATTTTTTTTTCTAACATAGTTTATGGTAATGAATATCCAACCATCCCTCACATTCTCCCCTCCCCCCTTTACAAAAAAGATCTTCATAAGAATGTTTAATAACACAGATAAAAACAAGCCGTGATGCGATGAATCTTAGAAATCAAACCAATAACACAAGTTACAGGTTTCCACATCGCCGCAGTGCGTAAAGGCACTTATACACTTGGCACTTGTTTGATCGCTCAAATAAGAACGAAATAACCGGTTCCATCAATAAAATAATAACAATATGATTGTCACCTTGTTATAGATGTCATCTTTCTCTTCAGATGATGGCATTTTTTAAAAAGAGAGGACCAAAATGCCTAGGTATAACAACCGTTGCGGTTCCGTTCTTTATATACTCTATAGGATTCAACAGTTTATATCTTTAGTCTACACTCTAAAGAAAAAGGATTAAATAGTCCTTGAAAGTTCGATCGGGGTTATTAAGGATAAATGCAGCATTCTCAAAATGGGTTCAAAATAGAAATTGGAATAGTTGATGTTACGGAAAGATATATATTTGGTTAATGTAAGCAATTGCCTGTTCAATTTTCGATATTTTGCTTTAAAAACTAATAAAACATTATTTAATAGTAAAGCAGTAAAACTAAAAAGGTAAAAATAAATTTTAAGATTTTGGTTTACGATAACAATAGAAAGTCAAAATAATTTTTAGTAAGTGAAAATTCTATTGTTAAAAAAAAATAATGAGGTGGATTTTCAGAGAGACAGTTTAGGTGTCACAATTTTCATTTGACTGCATCAATCTTTCATCATATATACCAGCATTTTGTTTTTATTTTTCGGAGGCCAATACAATAATTTCTTGTAGAAAATTTCATAATTTTCCCTTTGCTATTAAACATAAAAAAATTGGGATTGAATTATAGCTTGTTAATACCCACCATTATCATATCATCAACCCCTCCCCTCACATACATGCATATTAAGCTTAAGAAGCAATAACAACAAAAAAGATTCTAAGCAAAATGGAAAATAATAATACGTCATTATATACCTGAAAATTAAAAATATACAAGCGGGTAACTTTTTAATTTAAAAAATGTTAAAAATAGAAAAAAAAAGAAAATGAAATCGCTAACTCTCAGAGGATATACCTTCATATACATAAGATAAAATAGATGACGGTCAAGTTGAACGCTCTGACGAGAAGTGTAACATCAAGTGTTCGATATTTAAGACCTGATATTAATGTATGAGCTTAAATATTTAAGCTTGCGACACAAAATCCGCCTATCTTTGTCTTTGAACACCTGTCAACTTGTTTTTGGCATCGTAGTAAATAAACGGGTGAATCGATTTTGATTATCGGAACTTGATCCATAACCATAGTTGTACTAAACAAAACCAATTACACACCCATGTTCGTATCACTAAATTTTACAAATATAACTTTTTAATGGTGAGAGATAAACATAATTAATTTCGACTGGTTTTTTTCGACAGTGTACAAGACCGTGGTGCAGATCGTCACAAAATTAGCAACGTAGCAACGATTAACATCTCCCCGAAGATTTATTACGATTGTCTCATTCATACTGATGATGACTACTTTGTAGTCGATATACGTATTTATAAAATACTAAAAATTTTGGTCTAGGATATTGGGGCAAAAAATCGAAATTTTTTCGAAAAATCTTAGAGTTCCTTTTGATAATATACATAATATTTAACCAATTAATTACAGTCCTAAGTTGCTGGAGAAATTGGGTAATTTCTACTTTATTATAGTTTTATTATGAAATGAGGGAGATGGGGAAGCATCGATAAAAAATAAAACTACAGAAATTTCAAAGAAAACTTTCGTAATGTGGTAAAGGGTTCATTAATTAAAAAGTAAATTATCCAAATGGGTTAAAGAGTAAAAATGGTTTATAAATTAAAATAAGATGCACTTCTGAGCTGATTAAATTAGTAAATTACATCCATAATAATATAATTAAACGATAAATTTTTTACATAATTTCAATAAACTTTTCAAACGAACAATATGTTCTTTGTATTTTTAGAGAGAAATCTGGTACAGCATACCAGCTAGGTGTAATAATATCAAGTTTCCATGTCCTTATAAGCATAGATATGGTAAAAGGTAGCATACAGACTGTGATGATGTAAAGATTTTCTTTTATAAGCCTTTGCAAAATTGTTTAACTTATTTTCTTTTTATTTTTTTTTTATATTTTGTATATATGTATATATTTCGCATACAGTAGAAAAGTAATACGTTTATTCATCTTATAAAAGTTCTTCATGTTTGTGCATGCGAGATATCTACACTAGTGATTCCGTGTATTTTTCTATTTTTAAATTAGTGTAAATTTATATCAAACGACTATCATATAGGATAAGTCCGATGGAGATAGCGAGTCCAATTATTTTCGGAACCAGTACGTAGATTGTAATATATTAATAATATTTGGCTCATTTATATCAACGTAGGTTACTAGCAGCACGTGCAAAGTGGTATTGTAATTAAATCAAAAAGTAACACCGGTTAGAGAGTTTTACAACGCAAAAAATTTCTTACCATATACTTCTTTTTGTTTTTTAATAGTTCGAATATTTTACTCACCTAAAACAAAGAAAAATAAAAATTATTAATTATTGGTAAATAAAACAAATGATGTAGTGAGGTTTTCGAAAATTTTGATAAAATTATTCTAGGAATTTATATTCTAAAAAAAGTAATATTTAATAAATATATTGAAGTTCCTTAAAAAAATTTAAAGTTATATTTTACTCTTTCAAAAGGGCTAAGTTTGTCCACAAACAAAATTAAGAAAGAAATCGTAAATTTGTAATTATGTAATAATTATATTAGAGCAAGAGCCAACGACCGCGAGGTAAAAACTATTCAAGCGGGTGTGAGTGAGATACAGCGCTTAGCCGAGTGCATTCTTTTACTGCGCACCAACTGTTATTTAGTGATGTATTGAGCTGTTATGCGTAGAATGGGGAGATTACGATATCCATGGGGAGATAACGATATCCGTAGCGTGAAGATATCGTAATATCGTGGCGTCTCGATTTGATGAATTTTGATAAAAGAAGCCAAAATAAGACGATAATAAGGAAAACTGTTTTTCGAGTTTTTCGCTACATTTAACCTTTATATGCAATATAATGAACAGGGTCACCGTTTCTGGTAACATAATATAGTCATGTTTAATTTAACCGAAACTTTGAAAACTACGACCCAAATTAAGTAAAATTAGATACTTTGTTCGCCAAAATTGGATAAATATTGAGCCTTTTAGACCAAAACTAATTTTTTTTGATTTTTGTGACGTCAGAGGAATCAAAAAATTAATTTTCCTAATATCCTGGCCAAATATTGACCGATTTGAGTGAACTTTTTTTTGAAACCAACTAATTATAGGTCGTACTTTTCAATTTTAATATTATTAATTCGCTTCTTTAAACCTATATATGAAATATCATGAACAGGGTCTTCGTATCTGGTAACATATTATAGTAATGTTTAATTTTACTAAAAATTTGAAAACTACGACCCAAATTTAGTAAAATTAGATACTTTGTTCGCCAAAATTGGATAAAATTGAGCCTTTTGGAGCAAAACTAATTTTTTTTGGTTTTTGTGACGTCATAAGAATCAAAAAATTAATTTTTCCAATATCTTGGTCAAATATTGACCGATTTAAGTGAACTTTTTTTTGAAACCAACTTATTATAGGTCGTACTTTTCAATTTTAATATTATTAATTCGCTTCTTTAAACCTATATATGAAATATCATGAACAGGGTCTTCGTATCTGGTAACATATTATAGTAATGTTTAATTTTACTAAAAATTTGAAAACTACGACCCAAATTTAGTAAAATTAGATACTTTGTTCGCCAAAATTGGATAAATATTGAGCCTTTTAGAGCAAAACTAATTTTTTTTGGTTTTTGTGACGTCAGAGGAATCAAAAAATTAATTTTTCCAATATCTTGGCCAAATATTGACCGATTTGAGTGAACTTTTTTTTGAAACCAACTAATTATAGGTCGTACTTTTCAATTTTAATATTATTAATTCGCTTCTTTAAACCTATATATGAAATATCATGAACAGGGTCTTCGTATCTGGTAACATATTATAGTAATGTTTAATTTTACTAAAAATTTGAAAACTACGACCCAAATTTAGTAAAATTAGATACTTTGTTCGCCAAAATTGGATAAATATTGAGCCTTATAAAGCAAAACTAATTTTTTTTGGTTTTTGTGACGTCATAAGAATCAAAAAATTAATTTTTCCAATATCTTGGTCAAATATTGACCGATTTGAGTGAACTTTTTTTTGAAACCAACTTATTATAGGTCGTACTTTTCAATTTTAATATTATTAATTCGCTTCTTTAAACCTATATATGAAATATCATGAACAGGGTCTTCGTATCTGGTAACATATTATAGTAATGTTTAATTTTACTAAAAATTTGAAAACTACGACCCAAATTTAGTAAAATTAGATACTTTGTTCGCCAAAATTGGATAAATATTGAGCCTTTTAGAGCAAAACTAATTTTTTTTGGTTTTTGTGACGTCAGAGGAATCAAAAAATTAATTTTCCTAATATCCTGGCCAAATATTGACCGATTTGAGTGAACTTTTTTTTGAAACCAACTAATTATAGGTCGTACTTTTCAATTTTAATATTATTAATTCGCTTCTTTAAACCTATATATGAAATATCATGAACAGGGTCTTCGTATCTGGTAACATATTATAGTAATGTTTAATTTTACTAAAAATTTGAAAACTACGACCCAAATTAAGTAAAATTAGATACTTTGTTCGCCAAAATTGGATAAATATTGAGCCTTTTAGAGCAAAACTAATTTTTTTTGGTTTTTGTGACGTCATAAGAATCAAAAAATTAATTTTTCCAATATCTTGGTCAAATATTGACCGATTTGAGTGAACTTTTTTTTGAAACCAACTAATTATAGGTCGTACTTTTCAATTTTAATATTATTAATTCGCTTCTTTAAACCTATATATGAAATATCATGAACAGGGTCTTCGTATCTGGTAACATATTATAGTAATGTTTAATTTTACTAAAAATTTGAAAACTACGACCCAAATTTAGTAAAATTAGATACTTTGTTCGCCAAAATTGGATAAATATTGAGCCTTTTAGAGCAAAACTAATTTTTTTTGGTTTTTGTGACGTCACAAGAATAAAAAAATTAATTTTTCCAATATCTTGGCCAAATATTGACCGATTTGAGTTAACTTTTTTTTGAAACCAACTAATTATAGGTCGTACTTTTCAATTTTTTTATTCTTAATTCGCTTCTTTTAATCTATATGTGAAATATCATGAACAGGGTCTTCGTATCTGGTAACATATTCTGGGCCCAAATGTAGTAGGATTGTATACTTTGTTTGATAAAATTGCATAAATATTGAGCCTTATATAGTTAAACTAATTTTTTGTTTGTTTTTGTGACGCCACAAGAATCAAAAAATTAATTTTCCCCTTATCTTGGCCAAATATTTACCGATTTGAGTGAACTTTTTTCTAATTTTAGGTCATACTTTTCAATTTTAATATTATTAATTCAATTTTAAATATTGAACAATTGGATGGTAATTCGGCAAACTGAACGTTTAATAATACAATATTTAAAATTTTTTGAACCATGTCAAATATTTTTGAATACTAATGTTGATAAAGTAATAATTACCCATTTATCTTTTTAAAACATTACCTTTAAGGATCCAGTTACAATCCCGTAACTCGAGATATTCAATTAATGTGTAAAAGTGATGCAAAATAAAACATTTTCTCCTATTTGAGGCATAAAAAAGTAAATTTGCTATCGTTTTTCAAAATAATTGAATGTCTAACATAATTTTTAGTATTAATTATAGCAGGCTATTACACCTCAGGAAGAGTCGTATAAAGAGGATCGTTAGACTTCAATCAGGAGGCACTGTATATGTTTCGATCAAATCTTTATATTCCATCATTTTAAGTCGTGAATATTATTGACAATAATTATTTCAGTTTACACAGTTTATTTCAGTTTAGACAGAAACACTTTCTTTGTTTCGTCTTTTGTTATTATAGAATGATAATAAAAATTATTATTTGTTTAATATTTAATGGAATTTCATTTAATACAAATAAATCATATTTTAAACCACATTATAAATTGTCTACAATAGGATAATAAAGGATATAAAATAATAAAAAGCTTTTAAGAAAAAAAAATGTTTATATAGACCACATACATACATCAGAGATAACAAATAGAGCTTATGTATTTTTTACTAAGTAAATAAGGATATGAGTTTAACAGATAATTTATGTTTTTAAGTATTTTATAAAGTTATGATATTTGAAAGAATTTATGTTCATTATTATTATACTCGACATACAGTATGTCAGATTATATTAATTTTAGTCTAATATTGACCGCACAAACAAAATGTTGATATAGGTGTTCATAGAAACACCTAGTTAATCGATGTCTGACTATCCGTCCATCTTTGTTATCACGATAACTCAAAAACTAAAGAGACAGCGAGCTTAATTTTAGTGATGAATTCTAAAACATCAAACCTGAGTTTAAGTTCGTGCATGAGTTAAATCGGTCCATTTTTGTAAAATGTTTGAGTTCTCCACAATTTTAGCTCAAATTTGGCTTATAAACACATACAGGTAATAACAATACATATGATTATACATGTATACAAATATAACTGTATAGACTGAATATTTATAGTATTTTATGAATTCTAATTAAAAATAGTCCAAACAGTGAAATTCAATCATATGTCGAGTATTTTAACAATTAAGTCTGTTAGTTGTAATCTTCACTTGTTTTTTATGTCTTGTTCATTAAAAATATGGCGTACTGTATATGAAGTTATACAATATCGGGAGGACTGGATCCGAAGACTATTTTTAAGAGGTTATAATATACTTATATCATTTTCTATACTTAAAATATAATTTAATTCTAAACTCAAGTATCAGAGGGGATGAGAAACCAAAATCGTATCATATTTTATTGAAGCAAGCGGTTATTCAATTTAGTAAGAAAAGCGTAAGTAATTTATAAATAGCCGGCCATATGAATTAGAATTTCATCAAAACTGTTCGATAAAGTGAATAGGTGCAAATTGATTTTCGAGCTGCATTACAAAAAAATTTTTTTTTATAATGAGTATAAATTTTGATATTGTCGAATTTGCAGACAATGACAAATTGGTATAAAATCTATATTTTTATAATAACATTTATTCAAATAAAAATATTTAAAAAAAAATGCACTTGACAGCAATTTTTCTAGTTGATTCACACAGAATAACTTTATATTATTTTTTTTTTTCAATAAAAATATAGTTATAATAATAAATATTATACTTCAGTTCTATATTATAACAATAATAATGCAACAGTGTTTGACTGAATGAATCTATTTATCTAATAAATATTAATGGTATTTGGTTCGATAACAATAAAAAAAAAATTTATATAACAATGAATTATATTTTATAATGTCATTTGGTTTTTCTCTATGCCAGTATTATTGAAAATAGCGTGGGTATAATAATCATGATGGAACAATGTTGCCAAGTGAGATAATAAGCATTTTTGAATTTTAATATACACTATGTATTTTTGAGTGTTAGTATAATCACTAGTTTTGTAGCCTATTTTAGCCAATTTTATAAAACTTTGAATTAAGCTCTACAACCAAATGGGCTTTATGATATTGAAGATATTATTTTAGGAATAATATAAAAAACTGTATGAGATGATTTTTAAAATTAGATTCTGAGAAAAACCTTACAAATCGCCATAAAAAACTTGGATGCTGTTTTAACATTTTTAGGGTAATTTAGGTCTAGGAAAACCAAAATTAATCATTATTTAACGATTGAATGGCCACTTTTTTAGGTATCACTTAAGATCGTATTTCAAACGATATCCCAAAAATGACATATGTAATCGTTAATTGTATGTAATTTTTAAAATCTATAAATCAAAGAATCCATAAAAACATAATATCGAAATGGGAGGCAAAAAAGTTTTTCTAAATTTTTCGTATTTCTTAAGTTAAAAAAATCTACACTAATTTAAAAAAATCGAAAATATATAAAGATAGTTTGACGTGCAGATTTCAAAATTACTATCTATTTATCGATTGAATTCGTAGAGATATTCTCTAAAATCCAAATTGACCACCAATAGTCATCCAAGTTAGAACCGAAATTATGTGCCTCGCGAAAACTCTATCGTAATATCTCTGATGATCTCAATCGGTTATGGATTGAAAGTAGGGACATGGTTTCATTGGAAACTATGAACTCACCTTTGCTCATTCAAATTAAACTTTTTAGGTCTAGAATACATCACCACATTTAATTATTTAAGTTAGGTATTCCTTTCCGTTTTTGGATTTATGCCGATGACGGAAAGATGGAAATGGACTAATTAGGTGATTCTATACCAAAATTGTGTTTAATAACTAAGTACAATATTAATAAAACGTAATATTACTCAGCCACAGAAATGTGTATTTGGATTAGATTCAAATGATTCAAAACGATGTTTTTCAGTTAATATTCACATAAACAAAAAAAAAAAAAAAAAGGAAAAAAAAACAAATATATTGTTCTTATCAATAAAACACAGGATATAAGATTAATTTTTGTTTTCGGAAAAATTCATTGAAGTATATATCCGTTTTGGGTTTGTTAGTATGCATATGATTAAATTATAAAATAATTTAAAAGTTAAATATTTCCAGCCCAAATGCAAAGAAAAATAAAAACTAGAAGTAAAAAGGAGTACAAAATAAGAAAAATGTAAAATTTGAAAAAAGAAGAGAAAATGAAATATACAAAGATTTATTTTATCTTTCAAACAACACAGTGGCGTGTAGTTAAAGAAGAAACAGAAAGAATAAGAATGAATATATAAATAAATAACTGAGAATATACAGAATGTTTCACATTAGTTAATAAAGAACATAAGCTTATCAATTAGACGTTTATGTTATTGATTTCAATCTTAATGTCCTTCGTCAGAAACAAAGTTTCTTGTAAAATTTTTTTATATATCTGCCAATATGGAAAATCAAAAAATTCATTTTATATATGGTTTTTTCCTCATTGCTATGTAAAAGAAAACTGCAGAGTATATTAATAGAGAAACTGTAACCGCGTTCCTCTGTACCCAATTTTAAAACACAATAAAGGCTTATAAATAATTATAAGTACTCATTTTGGTTGTTCGTTCATGAACGATTTTAAGAGCGATTATTCACAGCTGTTGACATAAAGGAGTGTGCTTCTAACTTTAATAACATCTCATATGCTTTGTATTTCTTTCAATTTTCGTGCATAAAAAACTCAAAAAATACTTATCCAAGTGGTTTGAAATTTGATATGCACAATATTGATATAAAAACGGAGAGGTTGTCAAAGAAGTTTCTCGAAAAAAATTTTGTAATGTAAAAATCAATTCGATTTATATTTGGTGCATAGCAAATTTCATAATATTTGGATGATTGTTTTTTTAGTTATTTGGGGGCGAAAATTGAAAGATTTTTATATAATGGAGGATGCTTCAGTATTATGTTTCTATCTCCCTTAAAATTAGCATTTAGTTAATATAATAATGAAAATAAAAAGATAAACGATATTTATTAATTCTAAGCTAGCATTGGAATTAAAAATTCGGAATGTTCGACAATTACGAACGATTGGTTTCTTAAAATTATTCTTACTAAATTTTGTTGGACTACGTAAGTTCTATAAAGCGAAAATAAACTTTTGATTTATAAATAAATAATTCTTCAAAATGCTTCATATCTATATGAAAAACAATCGGTATAAAAATATAGTTTTAAACCTTCATAGTAAAATGGTTGAATCTTATTCAATAAAAAGATTATCTTACAGAAAGTATTTCTTCTATTTTTTTTGTTCCAAGTTGCTTTCTACGTGGAAGGTTTTTTTTTGTTCTACCTTATCGCTCATCCCTTATGGTAAAAAAAAAAAATATTAATGTTTCGTTTTTTATTTTATTCGTTGCGTGGAATGTGCATACAGATTATGGCATTAAAATGTATTTATCTTTTACTAAATTGTATCTGCTTTTTGTAAAGAATTGTAAAAACGACATACGATGAAATTTCGACGTTCATTTATACGTCCAGGCATCATTTAAAATAGAAAACCAGGTTATTTAGTAATTTTTACATTGCCCGGATGTAAAATTTATTTCTGGTACTCAAATAAAAATTATTATAAGTCAGCTAAATTTATGGTTAAGAAAATACTCCTTTCATTATCTTTTTACTCTACGATTCAACTATTATTTTCGAAAATTGGAAATTTCCTAATTGTATGTTCGACTTTATTATGACTGCGACATATTTATATATTCAAGGGTATTAGTAAGTTGTATATTTTATATTAAGAAGAAGCGCGCATTATTCGTTTACTTGTATAATTCATCCATTTGTACCCTACACGTAGAATCATATATTTCAAGTTAAACACACACATTTTCCATTTGAACTTGACACTTGTACCTATTTGCTTTTATTTACTGTGTACAGTGAAATTTATTGTGATGTTAAATTATAGCACTCTGGCAACAAATAAAACTTTCAAAAAAATTAAATTACAAGGTGGTTGATCGATAATTCATAATGAAGATTCCATGAGAATTAGTTGTTTTACTATTTAACTTTTACGAAGAAAAAAAATAGTTTAAGTCCGGATGAGATGCCTGTACGGGAGAGATGGCCAGTCCAATTATTTTCGTAAATAATAGGTAGATTATACTATTTAAAACTGACTTCATTTCACTATTAACGTAAGCTACTAGCAGCATGTTCAGCCGATAGAAAAAACACCAACTGTATGTCAAAACTCAGTTTCATTTTAACCCGAGACAACGGCTGTTCTAGATCTAATACCCTATTCAAGCAAAGGGTATTTTGATTTTACTTTAATTTCTCAAACGCATATAGCCCAAAAATAGCACGGGAAATCCAAAGAGGATAAGTTAAGAACTAAAAAAGACAAATTAAAATCAAAAATGAGAATAAGGGTGATAAAACTAAAGTAGTCATCTCCCTCGGACACCTCAGAAGTGATGGCCAGTCGAGACATATGGAAAAGTTTGTTTTAAAAATTGTTTCTTAGATTTGGTTGATTACTTTTTTCTTATTTTATAGTTAAATGATTAAAGATAGATATAAAATAAATATTTTGGAAAAACATTACCAGTTTGATTTATATAGCGTCTCCTAAAAACTACGGCCATCTCCCTAGACTAATCCTACTAGCTTAATGAAAATTAAGTTATATATTTATGGAGAAGATTCTCTTGCTGAACTTCTATGCCAGCATTGCATTTTGTAGTACATTTTTATCTTAAAATCGCACCACCAACTATTCGTAAAATCACTATCGATGAAGAGGAACTGGTTAAAGTATGAGAGAAAGAGAGAAGCTCTATAAACTGGATATTTCGATTCGGTTGAAAGAAGTTGTCTATCAAATATCCCTTACCGACCGTTTTAACATTGTAACTGTTTATGGAGAAGTACACAAAATTATGCATTTATGTACCAAATCATGAATGCAAATTAAAACTTAATTAATTATGATCAGGTGAAAATGATTATGATAGAATCCAGGCGAGCCTAACATACAAAATTATCGACCCATATGACTGCTGTCATCATATTTCAAGACTGAACAAACAAAAAGAAAAACGCTAGTTATAAGTCTTAAAGATGGCGTATTCTATCACAGATGCACAAGGCCTCATTAACTTTAGAGCCCACATATTTTACGATCTATATGCTACGAATAAACGAAAAAGGATACCAAAATTTGTTAATTAAGCGACCTAAGCAGTAAATTGCTAGAATGTGTTAAAGCCTAAAATAGGAATATTTGACGGTTTTCTTCCTTGATCAGTTCAATTAAAATTTTTGGCAATAAAAAAAAGTATATGCGACAATAACTGAAAATAAATATAAGTACATGTTTCACAATCATGACTTGTTTACTGATCAATAATTCGAAATATCCATAAAGACGGGCAGACATTAAAGTTTAATATCATCAAGTGTATTTATCAAGAAATTGGTAGAATGCCAACCTATAATTAATAATCTTATATGTCATATTCTGAAATTTCCTCTGTTCCATTCTCAATACCCGATATTCAACTAATAATTTTGAACAAAATATTTGTTCAACACAGAAAATTCAGGTAAAATTGAAGCGCTCAAATGTATTTGTATTTGAATTGGGCCTCCTAGCTCGAAGAAGAAGAAATTATAATAGAAAATCACATAGAGGTAACTTAATTTTAGTTAAATTCATATTAACACCTAAAAGAACACATGACGGGAGTGCAGTGAAGAAGTCAGGTTTTACAACTTCCACCATATTATTATCTCTGTCATATTTAACATCCTCTAAAATCCACGTATTCTAGGATCGTTGAATTTATTTCTGAAAGTTAAGATTTGATTTCAAAAAAAATCAATTCAAGAAAAAATGTGAGGGAATCTATTAAGAAATATTTACGATTACTGTAAAGAAACTCAATTATCTATTAACAAAATACGTATCGAAACCGAACTATTTTTCCAAAAAAAATACAAATTTATTGTCGTAGGCTGTGTACAATTTTTCAACAGGAATTTCTTTGTATATATACAAGAATAGTTTAAAAGTCAAACAAAATACTTAAATAGTTTCTAAAACAAGCACAATGATTATGAGAATTGTAAAGGAACATTACAAATGAAAGAAACAATTTGTTTTATCGATTTAATAAGTAAACAAACTTTCTATTTCATTCAAAACCTTGTATTGGCTTTATTTTCAAATAAATGAACCAATTATATATCACTTAAAATTATTATAATCTTTTTGATGTTTTCGTAAGCAACATTTTGTGCTTTTATATAAATATTTTGTTTGAATATGGATTCATCGGGCAATTTAATAATATTTTTTAAATTCTGATTAACTAAAAATTTATTTATTTCTATTCTATTAAAGTTTTTTGTTATTCAAACTATCTGTCTTTTCTATCATTCTCGGCCACCTAAATAATGGGTGTTAAAAAGTGAATATAATAAAAATTAGAATCCAAGGATTATGCAGATAATTATGTTTTATAAAAAACAGAAACAATTGTTAGAAATAAATTACTTTTATTTTTTTAAATTTTATTTAAGGTTGCTTTAAGCTTAACAAATTTTGAAATACAACTAAAAATGCAGTAAAATATCGCTCTGTTTCCATGAAAAAACCGGTTCAGTGACCAGTTTAGTAAAGACTACTAATTCGGAAGGATGTTGCTGATTTGAATCCAGGCAGTGGAAGTTTTTGATCAATTATATCCACTTACATTTTTTTGTCTTATTTGTTTGAAAATTTTAAAAAACTATTATGAGCACTTCATTTAAAGTTTTAAATATAGCATTTCAGAAATTTTTTAAAAAAAGTCAAAATTTTATATTAATTACGTATTCCTCCTAATCCAATACTGATATTCAGCAATTTGAGTTTCTGAAATAATTATTGTTTTAATATTCATATTAAATGAAAAATGCTCATTTTGATTGTCAAGTGTCGACTGAAATATTTTTTCAAATTCCGTTTTTTGTCAAAATGATAACTGCAATAATTTGACAATTTTTCTCAATACAAGTATTATGTAGCTGGTGGCTTAATGCTTATAAATTTTTATCAATATTAAATAATTTTTCAAAAATTATGGTCACCGCAAAGAAAAAAATATCATAAAAAATGTTCAAACAACATTTTTCCACAGCTTTGTAAAAAATTCAATAAAAATCGTTTCATAAACAACAACAAAAAGAATGTGTTTTCATACCATCGAGAATATTTTTTTTTGCAATATTTGCGTCAGTTTCATGATAACTGTATTTCCCATATTTTTTTTATTACTTATGTAATGTTATTGAATGTGCAATGTACTCGTATACACATAATGTTTGAGGATCTTATGTATTTTATATTAGGCTCATTAGCAGATTCTGTACAGAAAATGTAATTATGTAACGCATACGCATGAAGCTGCCTGAAGTAGCATCATTTATCGGATGTATAATCAGAATTTCTTATACTAATTTCTTATAGGACTATCTGATCGTGTGTGTTGACCATAAAATTTTTAGATCAGAAATTCTTACACGTCTGTCCTAAAGATTACATGGACTTAAAATTGCGTGTAGAAATGACTTAAAATGCATGGAGATGCTTTAATAATTTATCACAAGGCATCAAATCAGAAAATGTTTTAAAGTAAAATAACAAAGCTTACATCATTCTCATCCGCACTTTTTTTTCAGTAATCGAATTTATAAGACTTAAGCTCCTTTTTAACATAAATGAAAAATAACCAACACAGAGGAAGGCAATTAATACATACTGGTGAAGTATATTTATTTTTATTACAAATAGGCATACTGTCAAATAGAGCGTTGAACGTTTAGACCAACAAATTAGTGTGTTCGAGTTTTCAACGAGTTTTTCATTTGCTATATATATGAGAATCAAACAATAATAAAAAAAAACCCATTAGTACACACATTACAAATATCTAGGGACTTATTTAAAAGAGTATTAAATATCTATTTCGATCTGCAACATTCGAACAATAACGCATCAAGCGTTACAGCCAGGTAAAAATGAAAATATAAAATATTTTATCCATATTTTTTTTTTCATTTTTACACACCGCCCGAAGAGACATCAGCAATCGATTTTTTATTGAATATATATATATATATATATATATATATATATATATATATATATATATATATATATATATATATATATATATATATATATATATATATATATATATATATATATATATATATATATATATATATATATATATACTTTTTTTTTTTAAAGAAAAACTGACTATGTGATGTAATAATAATGACATTGTTGATTCCCTGATGCGTTATGTGGTAACGTACATTTTTTTACGTTCATCGATAAAACCTTAACTGTTGTAAAAAAATTTATTTTAAAGTTTGGTTTATAATGTAAATATCAATAAATTGGTAATTTCAGTACTGAAATGAAATATTTTTCGAAATTATACGTTCTCAATAAAAATATAGAAATCTATATCTGGTAAATAATTAAAAATTTAAAAATAAAATACTTGCTGGACAAGCTTTTATTTTGTTTCATCTTCCCCGATGTTTGTGGGCTAGCTAATGTTTTTGGTTGCTAGCTAGCTTTATCTAATCTTGCTTGACGAACTTGACGAACTTCTCGTTTTCCGATTGACCCAAAATTGAGTATAAATATTAAAATCGGGTGATAATATAATATAATGATATAATATAATACAAAAATATTATGGTAGCGCTGAGCAACTTAGTTCTTCATTATTTCATTGCGCTTCCATCATTAAAGATTAAACACGACTTTAATTTTTATACTAAAAATTTAAATATAAACTGTTTTTTTTTTTTAATAGCTGTTTCATCTCTTAATACTATTAAAGCTTGTATTTAAAAATATATTTTGTACTTGTTAACTTGAATTTTGTTTTTAACTTTAATAATTAGGAACAGTTCAAATATCAAATATATAATCATACATATGGTATATAAACAGTTAACTCTAGAAATACCTTTACTTGTTTATTATTCTGATTAAAAATGCCAATCTACAGTATTAAAATTAGATATTATATCAACAATATTTTAATAATAAATCATAAAAAAACATAATATGAAAATAACGGAAGCCAAAAAGAAACGGTTAAAAAATTAACTTTTGTTGTTGTTGTAATAATATAATCGAATGAATAACAAAAATTATTTGTTATATCGATAATAATAATAAAAAACTTGACGGTTGTAGAGAAGGTTTCACAGTTCATTGAATATTTATTTAATTATTATATCGGTTTATTGTCATCATCGGTAATTTTGATTCAGACTTTTTTTTTTAAGAATATGAGATGATATTAATAAAAAAATATAAAATAATATAACAAGCCGTAATAAGTGCAACTCTACAATGTCGTACCAAAACTTTCTTATAAGAAATATTCATAGAAAATAAATTGTATTAAATAAAAGTATTTTCCTGTATTACAATTAAAATGTTAAAAAGACTTGTTGAAGCTGGAATTGTGACCAGTTTAAACACTTAAAAATGACCGAATTTTCGTTAAATCCGGGAATTGGATTCTGTTGGATTCTGCACAGGCACCGGCAAGTGAATAAAATTTTAAGTGCATTGACTTCGTTCGTCTTCAGCGGCTTATTGTGTCACAAACACTTGACACACATGCAAACGCACGTTTGATACACGACTTGGGTGCAAATAATTTTTGTGGACTGCCGCTTAAAAAACGACTTGGGTGACTTCAAATTATTACAACACTAGTAAACGCCCTTGGTTTCTAGTTTCCCAACGGTGAAATAATTTTTTTCATTTGTCCAGTAGTTTTTAAGTTTATTCGTTATATACAAAAATACAAAAGTTTCCTCTTTCCTCCGCGTTGTTTCTGTTCCCATGGGAATACAGGGATAAAAGTCGTCTATACTACCAGTGGCTAGTGTAGCTTTTCAACGTTGAGGAAATTTTCCAAATAGGTCCAGTAGTTTTTAAGTTTATTCGTTACATACAAAAAAGGGAAAATCTCCTCTTTCACCCGAGTAATTACCGTTTCCGTGGGAATACAGGCGTAAAAAGTATCCTATGTCACCCGGAGATAGTGTAGCTTCCTAACGGTGAAAGAATCTTCCAAATCAGTCCAGTAGTCTTTAATTTTATTCGTATCATATAAAAACACGTCAGATCCGGTTACGTCAGATCCGGTTTTGATTTTCGGGGAGATAACAATAATTTTCTGTAGAATGATAATAATAATAATAATAATACTTTCAGATATCACTCAAATCCATCAATTCATCCAGTGAACCATTTCGTATCAGAACATCCATCCACATTTAATTTCAGAGAATATAATAATAGTGAATTTCAATGCTTCAATAAACAATATATTGTTGACTTTTTAAATAACATTTCTAGATAAATCAGTGTAGAAATTCGTATTATGAATATTTTTGCGAGGTTTGTTATAGAGTTTTTTTAAATATAATAGTAGGTATGAGAAATTTTGTAGTTATATTTAAGCTTTGGGCATACTGTTATGTTATAAAATAAGGTTTAAAAAAAATACGTTTTTGTTATATGTGGATTTAAAAGTAAAAAATTTTTTTAATGAATTTCAAATCTTTTATTTCCGTTAAAGGATTTATAGGATCCAAGTAAATTATCTAATTTATAATTGAATTTTTTTTGTATTAACTTGTATTCAAAATATTTTCGATTTTAGATTCAAACAGTCTCTCTCATCAATCAATTAAAATGGGAAGTCAATTCATAAAAAGAATGCAAATAAGAAGTTGAAATTTAGCTAGAATCTTTTAGTGGATCAAATGTCCAGAATATATTAAGAGGGGAACAGCTGCCGTAGAACCTAGACAATTTGATCCTCTGTGTCCTCTTTTAGAACATTCCATCTCCTGAAGCAAAGATGCCTTCTAGCACAAAGTGACAATTATATTTTTATTATCAGCGCCTATACTCACTTGGCCACTGAGCCGGTTGAGCCAAATGTCTAAGAAGAATAATATTTTATCTTGTTATGACTAAGAATTTAAAAATTTTTTATTGCCTGAAGAAATGGGTATTGAATTAGCTTTGACTTTTTTGCCAATTCATACGTTTTTGTAGATAGATTATGTTGATTCATAAATTTTGAAATAGAAATATTTTGTACAAAATATGTTTTGGTTTTCGTTTTAAAATTTTGTGTAATCATTTTGCCAAATTAATTTTTTTTGTCGTATATATTTACTGTACTGATATTCAATTCAAAAGGTTTTTAATAAAAGTAATATAACTTAACCCAGTAAACCACAAAAGTGAAAAATATAAATCGATTCTTATTCAGTTTTTTTTTCTTCTATTTAGTAATCTTAACTATTAATATTGTTGTATGAATATCAATATGAATTTTTATATTGTTGTATTGCTTATGTACTGAGTGAGACAGTAGAAACGATAGCATTATAAAAGATGAATTTCATAAAAATTAACTTTTTCACCTCTCATGTATGTAAAAAATTGTAATAGCCTGTATATATGTTATGCGTAACGGGGATGCCTCTCTACATGTATGTCTCCCCAATAATATGAAATCACAATTAAAATAAAAATTTTCGTAAATGAAACGTAATATATAATTTTAAATTATTTTAAATGTACTAAATGGATGTAAATGTACTAATAGGACCCACTGAAATAAGAGGAAAAGTTCAGATATCAAAAATGGCCTTTAATGCCAGTCGCACATGAAAAAAATTAAGTTACCAAATACGATAAGAATTCCACATAAGACATCCGGTTTTCTGATCGGAAATTAATATTGTGTGCGCATACATACGATGCTGCCTGATGTATTATTAGAATTTCTTATATGAGTTTCATACGATGCTATCTGAAGTAGGCCACCTGTTAGTCAAAAAAGTATTTAATAAATTTAAAATATTTGGAAGTTCATGATATGCGCTTCATTTAGATTTTGGTCTGATGTACAATCAGAATTTCTGATTATCAGATTTTCTGATCAGACAAATCTTACCGTTTGCGCCGCGCTGGTCCTAAAAATTTTCCAACTTCTATTAGGAAGAAGGTTTTTCAAAAAATTACTATAAGTAATTGTTCAATTTAATAGCCATTTAACTCAAAGTATTTCATCTGAATCATTTTGTACTTATATCATAAACTGTGTATACCATCTGATTTCATCTTTATTTTTGTGAAAAAAAAGGAAATGGTTTTTCTTGAGATGGATTGATTCTTATATCTGTGTCTCACTACAATATACGTATAAATATACGTATATCTATCTATATTTATTCACCATAATACTAACCCTCAGTTTACAAAATAATGAGTAAAGATTCTTTATTTGTAAACTTGCGATGCCTACTGTATTCAGTGAATATTGAGTATATAGTATAATCATTTTTATTACATTGTTACGTTAGATGTTTGATTTATTAAAAATTAGTAAATGATAAGAAATAATCTGTAATTGTAAATATTTTTGGATAAATATAAAAAAATAAAATAAAAAATAAAATTAGATAGATGCAGTAGACCTCGAACCGTAGTCCTCATAATTCAAAGGTAAATATGCTAGTCATAGAACTCTGATACTGCTATAAATATATAAAATGTTTTATTTCTATATGCTTATATAAAATGGTGTCGTAACAGTGTCGTTTAATGGTTTCTTTCCCATTTCAAAAATGCCCACCGTGTCTAAAAATTTGCCACTTCAAAAAAACTATATTGCATCTGAAGGAGTGTGCCATAGTGAAGACTTCGTTAGGTTTTGCGGTGGGAATTCTAAAACTGCTGGTCTGGAACCACATAGTTTATGAACGCTCCTATTATATATTTTAATTCAGCCAATTTAGCTTGATTCTTTAAGTGGACCAATTATTTAGAATATATTAAGAGGGGAACAGCAACCGCGTCCCTAGTACCTAGACATTTTGTCCTCTGTACCTTCTTTTGGAACATTCCATCTCCTGAAGGCAAAGATGCCTTCTAGCACAAGGTGACAATTATAGTTTTACTATCAGCGCCTGCACTCACTTGGCCACTGAGCTGAGGTTAGGCCAAATGTCTAAGAAGAATAATATTTTATCTTGTTATGATTAAGAATTAAAAAATTTCTTATTGCCTGAAGAAATGGGTATTGAATTAGCTTTGACTTTTTTGCCAATTCATACGTTTTTGTAGATACTTTATGTTGTTTCATAAATTTTGAAATTCAAAGGAAAAATTTAAAATAATATATCCTTTTTTTTTACGAAATATTTTCCGTAAATAAAGAGTTAAAAGTTATTTATCGAAAATCAAAAGTTTTCTGTCATGCTTATATATAAAGTATATATATCTATATCTATATGTTTATATTGTTTGATACACCGTTACATTCGTTTTTCATCTGGAATACTATCATCAATGTTTTTCGTATAAATATATCTGTTATATGTTGTGTATGTATGTATGTGTTGTTGTTGTACTCATATGGTGTTGAGAGAACTACTAATATCAATTTATATTCATTTGAAATAAGAAATTTGAAGTGAATATAAATCTTACTTTTTATATTTCTTAAATGATGACAATGCAATTTCTATCTATAAATATATTGGATAGTACCAAAAAAATAAACAAGATGTAATAGATATAACACTTGGATATTAAACCAATAAGTATCAGATTTTGTAAATAAATATTTTCATTTTTCAACGGATTCAATAATCACTCTCATATAATACTAGTGTTGCATCTTAATTATTGGTAATAATCGAATAGCTTAAATTATAATGTTAAATGTGATATTTTCCAAACACACCTGATATTATTAATCGTTCAGATCACAGAACAAAACGTGATGGGTGTGTGTTGTGCTCTCAACAATTTCCAACTTATCCAATTTGAGTGTTTAATATCTCAAATGATATGTATTCAGTCAATGAGTGTTCCTTATTCCAAATTATATAATATACATTTCTTAGGAAGCATTTCTTTTTCTTGAAGTGTTGTAATAGTTTTGTATCGAAATATCTCCAGTTCTAATGTAGATACAGGGATCTAAGAATAATAAGTGACTCAAGACCTTTTATTTGAGCCGATAAACAATCAAATTGAATGAAATGGATGAGAGCTAGGCGAGGACTTTTAACTCTTTATGGGATTTTTTTCCATTCAAAGTTAGACATCTCTAAACCACCAGCTGTGGTTTTTTTATTTGATTCCGTTGATCCTGTCGTTAAACTACATATATGATAATTGAAGCAGAGTTATCGCGAGAACGTATAGTTAGAGTTCAGTTAGCACGGATCTTCGTATTCGTTGGTGCTTATATTCACTCTCTGATTAAACTGTCCAGCTGATATTTGTGGGTTGAGTTAGCACGGGTTATATGTTTGCATCCAAAGTGTAATGGAGTCACTCTTTGACAATTAGTTGCTGGTAGATTTTGTCATGGTGATCATTTATCCGACGAGATTTAATCAGACAACCATTTATTTCAGAGAAAAGGCAACATTTTTACAGATACACAAAAATTAGAATTTATATTTTGTATTTCGAATTTCAGGCAGTATCGTATAATTTACTATCAGGAAATAAATATAGAATAACACATGAAATTTTTAGTCATGTTCGTGTTCTGTTCAAATATAAAGATCAAATCCCTGGATATTTCTTTTTGAAGGAGAAAAAATATACATTCTTTTGATTGATATGAAAATAGATGTGTTAAATATATAGGAATGTTTTTTTTTTTTTTTTACATAAGAATTAAATATGGTTCGATCTTATAAGATTATTATAGATACGAATGAACGTCATTCGCATGGATGGTATTATGAATGTGGAAAAAAATTTATTTTTATTTTTTTTTTTAAAATAAATTATTCTCAATCATTCATCTTTGAAAATATTGGGGTGCTTGTGGATTTATTTGTGTGAGATAAATTTACATAAACAGATGAATTTGTAGACAGTAAAAAATGATTGTAAAATTACGGGGGAAATTTCGCTGATAAACACTCATGTGTTTATAAGACTTTATAAGACAGAATAATATTATCCACGAGTAAGTATCTCTAGAAGAAAAAGATTATTATAACTAAAAGACAAATTTTTAAGGTAAAAACCGTTATTATCTTTGCTAAGAAGCTTTATCTTAATATATGTTGATAGCTCGGGTCTTGTGGGAATATTGTGTAAAATTTTAATTGAATTCTTTCATTCAGATAAGAAAATTTTCTAAATGATAAGAATTTCATAAAAGCCTTACAACAATCCTACAAATGTTCAAAGTTCTAAAAAAATTACCACAAATTTGAACAAGACGCAGAAATGATTTTAATTTTGTTAACAATCAATGTCAATATGGATTAACTTCAAAAAGAACTCTTTAAGAAGCTATCAAGACGTCTAATGCGCCACTTATTGAACATCTTATGACTGCATAAATAAGAATGCTTTAAGATTTCATTTTTCTTACTACTAAAATAAATTATTTTCTTTGACTAAGTAATAAATTAATTATTTTTTTAAAATAATTTAGAAAAAAAATTGTGTAGGATTAAGGCTTGAACACTGATTCTGTGACTTGTATCCGTTGTTCTATACATTACATCACAAAGGAAAAAACAAAGTACATGAACCAAAAACTAATTAAATTGAAAGCAGAATTCGAAAATAGATATAATTTGAGTAAAATACACATCAGAAAAATTAAATCTAATAGAGTTCGAAAAGAGATTTCTTACAAAACTCGAACACAATACTTCTTACAGTGCTTATATTTTCGACTTTTTACGGTCCTTTAGTCCTTTAGTCCTTTTAAGTCCTTTCCACAGACATGATTCTCATAATTCTGACTTAATTCGATAATTATGAAAATTACTTCCACAATTCCGACTTAAAAGACTATTTTAAGAATTTTTAACTATGACTTCTACAAACAAAAGTAATCACGGCGTCATTATTGAGACATCTTAAAGAAGTCTTAATAAAGGTTTCGTTTTTCTGATGTGGATATTTGTTGAGTAGCTTGTTTGATTAAATCTAGTTGACGCTACTACAGCTACTCCGATTGACTTTACTACAGGGGTTACGTTCTATTATTCCTAGCTGTATTATTTTCATAGGAGTTACAAAATATAAAACAATAAAACAATTTTTGCATGTAAAAGGAAGAATATATAAGAAGATATTCCATTCAAAACAAAAATAACTAAATCTTTGGTACTTCAAACATAAACACAAAAAGCACATAAAATTGTTTGTTTAAGAAAGATGATATGGAAAAATTTTTATATTATTATACGGAAAATAAAAGAAATATTCACTTGTAACGAAAATAAAGTATATAAAAAAAACACACACATATATATATATACAACATCAAATGACTCAATAATAATAACTAGTAAAGCGAAGAAAATCATCAGACTACGAAAAAGAGATTTTCCTACATATTGCGGATATATGGATTTATGAGTGACAACGAATATTGTTACTACGTATACATGAGTGTTAATTCGAATATTGTAGTTCAGGAAAATAGTCAAAAATAAATTTAACCATGTTGTTATCTCACAGTCACAACATTTCTGGAAAACGGTAAAATATGTACGAACGAATATTTTCACTTCAACATTTTGAAACCTTTTCTTCACGAAGCTCAGAAAATTATCGATTTAAAGCTTAAAATTGTTATACGAATAGGAGCATGCGATAAGAAATACAATAATCAGTTTTTCTGGTACGTGATGTGCTTTGTCGGACATACTAAAAATGGTTTTTTATTCCAATTTTCAATTTTTTGAAAAAGCAGGAGATCTTTTATGAGTGCTAGACAAAATTGTTTTCACAATGATTGTAGAAAGGTAGCTAGAGAGTTGTCAGATTTTCGCATTCTACTATTTTATTGGGAAAGTATATAGCTGGCTAAAATAAAAACAATACCTATAAAAATATTTCAATGAATTCTTTAATAGGAGGATGAAATATGTCACAAAACTTTTAAAATGTCAAGCAAAATTACTTAAAACTTAGTAAAAACGGACAAGCCCTCTGTTTTCATGCCAATATAGTTCATACTGAATTTCAAAACCGTTGAATAAGTACTATTTGACTTATTTATGCTCGAAAATTGAAAGATAATACAACAGTGTGCTTATTATAAAGGTAACACACCCGTAAAACGTGAATTAACACACTGTATCAACGGTTGTTAGTCAGCCAAGTCAATAGTCAGTCAGTCGTTACTATAAGTCTAGATTGAATACATTTTACTATAAAGCAGCGAGTGAAATAGTGGTAAATTTTTTTAGTCGTATTTCACTAAATATATTATCTATCAGTTGTTACACAGACAGAATATAGTAAAACCTACAACAGAAAATAGATATAACGGTTAAATTTTTATACTCGACAATATGCCAGAGCATATTTATTTTAGTCGAAAGTTTGTAACGCTACCTAATATTGATCACACAAACAAAATTTTGGTATAGGAGTACATAGAAACATCTAATTAATCCATTTCGGATTGTCCGTACGTCATCAAGATAACTCACAAAAAGAAAAATATAACGAGCTGAAATTTTGGTGGCGTATTCTGAACATAAAACGTGAGTTTAAGTTTGTGAATGAGCAAAATCGGTCCTTGGGTCCTTGACTCAACTTTAAAACTGAGAAATTTAAATACAAACGATATTTATTATTTTTGAATCATTTTTTTCGTAAATTGTTTGAGCTCTCCATAATTTTTGCTCAAATTTGGCTAATAAATACAGGTAATAACAATAGTCCAAACACGGAAATTCAATAATATGTGGAGTATCTAAATAATTAACTCTGTTAATTGATACATTCATTATTTTTTTAAAATTTGAATTCTGATATTTTTAAATAATTTTTTTGAATAGTTTGGGGTAAAGTGAGTTTAACATACTTTGAATGGGGAGTGTCCCTCGATATCGCAAGCTTTGTGCTTGATTATCTCACAATATAAACTGCTTAAACTTCTGCAACTTCAGGATTACATAGATACCGTTATGTTGTGCCGGTAAAAAAGAAAAGCAAATATCTATCGAAAACAGAGCATAAAAAAATTAATGTTTAAAAAGCTACAAAAAATAAGCGAACATAATTTATTGTTTTATTAATAAATTTGAACCGTTATAAATAACTACAAATATATTGGATACATTCAAAATTAGCAATTATTTCCTAAGATTTGTTCTCATTTTCTAAACAAATGATATAATACGACATTAAAAACTATTAATCACATACATGTGTATGTTATTATGAAAATCTTAATTAATATTTATATTTCTACATATTTATATTTAATATGAACATATTTATCACTGTCTAATACTGACTGTCTCACTACTTGTTATAGTAATATTACTACTGTTGTTTGCTACACATGTAAAATATATTTTCATCATAATAAAACATTTTAAATATATACGAATGTTTAGATTTATTTACTACATACTCGTCCGTCGTATATAAGGAAATTAAATTTATTGTTATGTTGAAAATTCTGAAAATATTATTATGTTGTGAACATTGAAAATATTGTATCATCATAGATGTATGTGGTGCTGTTTTAGAAAGCATACAAATAAGTATCGGATTATATGTAATAAACAATTGACAGAAATATATGAATTTTAACTTTGCATTCAAATAAATATCTAAAACATTAATATTTAAAAATATATTTAAGTCGGGTTGAAATATAATACTCAGACGATTTCCATTATGTAAAATATTTCAAATATCGCCCACAAATAACCAAAGAAAGATTTATCCAAATGTTTTAAAAACATCAAAATTGTGTTTTAACTATTTTTTAAAACTACTCTTCGATAAATGTTCCGTTTTCATATGAATTATGGATAAAAAATTTCATAATATGTAGATAACCATTTTTTGAGTTATTTATTTACGAAAAATTGAAAAAATACAATGTTTATTACATGTAATTTAAGTCAACAGCTTGTTAAAAACACACTTTTTACATAAAAAAGTGTGCCTTTTTTATAAAGAGTCCAATCCCTCTTAATGGCCTTATTTCTCAGAAAAAAAGATTAACTTATAAAAATTCTATTAAAATGGTAAGACATTCAAAATTTATTAAAAAACCTTTGAAAAAATTTGGATCCGAAATACTGTTGAAACAAAAGATACAATTGTTCTTGTGAATTATAATTCTTGTGTTCTTTTCCATAAGTTTTACATACAAAAGCCGGTTATTGCATTAGAAGTTAATCGAATATCCAATAATACAATAGTATTAGAATCATTAAGTATAAAACTCGTAAAATTATAGAAAAACTTCGAATGAGTTTATTTTTATAAAATTCAATTTTAGAATATTTTAATATTTTGGCTTGAATATTTTACTTCAAACTTTGTCTGTATTTCATGATATTTGAAAGAGAACTATGATAAGCAAAATAAATAAGTTGAAAGAATCACAAAAATGAGGTAATTTTATCAAATACAAAGATGTCTTTAAATTAAATTTGTAAAGTTTAAGGCTCCAATTCAATTTCAGAAAATATTTATTCATAATTTTAATAAAATAATTGTTGATTTTTATGTATATTGAAAAATGCAAACACAAAACACATATGATCAATAATTGTTATCAAATCAAAGTAAGTTATTTTATTTTAATTCAAGTAATCCAGTTTTTGCATAAAAGTTTGTGTATATTTTGCATTATGTATAACATATTACGTTAAAAAAAATTAATATTTATTTTTTTATCTAAAATTATTATTTATATTTTGACATTATTCTTTTTCTTTTTGGATTATTCTGTATTATTTTGTTTTTTATCGAATTGTTTCACTTTGTGTGAAGTTCAACACGTCGGTAATTCTTAACCTTAAAGCGGGATATGTAAATCTATGTGTAAAATATAAAAAAATGTTTCACACTGTAATAAATATATTTGAATTATTAATAAATGCAATATTATAAAACAGAATGCGACAAATTTAAGATTGTGTATTTGTTTGTATGTATTTGCAAAAAATTTATTTTTCCGATATCTTGGCCAAATTTTGACTGATTTGAGTAACTGTTTTAGGTCGTAATACTGGGTTTAAAAATATACTTTTTTTTTCGAAAAAAACTATACATTTCCGTGACACAATTGATTCAAATAAATTCCTTTTTCCTTACGATAGTTTTTTTGCGTCGAAAACTAACAATAAATGTAATACAAATGTTGACTGGATTTGAAACTTATTTCCAATTTATTGAACTTTAATCTGTTTCTAAGTAATATTGGAATTCTAGTGAAAATCGATAATAAATTACAGTACCAACAGATTTTGATTTTATTTTGTACTAATAGAATATTATATAAATAGAATTATGGATTTGATATTTGTTTGACATGTTACATAGTCAGTTTGTGATATTTCTATTTACAATATGGAAAATATTATTTATAAAGGTACAGATACATTAAGTAAATTTCGTTACCATTAAACATTTCGCTACCATTACTTCAAACTAAAAGTTACTATAATGAATATTATCAAAGAGAACTTTTTCTAGCACATTTTATTTTTTGCACCAATTTCCTAAAACAAAAAACTTGTATTGTTTAAATACGTATTTCCACTACAAATTAGTCATCATTAGTATAAATTAGCTAATCGTAATGATTCCCCATGGAGATGTGTCGGTCTTTCGTGAATAATAAAATACAAAATAAAAATTTGGAATTTTGAAGTTAGTAGTTAATCTAGGGTTTTATTTTTATCTTCAAGAGAAGTTATTGGAATCCTTGTTGAATAAATCCCTGTTTCAAAGTTGCCAAAATAGTTATTATATGTTACGAAATGATTGTGTGTGTATGTGTCAAATATGTGTGGTTGTCGAATATTTGTGACACGATTACCCAAGATTTTCAAGAGATAAGAGATCAAAAGGTAATTATACTAGCTAATTTCGGAAATCTTATCGATAATTTAGTGACACTTACTAGAACATTATATTTTGATTCTATCTCTAACTCTGTTTTAAATTTCAATAAATATATAGACTTTTAAGGTGGTTTGAATCGAAGAATGACTTTGACAAAGGATTTTAATAAATGTTCCCTCTCTTGATTGTTCTTTATAATTAATAACATAAAATAAGAGCCATGTTCTATTGAAATTGAGCTGCAAGGTTGAGAAAAACGAGATCGTATTTTTTAATAATTTTAACAGGGGTTCTTAAGGAAAAAAAGTAATTTTAATATTAATTTTTTTTTCCACATAAAGTAAAAACGATTCAAAAGAAGTCAAATCAAAATTTAATATATTATAAAAAGGAAAGTTTAAAATCACATTAAACTAAGAAGAGTTGACCACGTCGTACAGATAAACAATTATAATAAATACACAATTAAAAGATACTTTTCGCGTTTTTATATACTATAGTGAGTGAGTGTATGTACAAATTGTATATAGTAAGGGTTAGAGCCACAATACGTGTATATGTAGATACTACTCTATTACTTTTGTCGCTGGACTGTCTCGACCCAACTACGATTATTTTTGGAAGCTTGATCGTGAAGGTATGATCGTTTGGTTATATTTAATTTCAATCTAATTTTTATTTACATGGTTTGAAACAATTCTGACGATGCTAATTTTAGGAATAATCTGAGCCTAAAATCGAAAGGCTAAAAAAATTAGATTTTTCTTGGAGCATTCTTGACATATTATAAATATGCATCGTCCTAAATGTTTTTATTTTTATTTTACAAAAACGAAATTTGTAATACTCGTGATACACCTTATATAGTAAAGTTTGATTTTACATACGATAAATATGATTATATACTTTGATGATAGATGCAAACATTGTAAGCTGAGGCAAATGAGACTAGAAGGATTCAAGATGGGGCTTAAGTGTAGGTATATTAGTCGACACAAAATGCATTCTGTCATCACCAGATGAAGATGATGTTGTTGTGTTTGTTAAACGCCAGTAACCTACAATTGCTTGATATATACAATGTTACAATAACTTGTAAAATGTTGCCAAAAACATCATCTCTCACATCTCTCATCTATACTTATTTATACAGTACAGATATTACAATCTCCGTCAAGCTAGCAGAGCGCAGTATTCAAAATTGAATAAATATCATCTCACAAATTAGGTATTTTTGTGCAAAATTCAGCTCAAATTTTGAATTAAGGAAATTGAGTCATTATAATACATAGCTGCCGTGATTAATGCTGTCAGAGCAATTCTTAAACAAAAACTATAGTATATATATTCTAAGTATTAAAATTAGCTGTTTCTCGCGTGCCTTCAATATAAGTCAATTAAATAAAAAATACCAAAATAATCCCTATAACATGCTAACTTGATTAAATTGATTTAATGAAAACACTCCATAAAAGCACCTAAAAAGGACCTAATTTTAATATTTACACTATTATTATAATTTATTATTATAGTTTTTATTTCAAAATTGCTATGCCAGCGTGATATCACGACAGCACTGCATCTTAATGACTCGATTTTTGAGCATATTAAAATGCAATATTGAATACTTTGTTCTGATAGCTTAGCGGAAATGACATTACATGCATTAAAGCTTTCATATTTTTGTTGTTTGGTTTCTGTTGCATTGTATTAAACGATTACGTGATCAGATGATTTTTTTACTAGTGAATGCTTGTCTTTATTTCAAACTATGTTGATGATCGAAAATATTTATTAAAGAATATTTATTACAAATTATGATTTTAGATATACAAGTTGAATCGATTAGGAAATAAAATATAAAATATGCAACTTGAAGAATGATTAAATTAATACAAACATGCATTTCAAACAACAAATTTAAAATTGAGAAACTTGGGGCAGCTATTTCACCAACATGATATCTAAATTTGTGTGAACTTGACTCATTTAAATGTTGTTTCAGTGGTGTTTAGACTAGATTTGGATGCCGAATCAGCATTTTTGTAGCAAATGATTCCTTGGTATGTAGTCAGCTAGTTTCTTTCGGATTAAATTGGCTTTTAAGTCAATAAATATTGTAAACTTTCCGTTCTTCACGAAGAGTACTTTGGTTATTTTGAATGACTGTATTATCGCATAAGCATCGCAACTAAAAACATTGGTATTACAAAATGTTTAGGTTTCGAGTAATAGCGACTATATATAAGACAAAATTAACGTTAAAATAGTCTTTAGATTCCATTTTTGTCTGTGATATCTTATTCATATCTTAAAACGTAAAATTTTTTATTCGATCCATTTCCGATATCAAAAGTTTTTCCACCTCTCTATGTAAAACATTATATCAAATAAATATTTATAAATAAACTATTCTTATTTACTAATAGCTATATTGACTTTATGCAAAATGCATATGTCATAAAATATTTATTTTCTAATATTAACTCGTATATTCATATTGACTTTAGACATAAGCTATATGACCAATTGTTTAATATATTCAATTTCTAAGAACTTAAATATATCTACATAAATAAAGTTTTCAATTCTAAGTAATCTGTTTATTTTATATTTTAAATTGTTTCTACTTGAAAACTCAGTCCATTAAAATTTGAATGAAAGGTCCTAATTTGGCAGTATAAATTTGGCTTTGTTCTTCTTCAATTCTGTTTTAAGAAATTTGACTCAAAATTTCTTAATATTAAAAAAATTGATGAAAACTATCCTGAGTCCGCCAGGCCGTTCTATCCAGTCGTTTTATCTTTAGCTTTCACAAGTTATACTCAAACGCGATA
Source organism: Chrysopa pallens (assembly GCA_020423425.1). Lineage (NCBI taxonomy): Eukaryota > Metazoa > Arthropoda > Insecta > Neuroptera > Chrysopidae > Chrysopa > Chrysopa pallens. Next base: position 33,053,129 of record CM035593.1, read on the forward strand.
TTGTGATAGTTTTATTTCTTAATATCTGTCTTCTAATGAAGTAAGAGGGTTTGGGTAAAAAAACATTCAGTTACTGAAGACCTTTCATTTTAGCTATTAAACACCCGAATTGTAGATTTTTTGAAAGCACAACACTCTCTTCACCCTCTTTTGTGCGATTTGCATGATTAAGAGTATCAGATCTAATGGAAAAATGCCTCAGTTGTTTAGAATTTAATCTTTATGGATGAACTATTAATTTTGAATAAATGCTTTTGAAGATTTATATTAGTGTTTTTTGGGTATGGACCTTGCAAATATTCGTAACCATTCACCAATTTCTCTCTATTAAAAAAGCTTCAACAATATTCAACATCAACAAAAAAGCATAACATATTGAAAAACAGCACGTTCATAAAAAAAATTTGATATTACATTCCAAACATAACAAAAAAAATAATGTCGAAAAATTTCAAACTTGTTGAAGAAAAATATATTTATTTGAAAAAAAAAAAGTGTTAAATGACATGGTATACAAAAAAAAAAAAACTAACCTCATGTCATTTCATTTACGTATCGTTATCCTTGTCTATAACTCTATAACAATACACATAGACACACGTTTAGATACATTTTATTTGCAAGTAAGAAGGACAATGTGAAAATAATTATAATAATAAAATTCTATTCGTATCGTTTACTTGTTATCTTGATCCTTTAACAGTAGTCAATGTGCATGGATCTACCATGAGCTATATTATTATTGCTATACTAAATATTGAGTGTGATGGTGGAGTTATCATCGTTATTATTGCTTACACCAACTTATTATGAAGTAAATGTTTGTAAACGATCCATATATGTATATATGGATATAGTTTATAAATTATCTGTTATGTAGTTCATGTTATAGTTTTAATTTAAAAAAAAGTCACTTTCCGGGTAGCCGAATTGTTTGAAACTTATGGAAGGGATTTCTAAATCGATTGATGCCATACAACTCATTTAGTATTGTGACTTATGGAAGCGTTCACAAAGAATTCTTATTTATGATTTGGACATCCGAATTATCTTCAAAAAGAACACTTATGAAGTCATCAAGATGTCGAATGCGCTACATATTGAACACCTTGAGACCTTATAAATAAGAATGCTTTAAGCATTATTTTTTTTTAGACAAAGAAAATAAAATTTTTTTAAAATAAATTTAAAAATTATCTAGAATACACTTAGATTCTGATACTGATACTATAGCTTATAAGGGCTTTACTCTATCTATTACACCATAATCGCCATGAATATTATGCTCAAATATTAGATAGTTTATTTACAAGCCAAGGAAAAAGATTTAAAAAAAAAGAAAATTAGAAAAGACTTCTTAAAGAATTCATAATTGCACTTCTTGCGAAAAGACTGCTTGACTTCTAAAATAATTTCTTACAGAGCTCTTAATTCTTACTTTCTTAAAAGCAAGATTTCTTATAGAATTCATAATTCTGATTTCTTGCGAAAAGACTACTTAAAGAGTTCATAATTATGCCTTCTTATAAAAAGAAGTCATCACGACGTAACATGTTATTTTCTGACGGTAAAAATCCAAATAATAAATCCATGAAACTCACTTAAACGTATCTTTTTCAATTCAAAAATTTAAAACCACCAGGTATTCGAATAAGGTATCGAATAACATCTTGCTATTGTATATTTTATTTTTGAGGTATCATTATAATGAAAAGGCATTTGGACGTTCAGGTGAGCAGTGAGATAAAAAACGTGTAAGTGACTTACAATGTGCTTCGCGCAATTGTATTAAAAATAGATTTATGTATACTTATTTATATTAATTCTGTAAGGATATTTCTCCCCAAAAATTTGACTTCTCAGTTGAATCAATAATAAATAGTCGATTTTAATTTTAATTATAATTATGTTTATTTCATTAAGATTGATTAATTAATTTTTCTTTGGTTTTCTGATCTTGCGTTGCTTCAGGTCGGAAACATTTTTTTTGACTGCAATGTAATTTTACAGGTTTTATTTAAATCTTTTATCTAATTATTAAGTATATTCCCCATCCTGAACCGAATCATTGTCTCAGTGATATTCGGGAGGCATTTGATCATTAGTATCGGGTGCCGATTATCCTAACCAATGGTTTTCAATGGTTTTCCATTTGGTTTACACAAAATGAATAATGGGACCGTCCAAATTAACCATAACTGCATACCTTCCTCTGTTCTTCATATTCCCCATCCTATTTGTTGACTTATTCTGTACAATTTGTATATTGTTTAAAAAAAAGAATGAATAAATAATTGAATTGAATTAAATTGGTTACATAATCGTGCTTTTAGTACTTTACCAAAAATAAACAAATTGAAAATTTTTTCGAGTATAGCTGCAACACTCAATAGATTCTTTTATCATAGCAAGTAACATTGACAACCGCTGAGGTTATAACCGTATTATGCCATCCACCGAAACCATGCCAACTAAACTCAAAGTGGTTGTTTGTTTGTTCTTTTTCAAATTAGAAAAGCTGCTGATATGTGTGGGTGTCTATGGTAACATACATACATACATACATATATGAAACACATATGAAAAAGTATCCCATCGTGGTAGTTGTTTTTTTCTTTAAACTGACATGCATTGGAAATTCACAGATTCTTTTACTTCAAATGGAATGTACTTTAAGTGGAATGCGTATTGTGGTCTTTTACAAACATAACAGATAATGTTATGTCAAAATTCTTATATTATTTTCTATATAGTAGAAAGGGGTGGATACTATAAATGTCAACAAAACAAAGGACATACAAGGTTAAAAGCTCCATTTGTATAGGGTAAAATTGGGATAGTTGTTCTTCTTGCACTCATTCATAAAACTTATCAAATTGTGTGGATAAGTCCATTTTTATATTGAGGCTAGAGAAATTAGGGAAATGAGGGAAATTAGTCATAGCACTAGAGGCCAATTAAATATTAAAATACGTGTTCCAAAAGTAGTCAAACTTAAATTATGGTTACTTAAATTTATATTTTCAAGGATGCAAACGCTTGTTAAACATAAATGATCCATTGATTGCATTCCATCTCGTGAATCGTACTTGACTTATTGACAAACACTTTGTAGTACGAAAACCTTTATATTTATCCTCAATTCTTTGTAGTCTAATTACCAAATCTGATTAGGTTAAATATTTATATAAGATCGAAGACTGATTGAAATCGATTATATCATTTGATACAGTTTTCCAGTATCCCGGTACCGTTTTTAGACTGTGTTGAGGGGAATTATTATTCGGGAGCTTATATGTAAATACTTTACATATAATATTAACGCATGGAACCGATTTTATGGATGCTTCCCAATTTTTATAAGATTTGAAATGTAATTTTTTTTATCTAAGCAGCTTAACCTGTAACTGTAACACCTCAATCACTTGGCTCACACATACTAAGTGACGAGGGGTGATTAAACACGTATTCAAACATTTTCTCACACTTGGTATTGTGTTCATAAGGTTTTAGATACTATGAAAAAAACACAAACTTGATATTCATGTCAAAGAAATTCATTTAAGGATATCACATTATCCGTCATTTATTTAATATTGTTAAATACCTTTTTTGAAAGAAATTTCTATTTTCTTTTTTAGCAAATTTATAAGGATAATTTTTTAATACAAAAAATTGTTATTTTCATTTTTAGGAAATTTTATTTTCATTCACAAATGTCATTGACATGTTTTTTTTTTGCATAATAGGTTGTTCAAACTAAAATTCTTTGATATATGAAAAACAAATGGAGTATTAGAGGCCATGTTTGTTATTTAATAAATGGATATTAGTCGTTTAAAAAAAAGCAATTTAAAAAGTTTTATTTACTTTATGAGTAATCAATACTAATGCAACTTTTTAAAATAACAAGTGAAAATAACAACTAACATGTTTAATTGTATACATACTTGGTACATACTTAGTTTTTAAATATGTTGTGGTATTATAATTATATATGGGTTAATGAACGATATTTCAGCCGAAATTGGAACAAATCCAGGAGTTTGTAGGTTGAAAAATTAAGAATAAATAGAGAATCATTTCTACTTTCGGGTTAGATAACAGAAGCAATGCAGTTACCACAGCTGACAGCTTAAAGCTAGTAAATTAAAACGCATCATTATAATATAACAAGCTGGTACTCACTGCTTTGCTACCGTAGAAATACAAAAACATCAAATTTTATTATATTCAGTTTAATTGTCACTTTCGTTTTGTTGCGTTTTCTTCGAACGCTTACATATGATACAGATATGTGATAACTTTCTACCACTTTTTAACCCCGTTAGGCTATGTTCAATAAAATACGAAACACGTCTTCCATCAATTTTTTAAAAGAATGTTTATGCAAAGTTTGAAGTAGATTGGATCAGGAAATCAAGTTGTCCCAGCCAAAACTTTGCATCCGTTTTTCACCACCTTAGGGGTAGAATTTCCGAAAATCCTTTCTTGTCGGAGGCCTACGTCATACAAAGAATACAACCGTCAGGTCTCTACGATCAGCGGTTTTGGCTGTGCGTTTATCTGACAGTGAGTCATTCAGAACAAAGCATTTTTTAAGTATAGATTTATTTCGTGTTTCTAAGAATTTAACTACCGTCGTTATCAAGAATGTAAATTGATCATTGTTCGTAGTATTTGTAGTGCAGATATTGATGAAACTTAAGTAATTTTTGTAGCTTATTGAAATATCTCGGTATATAATAATTTCAAAAGACGTTAACGGTTGCAATAAGTGTTTTTATTGTTCGATATAAAACACATTTGATATGACATATTATATTGTACATTATATTGAATCGTGCGATTATTTCACACTATTCTTAGTTTATTTCTTTTTTTATATTTATTTTTTGTCTTGTTCGCTTCTATATATTTTTCTTTTATAATGTCCTCTAGCTCTCTCCATATAACGTTGTCTGTGTGCAACGATGAAAAACGATGATATAGTCTTAAACAAGAATATGAACGTTAAAATAAAATACTTTATAGGTTATGGTTAAAAGATACAGCCATTATACTCTCAGTCCTTCTATTATTCTATTGATACCGACTGGTCCATCACTAAAGAAACATACTCATTGCAAAATGAACTCTTCTAATAGAAAATGTAAATTGAATGATTCCCGAGAATGATTTGATGCAAAATTGTTCTGTAAAGTAAGATACTATGATTGGTTATTGAGACCTTTAGTTTTTGGAATTCCATTATATTTGTAAATAATTTGAGAACTAATTTTTGTACATATCTACTTTTATTAAATTACATAAAATTTGTGAAAAAAGGGAAGATACTCACATTTTTTTATCAGTTCAATTATAGCGTCTTTACTTCACGAACATGAATTTGAAGTTATTTTTTTTTAATTCTCAAAAATTATCCAAAATATTTGCATAATTGACGTCATACATGTTAATCTTAATAGTGATTATACATAAGGGTCATTCTACGGCAAGATGTTTTATCTATATCCATGGCACTTATATACACTTCAAAATTTAAGATAAATAATATTAATAAGCACAAATGAGTTGGATGTGAATAAAAATGTTATATAAATTACAGTAATATTCTAAAATATTGCTGTGCGATTTTTCTATAGAAAATGTTCGCTCATCATAGAAACTTATATTGCAAGAAAGTGATAGAAAACAATATTTAATATTTTATAACTTATTATTTTTTGAATCAATTTTAATTTAACTTTCAGTTTTTGTTTGGTATTGAGCCTAGTTTCACATTTTGATAGGTAAACAGCAATTTTTATTTATTGCATCTTCCCTGTTGTTTCGATTTTTAAATCATATTCAAACGAAAGTTTGTTGAAATATTTTTTCCTTAGATGTACAGAAAAATCAATAACTTAAGGAATTCAATGTCTTATTATTTTTTCAGGTTTTCTAGTCTTTCATCCATTTAACCCCGAAAATAAAAACATCAATATCTTGAAATTTTGGCGTCATCCGAGGATATTTCTGATAATATAATTAAATTCTACGATAAGAAAGTGCTTCGAGTGGGGGACATCCTGTGATGTATAATGTAAAATACTATTATAGTTTATAGAATAGCTGGAGCACAAACAAAATTCAGTAACTGCAATTCCCACTTGTCGTTCGTTATTGTTGTTGCATAGAGCTAGGGTAGGCTACGTTGTGATAGAAAATTGTACTTTTCATTATAAATAGATGCATACATATAGCAAGAACATATACGTATCTCTGTACATTTTAAGAATCTTTTGCATCTAAAAAGAATTTTTTTGATATCAAAAGAAATTGATATCACTAGTAAAGTGTTGTTATATTCGAAAAAAATTTAATCTTTTTATATTTACGATCCATTCTTTATTATATTATACATTCCATTGTACTAACATTTGAAATGATTTTTTTAAAAAGCAACAAAATAGAAATTAAAATTGGCAAATTACTGATTTATTTTCTGTTTGTACATAATTGTACCAATATTTGATTGATCGTTTAAATTGATGTAATTTTTTCACTTGACCGGAATCTGTTTTATGGAGCCAACCTGAATAAATTCGTTTCTGATGGATTTCCAGATTCAAAGGTCGGTTTTTATTCAACATTTCCTTGCTTGAAGTATATTTGAGCTATCTTACGTTGTATTTTGATTTTAAATTTATTGAAGCATAAGTCTTACTCCAATGTCGTAGGGGTATCAGTCTTCTGATGCGACCTAACGACTGGTTGTATGCAACTAGCCACTGTCGGTCTCAGTTGCATTAGAGTTGTATGTAGGTATATAACATTATTTTCTTCATTTTTATCAAAATGAACAACGAAGCATTCAGCAACTAGATTATAGTCACATCGATTGTACCACAATGTGAAAACATCGATCTCATGCAACTAGTTGCTGAAGTTGTTCGTGTGAGTGCGTAAGCTGTCTTAAAGGAGACAAAGTTGGATATCATACTCATAGTTATGTTCGAAGTACGATAAAAATTAATTGTGGATTATATTTTCTTCCTTGTGACAAGAGGTTGTTCCCATGGCTCTAAGGCTCACAAAGCTTTGTTTAAATCTCACTCGCCTTAGACTATACTAGTGTTCATTCATTACACCAATCTATTTATTTAATATAATTAATATTATCACCATGAAAATGGAGATCGCAATCAAAGTTTTGCAGCCTACAAAAACTATTAGTTTACATACTTAGTTATAATAGTTGACAGAAATAATTTTAATCCACCTAGGTAATGAAACTTTCTCCTTACCAATAGACCATATTTTTTCTGAATAATTGGGTACCCAAGATTGATTCTAAATTTGTTATTTTTCACATAACAATGTGAAACTACACTCAATACCAAAACAAAATTTGAAAATAAAACTATCAAATGATTTTTCTTTTGTATCTCTTTTTTGAAAACGATGTTTAACATATAATTTATATGGAGATATTAACAGTGAACTCAAGCATTTCATTAAGTAAGGACGTTTCAATTGAAGTAATAAAAAAATTTACTCCAGTCCCCTATTACTTTCCAAAAATTGTTTTTGGAATGAATATTTAAATGGAGTCTTAAAAATGGAACACTTGGTATATGGCAAAATATGGATCATATTTTTAATCTCCCATTGACCCAATTTATTTCAACATAATAATCCATTTATTTGATGTAAACAAATTATAAGTGTAATGTGCACTATAAAAAATTACTACATTCCATAATAATTTTATCAAAATGGTGAAAAAAGCATACGAATATGTTTTTTTTTTGTAACTTTAATTCAAAGATTTTAGATTAAGCACATTTCAACGACCTCAATAAATTTTTCTATTTATTCCGGGTATATTAACCGATAATGATAGGATATAACATGTGTCAGAAAGAGAGGAAATATTAAAGGTTTTCTTCTTTTTTCATTTTGCTTTGAAAACCAATTTTACAGAAATGAATATTTATTTTATATTTTTTTAATACATATAGTGAAAACAAATTTTTCTAATTTTTGGCACCTTACCAATAAAAGGTTTAATGAATTATGTGTATAAAAGTTATAATACATATCCATAGTTTAACAAGTTGATCAATTGAGAATGTAAGATTAAATAAAAGTCTTTGGTTGTGTGATTTATAGATCGTTTATAATTTAAACTATATTTTAAAAAATGTTACGTAAAATTGAGAACGTAATTACTTATTGCATTTGATCCGATACTAGTACAATTTTTTCGCCATTCCACAATTTCATGAAAAAATTCATTATTATTCACACAATATTTACAAGATATAAATAAAAGTCTAAAATTTATGTTCCCAACAAAAAATGGTTATTATAAAAAATATAAAGACACAAAAAACTCAAATGTTTTGTTTTTATTGGTTACACTAAAATTTAAAAATAAAAAATATTGTCTTTATGTTTTCTTTTATACTGAAATGAAAAAAAGAAAAAAAATAGAATGTTTGTATCATAAATTTAAAAAAATAATAACCGTATTGTTATTATTATTACATATTATCTATTTCCACTTGTAACACTGTTCCAGAATATTTGTTACACTAACGAGTTATGTATATTATCAGTATACTGTATTCAGTACATCTTTATACTCCCGTATGATAAGGCTGGGACTGTTAGATTCTGAAAGGTAACTTAATTAACCAACCTGTTTTACTGTATATTAATCTTCGCATTTAATATAATATTCAATATAATACATTTCTGATGATATTTTTATTTGATTATTTCATTTTTGAAATGAAAACTTATTTAGCCGCATTGGGCTTTTTTTTGGTAGTACAAAGGTAGGATTCGCATTAGACGCATAGGTTGTGCGCATTAGACGCTTGTTAGATGGATGAAATCTGGCGCTTTCGCCTCACTGATGTGGCTATACAGCTGACGTTTTGTACAAAATTAGTGCAGTGTATGTCTTATGAGTCAAATTGATTTCTCATGGTGTTATACAGCCTGTAGTATATTTAAATAACAAAAAACTATATAAATATGAACATAATTGTTGGGCAGTGTGTAAATTGATGTGTAAACCATATTGATGTTGACATTTTTAATTTAAATATTATGAAATTTCAATACTAAAAGTTCTAAGTTTTCACTTCTATCGGCAGCCGCCAAAACTGTCAATATTTTTCCCAAAGGTTCTCATTTTAAAACAATATCCTTTGAGACAGACGTAGTTTTAAAAAATAGATATTTCCTGGAAAAAATGTTGATTTCTGCGGACCGCTAATCTATCAAATCTTGATAAATCTGCAAAACACATTCTAAGAAAATTATTTCGAAACTCGTAAAATCCAAACGATTTCGAATAAATGGATTAATTGACCTTTCGTTAGAGATTAAGCTAAGTAGTTAAAAGGTTAATAATTTTAAAATAGTTTCTAATTAAACATGTATTATTAAAAAGACAATAATGGAAGTAAATACTACAAAAGAAACCGAATAATGAAGATAAAAATTTTCTCATTTTATACCTAAATAACATCAATTTTAACAGAAATATGCTATGGAAAATATTGTATAGATGTTTATTATTAAAATACATGTACCATTGCATCATTATAGTCCAGCAGATCGAATGAAATATGTTAGTTGGATGCAAATTAGACAAATCGGATTATAAATTATACTAAAGTAGCGTTTGAACAATCTATCTAGAAGAATCGGGATTTTGAGCTCGATAAGTGTAGAATAAATGCAACTAATAAATAAAAATAATAGAGGAATTGTTGTTGAAAAAAATCATAATATGTTTAATGCATTGATATTCAATTTTACACTTTTTACTTTCAACGAAAACCTGAGAAACAGCTTAAAATGGTCAACAGAGTAAATGTTCAACAGGCCTTAAAAAGGTCAACAGGCTCAATTAATCATAAGAGAACATTAATATTTAGAAGAGAAAAACTCGGATTAGATGAGATTTACTGGCCTTCTTTTTTTTAATGGAACTCAATATTCCCAAAATAACCTGATCCATGCTCAATCAATCCCAAATATGTTTACCCGTGCTTAGCAATCAACCCCAAATATGTTTAACCACATAAAACGTCTACCCATGTAGGTACTTGATAATCTGATTATTTCTGAATCCTGTATTCTCGAGAAAACTGGATTTTTGGTGATCAATACATGTCTAGCTTTTATCGTCCTATCTAAATAAACACTACATAAGTGTATATTACCCTACAATACAAATAATAACAAGCTGTAATTTCTGTGACTGTACAAAGTCGAGCCCAAAACTTCCTAATAAGAAAATTTAAAGAAAAAATATAGTATTATATATCTATTTTGACATTAATAACCGTAACTGTTCAATACCTATTAAATTAAATGTGTTAATCAACTGTGTTTGAGAACGAATGGTATACATATTTAATATGTTGGGTCATGGATTCATGGAACCCAGTTATCTGATTTTGCCCAACGTCTAATGGTCGTAATTTTGCTTGGATAACTCCTGTACAAATTTGATTAAATTCGTTTTCCAGAAGTGTTCGTGTAACTAATATTTGAAAAATAGAAACGCATGTACATTATACGTTCCTATAAAATAGACATTTTTGTGAAATGTCACGATATTGACTTGGATATCATCGAAATGTGTACAAACATCATTCTAGATTTTGATTTTCGAGGCGATTCTAATAACTTCTCGTATAAGGAAGTTGGTAATAACAGATATTCATAACTTATGTTTGTATGTATAAACCTATATAATGTTTCTTTTTTATATTCTTCTTGAACACCAAACAATCTTTTGCTCTGTTGAGCATATATAATAATTTCCTCATTTTTGTGTTTGTATGGCTGTAAAGTAACATTTATCTAGGTAGATAGTTACTAGGAATGTGGTGCTATGTAAAATCTCCGTCAAGTTGGCAGAGAAAAGTATTCAAAATTGAATTTTAATATGCTCAAAATTAGTTGCTACAAAATTAAATTAGGTGCTAAAATTTTTAATTAAGAAAATTGAGTCATGCTGACAGAGCATTATAAAAAATAACTAATATAATTTACCAGAATTAGGTGCTTTTTAGGTGGTTTTATGGTGTGCTTTCAATAGTTTAATCAAAATTGCCAAAAACAAAATCACTGCACTGATTCACTAACATGAATTACTGGTAAAAAAGTGTCAAGCAAGGAGTGATATCTTGAAATAAGAGAAAAAAGTATTCAAAATTGAATTTAAATATGTTCAAAATTAGGTGTGTTTTAGGTGCTCAAATTTATAAAATGCACTGCCTTAGTGTTATCACGCTGGCAATGAAATTCTGAAATAAAAACTACAATAAGTAGCATGGGTTTTTTTTAACAGTAAGTACCTTCTTTTTGTACGTACACAATATATATTTTATTTTTCACATTGCTCTGTCAGCGAGATATCGCGGACCCAGTCGATGATAAGCACCTTATTTAATTTCGCGAAACTTAAAAGCATCTAATAACCACCGAAATTTGTACATTTTCAAATTATTCAATTTTGAATTTTTTGCTCTGCTAGCTTAACGGAGGTAAAGAAAAATCATTATTTATTTGTTATCATTATAAACTATTTTGTAAATAATGACGAATTGAAATATAAGAGGTAAGCAGATTATATTTCTATGATGTACGATTAAGTATAAGTAGATTATATACCGTATGAGTTAATGAAACATAATGTTATTATTATGGTAGAAACTAAATGAATAATTTACTTTATCTAATAGTTCCGGTGCACCTCTCATATTATCAAGTTATTGATAAACACAATTCTAAAAATTTTTATACGACTTATTAACAAGTTTGTTCTGTACAAAAATTCTGAAAAGTGGGTAGTGATTTTCTTTTTTTTTTATCCTGATTTTCGATTATCTCCACGGGCTTCAAATGGACGGACATTATTTATAAAAATATTCAAAAACAAATTTTTTCAATAAGTCACAAATAGGCATGTTCTTTTTTAGGTTGTCGGACACCGGACATCTAGCTTTATTACCAGACGGACAAAATGGTTTTTACATTTGTTGTTGAATGTTTTTCCTGCGGGGAAAATCAAAAATTTTAACTAGCTCCAAAAACGAAAATGGTCCACTGTTTAGAACCTTTGTACTGAAAAAAGTTGTTATACTTATCATAATTAAGACCCATGTACAAATTTTAAGAAGTGTATTTATGTATGAATTGATTATACGCCACCAGGCAAATGATTACTTTACTTAAATATGAAGATTTGAGAAGTGATGTTAGCAGATATTGTACCATAGATCCTTAAAATGAATTATATAAAATCGCCATTTTTTATCGAATTTTCAAAAAATTATGAGTTTGAATATTTATTATGCATTTTTTAAATCTATGGTAATCTTAATATTAGCCAGATTCACTGTTTTTACGCATCTTTTTAATGCGCATCTTTATGGAATGTACATATCATATTAGCATACCTAATTACCTTTTTATTTTTTTGCATTATCTGATGTATTTCCTGATTTTTCCCAGAATGAGGGTATTAGAAAAAAAATTTATAGATGGAGATGACCAATGGTTGACCACCGGTTGATACATTGTATAGTCGTACACCAATATTAGCCACTAAATATTACATTTTGCTAATTATTAAGTCGTATGTAGAATATAAATTTGCATAATTACGGTAGCTTGTAAATTTTTTAATAATTTAGCATAGTTTTCAAATAACGACTGGAAAAAGGCTTTTGAATTATCGGTTGCACTAAATTGTTTTTATAACTGAGATATATATTTAGACGAGGTATATTAAAATAAGTCAACGATTGTAATGCTAGAAAATAATGAATGTACCAACAAAACTTTCAGGTATATGGTCATAGAATAACTCATAAACAGTGAATAATTATAAATAGTTCATGCAGGAATTTAAACAGTAATCGCTGTATGTTATTATTTTCTTTTGATTATAATGAAATAAGTAAAATATCTAAATACCTTCAAATTATTTTTATAGTTATAAATTTAAAAGCAGTTTAAGATATAAACAAATTTTTTACTTACATTGCATTTCTGGTATCAGGTATAGCACGATTACTTGGTAACGCATCACTAGCCTCTTGATTAAATTTATTACGAAAATATGGATCTTCACCCGGTTGTAATCGACCACGACTTATATATCCGACTTCATCAAAATAGTTCCATGATAAACGATTATCTAATAACACTTCACCAATATGTTGAGATGTTTGTGGTGCTGATACAATTGCTGCTGGTGCACGATGATGTTGCATTTGGCCGTGCATGGCTAAACCACTACTGGCACCACCACCACTTAAATCATCAATCACATTATTAAAATGTGATTGTGCTACAGCCAAATCATCTTTGAGTCTTAATGCACGATTTTCAGTCTGAAAATAAAACAAATTTAAATTAATTAATCTCTAAATTCATCTGAGAAATAAAATAATTTAACATATTTGAATGAAGAAAATGGTTTGATTCTGAATAAATCTTAGATTTATTATAGAACACTATTCGTGCCAAATATATCCATGAGAGTCTTTAAATTGGTATGTACAAACCACTAAATATCTTTAAAACTGGTCTGGTTGCGACCCAGGTGAAACTTGACTAGGTCAACACGACGAACTAGTCAATGAAGATACTTGGAAAGCAATTATTTGTTCCTTATTATGAATTATGGTATTTTTGTCTATTTTTTAGTTCCTTTACTCTCATAAAACAGCTGGACCGATTTATTTTGCTGAAAACTGATTCAGTTCTATTTAATTATACATTGAATGAAAATGGTTCGACGTCGATATCAATACTAGTTCTTCGCATAATCGAGACAGAAAACAAAGCGCACGTCTATACGCACGTACTCACATAGGCATCTCTCTAAAAACGTCGGATTTGGGTTCTTGGAACCTTGGAACTTTAAAATATATATAAAAATTCGGGATTAACAAAATCGACCCAATTATATTAAATTTTCATTGGAATGTAAATAATGATAATTTTTTTGACTTTTTCAAGATTTTCAAAAACATCCAAGCAAATTTTTCGTAAATTATGTCGTTGCGAAGAAGTATTAAGCAATGATTAAGTGTTTTTTTGCTTTAAGACCATGTTTCTTCAAATATGCGATATTAAAAAAAAAAAAAGATTCAAATAAAAGTTATAGGATTTCAAAGTTCAATGAGAATAAATATTTTGAACTTAGCAACGACCATTGATGTTATTTTAAAGTCAAATTTATGTATGATGAGGTTTGAAACTTGATGTTGGAACTGTGAAAACTAAGAGGACGTTAAAATAGCCTGAAAATCATTGCAATCAATCAACGTCAAAATAAATATCACCAAATTGTAAAACTGTGTCTAAATAATTTTTTTTTTTCGCATATTTTTGCGGATATGGACATATACTTTTGAAAGGTCCAGTTAAAAACAAAACACACTGGCAACAACTAAAACACAATAAAATTTTAAAAATTTTCTAAAGGTTTAAGACCAATTTGAATAAACTTGCAAGGAAAAAAAAAATAAAACAGATAATCCGTATAATCTTTTTTTTTTTTCAAATTCAAAATATTCAATGGATTTTTTTTCTATTTTACGCCTTAAAGCGCAAATATATTCTAAAAAGTTATAACGTTTAAGAGAGCTATAACAAATATTGATTTTTCTACAAAAATATTTCCACTTATAATCTAATACGACACAACACATGAATAAAATTAAATTGGATTTTAAATTAGTTTTTTTTTTTTTTTTTTTTTTAAACAACAAGGAACAGGCAACAAAATAAATTTCTTTTCTTAGAACTTTATATTCACAAACACCAACAATGATGTAAACTATTGAATTTTTAAAGTAGAGAGAATAAGATTAAGTTACCGTATAAAATTATTACTAGTCAATTCGGCTCTAATGTGTCAAAAAATTGAAAGAGACCGAAAAATATGTAGTGAAAAATTTAATAGAAATAAAAATATACTGAAGATAACAACTAACAGAGTTAATTGTTTAGATACTCGAAATATTATGGAATTTTATTGTTTAGACTATTTTAAATAAGCATTCATAAAATACTATAAATATCCAGTCTATACAGTAAAATATGTATACATGTATAATAATAATATATATATGTATTATTATATATATGTATGTTTATTAACAAAATTTGAGCTAAAATTGTGGAGCACTCAAACATGTTTCAAAGAAATACAAATTTTTTGTATTTGAACTTATCTTCTATCCTTTATAGTTAGAAGTTGGGGCAGCGCACTTTTTATCTTTAGAATACGTCAACAAACTCGTTTCCACTCACTATCTCTTTTTCTTTTGGAGTTAACGTGATGACGGATAAGCAGACGGACAGTAGGATATATACTTATAAGGAGGTTCTATGAACATCTATACCAAAATTTTTTGTTTGTGAGGTCAATATAAGGTAACGTTATAATATTTAGACTAAAATTAATATACTCTGAATTAATATAGTATTTCTAACAGAGGGAATATTAATTGACTTGGAAGTATTTTTAGTACATATGTCAATTCTGTCTGATAGTTGGATCTCTTTATTTGACTTGGCAACGCCATGGATATAACATTATTCGATTGACTTCAATAAGGGTCGAGAGTAAGCAAGCAGAGTGTATGCGGTTGGATCGGCACTTGATAAATAGCATTGTTGAATTCCATGAAAATATTGTGAAAGTTTTATTAGTCATAAAATCAATAACACACTCGACACCCCACACTGACGAAATATAATTACTGATCTTAACCGATCACCAAATTTAAGGCACAGGTAGTACTTGGATGGGGGACCGTATAAATTTGCTACGTGTTGTTGTTACATAGAATATATCCACTGTAGTCACTGCATGACCTTAGAAGTTGAATTGTGACTTAAAAAAAAAACTTAATCGTATTTAAATTTTACGTTTAATAAATGCGTTTTCAATACACGTTTATATATTTTGAATATTGCGAATATATTTTCACTCAAAGCTTTAAACTTTTATTTTGCACTCATATCAGTTTTATATTTACACTCTACGCAAAAATTTGTATCTCTGATTACTTCCGAACTTATTTATCTGTTTTGACAGGTTTGTGGAATACATTATTTTAAATGACTGTACTAAATATAGAAAAACAGATCTATTTATTTTAGTTAAATGATGTAAAAGGAAAAGTCATAAATATATGGAGAAGATAAGCAGACAGAATATACACAATATAAGATGCAAAATATAAATTGGTTTGAATCTAATAAACAGATAAAATGATGTTTCATCAAAATAGCAATATTTTAATATACATGGTGTTTACTATGTATTACGCGTTAAAGTTTACTGTAAATTTTTGCTTTAAACAAATTCAACACAAAAAGAAGTTTTTCTGGAAAAATCTGATCTGGTAAAATTTTAGTTTTAATGGTTTTAACAAATTTAAAAAAATACTTTTAAACCTAGAACTAGTTAATAAAAATCCATAGTTGCCATATATTGAAACCATTTGAAGATTAAGTTTATTTTAACACCCCGGACTAACGTAACGTAATTACAGACCTTGACAGCAGTCACAGTCAGTACATGGATGGGTGACCACCTAGCAGTACTCTGTACTGT
Organism: Chrysopa pallens; assembly: GCA_020423425.1. Lineage (NCBI taxonomy): Eukaryota > Metazoa > Arthropoda > Insecta > Neuroptera > Chrysopidae > Chrysopa > Chrysopa pallens. The sequence goes on from CM035593.1 coordinate 33,069,786, forward strand.
TGTTGTTTAAAAATAATAATCTCCTTTGGTTAATGGTTAACATATAGCTGAAAGTAGCTGAAGCCAGAAAAAAAAAGTTTATTTTATATTTAGTGATGGGCAAAGCAAGACCAAGATCGTAATAGTTTTGGAATTGGTCTTGGTGTTGCATATTCAGTCTTGGCATTGTTCTTACTCTTATACTTCTAGTCTTGGTATTGTTCTTGGTCTTACTCAAATACTTCGAAACTGGTCTTGTTCTTGATCTTGCTTATATAGTCTTGATCTTAGTTGGACTTGCTTAACTAATCTAAAAATTACGTTTTTTAATTTATTTTGAAACTAAAACGTAAAATTAAAAAAAGGTCTGTTCTTGGTGTTGCATACTTGTTCTTGGTAATGTATATATTATCTTTGTCTTCGTCCTGGTCTTGCTTTTTAGAAAGACCCAGACCAATTTTGCTCATCACTACTTATAGTAAAAAAATTTAAAAAAAAATGCTCGGCCCCACTAGTTTTTAGCACTCCAAATAATTTATGCATATTTAACACTCGGTGCTTAAGAGCTTATCAGATAAGCAACTTATCAGATAAACTTACATAAGAGCTTATCAGATAAACATGTGGTGTATAAAATATTTCGTTTGTAGATTATAACAAGCAAAACAAGTAATCTGGGTTCTCTTAGGTATTTTTTATCTTTCTATCTACCATACTTAGAGAATGAGATTATATAAGGTGTACTGATAAAATCTGAGAGTCAGACACAATGATAAATTAGAGAAACATCATCCAATTTGAAAATGACTTTGTGAAAATGTAAGGACTCAAAACAGCGTCAATGATGCGAAATAGAATAAATATAGAATTAAAATTTTCCTTTACTGAGTCGGTTAATTCTTTGAAAAGAAAAAATACTTTGTATCATTTTAGAGACAACCGAAGATATTCGACATAAATCGGATATCAGAATCTGTTCATATTTGTATACGAAATGTTTTAACACAGTTTTCTCAAGAAATAGATGTAAGCATCAGGTCCGTTTTAAATGAACCGAAAAAATTTTTAAATCACTAACAAAACTTGGTTATAATTGTTCATAAAATCATCATTTACATTTCGGTCTGTCCATAATCATAGCTCAAAACAGAAAACAGTGAGCGAGTTCTAGACCTATAAAGTTAATTAAGATTTGTAAAAACGTTAATTCGGTTGTTTGAAACATTTTTTCGTTAACGGATTAGACTGCCCACAATTTCATCTCAAATTTCAACATTTATACGCATATATGAACTGCATATTTACTGTAATAATTTCATACTTTCCCCCATGACAACCATTTTTTTTATTGTGACACTCTATAGGATAAAATAATAGAATTATTCAAATTAAAAGGAAACATCATAATAATAATATGTATTGAAATGAAAAACGTATTTTATGGTGTTATATTTTATATACTTCACAAGTAGATTGTTTACATAATAAAAATAAACTTCTGTATTATAAAATCTTTATGCTTGTTTGTTTGTTTCTGTCTTATAAAATCTAATAACTAACGTTTTTAACGGCTTTAAAAAGATTATTTTAAAGTACAAAATACAGATTTTTAATCCTATAAAAAAAGTCTGTTAAAAAAGTAGTACATCAAAATTAATTTACCTCTAAGAAGAGATTTGCATTATCAGAAAAATCTTAAACAGAGAATAACTGAGTGGAAGCAAAACATTTTAAAAAATATAAGTGAATTAAAAACTGCATATCAAATGACCACATTATCTTTCAAGGACTATATTCTTTTTACCTGACTATGGGCAAAGCAGAAGTAAAGTTTCCACTGTTAAACTATTAAGCGAATTTGTATTGGATTGTCTACTAAATCGAGTTTATTGTGGTCCAGGTGACGAAGGCTGTATATAATAAGCATAAAATTAATAAAATCGATGTAATAATGAAAAAGGTGACAAAAATATTTTAATTGAAATGAAACTATTGCCTGGAATAAATTCTACAGCTCCTGCATAGCGTAATTTAAAATTAATTTATTTTCAATAATCTTCTAGTTAACAAAATCGATTGAAACATATTTTATAAATTTGTTTGTAAATTTTTTCTTCAATTATTTTACGTTTTGTCAATTTGTTTGTTAATTCGACAAATTTGTCGTTAATAGTGTATGGTTTAAATAATTTATTCCATGAATCTTTTCTTCAAAGAAATAATTAAAAAAAAAAAATTATGTTTAATTTAATGTGTATGACTTACGTCATTGAGACAGTACTTTTCGATCTTTTAATAATAATTAGTATATTAATATTATTAATTTTTTTTATATATTATTTTAATATGCACATAGAAACATTTTATTTGTTATTATTTTAACTTCCTGTAAGAAAAAATTAAAATATAAATTTATCAAAGGACAAAATAAAACCAAGAACTTAATCAAAATTCTATATACCGTCTTCTACACAACAAATTATGACATTATTTATTTCTAAACTTTGTAAAATAATAAGTCAAGAAAACATAATCAAAATCATATCCTTAATACTTAATATTACCGCCTACAAACCAAAGCAAAAACAATATTTCATGTGGAAAATATATTATAAAGAAAATTTTATAAGAGAGATGAAAATGTTGTATATGTTATAAATAAACAGAGATTTTCATAATCATAATCAAAATAATTTTATACCGCATATGAAAGTGAATTTAGTTTATTAAACATAAAAGTAGGACTAGCAACCTAGTCGTCAAACAGTAATCTGAAATTTGAAGAAAATTATGTTTTATCAAAAACACTTATACATATGTTATTTTACTACGAATAAAAAAACTCAAACTGGAAATTATCATCATTTTTCTAAAAAAATAACTCCCTTTTCGAAACAGTCGAAATGTAACATGTTTATTGTATCTCATGAAAGAAAATTAATGCCGTCAAACTTCCGTGATACAACAAACACCAAGTAAACTAAACAATTATCGTTAAAAACTTTACATTTTTATGATTATTCAGTAAAATATTTCCACTGTTTCTGTAAACAAGTACAATTCTTATGGGTTTAAAAATATTCTAGTAAATTAAAAAACATACTAAAAATTAAAATAATATTAAAAACGGATTTCATTTGTATAATATCATTATAAAGATGTTTGACTGTTGTAGGTTTCAATCGACTTTTTCAGTTTTAACTAAAAAAATTCTAAAAGATTTGTAAAAATTATTTTTTTTACAGTCCGTAAAATATATTAACCCAAGAGCTGGATGCAACAAGCCTTGCCTATCGACACACAGGTTGAATTATTTTTTAAATGAAAGTACTCACTATCCCTATTAAGAAAATCTATTAGTGCCAGACCAAAATGGTTCAGTTGATTATTCTATTTTTGGCTTGGTACAGTTATGTTAGATATTATTAGTACAGTTCTAAACGATTTTCTGAGTAGTTAAGTTACAGTGAGTAGTATCATTTAAAAAATACATCTTCCGCTAACGCGATAAGATAGGTTTATTGCAGGCAGCTCCTGCTATATATAACTGAATATATATTGAAAAAGATATAAACAGTTATATTATTTTTATTTTGGAAATGTTTAAACCTTTTGGATTTCAGTGTGTGCTCCTTTATTTTCATGTGTTTTCTTTTATCTGGAGCTAAATTAGAAATTTCATTTCCAAGATGATGCCACTTGGCTGATTTACAGACATACATAGGCCATAATTTCTACAGAAATGTCTGAGAAAGTCGCCAGCTTAAATCTGTTATCATTATCAAATGAACTGCGATCAGCAAGAAGCTAACTAAAGCATAAAAATTACTAGTGTTGTCTAAGTTCTTCCAGAAAATTTTGAAAATCATAGGAGTATGGATGAAAATGAAAGAATAATCACCTCTCTTACCTTTACCAAGACTTGCGTTATACAAGGTAAGGTTTTCTTTGGTGATATCTCGGAATTCAAGTAGCTCAAAGATTGATTTGGATCATTTCATTGGATGTAATGGACACTGTTGGAAATTATTTTGATAGGAGTTGATTCAATGTTTTGTGTTCATTTGGTACACACGTATATCATATACCAAGCACAGTGATAATTTCCGGTGTATATAAGAGATAATAGAGAGAGAGAGAGAGAGAGAGAGAGAGAGGGCATATAATATGTGTATATATAGTATACGACTTTAAATTAAGTTAGGTTAGATTAAACCTTGAATGGTGATGATGTCTCTTTAGTTGACAATATCTAGAGGGAGATATTAAGGGTTTTGTTAGAATATAGTTCTTGTTGTTATTATTATTATAAGTAATAGTAAAGTAGCTGGTTGTTTGTCTTCATCATTACTAAAACGCATCAGGAAATTGAATCTGATTTAACATTTTCTCATAAATCGTATACAAACTAGAGACGCAACATCGTACATGCTAACATCGATGGCAAAATACTTTCAGAAATAAATATTTTTACATTAATTTTATTTCGTATATAAGATGTCATTTTTTTGTTATAAATGTATTCCTTCATTCTACAGCTTAGATTCCGCCATTCCAGAAAATAGTTGTCAAATTTTTATCCAAATTTGTTAAATGTATCGTTGAAATATACTTATTTTATAAAAATAAATATTTTATAAAATACAGCTCATGACATGGTAAAATTTCTTTTCAAAGGTATATAATAAATGATCTTTTATCGAAGATTTTGTACAAGTGGACAAATATATGCTACATTTTATTCTAGTCAAAAATTGTATACAAATTTTCAATGATATAAAAATCAAAAACTTTCTACAAGAAAAGGATCTGACAATTTAAAATCAATTTTCTTTTCTTTTTCTCCGTTTGTTAAACAGCTTACTATTGCTTTCTCGACTTGTCACAAATACAATCCATTATTATATTTTTATGTGCGTTCTATTGATAGAAAATAGAAAAATTGCAAACAAACAAAAAAGATATGTGAAAATGGCCAATATTAGAAATATTACAAGTCAAGCATGAGTTTTTGGGTACAGTGAACTTAGTATAGAAAGGATTACCAACTTTTATATTACCGTTATGAATTATTATATGTACGGAATTGGTGTTTATTACAAATAACATAAAATAATTAAATAACATAAAATAATAATGAAAAGTTTTCAATAAAATAGTTGGAATTTCTAATCTATACATTTTTTCTATAAACAATAATTTTTCTTGTTTCTGATAATGAGTTATCGAAAGTAGAAAAGTCGGTAACAAGTATTTACAATAGTGAAACTTTTTATGGAATGCAAAAATTATCAATCAGTGTACCAAAAGAATTATGCGCCACTCTATAGTCAAGCAATGGCCATTAATAAAGGCAAAATCTTAACAGATTTTATTCTCTCTCACGATATAGTTAGAGATGAGCAAAGCAAGCCTAAGGTCGGGACAGTCTTAATGTTGGTCTTGGTCTAGATCAAATACTTCTTGATCTTGATCTTGGTCTTGGTATTGGTCTTGCTTATATAGTGTTGGCTTTTGGTTTGTATATTTAATCTGTTACTAACTTTTTTATAATAATCTGCATGGTTGCAACTCTACAGAATTCGAATTAAGTGTAAAGCCTTTAACTGTAATTTCCTGATTAAATAGATAGTTAACGCGTTTTTGCTACTCACTCGCATGTCTTGTTCCATGTTGCGTGCGTGCTCTTCTCTAGCTCCACCCGTTTGTTTGTTATGATATTGTACTGAGCGTTATGTTTATTGTTGTTTGTTTTTGTATAACTCAGAATGTGGATATAAAATAATCGTAAATAATACATGCTAAAGTATTTTAATAAATAACAGATCTTTCTTTTTAGATCTTGCGCTTGGTGTCTTGGCGGGTGTATAGATAATCTTGATTTTTTTTGGTAGACAAAGACCAAGTTTGCAAGACCAAGACCAATTATGTGCATCACTAGATATAGTTGAGTAATGGAAAATAAAATCAAGGACTTTCACAAATTTTATTGGCCTATAAAAATTTTCACATAAAAATTGGTTTTCTAATAGTTTCAATATATAATTATTCACTTTAAATTATAAAGGACTCTTTGGATGATACGGAACCTCACATGAAACGAAAATTGTTATAAATATTCTTTTCAAAGGTTATTGATTGTTTTCCTTTTTGTGTTATTTTGTTTGTTGTTGACGGGGTCATAATAACATTTATATTGTATAGTAAGATAACCTGATCTAACACACAAACAACAAACCCACCAGGAGCTATACTTATATTAAGAAGCAAATAAGTGGTCCTTTTCATATATTACACATATAATAATACACATTCCCTTATCAGATTTACTTTTGTGATAACAGAGAATATTTATATAAGTCTGCCCTATGTATACATATGTGTGTGGTAGGTTATACCATAAACCTTTTAACCCTTATTGGTATAATATTATACAAAAATAACCTTATACTTTCACCTAATACCTGTCTTATAATATAATATTAAAATATATTTACAATAACAATTTATCAAAACATATTTCTGTTTGAAAAATAATTTTTCTAAACAGTTTAAATATCTTAAAGAGTAAATAAACCTGATATAATGCCATAATAACAAAAATTTGCTTGCATAAAGTCTCAAAAAAAACAAACAAAAAACAACAATTCTCCTATAGGTATAAGAAACATAAAACCAAAAAATCAATCGATTTTCCGAGTTTTGGGCGGTAGTTTCTATTTGTAATTGTTTATTTCTTTATTGCTGAAAATTCCAAGCGTTGTATCGAATATTATAACGTGAAAAAATTTATTGTTGCTTTGAAAATTTGCAAAAAAAATAGTTTTAATAAAAACATGAAACTATCAGATATTTCCAATTTTAAGTAAGAATTTAAACTTCACTTTAATGTGAAAAAATTATAATAATAATATAATAATATATTTGATTAGAATCGTTTTATTCATCAATTTTCGGATTGGGTAATGATAATTGACATTTGACGAAAATTCTGTTTCTTTTTTTAGCCCTCTATTTATCTCTGCCTCTGATATGTGAATGATCATATCCGTGTTGAACATTTTTAAATACAGTTCAGTTTGTAAATACAGCTCGGCCTAGATATTGCATTTAAAAAGTGATATAGGATCGAATTTTTTAAAGAAGCTGTTCGCACATGGTCGGTGGTTGAAGGAGACCTCTATTTTATTAACTGACTTATACCCACAAGTATCGGTTTTTATTATTCGAATTTTCTTTATACCCATGAATCTTCAATACCCGTGAATTTCTGCGTTTGAAATATATAGTTTTGTATCGCAAAGGCATTTTAATCACTAGTTTCACTATAGTTTCTGTTTAATCACTAGTTTAATCACTAGTTTCACTATAGTTATTGTTTCTGTGTTTTTAAGTACATTTTTTAAAACATTATTTAAACTCGCCTAAATAAAACATGTACGCTTCATGGTTTAAACAATTAGCTCTTTTGTTTTGTTATTTAAAAATATTGAAATAGAGACATTTATTTTGAATTCCTTTCTACAAACACTAAATGATAGATTGAAAACATGAAAACATGGCCTATGATAACAAATTCTATCTACCCCTATTAAGTCAACACATCTATGTCACATTATTCATTTCATTAATAAATCTATTAAAATCATGTTTGTTAAAATTATTGACATGATGATATAATGATAAGTTACATGTCTACAGTGGGTGGACAAGTCGTTAAATTACTGATCATTATATATGATAGAATACTGTAAAAGTCATTGGAGTGTGCTACATATCTTAAGGGTAGTTAGACAAGCAAACTGAAAACTATATTCTATTATTGTTTTTTATCATTTTAATGGAATTTTTGAGAATTCGCCCTTTAAACCACCACATAACTTTAAGAATAATTTTATCCTTGTAATTTATACATACTTTTTTAAGCCTTTAAAAGAAATTTTTTCCATGGGTTAATCAGGACAATAAGCTTGGTAGAACTTTCGTAGTATAAACACAAAAGCATGTGAATTGTTGGTAAAATTTCATATTAAAGGACAAAAAATAAATAAAAACATAATTGCATTCATGAGATTGTCAAACTCAACCAGAAAAGATCCCGAGATTGGAAAAAAAACTTGTTGGATAGATAACATTACGCAATGGACAGGACGAAAATTTAATGATTTTATACGAATAGTCCATGGTAAACCAAAATGGAAAGAAGTGATCTTCAATTTCCTTTAGAGTATATGAAACTTCATCATCATCATCATCATCATTTATGAGACTGAATTCTGTTTTGTAAATGTTCGAAGACGGACTTTTATACATGAAAAATCATTTTCTATAGTTTTCTATGTTTAATGAACTGGAAAGACAGACCCCTTATAATTCAGTAAAAATTGTTAAAAATATGTCAAAATAAATTATCTTTCAATAAAGTTTTTAGGGCAATATTTTATTCATTAGTCTTAACTATTGATTAATTTTAATATAATATTAGTAAAGTTTTTAGTATCATTATTTTACACGTATAACTTCATACTTGTATGACATGTTTATTATTTTTGTAACTATATATATTCGTGTATATTAAATAATATAGTAATGGATTATATTCATATACAAATTGATATAACTAGGTTATATGAATTTGTTAATCCAGATCAGATTACAAATCATTGTCGCACGTAATTACATCAAATTCAATTTTGTTTTTAATGAACTCAATATTTACTCTAACAAATATTCAGACTTTATCAAAATAAAATTATAAATCTGTTAAGTTTACACCAATAATAATACGATAATATGTAAGGTGCTTATTTTTTAGCCACAATAAGAAGTTGTGCTAGATTAAATGCGGCGTTGGCACTACTGATGGTCTGTATTATACTAAACGTTACAACGCGCTGATTATTTCAGCTTGTGTTTTATTTTTAGCACCGGAAGCAGATTGCTGTTTTAAAACAGGTCATCGAATATAATACGAGCGGTTCAGATATACGTCGTTAAGTTATCCAAAATTTGAGCGGTAGATCTCCCTTACGTTCATACCATCTTCTTATCAGAAAGAAAATATAAGCTACACCTCTTTATCATTAATTGAGTTATGTGATTTGATTATAAAGTTCTTTATGGTCCAGTGAAGACCAAATCTTTAAAATGTAATAAACGTGCCTACTAAATTTCATTAAAATCGAATAACGCATTCGTAAATTAAAGCGAAACAAACATTAACTCTATATATATATATATATATATATATATATTCATATATATATATATATATATATATATATTAACTGTATATTTATACAGATAAATTCAAGTAGGCTTATCATATTATCATACAAATTGTAAAAGAAACAATTAATTTAAAATTTCGTCTTTAAAAAAACAATTTGAAAAACAAGTTGTCTGATAAATTTTTAGTTCTTATAATGAAATTGAGAATATGTTTTGAATACCCTGACCAATTTTCTTCCAGTAAATTCATATTTTGATTAGGAATTCAAGCTCCATGCAATCATGAATTGACTTATTGATAATTTGATAATAAGTTTTGGTAACTTTAAAGGCACAAAATTCCCCATAAAATCTATCAACATAATATGTAAACTAATCTACATATATACATTTTAGTCGTCAATAGTTATTATTACCATGAACCTCACCGTGTCAATAATGACAAATCATTTTCAATAAAATTTGTTATGATGATAAATAAAATGTAATGTGATTATTTGTAGTAATAACTTCATCCTATTGTTGTCATCAATATTACGGGACAAACTAGACGTAGGTACTAACAAACATATAGGAGATTATTCAACTCAATAAAAGTTATAAATCTAACACAATTAACTAAATTAGTACAGGATTTTTAAACCAATTAAAAAAAAAAAAATTGAAAACCAAGCTATAGAAGAGCATACAGATTTACGGTTTTGGAAAATGTTTTAAGTACCGTTTTAGAGAATTTTATGGCAGATTTTTGAAGTGAAACTTAAATGATTTTTTTACACGTTTTATGAATTCCCTCAAAAATGGCTGAAAAATGTATTATTTTTTTGAAGTAACATTATTGTGATATAAAATGCGTTTTAACGTAAGTTTTTTAATGAAAACCAAAAATTGGATATTCAAAGATTTGTTCGATTTTTTATAATTTTCTATCCCTATGAAAAAACAGAATAAATAAAGAACAGTTTTTTGTCTGTAATTTCGAAAATTAGTTCAAAAGGGTAGTTTGACCTGTATATTTCAAAAATAACATACATTTAACGATTGTATGCGTAATTTTTAAGATATCGTTTGATCCGGAGGTCAAAACTTCGTACAAATTCTAAGCCATCTTTCGAAAGCTATCCAATTTTAATAAAACTGTTTTGGTTTTCCTAGACCTTAATTACCCTAGAAAGCCTGAAAACAGCAAAACAATTTTTTTTCGATTTTTTGGAAATTTTCAAGGTTTTATACATATTTTTGAAAACCACTTGGTTTATCTTAATTAAATTATTGAATGCTTATTTTTATTCTAAACGTGTAATCAGCTACATTAAAAACTTTCAATTCATTCTCCAAATAGATTTCTTCAGACAATTTGACGAAATAAAAAAAGGTTCAAAATGTGGATTAGAGTACACTCAAAAAAAAGTATATCACAAAAGTTACTTTTACTATCCACAAATGTGTTGATATAGACGTTAGTTCACAGTTTTTCAGTAAAAATGCTGGACTATATTATACATATTATAATCTATATCGAATTGTTTATCCGTGTAGGGATGTCTCGGTGATTTAACATGGATCATGGACTTTTTTAAATGATTTTTATTTTTCATTCAATAGTATTCTTTTCGCATTTGATTTTTTTTATTACATAATGGTTCATTGGATTAGCAAGAGATAAAAACTTATAACAATTTCATTAAAAAAAAAAAATAACTTTTTTTATAAGTGGATATCAATTTTTCATCACATATAAGAATTGAAAAACGAAGATTCCAAAATGCCATCCTTTGTTTGATCTTTTCAATAGAAATTAAGCCTTATGTTCGAAAAATTGGAATACTTTTAATTAATATAATAAAGACTTGATATTTACTTTAAAATAAGTTATTTTATTTCATATTATTTCATATGAAAGGAATTTGTACATTTGTCTGTTTTCAATATCTCATGAAGAATTGTGCCATTCATTTGGTAATAGGTGTGTTCTTTCATTTTGAAGTAAATTAAATAAATAAATAGACACATAAAAACTATTAAATAATAGACTTCACGACTAAATTGAAAACAAAAGAAAATTCAAGAACTTGCTGATATCCGAAATATTCGAAAACTTTTATATAGACTGATAATAATAATAATCAATTTCTATACTTTCGTCGTTTCAATTTTCTGTGTGTCATTTACTCTTATTACCTAACATTAGTTTCAAAGAACTTTTTATTCAATATTTTTGAAACCATCATCTGATACTCGTAATGATAGGTAGATCGCATTGGTACCAATATTTTCTAGCTAGATACTATGTACACTTGAGTGAATAAATTTTTCAAAAAGTCTGAAATTATGTCTTAGTTATAAGTACTTACTTACTTAGTTATAAGTTAATAGTAGCTATAACTTTTTTTTTTTTTAAGTATAATGTAATTTTCTGGTGAAATACATATGAAAAATGAACTATACTAAATGAATGACTATGCTGTAAAAATGAACTCTTTTTAGATAGCACTTGTTTTTAGTTAAATGTTTGGTCACGGAAGGCTGGAAATAATTATCTATAGATAGGTGTACTTTAAAGAATATCGCTATAATTTTTATTTCTTATTTTTCTGGATCATAATTATTGTACACGAGGTTCTTCATCCTCTGCAAACAATACAGTTTTAAATAGTAATATATAACACAGTTGCGCTAGTAGTAACTACACTATGATGATGGTGATCGTATGATATGATGTCAATAAATGAAACTGATTGAAATGTTCTTCAAACGAATGATCCCTATCTACTTTGATACGTACAAACACACATACATATATCTCATAACTACCGATGATACTACTTACAATATCTATGTTCAAAATCAATCTATTTCGTAATGTAAACATTCTACATAGGTAAATAGTTATTTGACTCGCACCATGCTACTTGGTAAGTTCATTTTATTAAAAAATATTTCAGCTGTTTTAAAGTGATATATGATTGTCCCGAAAACCTTAACATTACGAAGACTTTTAAGATGGATTCTAGCCCATAAAAAAATAATTAAATGCATTAGAAGTGTAGCGTCTTGTGTGTAGTTTCGGTAATGAAAAATAAAGCAAGAAATTTGACAAAAATTTAAATTTATGTAGAAAGAGTCTTAAATATTTTGAATAAGAGTCATAAAAGCACATAATTAATTTATTATTTTAAAAATTAAAATTCGATATTTTTATCTTTATATCACGTGAACTAGAACACTAGGCAACTATGATGTGACGTCATTTTGGTAAAAATTATAGGTTACCATCTGTCAGTCCAATCTAAACAGTTATCTTAACTAGTAAAAAATATTTGAAAGTGTAAGGTTATGTTTTTATTCTCAATGTGTTATACCAGTATTTTCAATTTATACCGGTATTACGTCACCGTGTAATATAAATCGTGTTTTTATTGCAAAATTATATTTTGTGTCTTTTTACTAAGAAATCAATATTTTGAAGTACTTTTTTAAACATTGATTTGTGCACAACATTTATTTTTATGCTTATCTGTAACTTTGTTTGAAAAAAATCTCAATTAATATTACCGTTTATATGTTTTATTTTTGAGCAACTTGGTTCAAATCCAAATAAGACAAATATTAATACCTGATACAAAGGTTTTATAATAAACCTATCGATTTTATTTTCACTTTCAAGTAGTTAAAATTCAACCAAAATTTCTATAATCTTTGACTTTAAACCAAAAAATTTTCAATAATAAAATTAAGATGTCTGACAAATGACAGTTTTTTATTTCAATAAAATGAATAAACATAAATAAAATTTTTGAGTTTCTTTTTATACTAAGTTATTTTATAGCTTTGGGTGAAAGAGTAATAAATATATAAGTGACGGTGTTTAACTTGGTGTTTCAATATATCAAAAAAGTTTTTCTTCTTATCTTGTCGTTTTTACTAAAGTGATTTATTTAAAGAGGAGTAAAGTTATTTCCCCAATATTTGTGTGATAACATTGATAATGAGTTTATTTATTTTTTATATTTACAGTAAACTCTGTACATGACAATGAACAAGATCTGTATATATTGGCTAATGATGATTGGACTTTATTGAAGAACTGCCATCAAAAATTAAGAAATATTAAGCAATTATTTTCATGAATATTTAATTTGTATAGTTGGCAATCTTACGTATAAATATTGTGATAAGATTTTCTGTGCAATAAATATTATTTGAATCTTAGAATTCAATTTGCTTATATTACTTCCTATAAATGAGCTTCATCGATTCCTTATTTTATGAATTTTTCATTTTCTGGACAATTTTCACAATAATAATGTTTATTTTTTCCTAGAACAATTTTCGGTTGAAAATGATGTAACTTTATTTCGTTTCAAATCAAAATTAAATGTAAAAATGAATACTTTTAATCTAACAAAATCACAGCGTATGGGGACAAAATAAACGAAATGGTCGAAAATAAAAAGAAATTTTGCTAGTAAAATAATTCGAATCAACTTGAATTTCTTTTTCCCGACGGTTGCGCTATATTTCCACCCTCTTCAATAATAATAAATTTATATTTTGTAAATATAAAATACATTTTCTTTTATTACCTGATAAAATATATTTTAATAAGCAAAAAGCATGCTTTAAGTCTTTTATTCGATTTGGGGAAATTTTTGGAGCCACTATACACGTTATTACGTTGTCGAAGTATTTATGGGCTTTTTATTGTTAAAAATTTACTTCAAAAAATACAGTCTGACTGTTGAAGGAGCTGTTAAAAAATAAAATGAAATACTATAATAGATTTTTAATTGATATATTAGATTGATTTTAATAGATTGTTATCTAAATAACTTACTATATGACATTTTAAAAATATAGAAACAAAAAAATCACTCGTTTTCCTATAATATTAAATTTTATACATATAAAATACATTGTCTTTTATTAATTGATGAAATTTATTATAATTAGCAAGAATGATGTCTCCGAGTCGCATTGGAGAAAATTGTCAGGTAAAAGCCCATTATATGATACACGTTTTTACTTTGTTGTCGATGTATTTGTAAACATTTTATTGTTAAAAATTTACTGCAGTCCGATTTGAAAGTCTCGAAAGAGCGTTTACAAAATAATATGAAATAATATAATAGCTTATTAAGTTATCTAAATTATTTACTATATGACATTATAAAAATGTAGAAGCACAAAAATCACTCCGAAAAAATAAATAATCAGAATAACAAAAAAGAATTACAACCAAAATAAAATAAAATGTTAAACTGATGACGAGTAGCTGCTGGTATTTTATCCATGATGCGGATGAAAAAATAAAAAATACAACATAATAAAGAATAATATAATACAAGCATGATATACAGGATTCAGTAAAAATGTATATTCAAAATAAATGCATAGTAAATAGATATTCAAAATAAATCATTTATTTATTTAATTTTATAGTTTTTGTTGTTATAAAATGAAGCCTAGCCTTCAATTTAGCAGGTTTGTATTCTGTGTTTCTAGTGAATGAGTATATTAAATGATGTTATGTGTTTTCAATACTGTTTGCTACTCTTAGACTATATTATATCAAATTTTTAATTATTTAAATTATTTGGGGTCGTATTAGGTAAAAGCCTATAGCAAATCTTGTTCTTAGTATAAGTATTGAAATATTATAGATATAAAACTCATATTTAATATGAAAGATTTGGACCTTTTGATAATAAATCAAAAAATTATGTCGATGTACTCAGAGGGTAGCTCAAGACCTGGATTTAACTGATACCCTAGCCTAGGAACGTTTAAAAATCGCACCTACACTGTTTTTGTTCAATTATTTATATAAATAACTTAATAAAAATATTTAAAAAAATTCCCAAAAATATGTTTCGAAACTTTTTAATATATTTTACTATAATTAAAGTTAAATTTAATTTCGTAATAATCTACTCTTCGATCAAAATGATATGCGCCGGATCTCATCAATTTTTACAGTTATATAGAGGTTTAAAATATGTTGCTACTATAAGTCAAACATTGATGTGGTTTGTTTTTCTATTTTTCTCGAAGTATTTACACATTTACAGACTTTTTACCAACCTTGTATAAGTATTTATTATATAAAATATTGTATAAAGTAAAAATGTTTTTAGTTTATTACAAACCATAAATCATATTTTTCAAGTTTGTTTTTTTTTACTAATAAAATATAAAATTATTTGTAAATTTTATTTTCACTGAAATATTTTTTTAAATATAAGTACGTTGGCTGCTTAATGAGCAAATGTATAGTATAATTACAAATAAAAATATTCATGGTGTTTTATGTCATATATTTTAAATATTCAACGCGCAGCCAAAGCGCTGATCGTAGAAACCTGAAACTTGCTGGGTGTGTTTTTGTATTATGTAAGTATCCGATAAATCTCCGAATTACTACCCCTAAAGGAGTGATACACAGGGATAATATTTATTACAAGTTCTCACATTATAAATTCTATTTAAAAAAATTAGGATCATTTCCATCGAAACCAAAATCAATAAATTTGAAATTCAAAATGAAATTTATTAATCTCTTCTCACGAGCAATATGTCGTACTACCAACTATATAATGTGTGTATATCGCATCGTTCAGGTAATCTTAATTTTTGTAACCTTAATTGTATTGTTAATTTAATTATAAATATTTGCTTTCAGGTTAAGTGTATTATTATTATTGACTTGCATTAGTATTATTAGCGAATTCATGGTACTAGACGTTCGCATAATATTCATCATGTATATGAGTACCGTGCCCATTTGGTGTGGGTACTAAATGGACTGCCAGGCATCCAATAAGAAAGAATTTTCGAAAAGGGGGTGAAAAACTGGGGCAAAGTTTGTATGGGACTACGTGATTTCGCGATTTTAATCTTCTTCAAATTTAGTGTAAGCATTCTTTAGAAGCATTAATGGAAGACGTGTTCCGCATTTTATTGAAACTCGTCGCCTAAAAGGGTTGAAAAGGCGTAGAAAATAATCTCCTATTTGAATTCTGTATAAGGGTTCGATGAAAACGAAACAAAACAAAATTGACAACTCAACTAAATATTTTTTAAATCTGATATATTTTTGTATTTATACGGTAGCGAGTACCAGCTAGTCTTTATTAAAATATGTTGACTATATTATATGTACACAGTCTACATCCTAATATAATATTATGTAGGAATGTCAGAATAGTGTGTACAAAATCGTATGTTCCAAAGTTGTACACAAATAATATTGAAAATGAAATGTGTATAACTTAAAAGCCTTGGAGACACAGGTGTGCTGTGAGATCTACACATATAATATGAAAATAAACATGTTTTCAGTTGAAAGCATTCAACAAACTATATAATACGAGTTCCATGCATGCAAGAAGCAAGAGCTTTTTATACTTTTTTCTGTTCATTTTGTTAGTATGTGGCTTTTTAAAATGGTGAATATCGGATATAAGTTTTTTATTATATGTATAGAAATTTTATTTGTTATTGACCAATATGAAATGTATAATTTTGCTATTTTTTATTTAATTTTTACCTCAAAAATATTTTTAAATCCATCAAATGGAAACTGCTAAGATATATAAAATTTTTAAATTAATATTCACAAAACATTAGTTCAATATTAATCGTGAGTAAATCTCTGTATCCATGTATTTTAGGGTTAATTTGTGGCGTAGAGTATATTAAGAGGAGAACCGTTGCTACCGAGTCCTTCTACCTACACCTTTTCGTCTACTGTACCTTCTGATTGAACACTCCCTTCACTTTCTCTAATCACTTGAATGCAAGCGACGACATTATGAACAGCCAGCAACCTGCACCCTGAGTAGTCAAGTGGAAGGTATTAGTGACTTTACTCAATTGGCCACTTAGCCGGTCCTGTTGGTACCGTTGCAGCTCTTAAGTAACCTAATCAAATGCAGAACATCTAATATTTGACAAAAATTAATCTACTTTTCAACAACAAATTACGAGGGACCCTCTACTGATGTAACGCCATTTCTGTTCATCAAACTTAAGCAACATCAGACACAGTCAGTACTTGGATGTATGACCGCCTAGGAATGGATGTGTGCTGTTGTTGTATAGAATATACAAACCACTGTAGTCACTGTATGACCTTAATAAAAAGAAAAAAACAACTACGAGAAATATAAAATGCTGGAAAATTTACACAAACAAATAAATTTAGGTAGATGCTCAAAAATAATGTCTCTAGATTCTTAAAATGTAATTTTATAATATTTACATTTCTACTGTAAAACCATACACAAACAAATTGCAGCACATATTAAAACAGGTGTTTCATTTTACTCTAATGTTAGAAATATTTAGAAATACGATTATACATAATATAAGAATGAAAATTCGTTTATATAGAGTAAAATTCAACTTCTTTATTGTGTTGGTGTCATTTGTATATAATTTGGTTGAATGTCCTTTGTCCTATTTGTCCTAGAGCAATTAATATTCGAGTAGCTCAGCCATTCAAAAACAATAATGTTTATGTTTTAGAACCAAAGTCTGAACATAATTTTATGTGAGGAAATTTAAATTAATACGAATATGTTTCTCAAACGTTCCATAGAAACTGGTCCAGATTAAATTAGAGGTGCTCTAAATTAATTAAGGAAAATTTATTTTGGAATACCAACATCCTAATTTTTGTTAGATAATAGTTTTTTTTTTAACATGGAAGTGAAAATACAGGTCTATACCTGATAAAAAATATAATAAATATATCACTTTAAATATTTCGTTACAAATGCTATTATCCAAAAAATCTAGGGAAAAATGTTTGTTTTAGACGAGTTTGTGTTGGCGAGATAAGAATGGCATAGTCAAAAGAGCAGATTGGTTTAAAGATGATAAAAAATGGTTTTGACTACGCCGAAAAATTTGTTTACTTTTTAAAATTAAAAAACTAGGGAGTTGGACATTTATCGGACATTACAAATCTGGATGAATTAAAAATTTTTTATTATTTTTTAAAACATCAAAAAAAATCGTGAACTAGAAATGATGGTTACCAGCAAGATAAAGATTGTAACAGCCTCAATTAATGATAGTGGAGCTCAAGCATTACTGCTTTTTTGGATTTACACGAGCACATCAGATTAAGAGATTAATTTATGCGTCACGCTTAAATCGTCATATTAGTACACTTTTCAGCACGTAATTAACTTAAAATATCTAAATCTGACTACTCGATTAAATCTAACTATCGATTTTATCATTTTAATATTCTGATCGACTAGCCAATATGCGGCGCGGCCCCATATAAAGAGTCCAAATTTGGTGTAGGTGCCCAACAAGGGGTAACGTATCTCCTATATCTTCCCCTCTTGGCCTCATCTACCACAATTATTCAACGAGATTTTCACTTCGAATTTTAATAGTACGATATCAAGTGAACAGTGAACATAATTTTGAAGTACAAATTTAATTATAATTAATAATTCACTTATATTTAAAGTATGAAAATTAATTAAATTTTAATACATATTTATTATGATTTGTAATCTACTATGAATGTATGTAGTTATTAAATTCAATTATAAATTTTGAATTACATACTCATTTTATGATTATTAAACTATCATTATTTTATTATTACAACTGAAAACTATGTTATGAATGTATAATATATTAGATTCCTTATAATTTTGTCATTTGCCTTGCATTTATGATGGCAGTTATGAAAAGAACTGAGAAAATACGTGATAATAGCAAGATACAATGCATATCTTCCAACTAGCACGTATTTTTAAATAGTTCTCAAATCAAATCAATATCTACAGACCCTAATCGATAATAATCTTCCTTGTTTGTGCAAAAGTGGAAGCATTAAAAGTTTTCCGATTACTCTTGATCATTTCATTTCATATATATTCATATAAAAAACTCGTTCATAGATTCAATAGAAATATATGTTTTTTTGGATAATTTCTCGAATAGGAGGGATGCAAAAGACAAATGAAAGTTTTCTTGTTTTCCCTACTTTTATTATTTTATTTCACACTAATTGCAAAAAACCGAATCTTTCTAGAACGTATAAAAATACGAAAGTATTTTGGGAGATTTTCCCCAAAGGTGGGAAACAAATTTTGCCATAAACTAAATATTTAATTTCTTGATTATTGTTAAACATGTGTACTAAAATTGATCAAAATCGGACAGTGCGTTCCTAAGTTGCAGCGCAGTAAACATCATGAAAAAACAAAAAGAATTGAAAAATGGTCTAGCTAACACCATAGTCCACACTCCCTTTGGTCAAAGAGTTTTGGTATTCTTGGAAAATCATCTCTAAAAGTATAGACTTTTACGAAAATGAGAGATAAGCAAATTATATAAGACTGGAAAGTTACTTAGAAACAAACTGATAATCAGAATTATTCTAAATCCGGCTGAAAAATCACTTTTAAATGTCTATTGTTTATTAAAAAAAATTTTTTTTTTTAAGATTGCGGTATTACGATTGCATCCACAAAATTCCAAAGAAATAATATTTGATTAATGTTATTAGAGCAATTTTCAGGTTGTCAGATATTGTGTTATAGCAATTGCACATAATAATAATTTAAAAAAAAAAAAAAAAACATTAAAATCCTTTAGTTTAAATTATGGAAAATTTTACGGGTTCTGTAAAAGAAAATTTTTCGGAATTTCTCAAAAGGAACTTGTTACATAAATCATTATTAAATCAAACCAAGAGCACCCGCTTACATAATTGATTTTTTCCCCCGTGTATGAAGAATACTATTCTAGTAACAAAATAATCAAATTAACACGTAAATTGACTAATTATTAGATTCAAATAAAGTATATATACAAAAATTTATAATGTAATTTATCCGGAAATATTTACGTATATACAAATATTTTTTATATCCATTTTATAATTACTTTCCGGAATTATACAATTAGTATTTTGTAAAATATGTTTATTACATTAAATAACTACAAAAGGAAATGTAGGTTTAATATGCTATGCTATTTAGTTTGATGAATTTGTAATTAGATTTTTAATACAAAGTATCTGAAACATATTTAATTTTTATAGGATTTGCGAAACTGTTCATAAAAACCAAAAGAGAGTGAATAATTTGAATTAAAAATCTTGCATTTGTTCGAGATTTGAATTAATTTTTTATAAACAAGTTCAATTTCAAGAAAGTGAAAATCTTTGCAATGAATGAAACAAAATAATGCTAATTTGTTGATATTCAGAAAACCACAAAGGATATAAAGGACGCGTACAAAGGATATTTATAAATCAATGTTCTGTTTGATAAGAAAAGTTCATTGGGACAACACAAAACATATCTTTGAATGTGTTTTGAAGATTTATTCAATTAAAATGTTTTATATTTTAGAAAAAAAGTATTTCTGTTTTCAAATTTTTTAAGCGAAAACGTTGTAGATTGTAACAAATTATTTTTACCTTAAATCAAATTTTAAAAAATTTATAAATCTATTTTAGAAAATTAATTTAGAAAAATAAATCAACCACTTTTGATATGTTTACTGCTGTTCAAATCGTTTTTTCACGAAAATTCGACGAGAACTAACGTATGATATAAAAATAGGACATTTATCGCAGTGATTGGTAACAAGACAAAATAATAAGTACCCATGTGAATTCTCGTATTAAAAACTAAAATTGGTTAAGATAACCTTACAAAATTTCTTTCACGTGTTGAAAATTAACGTTAGCTTCTTAACTAAATATATGAATATGCGAATAGGAGAAATACGAAAAAAAAATAAACAATAGCTCGAGGTGATTCGACGAAAGTTATATTTAATAAACAATAACATATAATACAAATTCAAATATACAATATAATTGATTTTTGGTTGTTATTGAAGGCCCTAAAATAATATTTTGTTATGATGTTATCAAATTGATGTTTATATTAATTCTTACACCTGTCAATAAAATTCGTATAAAAACAAATTAATTACATTATATTTCTTAAAATTTAACCTTAGGCAACAACAATATCATTCTGTTTATTCACATTATATTATTACAAGTATCAAACAGAGAATGAATAATAAACAATTGTTATTTGAAAAAAATATGACATCTGTGGACACGACATGAATTTCTTTTGTTTTTCCAAGAAAATATTTTTCGAGGAACAAATATATTCGAAAATGAAATAGAAAGGAAATACAATAATTGTTCATATTTGTATTAATAATATTTTATGTTTATTTTATTGTTTGTACATTTACGAGGTAACGATAAGCACTTTAAATTAAGAGTTTTAATACATAAATATTATTTCCGAGATAACAAAATTTTATTTTCTTCGATTTCAAAAATGTTTATATTCGTCGACGTTTTAGAACTGTTAAAGCAACTTTCATTTCGTACACGTGTTTTCACACAATCAGTTAAAAACGTTTAATGAATATTTGCAGGTGTTTGGGGTGATCCCATTTTAGAAATATCTTCTCGAAACTCACCTCTGTTTTATCACTGATATGTCTCGAACTGTTTATCTGATTTTGCAGAAATTGAGAACATGGTATGGATTTAAATAAATGATTCTAATTTTCTAAAAATCTCTATTAGAAAATAAAAACGAAAAAAAAAGAGGGTTCCGGAGAAAAGATTTTTCAGTAAATTTGTTCGATAATGTCTTCACTTAAATGCGAATATATCGTGAACCATTCATTCGATTTTGATGAAATTTTAATATACATTCATGGTAAATGGTCTTACATTGATCGATATTGTTGAATTCGATTGTTAAAAAAAATTTATGAAACAAATCCCTGACGTATTTCAAAATTGAATTTTACAAGGCCTTTCATATGACACGTGTAAATGAAATAAACTTGATTAAAATTGGAATATTAATTGCTAGTTAATATTACAAACTAATAAGTGTTCAATATATCTGAATAACAATAATTATTGGTTATTTCAACTAAAACTTTACCCAAACTCAAACCACAAAAATTTGTTTGGTATAATTAAATAGTTTTAACATACAAATAATACACACAGGTATATGATACCTGTCGCAGTTATCTTATGATATTATATTAACTAAATTATTACTATAGAATATAGTGTGAGTCATCTATAAAGTAACATAGAGGCAAAATTTACGTAATTTAAAGCCAAATAAAAAAAATAGTTTACTTTAGTTAAAAAGTTGTAGCTCAAATGAGCAACAAATCAAGTTCCACAACCTATTGATGCAACATCAAGATTAATATTCGGAACTTGAGTTTTTGGGTCATTTTTTTTTTTTTGGTTCACCTATACAATTTTGTTTTAAGCTAATTTTAAAGCTATGATCGAATTGTTAGCTATGAAAAAATTCGATTGAAGTTAAAATTTAATTTAAAATACTATTTTTGAACGAAAATCGTTTCGCTAAATACCTCGATTAATTTGTGAATGGTTCAAATCATATGAACTATTAAAACGAGTATCTAGCTTATTTTTATTTTTGCTCTATCATTCATTCATCGGAGGTATAGATTGAGTATTTACCATCAAGCGAAGCAATTTGAATAATTTAGTTAATTTTTTTTAAATGTAATAACTACAATTCTAAATAATAAAAAACCGCTTTTACTCATCAAACTATAATAAAGCTCAATAAATGTTATTTTCTAGGTATGAAAACGGGACATTGTTCAAAATGGGAAATGTTATTCAATAATTAATAATTTAGAGTTGGAATTTCACAACAAAAAAATTAATAGATAAAGTTTTAGGGTTTGTGTTTCTAAAAACGGGATAAATCTCAAACAAAGTTATTATTTTTACTTTAAAGTTTTCAACGATATTATTTAATTTGTTATAACTTTAATAAAATGTTAATTACAGGATCCTTTAGTATAAAAAACGTGGAAATCTCATTAAATAAAAAAAAACTGAAAGTAACTCATAAAAAACTTGCTACCTTTGTGTGATAAATCTAAAAAATAAAACTAGAATTTTCAATTCATTAAAGTTTAAAAAAAATCATCAAGTTGGAAATGATTTCGATATAATTGCAACAAGGTAACAGTACTCTACGAGGTTAAATTATACATTTAAACATTCCTCCCCATTAAAAAAATCAAAAAGAAAACTTTGAATTGTGAATCGTCATCACGGCAGATGTTTAAAAAATTATCGTAAACCAATAAACTAACAGATGCAGATAGTTTAATTTTTTTGAATGAAGATTTAAAGTTATTATTTAGTGAGTAAAGAAAAACATTTAAACTGCTTCGACTGTATGTTGTAAAAAAACATTTTCAAGAACATGGAAGATAAATTGTAGATAAAAACTTTATAACAAAATCAAATTAAAATAAAACGTGAATATACTAAATTAAACTAAAATTATTTTAACTAAAATATAATTATTAGAAACAAACTGTAACATTATAGTTGAAACGTAAGAACTATGCTTCCTACCTATCTAAGAGTAGCTCTGGGAGTTGTACACATTTTCCTTTAAAGGAAGGTCAAAATAAAACAAACATTTCCTATTTTTCTCAGTCAATTCATTTCGAGCGATCAAAAACCCTATTTTTCTAGCTTGCTTTTAAACACAAATTATTATTTTTTGTTTAATTTTCAAAAAAAAAAAAAGAATACAGTATTATAGTTAAATCATTTCATTACATATCTATAGTAAAAACCCACATCCCTAAAAAAAGGGATGAAATGAACAAATAAGATGGTACTTATAGGGACTGCCGTTATAAAACGTCACAACATAACAATGATTTTTTTTAATTTTTAAATTAATTGTAGTTCCAAAATTAATTTTATGAGGTTAATTTATTAATTCAAATACAGCATAGATTTCGTGAACTAAATACAAAGAACTAATGCAATTTGGTTTAAATGTTTCAATTCCTCTTAAATATACAGTCATATTATTTATATAGACTATTAATATTTTAAAAAAATTCTATTTATTTATAAACATTAACATATTTAATACTCAATTTTGTATTGCACAGTGTTCTACAATACAATTAAGATTATTCTCAATATATTGGTTGGCATATGTGACCAAATGACAGATGGTACGTACGCAACCTGGTGATAAATCCTCTAATAAAAATCGCATAATGCATAATAAAGAGGTTTTCACTATTAAACCTATTAAATAAATTTCGTAAATGTGATAAAATTTTTATCAAATTTCATTAAAATCGAAGAACGTGCTGGAAATTCAGAGTGTATGAATAGAAACATAGATTCAGATGAGTAAACTCGTCTAGTTAAATCATAGACCTCACTACCTTCGATCAACTTACTAACACCAATGGTATTATTACAAAGAAGTAGGTGGAGTGTTTTCGTGTTTGTTAATAATTATTATGATTTCCCAAGATGAACATACTTAAGGTAACTTTAATCCTTAATAGACTAAGAATGGTTTGTGTGGGATAACTTTTGAATTATATTTACAGGTAACAACAACAACAATGAAGAGAAATGTTATATTTGATATATTATAAACGATGATGTGTTTTAAGGAAGATATTCAGTTATTTTAAATTATTCACTGAGTTGTGTTAATTTAGTTTTGTTTTAGATATTATAATGGTCGTCATCCATGGTTTTAATTTAATTTAGAGTTATTTGTATAAATAGAGTTCGAAAATGTTGAGAGATACTTCATTTTAAATAAACCGAGTGGATCGTCTTTATTGAAAAATAGATAAACGTAATAAAAGTTGTCAGAAATTTTGCCTTTTTAGATGTTCACGTTGAATTTGAAGAACGATAAATTTGAGACATTATTTGAAATTGAATTCTTTTCATAGTTGTCATTACATTTCACTTTTAAAGTGAAATTTACTTCAAAGTCATAAGAGAAAGAAGAAAAAATGCATTTCAAACATGTTGGTTTTTTTAAGAATGCTCAAGGTTTGTTTGAAACTTCAGTTGATTTCCTTATACATAATGGTCACAAAAAGATCCTTGACCTTTAAAGTCAGTTTATTGAATAGTTTTGAATAAGCAAATTTTTCGTTTAATCGTATAAAATAGAATACTTGACAAGGCGACTTAAGTGTATGTAAAACTTAATTGGAAGAGCCCATGACACGTACAGGCTGATCCAAGTTCGATCCCCATCATAAAAACCATCTATTTTTTTTTTTTTTTGATAAATTTTGATATACGTAAATATTTTATATTTCTATGGATGTATTTTTTGGGTATAATAGTACAATAATAAACACAAACAACATACAAGTAGACGCAAGATATTTCAGTACTCAACTGTATTAATTATGCACTTCACTTGTTTTATTTACAATTCCACTTCAGAATTTATAATCAATTTTTTCAAATCTTTACGATCAGCGTAGTTATTGGCCAGCTTACCAGAAACAAAAATAAAAATCATTATTTTTTTGCACGCAATATTCTACATCACATAATACATTTACAGTTGATGAAGAAAGAAAGCAAAAAGGCAACTATTGGCTTATATTTCCATAAAGTATTTTTGCAATGAACATTTATTATTTTTTATCCATATTGATCTTATTAAGCATTAAAAAATGAATGAATGGTTTAATTAAGAAAATAAATCATCCCTGACTATATATAGTTTTTACATGGCTACAAAGCTATGGCTACTCAATATTCTCTTTTCGATATTTATAATGTCTCTGTATATAAAGTCACTTTTGAAATAACAAAATATGTTTGTTGAAGTAAAGTTCTTCAATGTTTTTGGAACTTTATTTAAGCTTTATTATGCAGTAAGTAAATTAAAATAATTAATACATAATAATGGTTCATTATTATCATCATACGTTACTTGCTGTATCTACAAGTTCTTAAGTTCTTGATACAACGCTCGAAATATGCTTTTTTTTCACTTAAATATTGTGAACGGTTTATCCAATGTTGATAAGTTTTTGTAAGTATATGTTTGGTTTAGGTTTACATAAGTCATTTAAAAATCGATTAGTCTGGAAAATATGATTACCTAATATAGAAATTTAAACTCCAGCGGTCAAGCTGTTATAGCTTTTAGACATATATAGAGCGTTTTAAGGATTGGTTATAAATATTTTCACTTTAAGTTCAACATATCGTTTTAGACCAATGATTTGAATTTTTAGAAATCGGTTATATTCTGGATATTAAGAAAATAATTGCAATGGAAAATCGCTTACTGCTGAATGTGAGTAAAACGTGGAAAAGGCTTTTTTAAGCTTATATCTAAATATTAACTCAGTGAAGATTTCTGGACACCGAATTGAAGCAAATAGTATAAAGGAAATGAAGAAAATGATATAACTATTATAAATTTTCATATATAATAGTTATTTACCAATTATTAGTACAGAATTTAAACTCGATATATATAGTATATGTCAGAGTAACTTAATTTTAGTATTAATTGTGTAATGCGAGAAAATATTGAAGCCACAAACAAAATTTTAGTATAAGTGTACTTAGAATTAGTTCATTTTCGCTTGTCTGTTGGTTTCTTCGCCTTTCTGCCCGTCATCAACATTACTCAAAAAAGAAAAAAGATAGCGAGCTGACATTTTGGTCATGTTATTAAGACGTTACCTAAAAAGTAAGGTAAATGTCAAGTAATTTAGACGAGCTTAATTTCGTGAATAAGCATAAACATTCCTTTCGATCCACTGAATCTATAAACCAACTATTAGCAATTTCTATTTTTTAAATTAAATTTTGTTTGTAACAATTTTACGAACCTGTGTTCGTTTGCCACAGTTTAAGGTCAAATTTAAGCTAATAAGCATATATTTTTGAAATACACATTAGGTATTATTATATATGTATTTATAACTGAATGAACTGTTGACTAGGTATATAACGTCTAAAAAATTAAATTAGTTTTTAACTATTTTTGATATGAGCACATATTTCTCTTTATGCCTTTTTTATAAATATTTTTACCGGAGACTGTTCTCTATTATTTTCCATACGTTTTACAACTTAATAATTATTCGTTGCCTGTTTGTAGGTAACAAAAAACAAAAACCCAAATTCTTCAATCATCATAATATAGAAATAAATATAATATGAAATACATCCCACATTATCCATGATAATTATCACCAAATGTTACACAAATAACATTAAAATTTATAAATATTTATATATTATTCTTCCATAATTTAGTATATAAACATAGTACAGACAAACAAACAAACGTATATACCAGATAACATGCTTTTGGTTTGTGCTATGTTATTCATTCATCATTTCATTATCACTCACACAGGTTTTAAATTGTATAAATATTGATGAATTTTACATAATAAATTTGAAACTATAAACGAATTCAGTTGAGAATCACTGTAGGTATCACATGTTGGAACGATGGAAGTATAATCACATGTATCGAAGCGTAAATAACGTTGAAATAACAACGATACTAGTTATAGCTACCTGGGTTTTCTCCAATATTTTCAAAACGTTTTATAAAATCAAGTAGAAGATACCAACTAATAGAGATAATTGTTTAGAAACTCGGTATATGATTCAGTTTCAATGAACTATTTTTAATGATAAGCAAAAATAAAATACTCTAAATATGCAGTCCATATAGTTATAAACACATATATAAACTAATAATCTGTATTGGTAAACGTGCTTAGTAGTTAAATTTGAGCTGACGAATCTAAACAGTTTCTAAAAAAGAAAAGCTGTCTGTTTTGAAAAACGAACATTTTTTTCCGTTGAATTTTCCTTCTATCTTTAATGGTTCAAGAGTTGGATCATGGAACGTCAAAGGCTTTAACACATTTTTTATGTCTAATATACGTGCCCAAAATTTCAACTCACTCTCTCGATGGTCTTGACAGACTTTATGAGTAACATACGTCTGTTTTGATATATACTTTCCTCATTTGCTTGCACCAAAGTCAATTGTCTTCAAATATTTCTAATGATATAATTTTAAAACGTAAAGATTTTGATTTTCTTATCAAATTTAAATTAAAGCAAGTTAAAATAACAACTAACAGTGTTAATTATTTAGATGCTGGATATATATTTCATTATCCATATACAGTCATAAACACTTGCATAACAATAAAATGTTTTGTAATTATGTGTTTATTAGTCAGTTTGAGCTGAAACTGTTGCAAATCTAAAAAGTTCTAAAATCTAAAAAAATTTTGAAATAAAAGTTGTTTGGTTTAAAAAAAATTTTTTATTTCTGATATTCTGTTTTCATTAATGGTTTAAAATTTTTGACATTGTTCCAATGGACCCAATGGACTGATTTTTTCGGTCTAGAATACACCACCAAACTTTCAACTCGCTATTTTTTTCGTTTTTGAGTTATCTTGTTAACGGAAAAATGGAAATGGGCTAATTAGAGGATTCTTAGAACACCAATACCAAAATTTTGTTTGTGCGATCAATTTTTTCAAGCGCTACAAACTTTAGACTTATTTAAGTATATGCTGACTTTAAAAAAATGGTTTATTCTTTCCTAAATTCACAAATAATATAAAACTAAAATGAATCTACAAGTGGATATGTGGTATGTAAATGTTAAATAGATAAGAGTTTATAAAATCATCGAACAGAGGACAGGAGAAATTCAAGACAATTTATAGTAACAAAACATGATGACGAACATCACATCAGAATAGAAGAAGTATAACAAACATTATTGTATTTGAGTATGGATGGTATTGTATAACGGCCAACGTCAGCTGGTATGCACTCATTCATCTACCCATCTATCCATTGGATGAGTTGGTGGAGTTGGTGGAGTAGTTATATGTTACTGCTTAAAATGAATCAAATATATGTATGTGTGTAAAGTGTATGTATACCTATTTGTTTGTGTAAATGAAAATTTTACCAACCCATGAACATACCATTTATCTTTATACATTGTATCTGTATGTGTCTGTCTATCCGTCCATCTGTCGTTTATAAAACGACGATTTGGTGCGTTTGTTAAATGTAATTTTATTGGTTTAAAATTATAATACACGTAGATTGTTAAATTCAAGACTTTAATATTTTTAGACCAAATTATATATGACCTAGTGTCCGTCAAATTTATGAGCCATAACAACCGACTTATTTGAATGACTTATTGGCAAGATACAAACTAGATCAGGTAAAGCAGTAAGAATATCCAGTTTCCTGGATATTCGACAAGTCCTCTAGAGCATACCAAGCAATCGGATACATGCATTACTTAACATTAAGGTGTGCATTTTGATATCTCTAAGCTGTTAATACCAATTTGTTATAAGGCCAATAGTATTTCAGAAGAAAAACGATGGTGAGAATTTTCAAAGCAAAGTTCCTTTTTATGCGAATATGAAGGGGAAATGCTATAGCACTGATAATTTTATAGCCAGTATTATTTCCAGTTTACCTCAACGTGCAGAGTTCTCGTAAAGATACATCGATATATATATATATATATATATATATATATATATATATATATATATATATATATATATATATATATATATATATATATATATATATATATATATATATATATCGTATTTTTTTTTAAAGTAAAACCCTTTCAGGCACGCTTCAGGCAATCTGGTGAATGCGTGAAATGTCGGGCGAGGCGAACCGAAATTGAGAGGTAGATATTACTTTGCAGATAAGTGAAGAAAGTAATGGAGAGAGTATAAACATATATCTTCATACATATTAAGAAGCTAAAGAATTTTTACTTCAATCGCGTGGTATAAAATACATCGTATTTTTTAAATTTTATTTTATCTATTTATTTTATTTATTTATTGTTTTGTTTTAAATAAAATTTCAAGCAATTGTAACCTCCTTACTCCAGTGTTATTTGAAAGGTATGACTCCTCTTGACAACCAATGCTGGACATAGGTATTTCTCGTATTGTTTCTGCTGAATTTACCCGCAGATCGGTAAAATTATATTATATCTGCTGAGAATATCATGTCAGCTAAATATAATGTAGATTTGATAATCGTCTCGTAAGATTTTATTTAAATATTAGCATAGAAGTATACTAAATGATGAAAATGCGAGATGGTAGGTAACTTGATAGAAATATCTTGTTGAAAATATTATCTTTAAAAGTTTGAGTTTCCTTAGAACGATAACAAGATTTCTATACACACAATTTATTATGGATATAAATACAGGTATAAATAATATTATATAAGTTAAATGATGGGTTAAGAAATATTCCTTATTTAATTTATCTTACAATAAATTATTGATTTAAGATTGCTAGAATTTTTTAGATACAATTGATTGGATAGTAAATTTTTAGAATTGTTATGCTACATGTTACAAATTGATTGGATAGTAATGAAAAACAATCGATGTTTAATATAATAATAATTATTGTCTTCCAATTAATTTTGATTGTTTAATTAAATTGCATTTCAAATAATCAAATATTTATGAAATCAAAAATTAATGAGCTAACTTGTGAAAAGCTTCAAATCTTGTCATAACTGGTGCCGTCTCATTGCTGTCATCATCAATTCAATTTTCTAATTGAGATACATCCCCACTTCACATTTATAATTATTACGATTTCGAAGATCCTGCATTAACAATTTTTGTCTTATTTATTTGATGAAAATAATTGTGCTTTTATTATTACCTATCTAAATGCTTCGATAAGTTTCGAGTATTATTAGAAAAGTAAAGAACAAACAAAGATATAAACAGTATAAAAAAATGCATAATTAATTTCTTTTCAATAAAATTGTAATTCGTTTTAATTATATTTGAATGAAACAAATAAAAATTCTAAATAAAAATGGTTGTTTTCATCATTTTAAAATCAGTAAAAGAGTATATATTAATATTTTAAATATAAAGTTCAAATTGTGTTTGTAAATTAAAAAAAAAATTAATTATTCCTTTTATTCCAATTTTTTCTCCGATTTTTTATTTATTTTTTTTTATATATCACATCATTCTCATTATGTTGTTCGGAAAAGTTTTTTATGTATTTAAATTCAATTCATAATATATGTATATACAAGTTGTAACGAAAAAAATGGATGCGAATTTATCTTATAAAAACATCTATATGCATTTATACAAGTGTTTAATTTTAAAAAAATAAAATTAAATTAAAAGAAGTATTGTTGATAAAATTGTTTATTTTGTGAAAATCAATTTTTATTAAATTATGAAAACTATTAACTTACACTAAAAAGTTGATTTTTAAATTACGAGTTCACTTTCAAAATATAAATTATCAAGTAATGAAAAATTATTCTTTTATTTTGGAAATATATAGGGAACGCTGATAAGATTATTGTGACTGAAAAAATTGTGGGTGAAAGTGATAAATATTATTACGATATTTATAATATTAAATTTAATAAAGGATAATTTTTAAGGTCTATTTTATTATTTAATATTGTAAATGGGTTTTTAGTTCATTTATTGATATTATATTGGGCTTCTTGCAAATTTAATTTTTGGCTTTTGTCGCAAATATGTACCACCTTCGGCTTGTGATCAAAATCAATTTTATCATATGTATTGGTAAAAATAAATGGAGAAGTCAGAAGTTTTATGACTGTCTATGTGCTCTTTGTGTCTGGTTCAAAATGATTAATCTGTCTGATCAACATAAAATTTAAAAAAAATTGTAAAGTTACAAGTAGACAAAGTTAATAGTTTCTATAACATTACAAAAAAATTGTTTTTTCTGGAATTATCTAGTCAGAATTTTGGGAACAATATTGATCAGACGGATAATAAAATACATCACAAAGGAACGAAGAGGAAAACGTATCATTATCTTATGTCATAGTCCGTTTACGTTTACCTTTGTCATACTTTTCTCATTCACGGCTAAACCTTTCCAAGTCGTTAAAAAACTATTAAAAACTATTAAACGTTGTGAAATTTCCCCACACTACATTTTGAAGTCCGAACAATTCTTATGACGCATTGATAGGTAAGAGAGACATCCTGGTATATAAGCAGCTAGGCATTTAATTAAATGACGCAATTTGTGTATATTTATTAGAAAATTGCAAATCAAAGTTTCGTTTTTGCTATGAATGTTTTCAAAATTATACTCCTTAGATTTAATTTCATTTATGTACACATATTTTCCATACATGCTTTCTGCAATAAGTCAAATGTTTAGAAACAGTTTAGAAGAGCGATGAAAATCTAGAAAAAAGTAATTCTGGTACACCCTGAAAAGTATTTTATATTTATTTTCTTTTGCATCTATCTATTTAAATAAAAAGTTTTCAATTATAATTCATAAATTTATCGTTTCTCTTATGTCGACAATGTCATCAACATTACAGTTTAATTCAAGTCCCTATATATTTATTTATTCACTTGGTCGTATATTATTATTAATAATCATTCATTTCAATTTATAATTTAAAATCGATGTCATTCTTTCGTAAACCGATCGTCCGTTGAATCAGTTTCCATAGAGAAATATAGAATATAGTGCTTTCACACACCTAACCAATACTATAATAATTCATTCAGTACATATTCCATTTTTATTTTTAAAATATGAAATAGTGGGGATCACAATGTGTGTATACGCATATTTTATGTATGCATACATAGTAGTAACTTTACCGTTAGTAACTTTTCAAAAATTGTATATCGGTAAGTTATACATTGAAAATAACTCGTACCATAAAAAATAATAATAATGATAATAATAATATGTTACGATAAAGTATCTTAAATAAAATGTAGTCATTTTGTGTTGATTAAATTATTTTAGCATTGATTATCCATGTTAATTTTTGTGTGTTTGTATATGTTATATTTTATATAGGTTTTCTTTAACTTGCCCTATGGAAAGTAATTCTACGGACGTACTATATATGAAAATAATCATTTTTTGTATTTTTATCATATTCAGATAGCTATTATTAATGTTACGCTTCATTTAAGAATTGTACAAGTTTTCTTTTAAAGCATATTTTTAACATTTTTTTTTTTAATGGGAATATTTTTTTTTTATTTCTTTATATTTATTATTTTATTATTTATATTTAATAGTATTCAGGCGAAAATTTTTAATGGGCATCTTAATTATTTTCTTTCGGTTACGTTGCTTTTCGTAATTGACAAGTTTATGAAATAATGACTAACTAACGGTAAATGTTTAAAAAAAGTTTTATAATTATAAATTTTAAGTGCTCATCATTGCTGTTTTTCGTCGGATGATGAGTCAAGTCAACTAATTCTTAACAAGCCAAATTAATTTGCTATTTTCCATCCAGGAAAACCAATAGAGTTTACATCATAAAAACCCAAAATGGAAAATTATAAAAAGGAAGAGAAAGAAATGATATGGCAATATAATAATACTCACACAAGTGTTTTTCTGGATTATAAACTTGATAAGTGGTAAACTGAGACTGTGAATAGAATTGATTGCCCTATCTACAGAAAATTTGAGCAAGCTTTAAAAAACAAGAAAGTAACATAAATTGTACTTATCATTGTATTTATCATTGTATTTTCATGACAGCGAGGATGTGGATTGTGCCAGGAACTAGAAAAGTACTACAGGTTATACGATATACAATCTAACAACATTAAACGTGAAATATGATAATGATACACGGAGTGTAATACCACATGGCTAACCTGTGCTTTAGTTCAAGTATTTGGCAAAAAATAGTAGTCAAATAGTCTATCAGGAACACTAACTGGTTATTGCATATATAAAAGGCTACTATCCCTTATTGGGTTCTTGTATGGTCTGGATTATTTCAAAAAGGATTAGACACTCTCTTCTGGGAGAATATAATGACAAAAATCATAAAATAATAAAGTCGAGGTGAAATTAATAAAGTTTACTCTATTGCCATTTACAAAAAGAAAAAAACAAATAGATTCAGTAATCAAGAGATAGAAGGACATAAAAGGTCCTGGCTTATCTATCCGATTGTATCTCTTCAAAATTGAACTTGCCTATTTGAAAAGTAATTTAGCCAATAAAATACCCAACTGAACCGAAAAAATTTTATTTAGTTAATTTAGTTAATTTCACATATGGTTTAAAAAAAAATTGGATTAAAACTTAATAAATTTCAATTTTGCTTTTTTTATGTCTTCCATATAAACAGTAAAAACCAAATAAGGGATTTTTTTTTGGACACTTTTCATTTCAATGTTTCTCTGGTAATTATCTCAATACGTGATTTATGTGCAACTGGATATGTATATCATGTTAATGCTTTGTCACTCACAGAAAATAACTTTTAAGAAGCCTGTTTGTTAAAGTAAAGGAAGTCACATGTGTGAATATTTTTACCAAACCGACATTGTTCTGAATAAATTAATAGCTAAATAATATTCTACTAAAAATTGCCTTTTTTATGAAACTTTGAAAATTTATATTTACAAAAGTTCGCAATATTTTAACTCACAAGCATTATACACGTCTTATACAGAAACATACAAAGGATTCTATAATTATAGTAATAAACGAATTATTTTCGGAATAATGTTAATTATTAGTTGAAGTATCATTCATTCTGTTCTCATTTTCATTATGATAATTTTCAACTTGTTCAATACTCAAAAAGATACGAGAAATAAAATTTTTTATGAACATGGTAACAAATCTCTTTTTTTGATACAATAAATTTATTTTAATTATAATCCCATTTTATTTGTTGAAGACCCTTTTTCCATGAAAACACTTGTATTTTAATATTATTTTCATGCAAATTATGTACCATTAATTTATAGATAAAACCGTTTGAATGTAAGCATTATATAAAACTTTGAACTAATTACAAATTATCATTGCATCAATACATTTTTAGAATCCTTAATTATTTTATCTATATATTAAATAAGTTTAAAAAGAAAATTAATTGTAAACGCTATGAGATAAACATCTTTATATTAAGCTCTTATTTATTATAGATATAAATAACAGTTTAAATCTAATAATTGAATTATTTCAAACATGTTTAAGAACACAGCTGTTATTCACATAAAGGAGTGTGCTTCTAATAGGCCGTTGACTTAAATTAAATATAATTTATATTGTATTTTTTTCAATTTTCGCGCCCAATTAACTCTTATAAATAATACTTATCCAAATGTTTTGAAATACAGAAAAAGGCATAATTGAAAAAAAAAAAACTAGAGAGAAAAAAGAAATGTTTTAATAATAAGTAGTTTCCTTGCCATTGTCACATAATCGAGACAAAATATAAAATAATAATAAAACAAAAATAATATTTAATGTACGTTTTTATAACGGACTAAATAGTATAAAATAATTTTTCTAATTTCAAACGAAAAACATGGGGTGCATGCATCTGCATTAGTTGAGCTATTTATACATCATTTATCCGCTTCATGCGCCTCAAGTTTTTCGTTTGAAGTTACATGAATTATTCTATACTTTTTAAGAAATTAAGAAATTATTGAAATTTAATCATTATTTTCTGCGTTTTTTAGGGTTATTAGAATGAAATTTTTCGTTAAGTCAACGAAATAATATATAAATCTTTCTCTTTTCCTTTTAGTTTTTCTTCTTTTCCCACATTTTCATGCATTGCCAACCACTTCTGAGCTTTGGTCTAAATATCAAGTATGTACCTCATCGGGAAGTTAAAATCATTTACAAAACTCCACTCGGACATTCAAAAAACTCAGTTAATAAAAACATGATAAAATACTTATGCTTTTGTTTATAATAAGTAACTATATGTAAAATAATACATTAGACAATTGATTGCTCGAACGTACTTAAATAAAATTTAAGCATAGAATTAAAACTCCGTTTGATACATGATTATAGATTGAAGAAAATAATGTAATTTGTAGGAATGATGCATGAGAAAATCATTTATACTATCATTTTTCGAAATTAATGTGTTGCATCGTAATTTTTGTGAAATAATTTTAAATAAAGAAAATTATGAGAACAACGATAAAACTCAATTCTTACTTCGAGTAGAACATTTTCAATAAATAAATTAATTGAGACGTTGTAGACAGTCCAAAATACGTTAATTGTTGCACGTGAACACATTGTAGATTGTTACTTTGGCTTAAGACTTTCTTAATTCTCTAATTTTATAATCTACAAAATTCTACTACAATTCAAAAACAAGAAAAACCCTATCCAAAATAATTTATTTAAATTTAGAAGATCCTAAAAAATAGAATAGTTACTTAATTATATAACAAACAAAAATCTGTTACTCAGGATAAAATTATCAACAATTATAAAGAAAAACTTTCCTGTGAATGTTCTACATAATCTATGTTTTTTTTATTTTTTTAAATCTTATGTTATTTTTATTAATTGTAACTTGAAGAAACATTTCTTTATCTTCAGAAAGATGATGTCGACATGTAATTAACACCTACATATATAACTGAGAAATAATTTGAAAAACAAACTTTTACCAAATCGAGAAATGGAAATTATATACATATATAGTATACAGTAAAATTATATATTTTGTTACATTACTTACTGAGAGAAATAATGAATGATGAACTGTTTTTACCGTTACTTATTATTAATAAGTTTTACGAATTTACAAAACAACATTAGTGTACACCTTCATATAAATTTAAATATGAAAGTTAAGAGTGTGCTTTTAACACAGTGAAATTTTACTCAAATTCAAGCCTACTTGAATAACTATAATTAGAACGAGTGTTTTTTCTCCAACACAATGATAAATTTACCGGTTTAGTGGCCAAGTCTGTAGAGGCACTTATACCTTCACCAATTGGACTACTTAGAAAAGAAGTTTTTGGTTCGCATCCAGGCAGAGGAAGTTTAGTCATTTATTATAAAATAAAAATAAAGGGGCGGTTGCTCGATCACACAGTCGTCGCTTCGGTAAGAACAAAGTACCCGGCTCCATCAATAACATAATAACAATATAATTGTCACCTCGTTCTAGAAGGCATCTTTGTCTTCAGGTGATGGAGTGTTCTAAAAGAGAGAACGACCAAAAGTTCTGGTTACCTGCCAATATTGCAGGGTATTTTTTTCTGAACAAGATTTCATCAAAAATATTAATTAAAAAAAGTTGGGACTTGGATATTGCCTACTTGCCACTTGGCCTAGGCACTCTACCTAAACTTCTCTTAGATATCTCCAAAAAACTTTTATTTTCAAGCCCATTTATTTACACAGCTACGCAGAACTTATTTCGCAAGCCACTTGTCATGGGTATAAAAATTAATCTGAAAACGTCAGCAGGTTTGTTTCCACCCCGAAAGTAAAATGAACAAACAGATTTGTAGACATTTCTTAGTAACAGTCGCAGCTGTTTTCTTGAAAACTTTGCTCTTAGCTTTACGAAAAAATTTATGATAAGACTTGAGTTCATGATTGTATATTTGATCAAGCCTTAAAAGCTGATTGAATTTAAATAGTTCTTCTTTTCTTTAAGTTGTCTAGAAATATAATTGAATGGAAGACGAAAAAAAATATGATATGGTCCAATTTTCGAAAACTTTCAATATTCAAAACCTTTAATCTTTGTACTTGGTTGGTCTAAATTTTATTTTATAGGCCAGCCGATAGTGAAATACATCGGTGACATTTCAGCATTAATAGTTAGAAAAACCACTATCAATTTAACTAAAAGTTTGATGTGTGGTAATAGGCTCTTTCTAATTATAAACAATAGAACAATTTGTATAGTGAAATTATTTTTTCATGTGGAAAATTTATAATGAGGGTAGAATTATTTATTATTGTTTGGTGTTTGAAGGATACAAAAGTATTTTTGCGGTTACATTTTGTGAATTTTATTAAAATTATAAAATTGTGTTTTCTTTATATTATATATTCAACTGACAATTTGACATGTATTATCATCAACAAATAAGACCTTTATATAAGTTTTAAACCCTTAGTGGATATTTTAACCTATTGCTCACTACTGATCTATAGTTAGACGATCTTTCGCCTAACTTATTATTTGCGTCAAACCGGTTCCGATTTGCAACCTTAGTGCTGGCATTACTCCCAATATTCGATAACTTTGTTTATTATCCGGAAATTGTAGAAACATTTCCTTAATAAATATAGCAATATGTGTATATAGCAATTGCTGGAATAATTTCGCTCTGAGAAACTATTGGAGTGAAATATCAAAATATCTCTTGAAAGTAAAATTAATTCAAAAACAAAGAAGTTATAAGCTATCAAGGATTCTATATCGATATCATTTTTAAAATATTTTCGATGTTAAACATGTAATTTATATGGAGATAATAACAGTTGATATTAACAAGTAGCAATTTTAAATGTACATATCTTAATTTAAAAATTTGAAAAAAATAACTCCAGGTCCATGTTCGTGAAGTAAAGACACTTCAATTAAAAGGTTAAACAAACCTGTTGACATAAAATGAATTATCTATCTACCCATAATTTAATCCAGCGAAATCATATTTTAACTAGATCTTTATATTTCCTTTACCTGTTTCTATATCATTTTTAATTGCGAATGCGTTGTCCAATTTTGATGAAATTTCTATCTGCTTTTATAATGCTTGCTTGCTTGCAGTTTTATGCAATCGAAATGAAATTAAATGGTTTAGTTAGAGAAAAAACCTGTTTTTCTATACAAGCTTGGAAAATATGGCTTTTTGCAATCAATGTGGTGAGGGAAATAAAAAAAGTGTAATCCTTTAATCCCACTTTCAATTTCTGTGCAAGGAAGATGCAGTTTCAGTTTACTTCTCTATGAGATTTACAGATCACAGAGGTCCTATTAACTTATTAGGTGTGAACTTATTTAAATAACACTCCATATTTCTATCCATAAATAAATTCGTTTAAAATATATAACTTATTACATATACAACATGGTTTTGCACACTACCATGGTACAGGAATGAACAACAATCTTAATCTATATGTTTCATTTTATTTTTGTTGTATTGTTATGAGTAAGTCCCTAAGGAATATAAAACGTATTATGTCTTTAATTAAATTCTATAAAACTTTATGTCAAATAATGATTTGAATAAAAGTTTATTTAATTATTATATTATAACATATTACAATAAATTTATTATTAATTATTTTATTTTGATCTTATTTTAATTTTAAGGCCCTAAATACATATGTAATATAAAAATTATTACAATTGCACTCATAGTCTTTGGATATTTGGCTATAATAATGAATTTAGCGTTCCGTTTTTATTACTATTAACAGAAAAAACCAAGGGTAAAAGCATCTGTTTTTACATCTGACGTTGATTTTCGTGTTGCTTCATTAACTAAACTTGTTAACCGTACATAACATAGGGTTAATTAGAATCTTGTGCAACTACTGTACATTTTCTTATGTTAAGAAAATGTTAGCATATAAAATATTTTGCATATGGTCCATATATGTTAAAAATCGTTTGTAAATGAACCAACGTGGTTAAAAAAACGAAAGCAAAGTGATTAAAGCAGCGGTGGGAAAATTAATTTTGAAAATTTTTTAAAAATATTTAGAAGAACTAAGATTTATAAAAAACAAGAGTCGTTAGTTAAAAAAATAGTTTTGGAAACATATTATTAAATACCATAGAATATTGCTTATCGACGTATTTCCAAATACAATACCCGTATCGGTTAACAAATTTTTATTTTATGATTAATTTAATTGTTTGCTTATCTATTACGAATAATTAGATACCCTTCAATGTAAAGTAAATGTTTTAATTTATCTTTTTGGAATTTTACTTCAAATTGAGCATACATTGATATGTATGACTTTTTTCATAGACAATTTAAAAAATAGAGACTAGATCACTATTTCAACAAAGATGAGTCTAGGTGCAAAAAACCCCAATGAAAATTAGGCAAATCTATTTATAGGTGTACTAAATGCGATATTCATCTATGTAAGAGACATAGTTTTAAATACAATTCTAGTAACAATGACAGCAATTTTTTTATTTGTTTAAATATTATTTGTTATAACCAAAGATTCTATTATCAAAACGTTTTTTTTTTTACAATTATAATTTATTACAACGATTGACAACTACTTTATAGTATAGTGAACAAACCCAAAAACAGTGGAAAGTTACATACATTTTTTTGTTTGTTATGTCATCAGAAAACTATATTAAGTAAAATTTTATCAAAAAAAATAAATAAATAAATAAATAATAATAATAAATTATGTGGATTATTTGAAAGTTTGGACTGAGTGTAGTAAAAATTCTGTAGTAAAAATTCTGGTGTCCAGTATATTGGACACCAGGACTGAAGATGTAAATAGGAAATTACATTTTTTATGCAATTATTTCAAAATTTATCTTAATATAAGTGAGTGAATATCGTGCAAAATTAAATGAAAAAACTTTTGATCGTAACAAAGCAAATTTCTACATTAATATGTGATGTCAAATAACATCCCTTTTTCATTAAGCTTTTACATATCATATTGATTGTAATTGCTCATTCCCTTTTCGTTACTTAAAGCTTTTACATATACGATTGATGCAATTACTTATTGGCATTAATATTATTTATAACTTCTAGCTACACCCATTTTACATTATGATTATTATTAGTCTTTGTCTATATCCATTCCATTGTCTATATGTTGTTAATACTCAGACGTTTTAATAAATAAATGAACCTGCACCTAAAGGCACAATAAAAGCGTAATATTATAATCTGGTAAAGAACACAAAGGTAATAAAATTAAAAGACTAGTTTTTTTTTTTATATATGAAAATACATATTTTGAACTAGATTGTATCCGTTAATGCTTGTTGTATACGACAATACGTTTCTTTTTATTGTTTTGTTTAGAAATAGCTTCGAGTCATGTTGACATCGAATAAATGATACAGGAAATTCTACTAAAACTTAGATGTAAAATAATAAACATATTTAGAAAATTATAGTTTAATTTTAATATTCAAAATATTCGAATAGTTTGAAATCATTTAGCTCTGAATACGTAAAGTTATTCAAAATTTTTTTCTATTACTTGAAGTTATTGTTTGAAAACTTAATGTATTCAGAGCTGTTACTTTGAAATTACACAATAAACGGATTTTTATCGAATTCAGGAACAAAAATTTTGTTTTTTAAATTTCCTAAAGTTTCTTATCTTTGATTTTCAACTTTCTTTCTTTGATTTTCAATTCTCTAATATCAATATAGTTAGATCTTTGGTGGTGTCGTCAAACTATATCTTTTTGGACTTTCTCTTAGTCTCGAGTTCATTTACTTCCAGTTTTCTTAGAATTCTTAAATTTTTTTTATTATCATTTACTCTTTCAATTTGTCATAGTTACGCCAGACGTCTAAATTTTGTATTGTTTACACTTATCCAAAAAATCTTCTAAGAATTTTTCAGGGTCCAGGTTTGGAAACCATATGTTACAATGAGTCTGATAACTTATGGATCTTCAACTCAATTTCTTTTGTATAAAGTCTTTTGTGAACGACCAAAAAGATTTTTCCTTATGGTACTCTAGAGTTAATTTCTTCAGAAATATTGTAAGTATCATTGATAATAGAACCAAGGCAGTTAAAATTGGAGGCTCATTGCATCTTATAATTATTTCGAGCATGCGTGGGGCTTGGTAAATTTTGTAAACTTCATTTTTATTCTTGAATAACGAGTGTAAGATTTTTGCTGCGTTTATGACAAATAGAGGAAATTTCGTCATTGCTACTTCTACATATGATGCCGTTAATATTCATTAACGCACAATGTTGAATGGTCTAAATAATAATAAAGAATCTCAAATCCTGTTTACTTTTTATATAATCAAGAGCTAGAATAAAAACTGATAGCGAAAATGAATCTCTCTGCCTGACTCCGATCAATATCAAAAGCATCTGATTTACCATCCTACAGAACAACAGCGGCTTTATACTCTTTGGTAACTTCTATTGATTTAATGAATTAAGTTGGGATTATCAGTTCTACCATATTCACTTAATCTTATTCATTTTGTCGAATGTCGACCTTAAATCAATAAATAATATCTTTCAGATATTTCATTTATATTCTGCATATGAAAATTTTTTTAATACCCACGCCTGCTTATAAAAATTGTACTATTATACTCGATAAATAAATTTCAAAAGGTAGTCTAATAATAATATCTATATTCTCTTTGTATCTTATTTTCAACTGTAACATGTTATTAGTAATGCACATGAAAATAATAACATGAATACATGAACATTACACATGAATGTGTATGTCATTTGTTTCAAATGTTAATGTTTTGCTATATTTCGTGATTATATGATTTTCAAAATCGTCATATCATAATCATAAATATGTTTGTAATGATCATATTTGAAAGCACAGGGTTATCTTTTGAACATATTTATTTTAGAGAAATATTGGGAAAAAAATGTTGGGATAAATTCCTTTGTTTATTCGCCTTTTTTTTTGTATTTAAATTTCAAACAAGTTTAAATTGTTAACTTCGTTATCCTGTTGCTTATAACCAATTTCAAAAAACGCAAAGGTTTTTCAAAGAATGCTTGTAAAATAAACAAATTTTTATGAAACATTAGTAATGAGAACGGGAATAATATATAGGGAAGATGTTAATTTAGCCGACACATATTAATTGTATAATGTTATTAAAAATGGAAAATTGAAATAATAAGTGATGAAATAGTGATAATAATTTGTCTAAACAAGTGTGGCAAGCTTCATTAATATATGTATGTTTGTTCACGTATTTCTCAGAAATAATTATTGCAAGAATTCATTTTTTATTGGTTTAATTATTATAATTCAGAGAACAATGAATGTTTAATTATAACCAGTACAGTAGCTTTGGAGCTATGAACTATTGAGACTGACAAATATGTGCCAAATACCAGATATATATTTTTTTAATAACAATCAATCGCCCAAGGCTACTTATATTGTTTGTTTTTTTATTATTTTCGATGATTTTATTGATAATCCTTAGCGATAATGTAAATTATTTGGGAAATAAATATTAAGACAAAATTTCTCCTTCCAAGATAGAAAAAATAAATTTTAAATGGTTAAATCGATGGTTAAAGAAACGAAGTGAATAATTAACGTTTGTATTAAATTTAAAAAAATATCAAACAACGCTTTTCACAAAAATGGAGGTTAAACACAGTCTTTGACATACGTTTATTTTTTTATAGAAGGAAAGACGCAAAAATTAATTAATTTTGAAAAATACCTAAGAAATTTTGTAATCAAAGCCATACGAAATATTAATTATTATGGATACAAACACAATATTTATTATGAAGCAAACCAAAATAAAGAATTTTCGTTTATTCAAGAAAAATTATATAAAAAATAAGATAAAAGCATAAATATTTAAGTACTAGTTATTGGACATATAATCGGATTAATTTTGGTTTTGATAAAAGTATTATGAATCTGAAATAAGTAACCATAAAAGCCTCACACGTTCACACTATTTATCAAATATGTACATAAAGTGTCATAAATCTTATAAACTACGTTTGTTACATGTACCTAGAGTATATATAAGTCCATCTTTGACGGTGAAATATATTTGGTAAACCTAGAAATAAGAATTTAAGTTTCCATTTAGAAACAATATTATGTAAAATACAGAAACTGGAACAAGTATCTATTAAATTCTAAAAACTTCAGTACCTAGCCAAAGCTTTGTGTATAATACATAATGTTATTAAAGTACATTTTTAACGTGTACCGAGAGTAAGCATTGAAGCATTGGCTGTGAGCTTTAAATATTTTGTGAAAATCTAGAAAAATGATTTGTTAGTGAATTTAACAACTAACAGTGTTAATTGTTTAATTACTCAACATTTCATATTTAAAAGATTTTGAATCATTAGATCATTAGAATTCATAAAATACTCTAAATAAACCAGTCGATACAGATATGAATACATACAGAATTATGTACATAATTATGCTAATAAGTGTTGAGTATTTAT
Source organism: Chrysopa pallens (assembly GCA_020423425.1). Lineage (NCBI taxonomy): Eukaryota > Metazoa > Arthropoda > Insecta > Neuroptera > Chrysopidae > Chrysopa > Chrysopa pallens. The sequence continues at coordinate 33,113,942 of CM035593.1, forward strand.
AAACTATGTTTATTACCTAAATTTGAGTTGAAATTGTGGCAAATATAAACAATTTACGAAAAAATGTATCAATCAAACGTTGTTTTTAATAAGTAAACTATTTTCGTACGTGAATTTTTCTTTTTTAGTTTGTGGTTTAAAAGTAAACTCATGTATGAACTCAAACTTCCTTGTAATGCCTAGAATACGTTACCAAAATTTCGCTATTTCTTAACGTTTTTGAGTCATCTTGATGACGGACAGTTGGACGGATAGATAGAGGAACGGATAGACGTAAATGGACTAATTTAGTTATATTATGAATACCTATACCTAAATATTGTTTTTGCCCTCAATATTTATTAGCGTTATAAGCTTTAGAAATAATATATTCTGATTTATATAATATATATCGAGTAAAAATGGTTCTTATGAAAATAATACCTAAATAAAACCTGCCTATAGAACCCAGTAAAATTATGATTTAAAAATTTTGTAAAATATAAATAGAAATTTATTTTTTATTTCTTCTTATGTAGGTACTATCAAATAATCTTTTAAACTTTTAATGTTAACTTAAAATCTAAAGTATGTAACATAAGCGTCAAATTTCTTCTCACGTTAGGTATAGGACGAATCATTCATAATTATAATGCACTTTGCATTTTATGCTAAATTTAATTTGTTATTATTAGTAAGTAATTCAGAGAGGCATGGTAGGTTGATCATTTACGCCTTTTTTACCTACCTTTTTTGCATATCGCAAGAAATAAACTTTAAGTATTTAACGTACTCTGTGTATATTGCGTACACCCATTAAGGTCATCTCAATTTCATTTTAATTTTGTGTTATTCAAATGCTAGGTAAGTTATAGAACTAATATTTTTAACGGAAATCACGGAAAATGTAATGAGGCGTACCAAAGGAGGAAGAAATCTCACATTTTATGTAATTCAAAATATCTCAATTTTTCAACAGATTAATAGATTTATTTACAAACCAATTAATTTAAAGGTAAGAAATTTGTTTAACCTGACATTAAACATTTTCGTTTTAATTCTTTAGTTTGCCCGTATAAAGATTTTTAATTTGGTTTAAGTTCGAAGCCTCTTCATAAATCTTAATATAAATTTCTTCAGTGGCGCCATCCTATAAACATATTAACCACAATGTTATTGAATAATTTTCATATAAAATATGAATATATTGTACATATTATATACTATTTTCTCCCATAAAACCATACAATAGACCCGCCCGTGAAAATTATTCATATATACATATATATTTGTAATAAACATAATAATATCACATGTATTGCTTGCTCTATGAGCTAACTCGTCTGGGATGAAAGTAGGATTTACATATAAACAGGATATATATATATATATATATATATATATATATATATATATATATATATATATATATATATATATATATATATATATATATATATATATATATATATATGAAATGATGTCTACAATACTGTTTGTATATATCTAGGTATGTATAGTTCGTTCGCTTAGCAGCAAGCACAAATAAACAGCAAGCAAAAGTAACAAACATTTCTCTGTGTGACATGACATTATAATCCAGTAATCTTTGTTACTATTATTGTGTAGACTCATATTATTTACTTCACTATGTACTGAATTTACTGAGTGAATCAGCGGAAATTTACACAAATATGCGAACGTGGGGAAAATGCTCCTGGCAAAAAAGTATCTTCTTACTTCCTTAGTTACTTCATTATGATAAGTTTGTAACTAAGAAAACTTATCTAGCATGGTGGTCGAGATAGGTGAGGCGTTCCGCATGTATAAGCGTTTGATTTCTTTGATAGAGACTCCAGTCAAAGAAGTCGAATGTTTCACACCCAAAGACTTATGGAATTGAATTCCGACAGTGGCAGTTTGTTCATTACAATTACGTAATTAACAAATTCCGACTGCGGCAATTAAATTAAGGGTGTGGTAAGGATTAAAAATTAATTATTTTCAAGTCAATCGGAGCAAAATTGGCAAAGTAATGAGTATTTAGGCGCCCTTCCACTTTTTAGCTTTCGCATGACCCATTCGGAAAAGGAAGCTGAAAAATGATCCAACATCAAGCTATGTGAGGCACCGCAGTTCTTATTTTCTTGGATGATTCCGAAAAATTGCTGCTAATGCCGTATTTTTTAATATTTCGTTATGAAAATATTACAAAATATTCTTCGAATGTTACACTTTAATGTACCATTCGTTATAAAAGACAAATTTTGTCAATATCGTCAAAAATAAAAACACAAACATGTACCTTTTTTTGTACGAATTAACCCTGCCCTTCCCTTAACGGAGTGGATAATTGATTAAATTGTCATTACAAGTTACTGGCGATCCTTTTGAAGGTATTTTGTTGTTATCTCTCACATATCCATTAGTTATCCTTTATAGATAGTTATCCTTTCCAAATGACGACTATGAACTCCCTGCCCACCAAATCGTAAGCTTGACTGATTATCTATTTTCATTAACTAATTATTCGATAACAATTTTTTGTTAAGTAAAAACCGTTATTTAATATTACGTATCTCAAACAATTTTAGGAACTCTGAAAATTGATTGTGGCGACAATACTCTTCTTTTCATAAAATGATTTTTAGATAATTCGAAATTAGTTCATATAAATGAAAATTGACGTAAAGTCATCAATGTAATGGCACGAATGTGCATGTGACTCGTTCAACATAATTGATGTTTTTTCGTGAGTTATATTTTTAAACATTCAAAAGTATAACTAACATTGAAAAATGAGCCAATTTGAAGACGTGAATTAAATTGAAGCATACTTCTTGATACACGCGGTATAGATAAAATAACATTATAATAATATGATGTTTGGATGTTACTATTATTATTGTATGTAGCAAAATATAATAATATTTCAATAAATATGTTTTAATAGGGTAAAAGTTATTTAACAAGTTTCATTTTATCGATTTTCAAGTTTCACATCATCAAGACTTCCTGTATGTTTGAGTAAAATGACAATTCAACAATAGAGATTATGTTTCGTGGAATAATTACGATTATTATCCATATTATTGCAACTTAAACACAGTACATAATCATTCTGAACATTGGCTGTATATTCCTGAATTAATGTTGTCAAAAATATGAAACTATAGATTTAAAACTTGAAAGTCAATATTTGCTTTTTACTGCAAATATTTTCTAATCATTGGTTGGATTTAGATATAAGTATAATTGCCAAGTTAAAACACCTAAAATATATTTTACGATGATTCATTGGATTGATTCTTACCTTTAAATAATTGTACATAATATGAAATTACCACTAAAATATCAAGTTCTATATTAAATACAAACAACTACTATATTATCCCGAACTTTATATTCATGATCTCTGACCTTGAACTTTGAAACAATAAGGGAGAAATCTTTATCTTTCAATCATTTATATATGGGTGTTAGATGTTGTTGTTGATTAGATGTTATTAACAAGCTATTCATGTAGATACTTTACTTAATTTAATAATAGTAGCAAGGTTACAGTAATATGGTAAGATAGCTGTCTATATTACACAAAAAAGTAAACGCTTATGATCTGATGCGATTGTCAGGCTAATAGTTCAAACACTCATACTTAATCATTTGTCGAGTATCTAAACATCTTTAATTAATTATCTAGTTGTTATATGCACTAGATAATTTAACAAATTGATCTAATTGAACTAATTTCAACTTTTTATTCAAATATCTAATATCAAATATCAAATATTCTCAATGTATCATATAGTTTTTTTTTTTATTATTATGAAGCTTTTAGGAGGTATTGAAAATTGATTTGTATGAAATTTGGTCAAAAGATAGCATGATACTTCAAATATTTTTTAAGTGCCTAGTCTTCAATCATCTGTAACTCAGTAATAAATCTACATAACAAAAACGTATATTTACTTTTTTCATAAAATTTATTTTTGCTTCTAATAGGTTTCTTCATAAAATGTAAAGTTTTAAAGCTATTCGAAAACAAAAAATGTTAAAAAACATTATGTTTTTAAGAAAAATTTACATTTGCAATTACGAATAACTTATGGATTATCGATATAAATTTCATACAAATCGCTCTTTTCCGTCAAAATGGAGAGATGGAGGGTTTTATTTTTCCCAGTCTAAATGACTAGTAATATATTGAATACGTAAGATTTACGCTGTAATATTTCACTTAATAAATTAAAAATATTTACCCTATAAAACAATTACAATAAAAAGAATAAAATTGCATTACAAGTTTATGAATACAATAATAACGAGTTGAAAACTTTTGAGTGATTATGAACTGATTTTATTCATTATTTTATTTATTTTGAGCTATAATTCTAGTAAGCCATCGTGTTAACAATTTTATTTCACATTCAATTGGGAATATATCTGAAAAACAATATTAAGTAATCCTTACTTAAGTCCTTCCATCATAAATATATATATATATATACATACATTTTTTATTTAGATATAATGATTTATATTTAAAATGAACATTTAATGATATAATTTCGTTAAAGATAGGTTGTACAAAGAGTTTGAACAAATTTGAATGTTATTGATTTCTGTAAATAAGTATGGAAATCAATCAGATGAAGACCTTTATGGAGAAACATCAGTAGTTCCATAAAACGTATATCATAAATTTATAAACGATATTTTTTTGACATTAAGTATCAATCCGAATAATAATTAAAACTTTTTTTAGTTTTCCAATAAAAGATTTAGATTGGACAAAACTCTTATTTCTTAACTGAAATAAGTGAACAAACGAATTTTTAATGTCTATGTCATAAGATTCCTGATCTTCTGAAAATTGGAAAAAATAACCTGTAAAATTTTAAGGTAAGCTTCAACTTCTATTTAATATCGGTTCTCATTCTTAGATTCTCTATTTAGATTGAAGTTATAGCATTTATAGATTGGAAAATTTGTACAGAATTAAAAAAAAAATATATTTCCAAGGAAATCTAACGGCAAAAAAAATAATAAACTGGGCGCCGTATGATTTCTTTTAAAAGATTAGTTCGTTTTCCATGATTTTACGTATGCTAGGATGCTTTTTCTATTAAGAAAAATCCCAATGTGACAAAAAAATTCTATTAAGCTTAGGTGTTTCAAGGAATAAATCTAGACAACATCTTCATTCTGCAGTTTTGTTTAAACAAAATAAAATTTATTTAGATCCAAATTGCGCTTTTGTATTGATGTCCATTGCAATGCTAATTATATACTATTATACTAAGCCTCACTAATTTTACGAACCGGGAATATTTCAATAGTTTTAATCTTAGTTTAACTATATAATGTCAAATTTGACAGATATTTCAAAGTATAAATATCGGTGAAATAATTTGAATAATATTATGAACATATATAGAGAAAATAATTAAAAAAAATTAAGTTTAAGTCTTAAAACACGAATCAACTTCGAAACTTCTTTTAATATCTAATAAACATTATAATCAGAAATTTCCAAGTCTCTGTATAAATCTCACAATAATTTTAAACTTAACAAATTTTCCTTCTTTTCATTTATTTGTTTACATGATAGAAATTAATATAAAAAAAAGCTTTTTTTTTATAGAAGCTTAGCTATAAAAGCTACAATATTATAGCTTTATACAATTCTATTTTTATATAATACTTAATTAAAAAGTTAAAAGAAAGTTTTTGCAATGTTTATAATTACAACAAGGATTATTATAATCTCCATTACAACAAGTCTTGTTATGATATTTCAGTGAACATAGAGTAGAGATACTATGATAGAAAGATTTATACTACGAACGTTCCAATTAGTGAACAACTACATGATTTGTTCAAACTTCTACGTTGTATGTATATGTTTCATGATTCATACGAAATGGTTAGTTTTATAAATCATAACTAGATCATCATGTTATGGTTTTATGCATTTTCAAAAACATTGAAAACAAGTCATAATGAATATGACTATAAGCACGAATTGAGGATTTTAATGATTCTAAATTTGCCACACTCAATATTAGAATGTGATACTGCCCTCAATAAATTAACATAACTGGAAAGAAGTTAGAATTGATTCAAAAACCAAGAACACTGAAATATTACAAGCAATCTCCATGGAGATATAATATACTAACGTCAAGTATTACTATCTTTAATATACTAACGTCAGGTATATTACTATATAATTTTCCGTGTTTGTTAATCAATGAAAGATGATTTAATTCAAGAAATTAAAAAAATTTATTCAAATAACTAATTAGTTTCAGATAAGGTTTCTTTTAAACATTAAGTAATAGAAGATTTTAGGAAAACTTCTATTATTTATTTTATTTACCCAATTTGATTTAGAAATCAGTGCAAATGAAACATTTTTTTGGCGACAATATAATTAGTGCTGAAATTGAAACATAATTAGTCCCAAGAAAACAATTTTTTATTTCAAATAATGTTTTTACATCTTTCAATTTTTGAAGTTCGCTGAATTTTTTTTTTATTGTTTTTATTTATGAGTGGTGAATACGACCAAAAAAGATTGGCATTTGGCTCATATTCAAATTTTTTTTACAAGTTCTCTCGTTCCCTTTAGGACTGGATTTTTAGACTGACTTTGAAGTACTTGACTACTATGTTAAATGTTATGCCTGATCATTCATGGCAAAATATATTTACGATTTTCAGGGTATAACAGTAATTTATTTCTATCGGTAAATTTACGGTACCAGAAAATTTTTTAAATAAAATAATTAAAAGCATAAAATAGCATATATATATACAAAAATTTATATAAACAAATTTGATGTTATTAATTAATGTATTTCCTACATAAAAAAAAATTATATATTTTTAAACCAAGTCTCTGCCTTGGAAATCTAGTTGCTTTATCATTTTTTGTAGTTCCATTTCGCTGAAAGCGACAAAAAAAACACCATGCCATCTACAAATCTTAAAAAATTACAACAGACATCAATGCACAACCATGAGTCAAGTATTAAACAATCAGTAGTGTTGTTATCTTATCTTGTTTTATATTAAAATTTGTAAAAAGAATATAATAATGGGTTTTGAGAAACAAAACGTCGATTTCCTTCTCCACTAAATTTAAATAAAATAATGGATTTTTTTTAGGGCATAAGATTTTATATTCATATATTTTAATAATAAGAATTTTGTATTATAAATAGGATGTGTGTATTATATATATATTATAATATATGGTTGTAAAAACAAACAAACATACCATATATTTGTTGTCTATCATCAAAGTAATGATTTAAAATAACAATATAAAACCCAAACAACCATTACTGCATAAACATTAACATACAACATAACAATAACAACAGCAAAAACAATATTATATGAAAATCAGGAATACATTTATTATTTATTTCCTAAACGTATATTCTTGTATTCATCTTGACAATCAAAACCAGCACTATGGAGATATTCTCATTTTTGAACAACTATAATAGCACCTGCAAGCTTTGTTTACATTGACAAAGTAATTTAGTCAAAATTAATTTATATGTTAGAGTATATTAATTTTAACAAAAGTTTGTAACGCTAGCAAATATTGATCGCACAAACACAATTTTGCTATGCGTGTTCTTTCAACCATCTAATTGGTCTACTTTCACATTCCTTCCGTGAAAAGGATAAACCAAAAATGAAAAGAGATAGCGAGTTGAAATTTGGGTGGCTTACTTTAGACATAAAAACAAAGTCAATTTCGTGAATGAATGAAATTGGTCTATTGGAACCATGGGGATCAATGACTTTTGAACCCTTAAGGATTCAACGACAAAAAATTTCAGCTTAAATTTAGCTTATAAGCACATATATGAAATACCTTATGATTATATAATATGTGTTAATAACTGCATGGGCTGTATATTTTGAGAATCATTAAAAGAATTGATCATTAAAAATAGTTTAATGATACTGTACCATCATATGTCGAGTCTCTTAACAATTAACTCTGTTAGTTGTTATACTCACTTGTTTTAAAATTAATACTCAATTGGTAATCGGCGATTCACAAACACCTAAGATTTTTCGCTTATTTTTGAAAAAATGGATTAAAAAATTTATTAGAGTGCACCACAAAAATTTATGTATCATTTATTTCCAAAAAACACTACACAAAACTACCTGCTTATAGAGCTTACTTTTCATTAAAAATGGTCGACTTTATGCTTTATCTGGTCTCTAATGGTCATCACCATAGATTATTATATTTTGACAGAATGTTCTTTCATCCATTCAACCTCCAAGTTCACAAAATAACATAACTTAACCATAACATACAAGCAATGTAATAGGATTATGTTTGTATATATATATATATATATATATATATATATATATATATATATATATATATATATATATATATATATATATATATATATATATATATATATATATATATATATATATATATATATATATATGAGTATGTACATTAATGAAGAAAGTCAAAATAATAATATAAACACAATTATTATTGTTTATTTGTAAAACAATATTATGTATGCATAGATAGTAGAGTAAGTCTGAGTTTTGATCAAAAAATGGTTTTTGGTATGTGTGTATATGTGCGTTCGGTTTCTTTCGATTTCCCTAGAACCATTAATGATATTCACGTGGAATTATTCTCATTCGACGCGAACTTCCATAACTTGATATTCATTAAAATCGATCAAGTCGTTTTTTGTTGAAGCAAAAAACATAAAAACTGTTAAAAAATACCTAAATTCGTTATAATAAACACATTTATTTACTTCTCATAAGGAAGTTCGTTATGTAGATCAGGCTGGTGGTCGCACCTAGACCACTTGTTTGATTATGTTTTTCATCCTTGAAAAATAAAATAAATGTCTCCATTCTTCAGGAATAGGATGAGTTTGCTTACCTGAAACAAAAAGAAAATTAAAATAAGATTAATTTATAAAAACCATTCAAGTATAGAAATGGAAAGAATTCATAAAGGTTGTTTAGTTTTTTCTTTTTTTCATATGTCTACGTAAGCCCGTTGATTCAAGCTGAATCATTAAAAAATAAATATACTAAAACTTCCGGAGAACTTCCTAAAAATTAAACTTTGTATAATTAACATTATCGGTTTACGCGTTTATACGAAAATTAAAAGCAAATAAGTATTGCCAATATTTATTTAACATTTATTTTATAATTAGAGAAATTTAAGCATATATACACACATATATATATATATATATATATATATATATATATATATATATATATATATATATATATATATATATATATATATATATATATATATATATATAAAATGTATATATATATATAAAACAAATATTTGATTTTAATTTTACAATGGGACATAACAAGGAAATAATTACTTCATCATTAAATGATTCAGATTATTCATGATTATACCACAAGTTTTTAGACAATTTTCATTATATATTTTCAAATTTTATTATATCTTTTACAAACTAAATCAAGATGCAACTTCGATAATATGTCATAGTATATTAATATAATATATCATAGTGTATTAATTTTACTTAAAGTTTGTGACGCTAGTAAATACTGACCGCACTAATCATTTTTTCGTCAGTCCTCAAGAAAACTTAAAACCGAAAGACATTTTGGTGGTGTATACTAGACCTGAAAAGGTTTATTCAAGATAAAGTTCGTGAATGAACAAAATCGGTCCATTGGATGTCTATGACCAAACTTTTTAACCATAAGAGATAAAAATCAAATTGTAATATAAAAAACGTTTGTTTTTTTTAATTTTTTCTTATTTTTTTTGAAACTTTTTTTGTAAAATGTTTGGATTTACGACAACCTTTGGTCAAAGTACGCCAATAAACACATATGATAACAAGACCCACATATTACTATTAGACATGTGTTTATAAGTGTATAGACTGGATATTTATACTATTTTATGAATGCTAATAAATAATATTTATGTGGAGTGTCTAATCAACTAGCATTGTCAGTTGTTATCTTATTTTAATTATTATTTGAAATATTTTCACTGTCATAAAATACATATATTTTATTTCCACGGAGTAGTAGTACAATAATATTGACATTTTTTATAGGAAATCTATTATAATTAAAATAGATAATCATACAGCGATAAGGTTCCCGTTAATATTTTTGAACAATTGTAAAATTTTTCATATTAATTAAAACTAATATATTTTAACCGCTGTATATTATTTATGGTATGAATTATAATTATTTCAATTTATTTTAATGTGTATAAAAAATAATAAATAATTTTTATTATTAAAAAAGCAATAAATTATTATACAAAAATCATTGTGACATTTATCATATAAATTGTTTTTATTAAAATGCAACAAAACCAATTATCATGAGCGAAATTAAATTATCGTTTGTCAACGATTCCGGTGACATTTTATGATGCTTTTAGTTTGTTTTTGATCAAGTTTCTGGTCCTATATACAAGACTTTTCTAATCTACCGAAACTTATTATTTACTTTATTAATAGGAATAAATTTCATATCAATAGAAATAAATTTCATCCATCATGTTCAAATGAGAGTCAACCTAAGAAAATTTATTTGTAAAATTATGCCAGTAATTCAAGACTATTTATCCAAAAGACGTTTATCCAAAATTACAAAAACAAATTTTAATGCAAATTATTGACCGAACGATGTGAGGTCTACGGTATTATTAAATGATTTTGCATTTCCTGTTTGTCTGTATCTATTTATAGATTTGTGTTTGTTCCATATATAAATTTGATAGATACACTGATTACACTCAAGAAATTCGCGGTATAGGTTTTAGTAAATTTTCATTTTTGTTTTAAGCAAAATTACTTTTTTTCTAAATAAATAACCTTTTTAAAAATACAAAAAATTAACAATCAGTTTCGAACACGGGACTTTATATTTTAAAAGTAGGTTCTCTTACCGCAATGTATTTATAAACTACTTTTCTTTTAATATATTACATATAATATTTAATTTTTTAACTTATAATATTTACTTTGTCTCATATCATGTTTTGGATTGTCTCAGATATCTTTTAAATTTTGTGTACGTATTTTTTATATACTTTTTATTACTTCTTCTGAGTGTGGTCTACAGTTCACAGAACTACTAGTTAATGAGTGTAATAATTGGGTAAAATAGATGGATTACAATTAAATATCAATATCATGTACTAATTGCAATTTGTATCAATGAATTTATTATTTTAATTGCTACGATATAAATGTTTACTATAGAATTACAAATTGCATTTAAATATTTATATATAATCTAAATATTATAGAGACAAAATGTAAATTGTTTTGAAGATGCTAATGAAGCTTTAAAGTTGAAAAGTAATACATTCATCACTTTATTGAGTATTACATCAAGTATTACTGGATTTAACATTTCAACTATAAGTTTCAAGTACTTTACAATTATTGATTATGTAATTTAAATAGTTGAGTTTATTTGTACTTTAGAGGAAAAGTCAATTGCTAATGTTTTTAATACGTATACATTTTTTTAAGTCAATTATTTCGGTTTTCAATAACATAAAGAAACCTAAAATTTAGCATGCCATTACAAAATATTTGCAATAGCTATAAGAAAAATATTACAGAACCAAAAGGCATTCTTTCTTTTCTTTCTTAAAAATAAATATTATATTATATTTAATACATTCCGTTGAGATCGGTGATATAAATCCGACATTTTTGAGACATTTTTCTCGTAAATAAGTTTGGAAAATAATTTTCATAAAATTAAGTTTTCAATTTTTCGGGTAAAAGGTGTTACAAAATTAATCCGCAAAAAAATCGTTTTTTACGAATGCTTATTGAAAGTTTTGTGTCGTTTCAACGAAGTTATTCAAAGTCACATCAAAAGAGATATCAAGTTACGGTTAAATTCGAGGTACCAAAACTGTTCAGGTAAAGTAATTTTTAGACTACAGCGTTCTACGGGAAATCTTAATATATAAATATAAAAATTAAAAATAAATATTAAATTATTTAATAAATTTATAAATAAATTTAATACATAAATAAATAAATTTAATATATACATAAATATTAAAAAAATTTACTAGTTGTAAATTTAAAAACATGCTTTTTTCCGATTGACAGCTTATTATTTATTCAGTCAAACGTAAACTATTTTCATATACTAACGACCTGTGATTCTATTTTCTGTAGATAGTCAACTTACAAGTTACTTTCTCATTACATTTTAATATAAAGATAAAATATGACGTAAATTAAATTAGTTTTTAGAGGAATAAAAAAATGTTCATCTCAAAAGCAAAGAACATACTTTATAAATAGAATTAGATAGAAAGGTGTATAAGTTAGAAGAGCTGTGTCTTTTTGAAAGAAAACACATTTCTGTAAAACGTAAGCAAAAAAAAAAAAAAAAAATGAAGAAAATAACATTCTATTTTTTGTTTTTTACATAAAATAATTAATGGCATTGAATGCATATATGAACTGAAGTCAGTTACTGAAGTATTAAATACTGAAACGCAGTCTTTATGTTATAACATTGATTTCTGAAGTAAACATAAGTTATTAAGGTATAAGACATAATTTTTATACTCTGAACACATTTTATGCTGCTTATCAATATATTGAAATAATGTCAGGTATGAGTTATATTAAAATACATTAGTATGAATTTTATACGAGTATTATATAGACTCACATTCAAATAATACAGAAATAAACCACTATAAACATAGCGCTCAGTCCAAAATCATAACAAATATTCGGGTAGAGCGAGATAAAAGTACGCATTAAACAAAATTTATCATGTACCCAAAGAATGTACTGCTTTCTGAAAAATATGAAACATTTTATTTAAAATAATTGATAAACTCGCAAAGATGATAGAAAATTTCAGTATTTAAGACGATTTTTGTCTTAAATAGTGTCTCGAAGAAGTCTTAGTTGAGCAAGACCAAGACCAAGACAGTCAAACAAGATCAAAACTCGAAATATTTAAGCAAGACCAAGTCTATATATGCAACCAAAATCAAGATCAAGACTATCGAAGTCTTGGTCTTGATATTGGTTTGCTCATCACTATTTGTATGGACTTCAAGCGTGTAAAAAATATAAAAATCTTTTATAAACTTTTTTCATTAAAAACTAATAGAAATATTTTAAATACTTCTTAATATAACCGATGTAAGATGATAGTTTTGATTCATAAGATTTAAATGCTAGAGACATTACGACCAGAGTATATAGAAATGATTTGGTATAATATATTAATATTATTTAAACGTGTGTAGCGTAAAGTGATTTTGGTGATTCTCAAACATAGACATCAGTTTTGGTTTTTAGATAAGACAGTGTAGGTATATAACAATGCTGTTTTGAAACACCAAAAAGTATTTAATTTGATTCATTTTTGAATATTTAAAAGTTAAAAGAAAATTTTTTGTAGTATTAAATGGTGAAGATTATTTCATTGAAAGTTCACTTCTTCAAATATAACAGATAACTTGTAAACGTCAATAAATGTGTCAACATATTTTCTTTTTCTAAACTAAAATTTTTTCACATTTTCTTTATGGCGGATTGCTTTTACAAAATTTAAATCACTGTTCAGACATAATCTACTCACTCATTCAAATAATCAATATAAATTTTTTTTCAATAATGCTTTATATAAGAGTTGATTGTAAACAATAGCTCACTTGAGAATATATAATACCATTTTCAGTCGTACTTTGATACTCAAATACCCTATATTTTCCAAGCCCATCATATATACGTTTACACATGTACTCAAACAACCATTGTGTTGTTGTACCTATTATAAATGTAGAATTAACTAAAATGATGAAATGTTTTGTTATTATAGGAGATTTTGTAAATAGTCTGTTATACAACTACAGTATATGTTGATATGGTCGTTCATTCGACACTCTTAACACAAATCATCATCTAGATGAATGTGTCTGTGTTCTATAATAATATGTTGTGTACCAACAAAATTTATGTGAAGAAACATTATTTTAATTAAATACCTAAATAATTTTAGATGCTACACACAAATGTATAAATAACAGAAAAAAAAATATTCATCCAGTCATTTTATTAAATGAGATAAATTATGGTGTTGATACTTTTTCGTAAAATAAAAATAATGGCGCTGTTGTTTTGTATTGAAATATTTATTCGAAACTAACTAAATCCTTTTTACGTATAAATATTTTTTGTAATTTTAATTAACGCAGTGTTTGAGAACTTATTATTTAATATAATTTTTTCTCAGCAGTTAGTTTGATTTAATTATGAGATCAAAATTTTATCGAAAGCCATATCTCTAGTTTTAATATTATGTAAGACACGTGCTTTTGTATCAGTAAAAATAAAGATCATGAATACATGTGTTTCAATATCCCATTTGGAGAAAAATAACTTAATAGATTGAGAAGTGAATCAATAAGAATATCAAATTGTGCCTGACAACAAACACCAATGTTTATCTACACCATAAAACTGCGAAAAAATTGCTAACATTGTCAAGATTTATTGATAATGTAGGCAAAACTTGTAAGGAACAACATAACATAGGGATTAAAAAATTGACAAGTCTTTGTGAAAATAAGTAACGGAACTTATTTTCAACGTTAGGAAATCATCACAGAAATTGTTTATTTCTACTCCACCATGAAAAAACCATTTAAACATTAAACCCTTTAAAATACCATTTAAGTTAAGACCAATTATCATGAAAAATCATTGAATAATTAAGTTATTTATAAAATCTATATTCTTCAATATATCTAAAATCGTAAGCGAAATATATATATATATATATATATATATATATATATATATATATATATATATATATATATATATATATATATATATATATATATATATATGTGTGTGTGTGTGTTTTAAATAACATTATTAATATACAATCATAAATACTTACAAACCTCAGAAAACAAGTTATCCCACAGTGAAACCCAACATTTGATTAATTATCAATTTTTAGAGCTATTAACACTTAAAAAATACATTTTATACAGGTAGTCCATACAGGTATGAAAATGAATTTGTAATACAATAATAATATATTGATATTATAAATAGCACTGTTAAAATGACACAAACAAAAGTTGTTTGTTTTTAATGAATAAACATTTTTTGTACTAATCTCTCTATGGTATCAAAGATAATGTATGCATTCATGGTACCCAGTCCACCGATTTTGATCGTTCTGAATCGCACTTCATCAGCAAGCTCCGATTTAGGTCTACAATACGGCATTATAATTTCAGCTATCTCTTTTCGCTTTTAAGTTACGTAGATGAAGAAGATTCAGATAAATAAATATGGCCTTGTAAGGTGATTCAATAAAAACCTATACTAAAACTTTTTAAATATTTTTGATATTTTCAAACGTTAAAAACTTAGGACTTAATTTAATATACTCTCAAATATTCTACATATTGGGTACAAATATTAAAGAATATTACACATGTGCATTATTTTTCTATTGGCACATACTTTATTAAACTTAATCTATGAAGTCATTAGTCGTTTTTCGTAAGCTGTAAGTCGTACGCAAGGTCAATGAAAATCGTTTTTGACATTGACTCGTTTTAAACAGTTTTATTTAAGTGTTAAAAATGGCATTCAAAAGGTTTGAGTACGACGTTCAACATACTACTAACAACTTACAAATTTTATTGAAAAACAGGCGAAATTAAATAGTATGTGTTTTATACTGTGGTGTAGAGATAGTACGCCCAACTAGCAATTGGATGGTATAGGTTTCGATCCCCGGCAGGTTTGTAATGTTTTCAATGCATACTATCTTTCAATAAAATTCGATTATAGACGTTTATCTATTGTGGTGCAAACGTTATTTCGATCTTTATACAAATAGATATAATGTGATAAAAACAACAAAAGTTATTAAAAATAACAAACGCCCACAAAATGAATACAATGTGCATGTGAAGATGTATTCTTAGAAATAAATTATGATAATTGATATTAAATATTTCTCATTTGTATTATATTTAAATTTAGTTTTAAGATAGAAGATTATTGAAATGCCAAATTGTTAATAATCCCTGGTTATTAAAGTCAACATAATGAAGTTTTGAATAATTCAATAACATCAATACAAATAGATCATTCCATATGAAAGTAAACGAACAAACATAGATGTACACATAAGTAGTGATTATGTTAAATTGAGTACACACTAATTTGGTTCTCATATTCGTTTATACTAAACATATAACATATTTATCCAACGTATACACATAATAGTAAGCACATAATACACAAATACCCTATACACAATATATGTATGTATATATATTTATCCCTAAACACATTGTCAAATTCTCATACATTTATGCTTGAATAATAACTAAAACCTTGTATATACAAAATACGTTGAATCCTCATCGTATACAGAATGAGATTCATGAAAAATAATATAAATTTTTGAAGCAAAAAGTCATATGATAAACAAATCACCCGTTGCTCTACAAAATGTAAATTGATTTATTGTTCGTGCTGATGATCGGTCTGAATAATTTTTATTGAATCACTTTCCTATAATAATAAAATCTGATATCGGTCGAATCTTAAGCCGAGTACACACGTGCAACATTCGCGTGTAACGTAACAACATAACGCGTAACAGCAACTTTTGTGAAGACGTCCACGCGTCACCACGAAATCGTATCAACAAAAGTTGATACGTAACAATGTAACTTCGCGTCCCACAAATTGTCGGTAATTTGAATCGCATCAAAAGATGCTACTAGGTGAGGTTACGAATAGTGTGGACTCAATAACGCAACATTTGCAACAATAAGGTGTACACTTTAATAATTTATAATTTAATATTATTTAAATATTTCATTATGGAATGGAACGAACAAAATAGAATACTATTCATCGAAATTTATCAACATAAACAAATACTTACAGTGTTGGTACTCTGTTTGGAAAACAGATGGAAAATTGTCCCATTTTTGTAAAGAAAAACGACATTACCTAAAGTATATATTCAATAAAATTATGTTTATAAGAGAAATTTGAGCGATTGATTTCAAAAATAATTACATTTCAGAATGAAATTGCGCTGGTTTTGAAATATCGCATGAAGTTCGATCCGGAGGTCAATATTTCGTACTAATTTCAAGTTTTCAAAATATTTAATCTTAGAAGTTATAAAAGCTTAGAAGCTCTTAAAAAGGAATTGATTGGCTTTTCTTAAATACCAGAGAAAACCTTAAAAAGCAATAAAATAAGTTACTATATTAAGGTCGTTCTCAAAATCACAAAAAGCATGTCATGTAATATGAATGCATTTTATTTTGATCAATTAATGCATGAAATTACTCACAACATTTTCAGCTAAAATTATTTACTAAATTTGTCATCAGAGAGTTCAAAAACACTTGGTATGAACTTTGCAACCGTTTTTAACGGAAATTAAAAATACATTATTGTAAAACCCAAAATTTTCCAATTAAACAAATGTATAACAATAAATTTTTTTGTATTATATTTAAAATCTTACCGAGTATCGAAAACTTGTGTCTGCTTGTAAGCAGATTACCCTTAGCTTAGATTACAGTTTAAGTAATCAAATTAAAAAAAAAAAAAAACGCTGGCAATCCAGGAGTGCCAATAGTAGTGTAAACTAGAACAATCACGAGCAAAAATTTTTATATTATATGTTTTTTGTTTCATTGATAATTAGTAAATATTATGAAATAATCTGCAATTGCATATTAATAATTTTTGGACCGATAAAAAAAATTAAATAAGATTTAAATGAATGCAGTAGGATTCGAACATAGGTCCGTTAATTACAAAGGCAATTATGCTAGTCATAGGGCTAATATTTCTATGAATATATATTGTTTATTATATATTCATAGTTATATAAAGGGCATCCTAAAATTCCCAACGTGCCCAAAAATTTTTCACTACAAACATTGACGACTTCTAGGAAAATATTCAATAATAATTGTTTGGCGTAGTATGCAAGTTTCACTCGAGAAATGAAGCTAATTAGTCTTGGAAGCCATCCTGTACATCTATTCTTAAACAACTATGGTTCTACTACGGTATGTAGCAGGAAAGTGTTTTCGTCAAAATCCTCTTGAACAATAAATTAACATATTACAAACAAAACATTCATATACCGTCGTACGTCAGTCGTACATACATGGAAACGTACATATACTACTTAAACGTGACGATAACTAAAACTCTGATATTTAATTTATTGTGTATATATTTGCTTCTGTGTGTATTGTAGGCTAGTCTCTAAAATATTAAAGGCTGCTTTATATCATTGAAATTTGTTAACTCATTTGTAAATGTAATTTGATAAATCTGGGTATTGGAATTAATAGGATTGGTAACTGTCTTCAATTTTACATTTTTTTTTTTTAGATTAATTTAAATTCAATTCCCTTCTATGTATGCCAGAATCTGATCAAAAAAACAAACAAAAAAATACTACTTTGAGTTGAAATTTTGCTGTTCTTCTTTTTGAGAAGTTCAAAGCTATCATTTAACGATATTTGAACGTAGTTAAATTTACGTTAATAAACAAACAATAATTTTGGTAAACTGAAATATCTTTTGACTATTTAATTACTGATACATAGAGACATATCGTATATTATCGATACTGAAATTTACAAAAAATTTCATAAAACCTTAATTGGATGGATGCAGTTAGCTGATTAAATTTGTAGAAATTGGTTCTTTTCATAGTAGTTCTAAAATTAAGCAAAACTAATGGAATTCCATCAATCCAGTGGAATCATCAACCAAACAAGAAACACGAGATCATTGGCTATCTGCTATATAAAAATCTCATATAAACTTGCCATTATATTGTATAAATTAAATAGAATATCCTTTTGTAAAATGTATAATATAAACGGTACAAAACACACAAACAAACACATAATACTATGGACAAGTACTTGTGTTCGCATCAACAGAACACACAAAGACAGCACAAAGTTGAGTAGCTATTCATTCATCTAACCAAAGCTATCCAGAACTACTAGCTAGACTATTCATCGTTTAGTGAAAACCATTGACAAATTGTTTGTTGGTTGTGAAAATGAATAAATTCATTGGATTGCCTTTAAACACCTGGTTTTGTTGTTATTGCTTTTATTATTAAAAGAGAATATACATATATAAAGATATGCTTATGAATGTTTGGGAGGTATATAAAACTGATACGAAACGAATTAATCACCTGTATAAATTACAAATCGACTCATAAAAAAGTTAAAAATTTATTACAATAAAAAAAAACCGAAATTTTACATGTAATCTTATGGAGATTTGTTAGACGAATAGATTAAATTTATTTTCATTAACTGAAAAAAGCTACCAGAAATTTCTAAATTAAAAAAAAAGTATCTTGTACTCTAGACAATTAATTGAGCATAAGTTAATTAAAATTCACAAAAAAAAAAAAAAAAAAAAAAATTTAAAACTTGCTGATAATGTCGATTTTATTGGAAAAACTCTTTAGTGCAAAAGAAAGTCAATAGGCAATAAAAATCTTAACCAATATTTTTAAATCTTGTGGTTTTAATTTGGGAACTTACAGATAAAGAATGTATGAAGAGAGCGGAATATATTATCATCGAATTATATCACCATTTAATGGTGTTGACTTGATTTCATACGATAAAATAATATAAGATTTTATTTTATTTATGTATGAAAAAAAAAAAAAAAATTAAATTAAATTAATTAATCAGATTCCTTCTTAACTATTAGTAATGTTTTCTAAAATAATTTATCCATAAGTAACTGATTAAAAAAATCGAATATATTTTTCTGTTTGAAATTGAATTCAAGTCTATATTCTGAGACAAAAGATTTTTTATAAAAGATAAAATTGATAATTTTACTTAAAAAGCCGTAAAAAAAATTTTTTTTTAAATAATTCTGTTATTTATCACCGTAGGATTTAATGAAATTGAATTAGAACACTTTATTATTTTTATATAATTAAAATCGACAATAGAAATAATGCGTTTATTCCATTCACTTTTTCCGCAACCAATATATCCCAAACAACCTTAAATACTAACTTTTGTATGTAAATATTTATATACTATAATAGATGATTGATTACATATGTAATAGGTGCTTACATAGGAAGGCTTATTTAATTTTTTTTTTTTTTATACTAGCTCAATTGAGTCCAAGATGTAACAATTACATATCTGTTCTCATTTGAATTAAAAAATTACATTTTCCAATGCTACAATACCATAATATTTCTATTATATTATGCCATTAATATTGTATTGTCATACAATTCCCAACTATATTTCAAGTTTTTTCTTTTATTTTTAATTGATATATAATTCGAATATTAAAACATTGCCAAGACTAAATAAATATTATTCGATTTATTGATTTTGGTTTCACTGAAAATGCTTCTTAATGAGGACTTAATATTGTTCTCAAACTCGTCATCCACATACTGCGTTCCTTCTCTTGTCTTAAATGTTTTACATCACCCAAAAGTTTTATATCTTGCCTCTTTAAAATCATTTTAAAATTGTATTGAATCCATCAAAAATAATTACTTCATTCAAAATTCTAATAAGAAACTAAATCCAATAACTTTATAAAAAGCAAATGCAAATTATTTTTTTCAAATTATTGAAATACTCTGTTAGTTCTTAATAAGCAGCGATAAGACTGTAAAGGATATATGCTTTATGTATATAAATGATCTTTAATGTTTTATACTATTCATAAATTTTGAATAAGAGTTTGAATATTTCATAATAAAAGAATTTAGTTTTCATTATATTGAAGAGAACAGTCGTCATTTGGAAAATTACCATATTGTACATTAGTATAATGTTTATACGATATATATATTGTAAGTACGACTAAAACATATTACGATAATATGCGTGTATTATTAATATATTTTGGTTCTACGTCTGGTTAAAATACGCAAAAACAAACTATAATAATAATAATAATATTATAAGAGCATAAGGCTGAGGGCTTTACTTGTATTACTAATAGAATACTATATAGAATGACTATCATATTATATAATCTACAAGAAACAGATGTTGGTATCATGACTATAGACAATGGCATATTTTAAATTATATATTTGGAAAGTTTTCTTCTTTAATCGATATTTATTATTATCTTTTATTATTCTATTACAGGCTTTCAAATATACATAATTTTAATTCACGAATATTTGTCTAGAATACATCTTAACGTGCTATAACAACTACCAGAGTTAATTGTTTAGATACTCAACATATGATTGAATTGCATTGTTTGGACTATTTTTAATTACTATTCATAAAATACTATTATATCCAATCGATACAGTTAACTACGTACATTTGTTATAAGAATATGTATAGTAATTACCAATATGTGTTTGTTTGAGCTCAAATTTGAGCTCAAATTGTGGAGAACTCAAACATTTAAAGAAAAAATTTTTCAAACAAGATTTTGGTTTAAAAAATTAACATTTTTTGTATTTGAACCTATTGCCTATCTTTTATAGGCTAAAATTTGGATCAAGGATCCATTGGACCCAATAGACCAATTTTGCACATTCACGAACATAAACTTACTTTTTATGTTTAGAATATGTCACCGAAATTTCAGCTTGCTATCTCTTATTGTTTTTGAGTTATCGAAATGACGGACGGATAGTCAGAAATAGACTAATTATGTGTTTCAACACCTATGCCAAAACTACGTTTATGCGGTCAGTAATCACGAGTAATCAAAATTATTTATTTTTGATGTCTAGCAGTAATCATTAACATTAATAAAACAGAATAAATCGTTGTTCTTTTCGTTATTGTTGTATAACAGTGTTCTACAATATATGTGTGAATTACATGAATTTCAACTCCAATATCGTAATATTTATAAAAACTTTTTAAAATAGAAAAAATGTAGAATAATTGTATTGAAAAAAATTGACAAAAACAAAAATATAAATAAACATAAATATACAAAGTGTAATTAGGATAAAATACAAATTTACATAAATAGTTACAGATTTTTCCAAAATAATTTAAATATTTAAATATTTTAAATGTTTGTAATATTTTAGTGTTAATGCCATTATTTTAACAAACATCAAAACAAAATGATTATAATGACGCAAAACACAAACCGTACAGGGAATATAATACATAAATAGAAACGAAAAAAATTAAAACAGTGTGTTTTCACCAAAATTAAACACATTTTTAAATTCATTCATGACAAATCCGATTATAGTTCAAATAGTCATCATTCTGCAGATAAGAAACGAACGAATTCAGTGTTTGAAAAGAAAATTATGGACGACAAATAATTAAGGCTAACACCAAGGCTCTTTGTTAAAAATGTGGATCTTGATTAGGATATTAAATTAAAGGATCTTTCCATAGAATCGGTTATGACAATTAAAATGCCTTGGCCAAATTATTTTCTTTGGAAATAGAAACGTAAGTTCAAACACGAATCAGCAGCGTGTGGAACATAGTTTATACCGGAAGTCTAAAACCGAATGGACTAGACCCATTTATATTGTCCAGCTGAATCTATAGATCTCGTATTGGCAGAATATTGCCTATACTTATAAGTGTCTAAAACAATTATGAACAATCTAAGAAGTAGGGAGCGTTCTATACTATATATTCGTAAAAGGATGGAGAACAAGTCCTTTCTATACTAAATATACGTAAAAGACTAAAGATGTTGTGGTCAGCATTAGTATCCTTGACTGGAGGTGGGAGGAACTCTCTAATAAGAGACTTCTGATTGGAATCAATACAATTTTATATACAGCATTGTTCAGATGGAGAGGAATGCTTTACTCAATGGGTTTGATATAGCAGGTCTTTTCCTAATCATGAAATGTTAACGTTTAATTATTATTATTATTAACTTAATGCAATTTAATGAAAAACAATAATACTTTCAGCCTAGAATATTATAACATCCTGAATTAAATGGTAACCTGGTGATAATTCATTTACCGAACGCACTGTATGTAACAATTCAAATTGTAATTGAGTAACAGTATTTTGAAATAGTAGCACAGCACAGCACCAATAGAGATATACAACCATAGGGTCTACACCAATGTGGAATTGAAATAATTAAGTGGTATTGTTTATCATTTGTCGGTCACTGGCTTAATTTAATCAACATAGAATATCGTCAGACAAATCTATCTACATAGACAGAATGTTTCAGAATTTGTTGCAGTTGAAAAACAGAAAAATTACATTTCTCATTAAAATGCTTCAGTTTTAAAAAATAAATTTCGCATGAAAACAAAACCTGTTGTTAAAATTATACTTTTTAAGAAAAACGCGGAGATAAAATACTTTAGTAGCGCTATTAAACTTGATTGCTGTTACTTCCAAACACATCCACCACATTTTAGATACATGTCCTTTTTGATACGTTTAAAATGGCAATAAAATCAGTTTGAAAGCTTGTTTTTAAAAATATTTTTTATAATTATTTTTGTTTAAAGATAACAGATCCAATGTATCATATACACTAATTAAATGCAACGCAAAACAGAGTATTATATTAAAACCATACTCACAGTAGACATAATTCAACACAATTTTTAAAAGATATAGGATAGAAAAAAGTTATGGACCCTGCAAATATGAAAAATCACAAATAAAAAACTGGAAAAATAAGGTGGAAAAAAATGGAGGTGGAACACAAAATCATTTTATGAAGTTGAGATTATTAAAATTGATTGTATGTTTTGAAGTAAACTAGTTATCCCATAACCCAGTGGACCAAACCAATTAGTTTCACGTAACTTAGCTTTAAAGCTTATGTTATATAAGTATGATGCTTTTGAAAAGATTACCTAAGGCCAAAACTTAAGTAAAAAAATGCATAATACACGATACCATCAAATTGTATGATATTATTTTTGATTATGTGCATATTAAATTTGTGTTCCATTGGGAATTCACTTTTCAATTATAACTCATAAAATTTGTTTGCCCATAGCAATTGATATTTAACATTTAATAGGTTTAGTACATAATAATGTAATTCGCTATTCGTGAACAATACTATATACCAATCAGTTTATAAATATATACAGTATATATACAGTAAATTTTATATAATTGGGAATAAATAAATAATTTTACAAATGAAACATTTTATATAAATCCAATTAAAAACATAAATATAACGATTGATAACGACAATTCAATTTATACGATCACAAATCTATTTTATTTTGTTAAATGCATGTTTGTATGTATATATAGATCTTGTATCTATAGGTATAGTGGATAAATTCGGGAGAAATTTTCGATGAAAATTTAGTAAATGTTCGATTTAATTCTAGCATAGATAGGAAATATATTTATGTATATGTAAATATATGTATTGATATATACAGTTAAACCTTACTATACTAAATATATATACCCAATGGTTATTTAATTCAATTTCTAATTAGCTTAAAAATTATTACATCTGTTTAAAAGTAATAATCATTTAGAATTGTGCTTAAAAGGCACAAAATACATTTTCATGATTATGAAATCTCAATCAAGGTTAATATTATGGATTAAAATTTAATACAAAATTTTCTACCCGATCAAATAGTTTGAATTTTAATATCAGAATACATTTTTCTGTCTTTAAACACTTTCAAGCATGAATTGTCCATAACTAAAATTTTTCCATTTCATATTTGTGTCTGTCGGGACACTTTTTTACTTAAATGTTTATATTTCGTGAAATGTTTATTTGATAAAATTATTTTTATATTTGTCACGAATATGTTGTTAAAATGGACTAATTTAGAAAATAAAAATCGCCAAAGTAATTCAGTCAATTTACTGCCATAGATACTTTTTTCGTGAATGACAATTTATATCAATAATTTAATTAGTCCCAAAACACATAAAAATAATAATTAACAAGTAAGGTAGTTTTGAACATTCGCCACTGATTTTGGATGAATTAGACAGTTCTAACTGTACAATACATTTACAAACACAATGTATATATTTATATATACGGTATGTTTTTGTTGGACATGGGAACAAAACCATACGGTTTTCATCATCAAGGGATGATACAATCATTCTCACTTCTATGAAATAGAATAAATTTACTATATATGTTTGTACACATACGTTCGTATGTAGTATATATGCAATAACAATAATGGAGTGAAATAACGAATTAATTACTAGTATTGTGTGTTCTTTGTCATACATACATTAGTAGTTTGGTGAACTGTAGACCTCACTAAGAAGTCAACAAAAAACCGCAAATATGTTGCATTTTTCACTGACAAGCGGGACGTAAAAGAAAACATAAATTGTTCCTATTTACCCTGATCATGTCAATTTGTTTCACATCGATTGCATAAACTATTGATGCATAAAAAAATTCATATAATAATCTTTTTTATTTTCTACGAATGTTAAGTATTTTTGGAGATTTTTCAAAACGGTAGAAAGGATACTAAAAAAGTAAAGTTTCCCTGTTATTCCGTAGAGCATGTTTAAGAAAAAACTTACCATTTTTAGAGATTTTCCTTTAAGGGAAACTGGCAAAATTTCAAATGGTTACAAAATCGGATTAGACGCAAAAAAAAAAACTAAAACAAAAACACTGGAACTCTGGGAGTGCCCACAGGAGTGAAAACTAGAACAATCACGTGTGTTTTACAAAAATTGCAATATGTTGCGTAAAATTTTACATTTGTATTATATTATTATGCTAGGTGTTTGTTTCATTAAAAATAAGTAAATGATAAGTAATTATCAACTGTGAGTAGTTTTAGGATTAATATAAGAAAAAAGCGTCTGTTGGATTCAAAGGTTAATATGATAGTCATAGGCCTAATGCTTCCATAAACATTTAATAAGTGTTGTATGTTGTGTAATCGTAATGGTGTCGCTAGTTCAATGGATTTACTGTGCCTAAAAAGTTTAAACTTCAAAAATGCTAATTTATCTAGTTAAAACTCAACTCGTTCGATCCAATATGTGTTACATAATATGTATATATACGTAGACTAAGAAGCCACGCATACTAACAAAATATGTTTTACACATAATTCCCACACGAGATACCTTCTTCATTCATTCATTTTTTTTTTTTATTTGTAACAGAAGCGTCAAGCTTTAATTGAAAATGATTGTTTCCCTTTTTAATTGTATTTCGATTTATTTTATTTTTATTATAGCCTAAGACTCTTAATGGTGATTTACATTTTGATTTTATTATCTTTTTTATTTTATTAAAATGAATCAATAATCTTTACACATTTTTGAAACGTTTTATTTTCAATATTTTAAAATTTTATAGTTATGTATTACCTAGTTTGATTAGTGCTGGAAGATTGCGAAATCAACCAGATTCGATAAAAACGAAAGAAAAAAAACAAAACACAAAAATGTATTCAAGTCATATAAAAAATTGAGATGGTTTCTCAATCCTCTCGATTCAATTCGAATAAATTACATTACTCCTTCAGTTTAATCAATTGAAATGGCAATATCATCATCATTGCTTGTGCTTGCTATCATCTCTTCAGTGCAACTAACTAACCTTCCTCATATCATCTTCATATCTAATCAATTTTGTATATATATACCTAACATAGATATGGATATACTATAAGGTACATCACCTGCTTATAAATTACCCAACTAATTCACACGGGAATTCAGTTAATAAATGGAAAATAGAGTAAGCTACATTATACAGAGAGTTTTGGAAAGATTTTTGGTGTGATACTGGCACCTAACAACTATTTTCTTTCCTCTATTCAATTCCTCATTTTTACTTTCCGACAATTTCATTATTTTGTATTTCTGACAGTTGCACAAGTTAAGCAAACCATATTATTTTCATCATTGACCAACCCTTTCGTAATAACCATTTTTAAGCAAAGTTGTACTTTTACTGATTTATAATAGAAGTTTGAATTTGTAGCTATATAATAACTGTAAGTGATACTAATGAGTCTCTAGATCATTTACGAGAGGCGAAAGAAAATTTGGCTTAGCGCATATCGAAACGCTAGAACGTAGGCACGGCTTATTTAAAATAACACTGCAATTCTCCAGGCGTTAAGTATAAAAAAGTTTCCACAAAGGATGCCAATTATAAAATGTAGTTATAAACTTACTCTATAATGACATATATATTCTTCCGAAAATTGAGCTTACTTGAAACAAAAAGGAGAATTGACATAAGCAAATGTAAAAATGACTTAAGATTAATATTAATTAACAAATATTTTATTTATAATAATTCACCAACATCGAAGACTAGAAGAAACTTGTATAATTTGGAAGGTAATTAGAATTTATCAATTACTGATTTTGACATATGATCTTCTAAATTATAAATTTTTTAAACATAAATTAAAACTGAATAAAAGGAACGAATCTGTCGAAAATCAATATGCGAAAATCGTTTCTGGTTTAATACAATGAAATATGGATTTAGAATCAACTAATGTTTTAATTTAAAACTCAAAGCGACCTCAAAATATCCGGGTACAGATTTTTCTGCCGTTTTTAACGGTGTTTAAAACTGCTTAAAAATTATTTTTCACTCTAGAATTTTGTGTAGCATTTCCCCCCAATCAATCGCATAAAAAATAGCCTTATCCGTTCCTTAAAAACCACAAACAACAAAGCTGTATCTTATACCGAAATCCGGCCATATTAATAACATCTGTCTGTGGGTCGTATTTCTATAGATCAAAAGGTTGACACCTCTGAAATTGTCCAATTTCACCCGCATGTATATTACTTCCGGTTAGCGGTTCTGATATTAAAGGAAAGGTCAACCAGCCCCAAATGTCAGCTATCATGTATCGACCTCTATGTAAGATATATATCTTCTATAAACATCTACACTTGATAGCTGACATTTGAGGCTGATCGACGCTAGACACTTTTATTCCACTTGTCGAAACCTTTTTTGATATAAATTTTCATTATGTAAATTTGCTCGAAAGCGCTTACCAAAATTAACATACATACGGCAAAATGACTAGACTCTCGAAAATTGTATATGTTTCTGCTCCATAGGTCTTTCATACGGCCTGCTCTTAGACCATCTACTGGCAAAGCATATTTCACAGTCTTTTAACAAAAATACTCGATTATATAAAATAATTCCACTTTCAATACGAACAGAAAATCTTTTTACATTCATTGAATGAATGAATATACCTATCTATATGTAAGTAACATTTCAATTCTTACGTTAAGTTCTATCATCTAAATAACTGTCTCTAAATTTCATTGAACTGAAATTAATCTAATATAGTAGTTCATTAGTTTATAAATTTTGTAAGTGTAAAATTTGATATAGAATTGTCGTTTTATAAATCAACATTGACTTGACATATTTACTATAATATTATAATGGAATTGTAAGTCGATACTTACTTATTTTACGAAGAGTAATAATTTGTATTTACTAATTATTATTTGTATTCCAATATAATTAAAATAGTTTACAACTTGAAGGTATAGTTAGTTATAGGAATGTTTTGAATTACAAATTGTAGTTAATGCATTATCAAATAAAACATGCTATCTACCTTACTAGTTTTATCATAATATAATGAGAAATAGTTTTATTATAGTTGATATTATCAAATTTCATAATAATTTTATTGTTTTATAATATTTAATTTCAAAATAATATATTGATATTTAGGTACTAACATTTTGTGTTCATAGAAAATTTTCTTGTGTATTCTAATCTGTATATCTGGCGATTCTTCCACAAAAAATTTTTCAGGTATTTTCCTAAAAAATTATTAAACGTCCTTAAGTAAGGCTCGAAGAAAATTAATAGGCATTTTTTAAGTAAACTAAGTTGAAAATAAATTAGGTAGTATAACTTAATGTTAACCTAAAATTAGCTAGCTTATTGGCACAGAAGTTCATCATAATTATACCACTCTTTCCTGTTTGCCTGTTACCATAACTGAACGAAATGAGTAGAATTTTTCCATATTTTTAAAGACTTAAAAGTGAGCTTTTTAAGAACTAAATTTTCTATTGCGTTTAAAAATTTCAAATGAAATTTGTTTTTCTTATTGCTGTGGAAAGATCAATTTCTTGATATGTTAAAAAATTTCGAGTCTAGTTTACGACAACTTAAAAACTGATATTTTCAGACTGTCGGAAAACGGACACTTCGTTTTGCTTAGTGTCGGACAAAATGGTTTTGATATTGTAACTGAGTGACCGTCACATTAAAATATCAATTTTCTAAGCAAAATACAATTTTAGTGGCTAATTTCATACAAATATATAACAAACAAATTTTAAATACCCATTACTAATTTTGGGAAAATATTAATTTTGGTTAAAAAGAGGCAGCTTTCATTTCTCAATTTCACGCAATTCAACAGAAAAAATATTGTCTGTGAAAAAGTACACATTGATAAGATAGTCATCAACGAGAAAGTCTAGGCAAAATTTTGTACTATTTAAAAAAAAAAATATCAATTAATCCTAACTAATGAACATCTTCAATAATTAATGATTAATATTTCAAACAGGAACTTAATTATAACCATTAACCTACATATAAATACAAATTAATTATATTTTATACCAACTTTAAAATAGTTATTACACACAGACACTCCTCACATCATTCTTTCCCTTTTCTTTTATCATCATCAAACATTTAACACACATACAAATTCAAACAGAAATACAAATTATTTCTTGAAAAACTTTAACAATTAATTATAAATTATTTAAAAAAAAAGTACACAGAGGAAAAAAACTAAGACGAAAACGTTGGGAAGAACTACTGTAATTTCCGTCTCCGTTCATAATAATTTATAAAACAAAGATGGAAAATATTTCATATCCATTACACATACAAAATTTGTCATGGTCGTAAATGTGAAGCTTAGTGTGTACACCAATATATTCCTGATTTACATTTATCGAATTTCGAAACAAAAGCATTTTGATGCATCGCAATTAGAAAAAACTTTTGCCGAAATTTTATTTTTGATAATATTTGTATTTATTTCATAGAAAAGCATATTTGCAGTAATATTTTGACATTTTATTTATCCCTTTTTAAACGACTTGATCGCTTTCTTACCGTTTTTATCCTGGAATCTTACAACTTAAACCTACTACCATTTTATGTTACAATTTATGTGTTTAAGAAGTTCTAAATATCTAGTTCTGAATTTTTCTATGCCATAAATAGCAAACAAAATGAGATTCAAAATAATTAAAAATTTGTATCATAAAATTTTTTTTATTTCGATTTTCAATGCCTTATCAATAAATTTCTATCAAAATATAAAAAATATTATGATTATCATTTCTACTAAAAATTTAATTACGAATTACTAGAGTTTCGAGTTTCGTTATAAATGTAGATAGATCCTTCTAGTACACTGATTCTATATACAACACATATACAGTTTTATAAATAATGAAAAATAACTTTTAAAGACACATTTCAACTTTCGTTCCATACTTCCAGTTTTTTTTTTTATTCTAACCAGTTTCTGACATTTCATAAAATTAATTATAATAATATTTCTTGAACAAAGTATTTATTACGCCTTTACGTGTGGTATACGCGCTGCGCCCGTTGCGCATTAACCATATCATTATACAGAATCATATAGTAAGTTAACATATTTTGAGGAAATTAATTTTCCGTTTTTTTCTTATTTGTGGATTATAAAAAATTCAATGGATGAAAATATTAAAGGATGTAAATTTCTGTTTGTATTATACTTCTTGGTTAATTTACAGTTTCATAATTGTTATAGTGGCAAATGAAGAATAATTGTTACTTGCTATTTTATTTACCATGCGTTTTGTATCCGAAAATATATTGGTTTGTCCTAGAAATTAATTTTCATAATATGTATATATTTATATATATATATATATATATATATATATATATATATATATATATATATATATATATATATATATATATATATATATATATTTATATATATATATATATATATATATATATAAATATATATATATATATTTCAATCACATATGATATTTGTTTAATTTTTCGTTAAATCCAATAACCTTATGACACTACTAGTACATCCATTCTATCTGGCACTAAGAGTTAATCCAATCGCTGTCAAATTAGCAGAGCAGGTATTCAACATTGAATCTAAATATGATTAAAATATGGAGCTTTTTAAAAGCTGAAAAATTTAATTAGGTACTCAAATATTTACTTAAAAAAATTGACTCATTAACATACACTGCTGAAAAGCAATTCTGAAAAAAAACTATAATAATATAGTGCAAGTACTAAATTAGCTGCTTTTAAGGTGTGTTTTCAATAATCAAAATTACCAAAAAATTTGTGCAGCATGAATCTCACTGCTGAAAAAGTAACAAGCAAGCATGTTTCACGATTTTTTTTTGGTAATTTTGATTAAAGTGAGTAATTGAACGTACTGCATAAAAGCTCCTTAAAAGTACGCCCTGTCAGCGTGATATCACGGCAACAATGCTTTTTAATTAAAAATGTGATAGTAAAACAGCGTAAGAAAAATTGTGTGGAGTAAAACCTTTAAATACTTTGCTCTGCTAGCACGATAGGCTCGTAAATCCATCACTAGTACAGTATGCGCTTTTAGCTGTTTTTTTTTCTTTTTAAACAAATTTTGTATGTAAAGCGTGAGCTAAAAAAATTCAAAAAAAAGTCAAAAACTTTTGGTCTTAGCAAACTCTTTTTGAAT
Source organism: Chrysopa pallens (assembly GCA_020423425.1). Taxonomy (NCBI): domain Eukaryota; kingdom Metazoa; phylum Arthropoda; class Insecta; order Neuroptera; family Chrysopidae; genus Chrysopa; species Chrysopa pallens. The sequence goes on from CM035593.1 coordinate 33,145,820, forward strand.
AGGATTCTATATCTCCATTACCAACTTTTTAAATATTTGTTTCTTAACAACAACTTTGTTGGGAATATTTTTTAACAGGAATCAAATCCGAGAATATAAATGAAATTTGACAGTGATAATAGTGGGAAATTATTCAGTGCAAAGAATTAAATACGTAAGTATTAGTTTATTCTTTATTAATAAATATATTAATAAATATATATTTATAAATATAAAATATTTTACATTGGTTAAGTAAGGTTTTCTAGGTTATCTTTCTTGATGATTCGATTCTACATTAGCCGAACAAATACTTAAAAACATAATAAAAATATTTAAGGGAGGTTTTTTTTATGATAATGGTCAGGTACCATTCGTGCGCAAGTTCGATTCGTACTTGGCTGGTTTATTATTTGATTTTTATTCTACTCTAAATCAATTAATTATGATTTATACAATCTAATATATTGGCGTCAATATGATTTTCGTCAAAATTTCCTCTCTGTATGTATGTTTATTATATGCATTTGTAACAACATCAAAAACCACAAGTTAAAGAAGTGAGTTAAATAAAGTTTTTCTTAGTGTTTTTAATGTAAATATTTATTATTATGATAATTATTATAATATTTATAAATAAAATGTTTACTTGTGTAGTCATCATCATCTCTTAAATTACATTTTATTAATTTCCTTAAAACTAAATAACTTCTTGATTAAAAGATAAAAGTATTTTTAGCATAATTTAGATTATTTTACAGTTTTACTTTCAATTGTGTTGTAATAATAAACTTCATATCATCATCACATTATCTTAATGAAATTGTGGACTGTTTTGATTTATTTGAGTTTCAGTAAAAGTTTATGGTTGATAGGAAATGAATTAAATGTTTGTACGGATGTGTTTATTTCATGTTATGCAGTCATATTAAATACATCATATTTAATAAGATGTTTTACTTTGATATTGGAAGAGAGTAATAAATCTGCATGTTATTGATGTTTAAATATTATTTATCAATTTAAATGGTCGTAAGGACCTTTGGTGTTCTAATGATAAAAGAAATTTGTTCAAAGTTATTCCCAATTGATAAACATATCTGTTCTACTGTATATTCGTTTACGGTCCTGATAGTCGACAATGGTTTTATTTTCTAGATCAAATCGAAATAGTTTTCTCGGGTTTATTTTTGAGTTTTCAGACTTGTCAGGGGAGGTGCTAAACTAAGCAAATGGATTGCATACAGAATAATTCGTTTTGAAGTTTTGGCGAAATGGCCTCAAATTATCAATGATTTCTGGGGCAACAAATGATTAATATGCGTAAAGTGATAGTTGTCAGTTCATAATTACAACTTTTTTCCACGAACAGCATCATAATATTTAAATAATATCCCTGTTTATCCGCCATTTTTAATCTACATGTGTACAACAATATGAGGAATGAAAATCGAAAACTACAGTTTACAAAATGTCTATTAGCTATAATGTACCAATGAAATATATTGATTTGAAACATAAAATACTGCACCGCTTGTGTACATAATAAGAATTTTGATTTCAAAAAAATTTCGTTAAAAAAAAAAACAAACAAACGAAAATAGTAATCTTAGCTACCATAAGAAACAGTGCTCAAATCTCCTTGTTTTTCTTGCTGCATGCAATAGCTGCTCCTACCCTTGTTTCAGCATTAGTTCATTAATCTGCTTTACTAACAGCGGGAGTATATTTACTAATTAGTTTTAACAGATTTGTTAATACATAAATTGAACAAGATTTACGATAATTTTCGCAAGAGAAAAAAGCCTAGGTATAAGTAGAGTCGGATAGTAGAGCTGGAACTTCAATAAGGTTCTTTTTTATGGTGATCGGACCACATCAACATAAACATTTGAAGTCAAAAAATAATACCATGAATGACTAACCAACATGAATAATGATGAAATAAAACGAATTGGTAATAATATTGTGACTTGAATAATTTTTATCAGTTTTATATAATATTGGTTTTTAGTAGTTATTGGTTTTTAGTATGTGACTTTCTGATGTTATTCACATACTAAACATATATACAATCAATACATACATTCCTATTATCTACACAATGAAAACACTGCTAACAAGTTGAAAAATTAATGCAGGAAACGAATATACTTTTATTATTAAAAATATAAATACTTATATTTCTTTTGATAATCTAAGTTTAAAAGTTAAAGAGTTCATTAAATGAGCATATGTAGTCAGAAAGCTTATTTCAAACGTTCAAAATTTATATAGCGTAAGTTTTAGAACTATAATTTCATTAAAGGTTTCATCAAAATATGAAACTATGCTCAATACCAAACAAAATTCCATAATAAAGCTAAATTTGATTAAAAAATGAATAAGTTATAAGCTCTTAAAGATTGTTTTCCATATCTGTCTTGCAAAAAAAAAAAATTTTATAGATGATTCTATGAACAGTCGTAATTTCTATAGAAACATCGCAAAACAATATTTTTATAATTGTTATAACCTTTTTATTCAGAATCCACTCATTTTATGTATTCTAACATTATTTATCTTAAATTTTTTATCGATAAAATAACTCTAATGTAGAATCACAATGAAGATAAACATTTATAACGTCAATTATTCAAACCTCCTCCATTGTTTAATTAAGAATTTTAAACGTCCATATTTTGACTATTTTCTAAGATTTTAAAAAAATAGCTTCAAATTAATGTTCGTGAAGTAAAGACGCTTCAATTGAAATGATTCTCATCCTTATATATTCCTTATTGATTCCATATCCGATGAGATCTTCAGTTAATTTGCTACTTACTCTTTTAGTCCTACAAATCAAACTCTGACACCTATACACAACAGCTTAGATTATATTTATTGTCTGAGTTAAAAGTTTTCGTTCGTGTCACTCAATGTCAACACATTAAAATAGTTTATTCCGTCCTGGTTGATGAAACCATGCATCTAGAGTCAGCAAATCAAATGTTTACTTTTTTTACACGAAAAAAAATTAATTTTTTCGTTATTTATTTTTACTTTATAACATATGAAGAATGAATGAACGAAGAAACGATGTAAATAATTCACTTCAGACTAGACTAGTCTATACTTTTCAAAATTTGCCACAAAAATTATTTTTCTAGTAAGCATGTCAAGAAAATTTCTTGTTACTTACTTTGACAATGTAAGTAGTAACCGAGACTACTCGCTTACTACCTTTCTAACATAATCCAAGCTTTACTTTCGAAAGCAGAAAGTGAAAATATTACTTTATAAGCAGAAAGTGTACATTGGAGCTGCTAGAAAATTGAATGCCGATTTGTCTCCCGATATATTATTATTGCTTGCTTTTCTTTCATGTTGTATATGATGTAATATATTTATTTGTGTTATAGTGAAAGGGAGTTCACTAGTGTGCACAGGGTGCGGGATTTATCAGTTAATAGTTTGCTGGTAATTGAATTGTGGAAAATTTATAAAATATTTATTCTGATAATTGTTGTTTCATACATGATTTATCATCAAAATTGGTTTTACATCAATTATTTATATGTTGACTCATTGGAAAATTATGTAATAGACATCATACGGGTCCAATCCATTGGCATTTTAATTGATACGTGTAGGCAATTTTTTTTTTTCAATTTACAAAACAGAATAATACTTTAAATGCAATTATGAATACACGAGAGGGTATTGGAAGTTATTATTTTACCATGCTTAACATTATTTTCTTGTAATGAAAAAAAATAAGTTTTATAAAAATCGAAAAAGTTTTCACTTCTTGTTCTATCGTTTAATATTTGCGCCATTTTTCACCATCTGTTCTTCCTTCTTTCAAGCGACTATTCTTTCGATTTTTGTCTTCAAGAAACTTCGACGATTGACGTCTTGTATGCTTCACTTCTCGTCATTAGTTTTTTTATTTATTTATTTATTTATTTATTTTTTTTTTATATAATGGATGGAAAAACTTATTCATTAACTCTGAGATTCATCAAATATTATTAATATTTTCATTGTTAAATTCTCTGGTGAGAAAATAATCGATCAAATAATCGATCGAAATATATTCATATCAATCTAAAATATAGCCGACTAATAAGTTGCACATTAGTCATCGGGTTAAGCGCCAGTTATAAGTTTTTTTTGGACTTCGTGCTGATGAACTCTTTTTCAAAATTGGTTTTCATAGTTTGTACATTGTTCTAGTACAAAAAAAAATGCAGAAAACAAATACTAATTCTATTAGATTTGGTAATCTGGTAGGGTAATTTAAATCAGCCGAGCGGGAGATCAAAATTACCTGTAGAAGGCTTTGAAACAACAATTTCCCAGTAGATAGGTAGGCACCTATATCTAGTGCTACTATGAGCTTTGAATCCCTGATTCAAGAAGAAATGGCTAATTTGTAAGCATGTATTTTGCGATCAGCTATATTTATTCGAAGATATATAAACAACTTACCCATTTTTAATAATTTTTTTAACAATTCTTTTTTATGTCATACTCTTTAACTCGTTGTAGCACACCTCAGACTCTATTCGAGTCTTTTTCGACTTATTGACTTAAATCATATCACAACTTTAATTTAACATTCTTTTTAAGTAATTCAAAGTTCTTTTTCATTTTCTAACACTTAAAATAGTAAAAAAATTCATAAAATAGCAAATATTTACACAAAAGATGTAAATTTTAATTTTAGCAATATTTAAAAGGAAAAAATCGCCATTTTACACGGAAAACATTATATTTTCAAGAAAAAATTAAAAATTTAATGAATTTTTTTAATGAAAAAAAGTATCTTTATTTTGAAATAATAACCCCAAAGTTTGGCTGGGCTCCAGGTTAATTTATCTAACTAAATCAAAAAAATTAAAGACAACAACTAACAGCATACCCAACATGTGATTCAGCGGGACAATATCTACCAAATTCACCATTATTCCATATATTTCGAGTATAAAAATTTCATTCTGTACTGTAAAAGTCAGCAAAGCATTTATATTACAATGCAATAGGGTAGTACGTACGTTTGTACAAACAGATAGTAAATGATGACTTATATATTATTTTATTATACATACATCTAGTTCGTATCCTATCTATCTATCTCCATTTCACATTTGTTCTTTCAACTATCTTGTATGAATGTATATAAGAAATAATAGTAAAAATTCTTTTCTTAAACATTATCGTATCTATAATATTCATTACATTTACTTGTCGTGAATTACAAATGATCATCACTTATACTTTATTATTGTATTTGTTATACTTGTTATTATTCTTTTCTTTGTCTTGTTTTTTAAATAATGTCAACTATTTTAAGTACACAGCAGGCGTTTAAGAAAATTTTTTCAGTGTTACTTCCGGTGACGGAAAAAAAATCAAAATATTCAATATTCACTTTATCAGGGGTTCAAATTCCGGATTAAGTAATTTTTAAATTATAATTAACAATAAACTTATTTATTTATTTATTTTTATTTTTTTGATTTCATGGATAATAACGTAGGAACCCATGTGAAGTTTTCCTCTGGATATGCACTTTATTCTACAGCGATGTTCCATAAAGCATCTGTAAGCTCACAATCCGGTAGGATTTAAAGTTTACTAAAAAGACACGTGAACATCTGCTAAAATTTTCTGCTTATGCCGAAACCTCTAAATAACCTTGTATAAGTAAAAATTATCAAAAAAATAATTTTTTCGTTGTGTTTGAGATTTATAGGGCAGTGTTCTGTGTATGACATTGGCATCCGATAAGATAGGATTTTCCAAAAATCTACCCCCTGAGTGAAAAACGGAGGAAATGTTTTTATTACAAGTTCTCACTTGAAGTATGTTACAAATTATATTACCTTCATACGTTTAATGAAATTCGAGATACAATTGATTTATCTCTTCTCACTAGTAGCATGTCGAACTATCAACTCTTTATAGTGTGAACATCGCATAGTTCAATTATAGTCGTTTATTGTTAAAAACAAATAATAATTAAGGATACTAAAATATGTAAAGTTAAATTTTAAGAATTTATTATGAGATTTTTACTACTTCTGAAGGTACAAATATATGAGTTGCACGGAGTACCGGGTGCCACACCAAATACCGGTTGTTCTATAAGAAGGTTGTCGGAAATTCTGACCCTATGGGTGTGAAAAACGTGGGCAAATTTCGTATTCGACGACGTGATTCTTTTGTATATTCTAATTTACTTCAAATTTTGCATAAACATTCTTTGGCAGAATTGATGGAAGTCTTGTATCGTATTTTATTAAAACTCTTCACCTAACGGGATTAAAATGTGGTAGAATGTATAAAGTTCCCTATTTATATCCTGTAAAACAGTGTTCGAAAAAAAGCAACAAAACCAATCAAATTATATGAGTACCAGCTAGTACTCTATAATTTGATAATTGTTGTTTTAAACTTTTGTTTTACATAACTATTATTTCAAATGAGCTTAATACATTCAATTCTACAAATGCTTACAACCTAAAAGGCTAACAAAACAATAGTTTAACTAACGTGATATGTGGCATTGTTAAAAAGTTTCCGGAAACCATTCAAAAATAAAATATGATTCATTCGATGAATACAGCCTGTGTCTTCTTTAAATTTATAAAATTGATTGCAATGATAAAAGAGAAATGATATGTAATATAAAGTAATTTTCCCCTAGAGCATATAATTTTCTTAATTTTATCTTAACAAATATTATCAAAGTGAAAAAGTACAATATTAATTAATACTAATATATTTAAATAATTTCTGTTGAAAACTTTCATATTATTTTCATTAAAATTTAAGACATTCAATTCAACAAATACTTAAAAAGCTGAACGACTATTAAAACAAAAAGTATGAACCATTGTGATATATGGTTTCACTTAAAAGCTTGCCGGAACCATTCAAGAATGGAGTGACTTCCATTCGATGAATGGTCTCTGTCTCATCTCCAATTTGATATAATTGATTATAATAATAATGTTAACGATGTGTAATATAAGGAATAAAATATGTTTTGGTATAAAATGTATAACCAAAAATTTGTGTGGTATTAAATAAATGGCTATTAAAACGACAATAAGATATCCCACATACATATCATTCTCAATTTTCTTTTACAATTAAATAAAACTATACATAATAACTACCATTTTATTATTAAAGTATTTAAGTTGTATTGAGTGTTACATATTCTTTGATAACGGGAAAGTTAAAAAATATATTATTTTTCACAATATAAAAGCGGTTTTTTTCGATGAATTTTACTTTATTAATAATTCAAACAAGAAAAAGATAAAAAAATTAGATTTTGATATGTAAGATCAATATGTAAAATTAAATTAAATTAATTAAAATTAATTAAATTAAACAAAAACAATATAATAATCTGTCTCTATAAATACTATTAGCCGTCATTAAGAAAAATCTTTTCAAATAATATCAGTCAATTGTTGATGTTAATCAAATGTTAATTTTGCTCCTTAATGAGATGATATGTCAAATGTACACATATTCTGCGAGTTCTTTAAGCCTCACTCGTGTTTTATTTAAATAGCAACAGGATTTTATATTATCAAAAGGTAAAACATTTAATAAAATGGTTTTTTCTGTAATTTTTTTTTACACAACAATACGAGACATTATTTATAAAAAATATGGTAGAAGCGTGGAGATATAAAAGATTTTGGTTTGACAATGCTACAATATTAGTTGCTATAATAATTTTTTTGAATTATCATTTTCAGTTAAATCTAACACTAGGAAATTGTTCTAATTTAATTTGCAAGTATTGATTACAGCCAGACAAGGGTGGACTGTTAAACCTAAGGACAACCATTTGAATAATAATATAAATAATACATATTCACTTCCATCGCTCATAGCCTGTTTAAACATATCAGATAGGGCATGCAAATCTATAATGATTATCTGAAAGGTATAGTTCGTAGAATCGGAATAAATCTCGCTGGCAGAATAAATCGAGAGTGGTAATCAGTTACGGAATTATATTTTCTTTTCAAAAATAGTCCTCAATAAAGAATATTTCAGTAAGAAAGCCATTTACTAACTTTAACTGGTAACGCAAATATAAATTTATTTTCTTTATTTTGTCTGTTTTAAATTCTGAAAAGATATAATAAATGAATAAAATTACAAATATATTCTAGTACACACTGTCAAATGTATTTTTAAGTTCCACCCATAAAATAAATTATAACTGAAATTGGTATCATTGATGATGATAATGTTGATATTTAATGTAATAAAATGAAAATTGCTTGCGACTTATGTGTATGTGTGTGTGTAAGAATGCTCTTCTCTTCTTTTTATATTCTTTTAAAAGAAAAATAAATATATAAAAAAACACTTCTTATCTTATTATATAGTTATAAATATACCTACATTTACAAAGACTGAACCATTGTTCTATTATAAAATTATATATAAAACCATAAATAAAAATATTTCCATTCTTTTATTCTTCAACTGTAGAAAAGAAAATAAACATAAAAAAATGTAACAGAATAACAATGATAACGACACATTACACATTAAAAGATATAAAGATAACATACGTATATTGAAGTCACATGAGGAAGACTAGAATTGAATAATGGACCTTTTTATTTTAAAATTTGACTTCGCTCTTATAATATGTTTAATGGTAACAAGTTGGTTGATTAACCCAAACTTATTATTTCGAAACATAGTTTAAAATTTGTATTTTGGTATAGGTACTTTTAAAAATTAATTAGCCCATTTTCTTGTATCTTTCTATTCGTCAGCATGATACCTGAAGTTTTTAAGTTATATTATCTATGTCCGAATTATGTCTAAATACCGTTAAACTTTTGATTATGTTAGAAATTTCAATTTTCTAATTCAAATCAATATATATTAACTTTCAATAAAATATATTTTGTAAAAAAATTTTAATTTTGAATATCGTATTAAAATTATGAACATATCCTTCTTAAATAAAAATAATCCTTCTTAAATAAAAAACAAACGATCCATAATAAAGTATATTAGAGAAAATTCTTAGTAAATTCTTAGCAGAGTTGAATTTCGTGAGTGTATGGAAATTTCAGAAAAGTTAATTAAAGTGTACTTCTTTCATTTGTTATATATATATAACTTTTTACATAGTTTCAATAGAATAAAAAAAGTAAAAAATCTTAATTCCATATTTAACTTAAATGAGTGATAAAAACCATTAACTAACAACACACTATTAATAAGAAATTCCATACAAGTATCAACTCACTAAACAAATACTTATAGAATTATTATCATTTATTTTTCTTAAATAGTACAATTTATTATATATTTTATAAAAATAAAAATATTAAAAGAATACGGGGGTGTAGACATTGTGTTGGTGTTTTAGACACTTCTTACGTTCTATAGTAAGGTGGTGGATTGAATGATACTTCTTTGGTGATAACAGCAAAACACCATTCTTCTTCATTCTTTGACTAAGTGAAAATTGTTCATTATAAAAGAGAACTTTTATTGAATTGATAGTATATAGAATAAATTCAACGGATGATCTGTCATGATTTATCAAAAATTTATCGAGAGTGTTTCAATTCCGAATTGATCTTATACTTTTTGGTTTACGTAGTGGTTTATTCTGTAATTAAACCGTGGTAGAAACCTTTAAAAATGGTAAAAAGTGAAAAAAACATATAGTAGGATGACACCCAATGGAAACCGAAAATAATATAAAAAATATGACAAGAACAATAATTTTCGTGCGATCTGAGGTCGGGAAGTGGAAGGGAGTGAGTTTTTAAGGGTAAAACATGGTTTATTTCGATTTTCGGCAAAGTCTTATGGAAAACAGTTTAATGACAAAGTTGTAGATAATAAAAGATCTACAACTTTTGTATTAAAGTTTTTTTCACATGACCTCACTCTTTTCATGACTGAGAATTTTCGATATAAATGATATTGGAAATAATTTTCTAAATTATTTCACTTAAAAACATTTTTTAATTTGAAAATTCCCGTATATGGACACAAGTTGAAAACTTGATATAAATCCATCACTCTGTAAGAAAGATTTTTATACAAAAATTAAATTAATGATTCTATTTTTCTTGTTGCTACACTAAAAATGTGATGATCGTCTTCATCTGTTTTGTTTCGTTGTATTACTTTTTTCTTTTTCTTTTAATTTTCTGATTCATTATTACTATTTAGTTTAAGAAAAACTTTTTTTCGAAAACAGAAAAAGTATTTAAAATAAAAAAGAATGAATTCAGTTAATAGTTCTCTTCTCCGTATATAATATTCATGTTTTTAATGAATTCAATTTTTTTATTTTTTTATTATAATAAAAATCATTTATCATTTATACTCAAACACTTAAGATGGTGTAACACTTCTTTTTCTGTATTTTCTTCTTTTAATTTCTTACTTTTTTGCAAGTATTGACTATAGAGTGGGGTCTGCTTTTTCATTCATTCTTCTGTGAAATAACAAAATTATGTTTGAATGATTCAAAACTGCAAATCTCATAGCTGAAATTACTGAAAATTTCATTGTTAACTACTGCGTCATTGGTTCGTTATTAGTATTATTTTTTTGTATTTTTAAATATATAAAAAATATTTAAAAATTTACAAATTGATAAAATTAATTAACAGTTTGCTAAATGTTTTTTAATTTTTATTTGTTTGCTGATATTTTTTATAATTTATGACATATGTCAATTTTTCCACGGTGCATATTAATTTATGTTAATTTGAATACCGAATTTAAATATATTATTTCAATCTGCAAAAATGGTAGAAAAAATTTTTTTTTTAAATCAATTAAACCGCTGAACAGCAAAAAATAATAAACCTTTTTTATTTAACCTCAATAATTAAGTTCTTAAACTGATTTTTTTTTCTGAAATTTACAACTCAGCATTAAAATCTGTGAGTGAACAATAAATAACTGCTATTTTCTCATTTTTAGGGTAGAAATTTGTTTTCCGAATTTATAATGGAACAATTTCGAGGTATCCAATAAAAAAAGAATGATAAAACTGGACAAAGTTATGCGTGATCATACATTACAATTAGTGAAAAATCAGCCATCCCCTATTTTCCTACCCTTTCGATTGTAATTTTCTTTCCAAATTTATTTGGGTCCAAATTCGGAGTGTACCCTTTTGAATAATAAAGACTTATCAAAATCGCGCTACTCTGTAAAAAGTTATGCGTGGTCATGCGTAGAAAAACTTTAATTTTTTTTTTTGTTTCGTCGGCTAACAAAATACTTTTATTGGTCAATTTTTATTGTTTTTTAATGAATTTTGTAGCCCTAATTACATTTGAATTTAAATACTAGCATTGCAAATTTTGTTATCAACTAACTTACTGTTAAAATATCCATAAAAAGTGCCTTTTCGACTTTAGTTTAAAATAACATACTATTTTCGTTGCTATTATTTTTCATTGTACACTAAATAGAAAATAACTTTCGATAATAATTTAACCTTCCAGTAAATTCATATTTTTTATAATGGTAAATTATGACAGTTTAACAAAATTCACACAAAAATATATTTAAATAAAGAATTTTATTTATGTGACAATTTCAAACGTAAAAATAAAGTTGATTGCATTATTTCAAATAAAACAAAAGCTTTTATTCGTTCAAGAGAAATATATTCTCTTTTGAATAAAATAATGATTGGCAGTTTAAATTCAAAAACAAAGACATCATCAACAAAAATGGCTACTAAATTTTTTTCACTATCATATTCCTCAATAAAAATGTAAATTACGAGACCATAAATAAACAAGGAGCTTATGCTTTTGTGACGATACCTCAATCTACGTTGTAAAATATTTTTTATAATCTTAAGTAAAATTTCATACTGAGTGCATGTTTTTGATATTACTCTTTAATTAGACCGAGACGATTACTTTATAAATGTAATATTAATGTAACTATTTATCAAGGAAGTAGATATTTATTCCAGATTTAATTAAACTATCCAAACAAGAATTAATAGAGTTTTCTTCGCAGAAAGTGTTATTCCACTTGGAATATGCTTGTTTTTAGGTTTAAATATGTAAATTAACAGTCTTACTTGCTTATTCCATTATAATTCAAATTTATGTCCCAGCAAATCGTAGCATTATTTAAAAATTAACGTGTGAACTATACGTAGAATGATTAGTTGCATACATTGCAGAATCTCTGGATCAGTTGTTTACTCGCACAGTTCTTGAATTATATCTCCAAATTTAAGTAATAAAAAAAATAAATTTATATGTTCTTTTATACAGAAATTTATTGAACGTGACATTAAATTTCTAAAATTGTCAAAAATGGCTCACAGCAAAGAATATTTGAGAACCATTTCTCTAGATATATAGTTTAGCTCGCTGTTACTATGTGAAAAGAAATAATTAATTTGAAAATAGAGTGGTCGAGTTTTTCTGTCATTATTTTTGATAAGGGCATCTATATTTTTGGCATTGACCTTTATATTTTTGTAAGCACAATGGGATAAAGTATGTTGCAAATTTTTTAGCTCGAAAATTTTATAAATCCGTTCGTTTTTTATTTTATCCATTATAAGATCCAGTGTCTTAAAAATCTTAGTAAAAGCTGAAAAGTGAATTGGGAGCAGTATATTAACTAAAAATTATTTTTGTCGTGGTCAGCCATGAACAACTGGCAACAGAGTGCGTCAGTAACATTGTACAAAATCTGGGCATCGTGAAAGCACGTCATTAAGAAAACTCGAACATAGAAAAACTTAGAGATTAAGCTCGAGAATGAGTAACATTGGTCCATTGGATCCAATGAATTCAAGACCCAAATTTTAAACCATAAAACATAGAAGAAAAATGCGAAGCTGAAAAATGTTTGTGTTTCAAAACAACTTTTGTTTGAAACATTTTTTGTAAAATGTTTGGATTTGCCACAATTTTATTTCAAATTACGCTAATAATCACGTATATAATTGAAATACATATCATTATTATAAGTGTAGTGGAAAATTGTTCCTAAATTGATGCTCAATCATATGTCGAGTATCTAAACAATTAGCTCTGTTGGATGTTATGACCTCTTCTAAGTTTTAAGATTTGGAAAAGTCTGTATTTTAATAAACAAGCAATCATGGACAGATTTCTAAGGTTAGGTGTCCTCATATTCGAGTTTTAGACCAGTTTTAATACTTTTTATCACTCATCAACCGTAAAGTTCACTTAGTACGCAGTTCTGCCGTTATATCTTCTTACAAATGAAAAATATTTAGTATATCTTAAATCTAAATTAGGCCATAAATACGGAATTTTGTCAAAACACGTATTTTTGTGTGATATTTTTAACTGAAGGAATTTTTTGTGATATTTTAGAATCTTACAAAAATTGTCGAAAAGTTCAAAATTTTTTTTTCGCTGTTTGGGGGTTTTCTAGTATAAACAAGATCTAAAACTTTCAAAAATAATATTTATATCATAATCGGTCGACGAATTTTTGAGATATTGCATGAAATACATCTACAAAATCGGCCGCTGTATCAGATTTTTGGTGATATCTCAAAAACTGCGCTTCCAATCGTTAAATAGATGTTATTTTTGAAATCTACGGGTCATAGTACATTCATAAACATTGTGTTTTTTTTAATCCGATAAAAATTTTTTTTTCAAATTTTCATAATTTTTTAATGGGTACGTACGTACCCCTTGAAAAAATCGAGAAAATCGAAAATAATTTTTTGGTCCCGATTTGGACCAAATACATGTTCTAGGGTGATTTTCACCCGCAATTTTCAAAAATAATATCTATTTAATAATTGGATGCGTACTTTTTGAGATATCGCTAGAAATCGGATCCAGAGGCCGATTTATCGGATGTATTACATACAATATCTCTAAAACTAGTCGAGAGATCATAAAATAAATATTATTTTTGAATTTTTTGAACCTTAATTATCCTAGAAAACCCATAAATAGCGAACATAAAATTTTTATCTTTTCAACGGTTTTTTCTTGTACAATCCCAAATTTTCGAAAAATTAAAAAAAAACGCTGTAAATCAGTTTTTTGATAAAATTAAACATTTGAAATGCAATGAGAATTAAAAATACATGGCTCTTCATTAATTTGAGTTATAATTTTTAGTTAATTTATATATTGAAAGTCATTTTTCATTTTTTCGAAAGTAAGTTCAAACGAACACTGTTTTATTACCCGCTTAAACTAATCTCGCCCATCGCAAAACTATTTCTCTACACCATAAATGTGTTAATATATAAAAAAAAGGAGCCTTTGGAAAATGCTACTTTTTTTGGTCGCTCACCTCTTCGGCTATGAGATATCATTCGGAATTATAGGAACTAGTAAATTCATCCTACGAGAAAACATAAAAATGGAATTTTTATATTGAATGAAAACGAACATGACATCAACGGAGAGATCAAATTCGCAATTAATTGTTCTCGAAAATATGACAGAATATCACGAAACTGCTCGCCAACAAGCGATTATACTGTGAAACCTAATGTTTTTTCTATATTAACAGCGCTGTGACACAAATCAATTTGTACAGCTGAACTTAAATCTCCAAACTATAAATAAACCACTATCAATAAATTATACAATGATGAAAGAAAACTTTAGTAAAATAAATATCATCAAACTATAATTCAAAATTATTATATGAATAATAACATTTCTCATATATAAAATATTGAAACCGGAAAAGTACCATCTCATATATAGACTACAATAAAATTCTAAGTAGAATATTTATTGAGGTTCTTCTATCCATACATACGTATAAGTAGTACATAGCCACATAAACTTCACCAACAATAACTTACATATGTATGTACTAAATCTCCATTACTCCTTTTAGTATCATTCACCTATACGATACCGATTCTGGGTGTTCGAAGTGTAAAATACAGAAAGTTTATATTATTATATGATTAATGGAACACCTATTTCAATAGTGATTGTGTGCTGTGAAAATTGAAATACGAATATTCTTTTTCTGAAAGTTTCCTGCAATTACAATTGGATGAGATCAGAGATCAGAGATGTGTTGGTTTATGACATATAGCTTTATATGAACTGATTATTTATTATTCAAAAGTATTGTTTTATACAACAATTTAAAACTTCAAATGATATTCAAATGATATCTTCATATGATACGAAATAACCGATTCAATCAACAACATAATAAATATATAATTGTTACCGCGTGCTGGAAGTCATCTTTGCCTTCACGTGATGGATTGTTCTAAGACAGGATACAGAAAACCAATAGGTCTTGTTACAAGGTACGCGGTCGCATCTTAATAATCTAGGATTTTTGAATTTATAAATGAATTGTTTACTACGAATAAGCCCATGTATGCAATTTGGCATCTTAACACAATTCAATAAATTACATAAGATAATTTTTGTGACTACTTTCACTTTCAATGAAAGTTTCACGTTTAATGATAAGATAAGATATTATAGATTATGGTATTACTTTTTATGCGATGTTAGCATGTATTAATTACCGCAATCTTCAGATAAAAATTCAAAGAAAATTTTATACAGTTTTTGAGAGTTTTAAGATATTAAATACCTAAAATTATCCCACATTATTATCAAAGAATACCGGTCGATTTCTAGAAAAATATCAAAAATTACGCCTTAAATCGTTTAATAAACTGAATTTTTGTTATTTAGCATTTCATATTATTTACACGACAAAGTGAAGTTGGAGATAAAAAATATCTTCTTAATTTTCCGTAATTTTTGCTCAGGAGAACGCTCCAAGTTGAATGTAGTTTCGATACAAAAATTAAAATTTTTTGAACTTTTCGCTGATATCGACTTTTTGAAAAATCGATTTAGTCCTATTCAGAGAACGATATTATGATTATTTTTTTAAGACTTACTTAAAAAAATCAGACGTAAAATCAGATTTAGTTGTATTATTAACAATTAAAAAATCAACCCTTTATAACGACTATATTCAATATTTAAGAAACTTTTTGTATGAAATTGGGTACGATAGCCTCATGTTTGTGTATTACTCTAAAAATCGACCTCTTGAATACACTTTTAACAAACGTAGAGTATAATATGTCGGTGGCGTATCTCTACTAAACACATTTTATATTAGACAGACGGGCAGACAGACAGACAGGCAGCAGGAGGCAGTTATGGCCATTTAGATTCAAATCACACATATATAACATGAAATAAGTAGAATTGCAAATATTCAAATTGCATGGTGATATCAATAAAACATTTTGCTCTCAAATGTTCCATTTAACTAACAGTTCTTCTACGGTACTTTTTATTTGTATTTTGCGGTGGTTTGGCATTATTATTGATATATATTTAAAAGCATACCATACTTGTTTATATACATACACTTATGGACCAAGAGTCCATCGTTAGAAAACGCATCTGACAAGTTAAAGGATAAGCTTTATCGAAAATGAGTAGTATTTATAGAGTAGCAACACATGTAATAAGAATTTTTGTTTATAAGTTGTGACGCAATTCAGCAGGCTAATTTAAAGACGGTGAGTCTTTTAGCAATTAAAATGGTATAACTATGCATAAAAAACTAATCTTTTAACAAAAAAAAATTTTTTTTTTAAATACCCAAAGATGGTTTAATTTTTTTACTATCATTTTTACTCAAAACGATCAGATGCTAATTTTTTATGGTAGGCCTTTCGTCTATTATTCATATGACGTGTTGTAAGTGCGAATATATACTGTAATAGATATTGGTTGATCGATTTTTTGGTTGATTTATGATTTAAATGTTTTTATTTGTAAACTGGGTATATAACTTATATATTTTTAACAGTCGATAGTAGAATTTGAGGTAAAAATCTCATTCAAAAGCTCTTGATACTAAACGATAATCAATAGCTTTTTTTCTGATATTAATCGATAAATTCCAATAACAAGGCTTCATCTACCTTATCTTAAATTCCTTTAAGAATAATATTCTACCTTAGACTCTTAGACCAAATCATGAGTAAGTAATTGCAACAAACACTAGGCTGAGTAGAAATGAAGTTTAAATTTTAAAAATCCAAAAGATCGAAAATAATTTGAGTTATAAAGTAATTTCTCAACACTCAATATGAATTATGTCTTATTAAGATAACTGTTCAGGTGAAAGAAAACATGCTAGTGGTTTAGGCCAACGTAGTATAAAGATAAAAATATAGAATTTTAATTTTAAGATAACAAATTAATCTTGTGCTTTTATGATTTAAATTCAGAATATTAAAGAATATATCTGTAAAATTTTAATTTTTTATTAAATTTCATTTTTCAATACCGAAAGTACTCTGTTATGAATGATTTGAAATTGAAAATGTATCAAATACACCCGTACTCACTCAAATTGAATAGTTTTCAAAAAGAAATATTATGAAAAATGTTCATATTTATTTTTAATCAATTTTTATACTATACATTTATTACTAAATATTATGTGTTTCATGTTATATTTTCATCATAAAACTAAATTAAGTTATTTAAAAACATTATTTTTTGAGGGTAGATTGTTCAATGTAGACAAATCATATTATGTCTAGATATTTCTGCTATATTTAAAATATCACTTAAATAGTTAAATAATAAGGCGAAAATCGAAAATTCTCCATATATATTTTTATTTAAATACCGTTGAAGATTTTAAAAACTCGAAATTGATAGAATTGAAGTTGAAAATGAATTTTATTGAAAAATTTGTTTATTTCACTTAAAACGTCTTTACTTCACGAGAAAGGGAAAAGTAAGCAAGGAATGAACTTGTAAAACTGTGGTTTTGTTATAATAGTGAGCGTAGTTTCACATTTTGATGTGAATTATAGCAAGTACAGTATCAGCCAAATACCCTATTTAATTGTTTGTTCGAATAATCAGTGTGATGCTGTGACAGTACAGCCCAGAGTATGGATAATTTGAAATGCTGATGACAAAAGCTGTGTATTAAATTATTAAATATGTTGTGAATTTTGAAACAATTCCCAAAAGTGTTAAGATAAACTGTCAAAGAAGCTTAAAAGTTGTTCAAAATTTTATGGTGGCAGACAATGATATTTTTTTAATTTCTTCAATAAAATATTATTTTTGATACAAAGAATAAATTATAAATAAATAATTAAAAACAAAAATATAAAATTTAAATAATATAAATAATATTTATATAAATACAAAATATATTAAACACAAGTTTTCAATGTTTGTTGGTTTTTTACCATACAACAAATATTCTCAGGCTCGAATTCGAGACAAAGCCCTAAATATGGTGTTTTTTTTTTATTATAGTTAGTTCGATAATTTCCTATTTATTTTCAACCAGTAATTTTTCTCGAAAATCTATAACCAGACAGATTTATTAATATTATTGGTTGTAACAATACTTTTTATATATTATTCCAATATAAACATTTTTATATGGGTAATTATTCTTGTGTTGTTTTTATTGGGTGTTTCAGAACATTTATCTGAAATTTCTCCAAATACTTCTTCAATTGTTGAATGCAGCATTTAAAATGGAAAATTCTGGGTTTTAAGTTAGAACATTTCGTTTTAAAAATTATTTAAATTGCTACATAAAGTTGTGGATACTACTTCTTCAATTCGACGGATTCCTAAACTTTTCATAAGTGGTAAGGGATTTAGAATTATACCTTGGCGGCCATTTAAAAATTATTAGTCTCCAACGTTACTGTAATAAATCGTTTTAAGATATATGATTATAAAAAGTTTTACTTTATTTTGTGTAAAATTATAGTCGAAGCTGTGTATTTCCCAGAACACTCTGTACATGTAGTTTGTTGCATTGGAAAAATAAATTAATATAGATAATAAAATTTATATATATATTATTATAAAAATGTTGACTTCATTTATGTTTATACGCTGTAATATTTATTTTCATACATATAAAATTGATTACAAATTTAATTTCAAAATGAACTTTTGTTGACCTTTACAAATCAATAAAATTTAATAAAAATATTTTATCATAGGAATATCAATTTTTTATTGAAAATCGGTATTTTATATGACACAATATGACACTAACATTTAAAAAATTTAAAAAAATCCCCGATGTAAAATTATTTACATTATTATAATATTTTGAAACTTGCAAAGATGTTTAATTTTTCTAAGCACCATTAAGATAAAAAGAGCTGATTAAATTAAAGGGGTGAAAAAATTTTCTTCAATCGTAGTTAAGAAGAAGACTCTCGATCAAGTCACCTCGCAAACTAGATTAACGAAAGCAAAATTGGACATTCCGCTTAATAGATACAAAGTCATTGTATATAGTAGATAGCCTCTGATTGAAAATACACACCACTGAAAAATCAAACATTTTATGATATTAAAATTAAACACATAAAGTAAATGGAAAACCAAAACTTAAAAATTAAAAAAATTAAGAATAATTTAAAAATTTAAAATTTAATTTCAAAGCCTAGATAGATATTTTGTATAAAAAACTTACATTTCAACAGCTTACATGTGTTATACTAGTAAAATCACTTTTATCGTTATCGTTCATCGTTTTCATCGATTTTACACAGAAAATTTTCAAAAAATATTATTAACAAATTTAAATGAATACTCATTTACATTGGCAATTAACAATTAAAACAAATGGAATTTTCTTCAATTGAAGCGTCCTTACTTCACAAACATGGATCTGAAGTTATGTTTTTTAAATCATTAAAAAAATTAAGATGCGGACATTCAAAAATTCCTGTTGAAACAAAGAAGGAAATACATGTTTATGACATCACTTGCTAGAATCTCCATAGAAATTACATGTTAAACATCGTTTTTAAGAAAGAATAGAAAAATAATTTTTGATAGCTAATAACTTCTTCGTTTTTTAATCAATTTTAATTTAATTAAAAAAATTTTGTTTTTATATTAAATCTTGTTTTACATTTGGTGTGAAATTTAGCAAATTTAAAATCAGTTCAAAAGGGTACTTGAACCCATTGTTTGTAATTATTAAAAATAAGTATATTTTCTAGAATACGAATGATTTATTACAAATTTTAGTTCCTTGTGGCGCTTAAATCGATTAAAACGTCCTTTTCATAAGACTCTTGACTAAGTGACGAAACCAAATTCAAAAAAGTGCTATGGTTTAAAATTTCAACTTTGAAATACGTATTTAAATTCAAAAAAGTTGTCATTATCACTAATTATCCTTGGTACCGTAATCATTTGCAATAATGGTATGATATCTAAATTGTTATTTTTTTCTGAAAAAAAATATTTTTCCAAGAATTGAAGTCGTTAGATATTATTTCATAACGAATCAATCATATTAATTAATATAAGTTGATAAATTTAATTGAGTTTATTTCCGTCGTAAGATTTAAGTGATAATTACTATAGTTTCATAATAATAATTAATTTTACATTAAATTATGATGTTTCTATATTATTATATCAGATGGTAATGTTGTAATCCGGTATATGTTGTTACATTTGCTAACCACTAATGTACCTAATTTATAATAATAATATGCTTACAAGGATGAGGAGGAGTCTATTAGTTTTGATTGATGTTGGACAAGTGCCACACATGATATTGGAATGTGGTTTGTTTCTTTACTAAAATATGTATAGAATTATAGTTCGTGTGCCTTCCGGCTTTTTTCAGGATGATAATCATTAAGTTAAAAATTTGTATGTGGTATAATTATCATTAATGTAACAACTTTTTACTCTATTGAAAATTATGAATAATGAGCAGTTTTCTTTTTCGAAGTCCGTAAAATTATCGGTTACGTCCACAAGCTTCTAATAGGAAGAATTATCGTAATCGTGTTATTTAGGTTAAAGAAAACAAAAAAATAGAACATAGAACTTATTTTAAGATCAATTTATCGAAATCAGAGACAAAAATTTTTTCTTAATTTCAAGTCTTCTTAAAGTATCGGAAAAATCGATAGAATTTTTTTTACTCTATTCGAAAAAATTAGTTTTGAAAGGTAATATGACCTGCAGGATACAAAAATATCCATTTAACGACTGGATGAGATTTGGCTTGAAATTCGATCCAGAGATCAATATTCTGGACAAATTTTAAGCGTTATCTCAAAAACTAGTCATCCAATTTTAAATCAAGATTTATTTTTGATTTTATAAGATCAAAATTACCTTAAAAATCCTAACCATAAAAAAAAAGTATTTTACGCCTTTTGTAAGATTTCCCAAGTATTTGTAAATCACTTTCCTCAATCAAACACACATCAAAAATTTCCTAATGCTGTCATTAAAACAGTCTGAAAACTGCAAAGCTCTGTATGCATGTAGAACTTAGTTTATAGTTTTTCAGTTAAAATGCTCAATAATGGACTAAGAACCCAATGCTTCTTGAAGTAATTATGTTCTCGATTAAATTAATTTCCGATTTTTTAGGATATATAATAAAACACACTCTATATACAAACAAACATACAAAATAGTTGGACTGTAGATATTACACACAAACAACCTTAGACTATCGAAAAAAATGTGATGTAGTTAATGGTGATTCTGACTAGCAATGGGTTTCGACTCTCGATCGAATCTCGATCTCGATTTCCAATACAGCTGCCAAAATTCTAGTGAAAAATTTCTCTAATTTTATGTCACCTAAAGAGAAGTCATTTGAGAATTTTAATCTATAAACTAAATAAATCATTATTGAAAGTAAAATAATGATTAATTAAAACAAATCTATTATAGTTACTACTCTATTAATATCATATAGATAGTAGATATATTATGATCATGAATGAGGTTTCATTTATTGTACGATTCAATCGATTCATATATTAAAACCATAGGTAACCAAACATATTATATTAAAACAAACCATTATTAATAATAATATTGACCTATACCAGTAGTATTAAATTATAATTACATACATAGTGTATAAATACAATATACACACTACCTTATAATTAGTAAATATATAGAATAGGTATTAATAATGTGAATCTAAAACGTACCAAGTGAATACTATTAAATATTTAAAATATAAAACTTAATACGAGACCAATAATAACTTATTTCGAAATGAGCAAAATGAAGTTTAAAATATTATATAAAGTACTTTACACTGTTGTTCCGTGACCAAAATCAATTTTTGAACTATTATAATAATTCATTAAATACTCTAAATATCTAAATATGATAATATATTGTTATTATATATACTAATTAGGTAAATTTGAGCTAAAAATTATGGGGAATCCAGACAATTTGTCCTTGGAGTTTTCTTCTATTTTTTATAATGTAAGTTAAGATAAAAATAAGAGGAGAACTACAGCTCCGCTCCTTGTACCTAGAGCTACTGGTCTTTTATACCCTCCTTTAGAACGCTTCATCACCGGAAGGCCAGGATCCCTTCTGGCTCAAGGTGCAGAGGAAGAACCATCCAAAGTAGGTTATTCTATAAGTTCCTATATACCAATGGACACGCAAAATCAGCATCTCCGCTGAAATTGTTGATAATATACAGATTCAGAGCTTCAGATTCAACCATTCTATATCTAACACCCAGAAGATTTAGAGAAAATGATGGTTTAATAGTTAAGTCATAAATTCTATTGGATGTATCACAGTTTAAGATTAATAATGACTTTATCAGTACATCGTTGGATCTGGATCGTGAAGGATCTTAATGTGGGCTAAAAGTTAAAAACGACCTATAAAATATTTGTGTTTGAGGAAAAACATAAGTAATTAACTAAGCACGACAAATCCAGACACTGAGTATGTTAAGAGAGGAACCGCAATTGCATTCCTTGTACCTAGGTTTTTTGGTCATTTGTATCCTCTATTAGAACACGCCATTACCTGAAGGTAAAGAGCCTTCTAACAAAAGATGACAATTATATTGTCATTATGTTGTTGGTGGAGCCGATTGCTTCGTTCTTATCTTGGCGATGGCAGTGTGATCATCATTATTTAAATTATTATAATTGATCAAACTGTGGCTACTACCTTGACCCGCAACCTCCTGCCTAAGAAGTCAAATAAGTGAAGGTATTAGAGCCTTAACTCACTTGGCCACCGGGGGCCGGGCCGTTAATACTGATATAAAAACAGTTAAAATTCCAAATTATGTTTTCTATAAATGTTTTTTCAAGAACTCTTCTATTAGTTTTTCAATTTTTATGTCAATACAAGTAAACATTAAACATTATGTATAATAATATAATGTAGAAGGCCATGTTTGAATGACAAAATGTAATTCATTAATTATAATAACAACAAACACAATGCAACATACAAGTTAATGTCTATGTGAGTTTATGTATGTCAGTGCATTCTACTGTAATATCATTTTGTGTCTATGTATCTATCTGTATGGACTGGTTTCTACACGTCTATATATCAAAGTCTGTATCTGGCTATATGTTTGACCAATACCTACAGAGTATGAAATTTCCAAAAGACGAATCATCAGAGAAATGTACTCTTTGAAGGTGTAAGTTTTATGTGCGCGCTAACTTTTGTACTACTTCATTTACTAATTAAACAAAATGACTTCTGGAGATTTTCTTATTTATGATTTGGACATCAGATTTATCTACAAAAAGAACCTTTTAAGAAGTCATTAAGACGTTGAATACGCCACTTATTGAACACTTTAAGATATCATAAATAAAAATGCTGTTAGTGACTACGAAACTAAATTCGTTTCGTAGACTACTTAAATTAAAAATTTTTTTTAATAAATTAAAAGGATTTGTAGGATATATCTCTCGCACACTGATACTAAGATTTGCGAGTTCGTTCTTCTACTCGTTACACCACAATGGGCTTACATATTACTAGTATTGATAAATAATAAATTTCTAAATGAGTATGAATAACACCACCTTTCTAGATAAATTTGGAAACTTAAATAGAATCTCAAAAATAAATTGTAACTAAATCGATACAGGAATAATTTGGGATAAAACTAATCTGTAGTATACTGCCTTAATCTTTTAATTTTTAATAAAAAAAAAGGGCGATGAAACAAAAACTAATTAAATTGTTGGTTGTTATTCGAAAACTGTAGATATAAATTGAGTGAAATGCATTTCATAATTTGGATAGTAATCATATGATTTATTGAACCCAATGGACGGATTTTACTCAATCAACCTCACTTTTTATGTTTAAAATACATAAATTAAAATTTTATCTCGTTAGTGTGATGAAGGACGAATGGACAGTCGGAAATGAACTAATTAGGTGTTACTATGAACACCAGACAGGTAATAACAATACTATACATGTATATAACTGTATGGACTGTATATTTATAGTATTTTAAGAATGCTAATTAAAAATAGCAATTGTTAAAGACATATATCCGTAGTTTTAATAGAATAAGAGAACTTTAAATATAAACTAGCTTGTAACCTCACCATAAAAACATTACCTTTATACTTGACCACTTGGTTTTGGAAGTAATTTGATTTCGATGTCACTTAAAGTACTTTAAAAGCCATCAGTTTTATTTTATCGTTCACAATTTCTTGGACTTGTTTGCAACATATTGTGCACAAATTATATTTATAATTTTAAAATAATAATAATAAATTAAAAAAAAAAAAAAACAACAAAACATGTATTTCTCTAGAGCAGATGTGAATTTTAACAGAAATTAACATGTGTTAATTTTCCAAATATTACACTAAACATTGTCGCATGTTATGTGTAGCATGTTATACTCAAATACATGTACATATATGTATATATTACATACATGCAAACATATTTAGTAGTAACATTTGATACAATTTATACATTGATACACACATAAATAGTATTTATTTCAACAGTTTTCTATTATATTAAACTCTCTCTCATAATATAATTGAAATATTTTCCATCCAATATTTTGTATTAATGTATGTGTGTAGTGTCCTAATGGATACCAGCTCATATGTTTTATTATTAAATTGAAACGAAAACCTAGTGGAAAAATCAATGATACAGTTTTTATACTACACATATATAGAATGTATACATTTTTAGTCTTAAGTTTGTAACGATAAAAAATATTGAAAACACATAATTAGTTCACTTCTACCAATACGTCCATTCGTCATTCGTCTGTCATCACTATGACTCGAAA
Source organism: Chrysopa pallens (assembly GCA_020423425.1). Taxonomy (NCBI): domain Eukaryota; kingdom Metazoa; phylum Arthropoda; class Insecta; order Neuroptera; family Chrysopidae; genus Chrysopa; species Chrysopa pallens. The sequence goes on from CM035593.1 coordinate 33,170,975, forward strand.
ATATTAAGCATCCTAAAATGAGTAAAATCGGTCATTTCCATGGATCTACCTTTTAAACTATTTGAGATAGAAGCAATTTGATGCAAAAAAGCAATTTGAAGCAAGTTTTCGTAAAGTGCTTGGATTTGCCACAATTATTGCTCAAATTCAGCTAATTATCACATGTATAAGTATATAAACACACTATATAGCAAAATATTATAACTATTTGGGTTTAATATTTACTGTATTTTATGATTGTTAATGATTAAACATAGTTCACATTCATGTTCAATTATATGTCGAGTATTTAAACAATTAACACTGTTGGTTGTTGTCTTTATTTGTTTATTTTTGAAATTAAATTGTATATCATGGGTCATTTTTGGATTGGGTCTCTTTAATTTATGACTTTATATATTAGGTTTCTTTGAGTAAAAACTATAAATAACAGCATTTATTTTTTATATATCCGACATACGACTGATAATACGTTAAAACGAATCTAGTTTTCATAATTTTCAGTTTTTAAAATATATTATTTATGTGGTATATATTTATATAATCAATTATTTTTTTTTTCTTTTTCAAAAAGAAAACCTATAAAATCTTATAGCGTATTATTTTTGAAAAGCAAAATATTTAAAAAAATGCTACCTATTTTTATAAATTTTGGCATAAATAAAAAGAAAATTATATGATTTTCTACGTCGTGAAAATTTAATAATGAAGGAACGTTTGTCATTGGATATTCAATGTTTAACACAAAGTCCAATTTTATATTAGTGTTCATGTTTTTAAAAAATACACATCAATAAAAAATATCTATAACGTTCTGTTTTTTAAATTGAATTCATTAAAAAAGTTTCATTTAATACCCATTTCATTTATTGGAAACTAACTAATACCCTAAAAACCGTAGGCATATATCGACAATTGAGGGGTGAATTAGCCGCAGGAAACGAATTTATAGAGAGTTTGAAAAATTTTGAAAAAAATCAGAAAAAAACATTTTTTTGAATATTTTAGGAAATATAACCATTTTTACTTAAATTAATGAAAATTTTTTGTTTCGAAGTTTAGGTATAACCTCATATCAGCGAAACGTTCTTTTCAGTAGGTGTACTTCGTTCTTGTGGCTTTATTTAGGTCTTTGTAATTCAAACATAGCTGTTAAAATATAAACCAGTTACGATTAAAACAAACAGAATTCAATCTTCAAATCCCAACGTATATCAAAGTATCCATTTTGAAACTGTTTATTATTACTAACAGAGCCAGATTTAACCTTACTGCCACCCGTGGGCACTCAGTAAAACAACGTACGACTACCGAAACTTACATAAAATGAATAAGTTTTCTATATAACACAATTTTTAAGTAGGACCTTCAACAATTGGCCGAAACGTTTAAGAATATCCTAGAATGCTCCAAACCCCAATTCGATCGATCTATCCGTTCAAAAGTCATGTGGGGCTTACATACTTGTTAGAAATGGGTTCAAGGATCTTAAAACGCCGATATCTGATGACAACCCCTTTAACCCAAATTGGATGAAAATAAATAAATTGAAATTTTTAATTTTCATAGCGGAAAAATTAAAAATTATGAATTGAAAAAATTCTTCTATGAATCACTGAAACTTTTTCTCAATTTTGTTGATGAAACTACAATATTTATAATTTTGACCGTATTTTCATACTTTGAGACTGAAAAAAATTATTTTATTAATTATAATTTGAAGGTGTTGACACGAAGATAGTCTTCAAAGCATTGTCCATAACGCGGAGAAAATTTCAATCACTCTAGTAATCTTCTCTCACTCTTTTAATTTTTCCGCCCTTGAAAATTTGCCGCACTGGGAACTATAATCCCAGATTGCCCCTATTATTACAGGGCTGATTACTTACACGAATATACTGCATTAAAATAAACACAGTGTTCTGGAAAACATCAGATAAAAATTTCAATGTGGCTAAATTATAACACTTATTCCACTTATTATGGAAACTTGAACAAATAATTTCGTACAAAAGCTGAACAATTAATTCCTAAATGAATATTTATAGACATAATAATATTTAACGTTAACGTTATTCATAAATTCATTAAATGAATTCCTAGAATCGATCTATTCATTTAATTGTCAGGTACACTAGGAACTTTTTATTTTCATGATCACGTGATCTATGAACTTTTGTATTTCATTCAATGGTAATAACGAATTCAGGTAAGCGTATATTTTGAATATGTATAAAAAAAATGTCGTCGTACTTTATTATTTTATATGAACAAGAAAAAAATTTTCATATTTTTAACATTTATTATAATTTAAAAAATATTTATATGTAAAATAAATGACATATGTATTACTTTTTATAAAATACTACGAGATACAGTAAAGAGATAATAACTGTTTTTGTACTGAACAATATTTTAAAAAATCAATTGTAACTTTCCAACTGTCACAAATTTTGATTTTATTATCGTAATTTGACCAAAAAAATTATCTAATTGTAAAAATAGTTTTAAAGAAAAATTTGTTAATGGTTTAAATTTCATACTAAAATTCATACCTAACATTGTCAGAGAATATTGCATTATTTATACACGTTTTTGAGATATGTCGTCATTATCACGTATTTTTTATTAACATATTTTAAAATAATCAATTAACCATCCTTCAAAAATAATCACAGCTTAATAAAATGTAAAAGATTAAATATTAAATGAAAAAATAAATATTAACAACATGATTTCTACAAAATAATTTGAATGATAATATAAAGAAAAACTGTTGAATTATTATTACAAAATAACTATAATTTTAAAAATAATCTGATGATGTAATACCGTTTTTCTCTTGATATTTTATATACTTTCGGCTTTCAAAACTGATTAAATTTGTATTTATGTTTTGGAACTCACCTGAAACAAAAAAGACAAATGGTAAATTAATGATATTTAAAAATTTATTAAACTGTTAAAACTCACGAATTATGTTTTGAGTATTATTGTATCTTGTATTTATATTTTAACTATACCAAAACTAAATTTGACACAGTGTTGTCAGACATATGTTACTGAAAGAAACTTTTGTTGGCACTGGTCTATGAATCCTATATTCGGGAATTCATCGAGCTTAAATTGAGGATTTTAAATTTTACAAGAAAAAATCCTTAAGTTTCTAGTAATTCATTTAAACAAATCGGCTCAAAGTTAAATCTTTCAATAAAATTTGCGTTATAGAAGTTCAACCATCAGATTTTGAGCAAAATCGGTCAACCTTAAAATATTAAAGGATAGAAGAAAATTCCAAATACAAAAACGTTTGTTTTATTAAAATCAAACAACTTTTGTTTTTGTTTTGAAAAAAACCTTTTCCCATATACTGAATTCGCCACAATTACAGCTTAAATACAGTTATTTAACACATTGAAATAATTTGTAATTAATGTAACATTGTGTTATCAAGAAATTCTTTCGCGATTCTACAGAGTCCCACCCATTACGACTTGTTTATATTATTGTTATCATTGCTCTTGTAAATTTTATTGGCTTTTATTATTTTTTCTTGAGTACACATTCTTCTTTATATATATATAAGTTAAAGCACTCTCATAAAATGTTTTCTTTATAACTAAATAAAAAAAAAAACAAAAAGTTTTCGAGTACTTACGAACAGTACATTTTATATTTGCTTAGTTAATTAACGAAAATTGGTTTTCAAAATATGATGATGATGAATGATTTGAAAAGTTTTTGAATATTCTGAAGTACTTTATCTCATATAAATATATTTATGGTAGAAACTTATTTGATGAAAACTTTTTGTTTAATACAGATTATATATCGGGAAATATTTGAAAATTTTCCAATTAATCGATTTTATTTTAGATAAAAAGCTTTTTTGTTTTATTCAGGTAATAAAATCATTAATGGATTTGTTTTTGAAACACTATAATTTAATCTAATTTATTAAGAAAAACTGGTGATTTATTTATTAACATACCTAATTTATTTAACATACTACACAATTTTATTTCACACTTTTAAAAGAGACTCTGTTTGTTTTTATTTATTTACTTTTTTTTATGAAAACTATTTTTCGTATTTGATTTTTTCGATCAAATAGACCAAATAATTCGTTTAGGTCTTAGAAACCACGTTTTACTTTGTCACAAGAAATTTATATTTTATTGGTAATATAGACTAATGATGAAATTTATAATTTGTTAGTGCAAAATTTATTTTAAATTTCAGGGTCCATTCATATAGAATTGACCTAAGGTAGGGTCGAAAGAACTGTGGAACAAAATTGAAAACAAAAATTTTTGTGTGATGAATTTCAGAAAAACTGATTAGTAGCAGAACAATTTAATTTTTCATAATTTTTAAGGATATCAATTATTGAAAATTTCTTGGCAAAAAAATCGTTAAACCTTAAAAAACATAAGTTTTATTTTTTATTTTTGTGTGTGAAATTTGAATACTACAAATAGATGACGTGATAATGATTTAAAAATGTATTATTATTTAACAATTTAATTTTGTTTTATAAAATTACATAATAGAAAATAAATTTAATTATTATCTGTTTACGTATAATATTTTTATTTTTTAAATAATGGTTTACTAACCAATTATTCTTTTTTTTTTTAACTAGCTTATTTAGTGCTCAGAAAAGTGTTTTTGCAGTATTTTATACAAACTGACACATTTTGTAAATAAAATAAAATATGAATTTAAATATAAATACCAAGTTAAAAACTAAATAACTACGATATATACCACCGCACAATATGCAATTTTAAAAACATTTATAAAACTAAAAATAATTTCAAACATAAAGTCATATTATTATTATTATTATTATTTACATTTTACCTACTTCATATTATGCTTTGGATTGTTGCCAACGTATTTAGGTATTATGTATATGTTGTATATATGTAGGTATGTAGAAATATTATTATTAAATACCATTATTTAATTTTATTTTTAAAATTATTTATTATTATTTAATATTATTTTATTTTGAATAAGACCGAATCAAAATGAAAACTAATCTATAAATCATTGCAATATATTAAATTTGAAAATATATCAAATTTATTATAAATATTTAGTAGTAGTAACGGTCGAAAGACAGCCTCTTAAATCCTTCCATAGCCTTTTTAACCGACCCTAGTCAACATTTATTATCATCTTATACCACTTTCTTAAGCACCTGGTGCATTTCCTGCAGCTAATAGATTCCTTGCCAACCTTTTAATCTGTTTTACTAAGAACAGGATAGAACTACATTTTTTATGTTTAATCTGCAATCTCCCATTTCGTCCGAATAGTCAATCTGGATCTGCTTAGACATCCCGCTACAAACATATCACTCTGCTCGTTTCAGATCAAACAGACTGTGCCATGGTCCAACCTGATGATCGATAGATTTCTCTTACGTCCGTAGTAAACAGTAAGGATCCTGACTAGGATGCTTATGTCTTTCTGGTTTTTATATGACAATGATAATTACCTAAAAAATTCCTTGGAGCTTGCTGATCATCTTCAGTATGACATGACTATTATTTTAATCTCTATGCTTCCAAGTTTTCTGTTTTCTGTGTAGAGGTTATGTAAGGTTGAAAGGCTATGAAACTGGAAGGTCTCAGTCTCAATGCCCTATACGTTACTTAAAGAAACTGAATAATACTCCTTCATGCGAGAACTTGCACTAAATATAAGCATCCGTTTATTTCATTTCCAACACCTAACTACACTAAAATGGAAAATTTGATATCTGATGTATATCCCAGAATTTAAGAAATATAATAATAATACTCCGATTCGCTGTATCGTTGGATATGCCTGTGTATAATAGAATATCCGCTCAATACATACTTTCACTTATATTACCACAGATGGTCCTAGTGCATAAGCTCCTGTTCACGAAATGGGCCCCATTAAAAACCTAAACAAAAGCATAAACGTACCAACGTCTAAAACTTCGAAAACTAAATGCAACACTGTACTTATCCCACACAACAGTTACATTGTATTTTAAAATATAATTTCAAATAACATGTCACGATATAACTCTAAACATACACCTACCGTTGCTAGTTAAGTACTACGCTAAACGAATACAACTACCAATATTGTTATTATTTCGATAACAATAATGAAAACAATAACAAATGCTAGGTAGTAGTACTCTATGATTTAGTAAAATGCATATTAGTTATTTTAATTTATTAGATGTAAATATTACTACAAGGTATACATAGTAGAGACAACATAATACTTATGAACGTACCTGAATACTGTTATTATAAAATAAATATGAGTAACTATATCAAATGCATATTAATAGTAGTATAGGGTTTATTCGTACACAATAAAGTACATTTTTGAAAATTTTTTATGGCGGCATAGTCAAAATCTATTAATTATAACGAATGGTGGTACATTGAAGTATAACATTTGAAGAATATTGTGTAAACATGAAGAAATATTAAAAATACGGGTATGTTAGCAAATATTCGAAAGCATCCCAGAAAAAAAGTAGAATGGCAGTGCCCCTCATAATTCGAAGTTTTTTTAAAAGTAATTTTTTAAAGTATTCAAAATTTCAAAAAGGATCGGTACTGTACTTTTGCACTTATGGAGATTATTAAAATTTTGGAATGCAATGAAAACGTTCATTAGCAAGTTACCTCGCACTGAATCATCGATTCAAGGACCATAAAGAAATTTACAATTTATCATCCATGATGCTTGAAGCTTCTTTTTGACGAATCTTGCCTTCTTCTATTTTTCAGTTTTCGCTCGGCATATACGAGAACTAACTACTTCGGTCGACTTGAAATTTGGACACAATATTCTGAATATTATGAATTCAATTATAAAAAAATAAAAATTTTAAAACCCTACCGTCCCGTTAAGGAAGTAACTACTTTTATTCATAAGTTATTATTATAGTTAATAGCTTTGTTTATTATTAAATGCAGAAGGTGAATGATATCATCTAGTAAGCTAAAATAATCATAAGAAAATAGATGGAATAATCACAAGAAAAGAGGTTCGGTGAATCGTTTAAAACTAATTTTAATACTATTCAGTACTTGTGACCTCTGGTTTTCCGAGTGTTTTTTGTTAATAAAGTTGTTCAATCAGTAGATAAGCTTTAAGTATTGTTTTTTTTTCTCTTTCAAATTAAGATAATTTTACATGAGTTTGAAAAGGAAAAAAAAATTTTCAGTTATAGTAAGAAGAATCAGTTCATCAAAATTGGATAAAAAATGCATTGGAAATACGAAGGATGTAATGAATATATAAGTTTAGATATGGATCCGAATGTCGATATTTGAGTAATATTATATCGGTTTCGGATAGGGTTACGGGTATGAAATTATTTTTGAGTATCCGGTGTTTGGGGATAGTTTCGGTAATGGATTTTCAATTTTAATTGAATTGTGTGGATGAAAATTACAAAGGCGACAGTTTCGGTTATAGATATTAAATTTTTAAGGAATTGTGTGAAAATAAAATACATATAGGTAATGATTTATCATAGTTTAAATCTCTATATTTACTGACGCTAATGAATCCAAGTCTCTACATTTGGTTAAGCTTTTTCCATATTTACAAACCGATTTATTTAAGAGAAACCCAACTTTTTTATTCTAGAATTTTCTATATCTGTTCAATTTTTTTTTTAAATAATCGAAGTTTTAATATCATAATTTTTTATTGTGCTTTTTTTGTCTATTGAAAACATCACCATAACTCATATTCATCTTAAAAGCGATTACAACGCATTGATTTCTGACTAAAGTAATATTGAATTTGACAACCATTCTGTTATAGTATTTACAAACTTAATCAGATAAACTAAACTACTATTTCTTGAAGACATGTTTTGTGCAGAATAAACTCAATACTAGACAATCACAATAATAGACATGAAGATCTATCAAGATCGAAATTTGGATTATTGATTGATCTATTTACATTACCTACACGGAAGTAAAATTTAAAAAATAAACCAGTTTTTTGTTTTCTTTTGCAAATAAAGACACTTAAATATTAAAAAACGATATAAATTAAAGTAGATCAATCAATATCATAAATAAATGATTGTACTTTCAATTGAATATTGATAAATTAAGTAATATTAATGACATTTGAATAGACAACGTGTATAAGCAAGCTAGATTATTAATTGGCCAATGTTATGTCCAATCATTTCTCTAATAAATAAACCCATCATCATTTCAAAACCAAATACTTAATTACTTTCAATGGTAATTACGGTTTATTTATTTTTTTCATAAAAGAGAAATTAAATTTCATTTCACTTATATAGTTAAAGTAGACCAGATATTATGGGCACTGGTATTTCAAAGTTAATTGATTAAAATCTGTTAAAATTCCGTTCAACCGTTGCAGATTCACTCCTTTTTTGGATTTTTTTAAAATAAAATGTATTGATCCACAGATAACTCACAAACAAGATTTCTTCTTGTACATTTCTAATATTTTTATAGCTCTCTTTATCTTCATTTCTATTTTTAATTGACATATTAAACACGATTCATTCAGGACCGAGCTCTACAACTTTATCCTTTAATTCATGGAACATTGCGAAAAGATGTTCGTACAGGTCATCCAGTAATTATAAACATTTCAAGTAATGATATACAAGATATGCAAACATTTGTCACTGTTAGTTGAACTTTTTCGGAATTAACTTTTATACACATGAGTGTACCTCAAATGTAACTTAACATGTTTTTAATTTATAATTTCTGTTAATCTTTTGTATTTTTCAATAACATTTTGTCTTATAATGTATACAGTTTGCCTGATGAATTTGTGAAATACAACGAAACGTTGCAGAATTTGAAAATAGAGCACTTGAAGTTCCTGAAAATTATAGCGATTAAGTTTTTTAATTTTTATTATTTTTATTAATCGTTTCATTAATATACGAATGAATAATTATTCATTTATTATAATTAATCATTAGGTTTTATTTTATTTTTCACTTCAACTTCAAATTCCTTTGTTTTATGCGTTTCACCTCAAGTGAAATTTTAAATTTTAATGTCATTATAAAGTTTCATCCTTTTACAGCGCCCATACCATCTAGTACAATAATTCAGTAGAGCTGCTGTATGAACTAAATTAAATATTAACTGATAATTAATTTTTATAAATTAGAGCTGTTGTTGTTATGTGCTATGTTATTTTTTTTAATATCATTTACTTCGTAAAACTGCTTTTGCTTCTTTTCTTGCTGCTATTTGCTCATCAACAAAACCAGTTCATCTGATATTTTATTTATTTACTCTTTTTTAAACCTTATTTTTTGTTTTATATAATTCAATCTCATAAATATAATTCAACCTCTTACTTACACTGATATACGTGTTGATATATCTTATTCACTCTGTTTTCATGTAATTTACTTTAAATTTCACAGTGGCTTTAATAAGGTAACTACAATGTCAACTCGAAAACTTGAATCATTATTCCCAATATACTTTTACATTTCGAAGATCGACAATTTATATTCAAATTATAAATTATGACAATGTTGGATTTGTATCAATCGTTATAGTACTAAATCATTATGGTACAAACTGAATCATACATAAGTTTATTTTCGTTGATTTCACAAATCAAATGTTCTAGAAGTCTGTAGATTGCACATTATTTTATATTGGAAATCTACCTCCATTTATAAACAGGAATAAATAACTTATTACTGTATTTATGTATACTAAAACAATATTACTTACAGTATTTCCTACCTTATTATAACAATTTTCAACGCAACAATCATAGTTGAATTATTACTAATTTTTGTTTTAAAGTTACAATTTATATTCCGCGAAATCAATTCTATTTTCTTTAGTAAAAAAGTTTTATTGTTTCTGTAACTCGGAGTGCTTCGATTGATTTTGTTTTCATTTTCATAAACATCAAACGGCGTGGATAGTAATCGAAATGTATTATTAAAAACAAGGAATAAGCAATTGTGAGATCAAGGGGTGATAGACTAACGAAACTTTGAAAGTTGAGTAAAAAATCAATTTAATCTTTACGTATCAATTGCTCATAATATTGACCAGTTTGTTTATTTAAATATTGCTGTATTTCAAACTTGTAAAATATTGTTTAAACACAGCCTTTACGAAACGAAATAAATTCAAGAATTAATAAAATTATTTCAAGAAATTTTCTTGTTACATAGAGATATTTCTATTGATACAATTTGTTAAGACAATTTTAATGAAGTTTGTATTTAATTCTTTAATTAAGGTCTTAATTCTTTTAGTTAAAATTAAAAATTCATTTTTGAAAACTTTCAAACAATTAAAATTTTGCACTGTTAAACTAAAATATAATATTTTATAAGAGAGATGTGTTTATAATTGCTGTGATTATTTATAAGTGAGGATATAAAAATTTTGTAACTATTTACATGATTTAATTAAGAATAATTAAACTAGCTGAATTAAAACTGCCAATGCATGCTAATACATTTAAACAGGTACAAAAATATTTCCTGCTTATAATTAAAGACACTGTACAATTTAAATTTTATACACCTTTAAACCAATTTCTGTACCATACTTTATTTTTAAAGAAATAATTATGATAAGTAAACTCAATATTTTATAAATTATGAAATTATATTTTAATTTGAGTACACAGTTTTATTATAATCGCTGTAGGGATACTTTTGATTCGAAAATCGTATAAAAAGTAAAGAAGCACACAAATATGAATATATAAAATATCATTTTATTATTGAATACGTAATAATAAAACGATATTTTAAAATTTATTTTTGGTTCATTGAGCAAACTCATATTTTATATGATATTCAACCTAATGTCAAAATCATAAAAATAATATAAAAAAAAAATTATATCTTTAGGTACTTTTCACAAACATATGATTAACATCACGAATATAAGACTGGAATTTATTTGCTCTTTAATTTATGCTTAAAATGTATATTTTAATAATTTTAAACTTTGGCACTTCTTTTACTTTGTCTCGAATAGAGTATATTATGTTTAAGTCAAAACGCAAGCAAATATTGACCGTACTAAAAACATTTTAGTACATGTGTTCATCGATTATCTTGTTAATTCATTTTCCTGTTTCCAGTAATCCGTCATCAAGATAACTTAAAATAGAGATAGCGAGCTGAAATTTTGGTGGCGTATTATGGACCTAGTGGGTGAGTTTAAATTCGTGAATGAGCAAAATGCGTCCATTGAGTTCAAAGGATCCACTACCCAAACAATTAACTCTCTTTTAGTTGCTAAATTTACTTGTTTTATTACTAACATTAAAAGATAGTTATAAGAAATTCAGATAATTTCTGTCTTTTAAAATTTTAAATTATGTTTCTCACAAAATAAATAGTAACAGCCGCGTCCTGCATAATATAATAATTATTCAATCATTTATCATTTTTTAATAAAAAGGAGTATGAAGGGGTAAAAAACAGTCCATATATATATATATATATATATATATATATATATATATATATATATATATATATATATATATATATACGAACAATTTTCGATTACATGAAAAAACTTGAAAATTATAGACATTCCTACTTTAATTATTTTAGAAAGAAGATAGGAATCAACAAATCGAAAAACTATTTTACCTTTTCGTTAATATGCAAGTTTATTTTCCATAATTTTACTTAGACAAAGCTCTAAAATTGAGCATAAACGCATATATTCTAATATTAAACGCGCAATTTGCTGCATTAACTTTTGAACGATCGGAAAAGGCAACATCGAAAAACTATCAAAATATGTATTAAGTAGCTCCGCTTGAAAAAGTGTCAAACAAAATTAAATGAGATTTGAATTATTAATGCTTGTATTAAAAAATTTTTCGGAGTTTTTCCCAAAAATGACTATAATCAAAATTTGGCAAACCAAATTTGACGAAAAATAAATAAATTATCATGAATTTTCATCTGCTTTCAGAGTTTTGATTTGTTTATGTTGGTGTTTCCGGAAGAATACTCTCAAATCCATGTTTACCGATTTAAGCAGATAATATATTATCAAATTACTGCATATTCTTAAAAAGGTTTCACTGTTTACGTACCCCATTTATACAATTCTCTGTTAAACAGAAAGGATATCTTTACATCTTTTTAATTTGTTTTTATATATTTATATAAATTTCGTATATATTTTTTAGCTTGAAACAATAAATCTTCTCACTTCAGATGTTTTATTTTCAAGGAATAAGACAGCCAAAAAAAATGAAAGTAAATATATAGAAACAGTTGAGAAAGAGAGAAACAGCAACAAGGAGCATACAACAAAAGATAAAGGAGAAAATTTTTCGTGGTAGCTTAGAAAAATAACATAAACATGCAACAACAATACATTCACTTATACTTTGCGCTTGCCACTGTTGTGAATGGAAACAAAAATGGGTTTGTATAAAGTTTTGTACCATGTTGATTTTATTTTCAAAATGAAAACATTTATTATCATTGGAGATGGCCATGACATGTTACACAGTAAATGTATCTTCGTATTTCAATTTTATAACTACATGTGATATTCTTTTCCTTTAAGGAAAGTAATCTAAATATTGAAGATGGAATTTAGTATCAAAGAAGAACTGTTATATATACTTACTAAATCACACTTCAAAACATTAATCATCAAAATTATTGAAGATAATAATGAAATCTTGGTAGATTTTATAGAATTACACAATAATTTAATTCTATGCATAACAAAAATTAATATTACAGGTGGTTTTGATACGTGTTATTTGCTGACATACATTACAATAAAACACAAATTTAATTAATATATTCTATAAAATGAAAAATAATGATTAACATTAAAATATTTTTCATCAATTTCAACGAGCAAACAAGACAACATGACTATTTATAAAAATTATTGCGTTTACGCATAGAAAAAGAATTTAAAAGCCCCGATTTGTTCGGTATATATTGGAAATCAGTCAAAAGTTCTATTAATATTATTTAAAATGTTTTCTTTGAAACAAGTTTGTAGGTTTGAAAATTATATATTTTTATTCTTTCAACATTTCACAAACTTCTTGAAGTGGTATTTTACTATTTACAATGACTATATAATATGGTAAAACATTTTTATCAAAAAATTTATGTTTTTCTTATAATAAATTTTCATAAACGAGACAATCTTATATCACTACTGAATACAGAAAGGATATTTGGGAAATCATAAAATATTATGTAGATTTTCGTATCAAATAAAACTTATGAAAAATTTGTATTTAATACCCGAAAATTATGTGAAATTTTTAAATAAATACATTTTAAAAGTATTCAAAACTTATAAAAAACTTAAATTACACAAAGAATGACTTTTAAATAAGGTCATTCATTTAATTTGGTTACGATTAAATTTTGTCAATTCTTAAACCAGGTGGCAGCACAGATTTTATCAAATAAATTGTGGAGAAACTCTAATTCAATTACGTAGAAACTATCGACGATTTATCTAAATAAGACTTTTGAAAAACTGGACTCTCGACATAACATTACATTTTTTAAATTACATTTCTGTCCGTCCAGTCCTAAAAAGTCACGATTTGTAAAGTCGCGATGTTATTTTAATCTGAAAAGTCCATTTTTCCACGGAGAATGGTTGAATTTCTTTATCAATTTTTCAAAAAGTTTCAAATTTCAAAACAAAATACGTGTGTTTTTATTTAATATATATTTTTTAAGTTAAATAAAATGTTATTTAATTTTTTATCTTTAAACAAAACTTTTTATATAAAGTTTACACAATAAGTACTATAGATGTTTCTACAATTGTTTTAAAGCAATCCTAGGAGAGTGTAGCTATACGTACAATCACCATATACAGAAGCACTACACGTTAAAGCCTATATATTACCAGCATCTTCATGGTATTACTACATTGGTCATAAAAAAAGTTTTCATCCATAGGGATTGAAACGTTATACGACTTTATCTAATGGTACTGTGATTATTAACAATAGAGAGTTATATAAAGTTTAGTACGGCTAAATGTTACATTTTACTAGTTTCTTTTTTATATTTAACAATTATTTTAACCGGTTTTTATTTTACTTCTTAAAAGAAAATTATGCCTTCAATTCGAAAAGAGGAAACGAAATTTCTATAATTGACTAAATTTTCGGATGTAAAATGACTTCTGAAGCTAATTTTATCCAAAATAAAATAGTGGCAAAGAATAATGTCGTGATATAGTAACTCAACATTTCATAGTTTTCATTTGATTGGAAAATATTAAGTCATTTATATAAGTTCTATAAATGAGACCATCGATTTTTCTATAATTAACCATCATACCACTTTGTGTATAAATCTAATTGAAAGATAGTATCGATTGAAAACGGTTAGACGAGTCCAGGAAATTGAATCCAGGATCTTTCTTTGGCTAGTCGGTTACAACGCTATCATCTGTATACCAGAGATTTTCAACTGCGGACTACGAACAAAAATGTAATGAATGTAGTTTACACAAAACCTTTACAAATTATATACCTAAACCATCTTCACACTATCTATGGGTGAAAATCACTTGAAAATCCGTTCAGTAGTTTTTTAGTTTCTCGCGAAAAGGCAGACAAGAGAGAGAGATAGAGAGTTTTGAATTATTTGTGAGTACTTTAGAACTAATTGTAAAATATTTAATCTATCCCGAAGAATGTAATAAAAAATTCGCTGATCACTGAAGCTTCAGTTCTTCACAAACTTGAAAATTTATATAGGAATTTGAACTATAATAAGATACGTCTACAAAAACATAAGCTACTCGCCTCTAATTTGGTGAAGGTTTCGTGACCAATTTTGGATATGTGTACGTATGTAACGATTTCAATTTTATAGTCAGATAATACATGGACTGAAAATTCCCAGGCATAACACATAGATGGTGCTAGTTTTATTGCAGTCACCTTTTTTCCAGTTAATACTAACCTTCAAAAGACAGCTGTTAAAATTTCAAGATATTCTATTCATTAGTTTGTGAGTTATTGTGCTAAGAGTGACGCTACTTTTGTTATTTTCAAAACCATGGATCAAAAACAATTTCGTGTTTTAATTTTACACTGCTTCTAGGTGGGAAAAAATACCGTTCAAGCGAAGCAATGGCTTGAAAAGTGTTATGGGGACTCCGCTCCATCAGAAACAACAATAAAACGTTGGTTTTCTGACTTCAAACGTGGTCGGAGAGACACCGATGATGCATAACGCAGTGGACGTCCAAATGAGGCGGTAACATCAGAAAACATAAAAAAAATCCACAAAATCGTTTTGAATGATCGTAAAGTGAAACTGCGTGAGTTAGCTGACATCGTAAAGATATCAAAAGAACGTGTTGGCTTCATATTGCATGAGCATTTGACTATGCTCTGTTCAAAGTGGGTGCCGCGTTTGCTCACTGTTGAACCAAAAACGAGAACGTGTTGATGATTCTGAGCTGTGTTTGGCCATGTTAAAACGTAACAAACCGGAATTTTTTCGCCAGATTTGGCTGCCAGCGACTACTGCCTGTTCGCAGACCTGAAAAAAATGCTTGCTGGTAAGAAATTTCGCACAAATGAAGAGGTTATCGCTGAAACTGAGGCCTATTTTGAGGCAAAAGGTAAATCGTTCTAGAAAAATGGTATTGAAATGTAAGACCGGCGCTGGAATGATTGCGTTGCTCTGGATGGAGATTACGTTGATGAATAAAGCTAATTTTGAATCAAAAAAACTGTGTTTTCTTTGTTATGCCCGTGACCATTCAGTCCATGTGTTATATCTAACTAAAAATTTATTATTAGATAACATATAAGACTTACAAGGATATTTCACGATGTTTCAATTTTCGCTACCAGCTATCTGATTATTATTATTAAAATATTTGCTTAGGAATATTTTAGAAAATTAAATCGAATCAGTTTTACACTAATTTAGTATAATAAATTTTATAATAGTTTATTCAAAGTTTCCAATTTGTGAAATGATTAAAACAAAAATTTTTAAATCTGTAAATATAATTAATCAATAATAACAAATAATTTACTGAATCTAAAAGTTATTGATCTGTTAACTAAAGGCTATATTTACACAAGTTATTTCTGTGCAATCATGATCATTGTCTTTGTTTATACTTTTGTTTGCCTGCTGTCTTAATTAAAATTTTATAAGGAAAAATTATTTCATTTTGTTATTTTTAATAATCATAAATCGTGTTGTTTGTTACTAAATGATTTTTTTTATTTAATTAAATAAAAATAATTTTTATTTATGAGATTTAATCATTATTTTTATAATTATATACGTTTTCACGGATGTTAGAAGAATGTAATATCTGATGATTTATTGGTTTAAATGATATTTATCTTAATTAGTTATTGTAAATATCAGAAATTTAAAATTATAATTGTTAACTACCACGTTGGATTCCGGGGTTAAATCTTAAATACTTCAAATTTTACCTTTAATTAAATAGATAATTTGTTTTAGATTGAAAAATTCATTAAATTTAATACTCTGATTTAATTTCTATGTAAGTTATAAAATTCGTTTATATTTTTACTTGTGGATAAAATCTACTGTCAACAATTAACATAATATTTTATTATCATTCTTACATTAATTACAATTTTATGGTCGCTAATCACAAATTATGAATTAAAATATCAAGATAATGAAATAAAATGCGTTTTATCTTGGAATAAATTTATTGTCTAAAATAAAATGCATGTAAATAATAAACAATACAATGTAGCTTTTGCATTTCTACGGAAACCCCTTAAAAATCGTAACAACAAAAATATTGCTATTTTACATTTTTATAAGTTATTAAAGTTTAAGAATCTGAAAACTTTTTTTACAAGTGGATGACTAGTTTTTGATATTTCGCTTGAAATATGTCCGTTATATTGATCATCGGGACAAATTTCGGGCGATACAATATTTTAAGATTAGGTTCACCTTGAACTACTCTTATAAACAAATTTTATCGAAATGAATACAAAAAAAGATCTGAAACCTTAATAAAAAATAAAAATAAAATACTAAAATATATAATAATTAGAACAAGAAGGAAATTAATTTTGCAAAAAAAAAAAAAAGAAGATTTAAAATTAATTAAGTGTAGAGATATTTATTAAACATAAATTAAATTTATAAAATCATCAGTTCAAATGAAAAAATAACAAAATACAACATTTGAAATAAAATAATATCTAAAGTAAATACTAATAATATGTAATTATTATTATAATAATATTTTAAAATTGTTAATCATTCGACTATAAATAATTAATTAAAATGCCTATTAATAATAATAATTACTTATTAATAACAATTATTAAGAAATATTTCATAGTTACTGATTCTAAATGTGGGTTCTCCATATCTACCTTCTTCAGAAGTGTTAAACTTCCTTGTTATACAAATGACATTTTAAGTATATGTATATATATATATATATATATATATATATATATATATATATATATATATATATATATATATATATATATATATATATATATATATATATATATATATAGATATATATATATATATATATATATATATATATATATATATATATATATTCAGAATGGCGTAATAGAATGTCAGATCTAATTGTAGAGATTAAAAGTGATTAAAAAGTGAAAAATTAAAATTTCGAAAAAACATCGACAACATTACCTACAGAAAGCGAAAAATAACGTTTTTCACTTTAAAGAGTTCTCAAACAGTAAAATTATAAAATTTTGAAAAAATATTGATGACGTTACCTAGAGAAAGCAATCTAGAACTTCAAATGTTCCAGGACCGAGTTATGAGTGGCACCGCAATTCTACTTTTTTCTGGGATGCTTCCGAATAATTACTGCCATTGTCGTCTTATTTATATGTCTTCTTGAACATTTGCATTTGGATGAATTTACCCTACACCCCCGTTAAGGTATGCCCTTGATGGACAACCAGATGAACAGGTGGAAATAAAAGAATCAGTTGGTTTTATAAAAACGTTTGAAAACTTTTATCAATACATATAATATAAAACAAAATGGGAAGTACACTACCTAATATTCCAAATATATAAATGTTCAATTCAAATAACATTTTACAGCCATAGTTTCACTAATTCCGATACATTTTGTTGAAACTTCTCGTAGAAATATACGAAATAACACAATGGAACATTTAACCCCTTGCGTATACATTTAAATTTATTTATATTTATATATCTGGATCTCAAAGAATCTTTTATATCAGTGTTTTGTTTAAATCAGATATTTATTGTATTCATTGTATGACGTTACCTTTATACAAAATATACATATGTTTCTACATATTTGTTAGAATATATCTTTGCTAGTTAATCTTCATATGTAAGAAACGAATTACAGTAAAAGCCAAATATCAATATTATAAAAGAGACCTCTAGTATTTATCGAATAAATTTCAATTTTTTTGCCCCAATTTCCTAACGGTTGGCAAACCATCACCAAATTAGCAACGAATAACTTCTCCTCGGATAATTATTACAATTAGCTTATTCATAGTGATGATGACTACTGTGTAGTTAAAATACATATTTATAATAAAAAAAAACTTAAAGAAACACACATACGCACAAATTTTATATCTATCAAATTAGTCATCTTGAATCATTCCTTCTTTAAATGTCGCCCACGATTTTAATATTTTTATTTAAATATTGCCAAAAATATTTGACATTATTCATCAGTTTTGATCAAAAATAAAATCGTTCCGTAAATACGAGCTTCAGTGCTAGTGGTCCTTATAAATACGTGTGTATCTCGAAAAATGAATTAAATATATATGCCGGAAATTGAAAAAAAATAATCGAAATTTTGAAAATTCTAACTGCGTATAATCCTTTAATCTAAGTTTTATATTCGTCAATATACAAGGTAACCCACTTTAATCGAAGGAACCAAATTTCTTCTTTCTTTACGTGGTACGCAAAAACGGTTCAGATAAAAGTTGTTCAGGATAAAAAGGATAGCCTATCCATGCAATTTGTTTTGACTTTGAGATAAAAATTCAAGGTAATTAAAAATTAAAGGTCAGAGTAGTTTTTTTTAAATAGAAAGTTACTTCGAAGTCCGGATTCAAAATGAACGGGAAATTTTATATCCCAAAAATGAAATAACAAAAGCTTCTCAATGAAGGTATAAATGTTGGACGATCCTCATAGCATCTCCAACACAGCAGCTCTAAAAAATAAGCATTAAATCCCAGACAAGAGAGTTCCTCTTCCCCACCCCTTGAAGCATACCACGCATAGAAATTGAGGATTTTGGATCCATTGATTAAAATGGGTTACCTTGTATATGTAAACCCATATACAACGATACTAAACTATCTACATCTTATTAAATAACATGTAATCAATTATAAATAATATAAACACACAACCTGTAGGTACCTGTTTAATTACTTAAAATGTTATTTATTTCTTCATTAAAACAACGTATCTATAATATTTGTTTGTTTGTGCTTATTATTATATCCTATTCAATTGTGCAAAATTTTAATTAACATTGTATTTTGTAATGATTTTGTATTTGTACTCAAATATGTGTGAGTTTTTGATATTATCTTATTATTTTTATTCTAATTAAATCATTAATAAAATAAACGAATCTGAAATGAACTCATTAATAAACTGAAACTCATTAATAAATTCTAATTAAATTATTAAGATAACAAATAGGGTACTTTGAGATAACATCCTTTATTTACAAAAACCAAAAGTAATTATAAGCATGAAATTTTCTTATTCTATATATTAATTTTTTCAAATGCCCAGACTATTCTTCTTTGATGATAAAATAGAGCAAAGAATCAAAGGTTCTTTAAAAGATTTGAATATCACAAAGGTGAAAATAAAGTACACAAAATTTTGTGCTTTGATACTCAAAAATTATATTAGAATATTCTTAAAAAATAAATTTCTTAGAAATTATTAATAGCATTGACAATTTTAGCTGTCTTTTGTAATTTATCCTTTTCTTGACAATACAAAACTTTTTGCCTCTTAGCAAAAAGTTCTACGAAACTAATTTAAAAAAATTGGTATTAGCATAAAAAGTTTACTATGACCAAAGAAAAACTGTCAAAAAATCAAATTTCACCACATTCCTTGTAACATCTCACCGGTTAACTTTAAATAATAATTATGTGCTCATTGTTATTGAAGATAAAAGAAAAGACGTTTTTTAGTGCTGTTTATAAATTAAGGTCATGAATGGCAAAGATAAATAGGTAAAATTCAAAAACAATATAAAATATCAGATTTTGTGTTTTATAAGATTACAATCGTAAATATTTCAATCGTAAAAACAACACCAAAAAGTACAAATTTTGTGTCTTAGAACATTCAAATAGTAGATATATCTAGTATTCAACAATTTTGTTCACAATAAATACAACATTCGTTCCGCTTTTTATTCATTTATCTTATTGAACTTAAGTGTTGGCCATAATCTAAAGAAAACTACGCACAACAGTTGCCACTTTAACAACTGAGTCATTCGAGTCCGCTCGCTGTCATACATTGGGAAACAAAGTTGTATTGACACTTGTTAGACCCATTAATATAATGACGATCAAAGTCCCTTCATAGAATAATTAAGTACAGTCATGAGTGCAAATTTTCTTGTTTACCCATACATGCCGTATTCAATATTATTCTTAAATTAGCATAAGTTAATTTCTATGACATTACTCCGTCGATCGAGTCAGCATGCCAATATCAATTGAGAAATAAAGTTGTACTGTTAGTAGGTAGACCCAAACATTTAGATAACAACGATTAAAGATCAATCATAGAATAGTAATGAAAATTTTTAATGGAAAATTTTCTTATTTACTTACATACCATATTCAATATTATTCGTAAAATATCATACGCTAATATCAAGGACAATAATGCCAAAGACCTCACAAACATTATTTATTATTCAATAATAAGATTAAATATCCAAAATAAACAAACTATTCATACAGTCAACTAAGAATAAGATAAAAGATTACTATTATACCGATCGCCGCCATATGTGATTTAAATTTTTTTTTTTTTTTTTTGTTATTTCCTTTCGAGTTCTTATTATATATATAATATATATTATCTTCATAAATAGTTTTTTTTTATATAATTTAATATATATAATATAATTTAAACAAACAAAATCATATGGGCAAATATTATGTATCTATTATATTTGATGGTATTAAATGTATTTAAAAATATAAAAATACGTGATTTTTCTATAACATCAACGACTTTAGTGGAAAAAAAAACATCTCTGTGGATTTCAAATAAAAAATAATAATACACGAATATAATAGAAAAAAATTCTTGATGATCCCATTATTATGATTCATATTATGTATAATAATATTTTTTTATGGAGTTAACCGACATTCGACAGACAATACATTGTTGTTTCATATAAATTTTTAATAAAAAAAAAGTATATTTTAAAAATGAAAGTATGTAATATGGAAAGATATTATTGGGGTTGAATCAAACATCGATAATCGGAAAAAAAAATCTGGATATGAAACGTATATACATTTATTTTCCAAATTTTGTAAATTGTAAATTGACAAAATGTAATGAAATTTTTGAGTTGAATTTCAAAAAAATCATTATTTGGTCTCGTATACTTTATAACAGGAATCTCTGGTCTGATTACAAAACTTATTAACTGTGTGTGGTTTAGGTAGTACATTAATAAATATATAAAAATATGGGCCATCCTCCCCCAAGATTCGTTATTTTTCAAATTTTGGTAATTGTACACTCCCCCCCCCAAATTCCCCTTCTTAGGAAACGGATGACAAAAAATCTCATAGTGCTCATACAAAATTTCAAGCATCTAAGCCAAGCGGTTGGAGCTTTTCTTTATAGAAAAGCTTTTTTATATGTAGAAAAGATATACATGTGCATACAAATATACATTCAATCCAGTTCAACTGTTCATTAAAAATTTAGTTACTTGGCATTATCGGATTTATAACAAATTTCAATCATATTTCAAGTGAGAATTTGTAAAATTTAGAATAATTTTTTCTTGTTGTTTCCTTTTTTATAGAAATATTTTCATCAAATAATAATTTTCTTGATATTTACAGAAAATGAACATCCACCTAAAATGGGACAGTTTGTATTCGAAAAAAAAATGAATAATGTAGATAATCAAAATATAATAATACAAATCAAAATATAAAAAAATTCAATTTAAATTTGTAAACAAAACTTTTAATAAATAAAAAGACGATGTAAACAAAATATTAACGTTTAAATCTAGAAGAAATACTGTATTCATTTATATGAATTAGAATAGTAAAGCTTGTATTATAGTATATAGTTTAAGTAATAAAACAAAAACTTATATGCTGCACAGACAACAAAGAACGTCTCTCAAATGATGCAAACAAACAAACTTATGTAGACAATTAAACAAACTTAACATATAAATAAAACTTCTATAATGTGTTTAGAAACAACATACTGAAATCTTCATTAGACCATAGTTGAAATGTAGAGCACATGTTAGTACTCTCAATTTGCGATTAAATGAGTTTTAAAGAAAATATTAAAAGTAAAGATTGTTATTTTGTCAATTTGACCAAAGTTTCTATTTAGATACGTTGTATAAGGCTTATTATACATATCTGAACTGCTTTTTATTATTAATATTGGTATAATACTTAAAATGCGTTGATATAATTTAGTTACTTTCTTAGGCTAAGAGTCCGTGAGACATTGGAAAAACGACGTTTTTGTATGGCTGTAATTTCTTAAAGTGATGAACCATAGTTTGCAAAGTCGAAAAACCCCGTTCTGGTTGGAATTATCCGTGCACGTTATCAGCTTTCATGCATTTAAGAAACGTGAGAATTGATTTGGGTCAAAATGGTATGAGTTATATTAAAAGTTACAAATAAAAATTGTAGAGCATAAAAGTTTACATAAAAAAGGTTCTTTGTTTTATTATGAAAAAAATAAAAACAAAACAAACAAAAAAAAAAAAAACCAGAAAAATAAAGTTATGGATCCGTTTTCCTCATTATAATTTTTCTTGATTTTACTAGTAGTAAAAGTATTATGATCGCGTCAAATCCAAAAAAGTAGTTTTTTAAAATTGGTCTCTTAGTGGGTGTGCGTGTGAACCAATATCGTATCGAATGCTCACGTGTGCCGCAACGTTAGGTTAAGATCGAGCTACCAGTTTGTCCTCTTTCTTAGTGATAATTTTTTTTTAATTAGTAAATTACTAAAAATTAAATTTATTCATAGAATATCTTGAGCTCTACCAATTGTATTTGAAACATTATCTGGAAAAAGTCAAAGGGAGAACATAATACACATTTGCTTGCGTACTCATAAAAAAATAGTGGCATTCTGAGAGTGCCAACAGAAGTGAAAACTGGCTTTCTATTGCTTAAAATTTATTATAATATTTTTATGTTAAATGTTTGTTTCATTCAAAATTAGTAAATGATAAGAAATAATTTGCAAATGTAAATAATAACTTTTGAATAAATATTAAAAAAATTTTTGTATGAATTTTTTTAGAATTCGAACTGAGGTTTGTTTAATACAAATACAACTATGTCAGGCTTAGGGCTCTTACTGCTATAAATCATATGTTATTTACATAGATAAAGTGGTGTCGTTAAAGTTTCGCTAGTTCAAATGCTTTTTTACCTCAAAAAATGTCAAACGATATTTGTTTGTTTTATTGAAAATTATAAAATGATATTAAATAATTAAAATTAATTTTTGGATAAACATGAAAAAATAAATAAAATTTAAATAAATACAGTAGAAATATGCTAGTCACTTCAAAAAAATTTAATATTTCTTAAAGAAGAATTTAATATTACTGTGGCTAGTCGAAGTAGATATTTTCTATTAAAAATACAAGAAAACTCGAGTAAAACGCAGGACAAAATTATGGCATAAAAGAATTTATCTCAACACATAAATTCACATAAAATCGAAGTTGTTATAATTAAATTGAAAGTTACGTATTATAAATATTTTATTTGTTTTGTTAATTAGTTCTCTAACAACATTTGATTCGGAATGAAATTTGAAGAGAACACACATATATAATTGATGTAATATATTGACTTCACAATATGTATACCGTGTACGTTGTTTAAATATACAAATAAAAATACAAAAAAAAAAAAAAAAAAAAGTATACAATCACTGATAATGGATTAATTTTGTTTATTTGATTATTTAGTCACGCATTTCAAAAATTAAATTAAAAACAGATACAAAAACAACATCAGAGTGTATTCTTTCTATAGCAATAAAAGATTAAATTTTTATTAATGTCAATATTTATTTTTATTTTTGTTATATTGTTCATATCCATTTATTTTCTTATTTCCTATTATTTATCTTCATGATTTTAATTATAAACATGAAAAAGATGTAATATTATTATTTGTATATTATTACAGCCTACAGCGATATTGGAAATTAGGTTTTATATCAAAAATGCCGACATAAAAGTTATAAAAAAAAAAAATATTTCAGTTATTGTATAAAAAGTACGGTTATTGATGCATAACAATCCACATGGTAAGTATTTTCCAAAGTTATATAAAAGAAAATTTATGGTTGTAAGTACCATCACAGTATCAAAAGGCTTAATAATATACTGAAATATGTCACGCCAATCGTCGTACACTTAAATCAAATTTTGTTTTTCAACCACAATTCGAATTGAGCATAGGAGGACATAAAGAATTTAAAAGAGAATCGAGGTCTTCCTATAAATTTTTTTGCGTATTTAGATAGGAAAATTATTTCCCTGACAATAAAGTTTTTAACGTTAACGATTTTTTGTGTGCTTCTATTATCTTCAAAAAATCATCGAAAAAACAGTAAATTTGGTTTTGCAACTTTTTATTTTCTTCGGGCGAGTAAAATCAAAGAAAGTATAGTATCACTAATTGTTAATGTCCGAGATATCACATGAAAACAATTCAAAATATCGGTCTGCCACTACGATTTTAAGCAACATCTGAAAAACTACGTATTCAATTATTAAATGGTTGTTATTTTGTGTTTTTTTTTTTTTACAATTTTTCAAGGAAATTCGATACAATTCTGATTATAGCCCAACTTATCAAAAATAACATCTCCACCTACATCTTAGTAACTAGTTATCCAATCATAAATTTAGCTATTATTGTGTTTTTTATACCTCAATTATTCACGAACCATGGGCACCATGTGAGAGAGAAAAGAAGCCCGTTGCAAATCGGTTCAATTTTTTATTCGATAAAAGCGATTGAATTTCGGAAAAAATTAGCTTTATTTCAGAAATATTGCGAACAATAACGCCTTAATTTTCCTGGTTTTATAAAATAAGCAGCCAAAACCAAATTAATTTTCGTGATTTATGAAATAACCAATTGTGTGACCAAATATAAATTTTGTGAAATATGGTAAATGGATTGAAACATTAACATTTTTATTTTTATTAGAAAACAAATTTAATTTAGAAATGGATGAAGTGGAAACGACAGTTCAGTATACTGTACAAAACTATAGTTATAGACAACTTGTCCATTTACATTGTACGCACACACTTGAATAATTTGTACTGATCTAATAATAACTTCATTTTCTACTCACAATATTATATTAAGGCTTAATACAATGAGCAAAAAGTTACAAAACGTTTTAGGTAAATTTAACGTTAATTATGGTTAATATTAACAATTGATTTTTATTTGCAGTTTTTATTTAATGACCTTTCTATAACAATAATAAAACTAAAACTGAACTTGATAATTCAAATAGCAATGAATCGGTAAGACCAGCTAAGACTGCCGTGAGTTTAAGAAAAAGCTACTTAAGGCTGTCCTCGATTCTAACTTCACCAGAAGGTACAAATTTACATCATAAGTTCATTAATATATACATATCTAACAACGGAACTAGATAAGACGCAATGGCAAATCTATAATAAATATAGTGTGCAGAGATGAAAGAGATCAAAGAGCAAGTAGGTTCACTGAAATTGCAATACCTCGAAAATAAATGCAAATGATTGAAGAAAATTATAATTAAATTGAACACGATATCGATTAAAATGACAATAGGCGATATCCGTTAAAATGTTTCATATTGGTGTCAAAAAAAATTATTTTTTAAGGTTTGTTCTGTTTTATATCTATATTTTCTTTTATATATAGAGTTTGGTAATTTGAAAAACTCCGCTTTAATGCGTTTTCTTGAAAACAATTTGTCTGTACTTTCAAAATGTAGTTTCAGCTATTATGAATACTCATCTATGATCACATACAGTTTTAGTTAGCGATCCATCAATGCACTAAGTGATCTAGATTCTAACAATTATGATATAATTAGAATCAGACTTCAAATAAACCAATTTGAACCTAAAATATAGGCTTATGTTATGGTACATTGTGTCTGGTGAAAGATCTGAAGCGTTTTGAAGGTTGATACTGACTAGTAGTAGAAGAGAAGAACAGTCATACCTGACGAGTAAGTCCTTTTAAACTTGTTTCACCAACTCCTCTTTGCACTTAGTCAATCGAAATAATTATATACCCAGCCTAAGCCGGACTAAGTTGGACTAAGGAAACGATCAAAGACTTATATTCAATTTATTTTTGATCAAATTTAAATTGCTTGATACATAATTTTCATTTCAATTTTTGTGTCAATTTTTTTTGATTGGCAGTATCTATATTTTGTTCTATGTTAAAAGCTAACACTTAGAAGTGTTCCAATACTATTCAATTTAAAAATGATTATTGCACATACAGACAATCTATTTTTATGTGGTGTACAGAAAGTGAAGTAAGCTGAACGAACGTATGTACGAACATACTAAATACTCCACCTCTACAACTAGACTAGGACTCTTCTCTAGCCGTTCCGTGGTGTATATAGAAGTAGAAGTACACTTATCCTAGATAATAATAATAATAATTATATATACAGGTCAATTGTATGTTGTATTGTGTAAATGTCTATGGGACTATACGGCTTGTGGTATATGAATGTATAGTCTAAGTAATATGGACGCAGCAATTTCAAAGATTAGGCTTTTTTCATAGAAGAAAGTTATTAAACATTATGTTTCACCCAGTTTTCTCGATGTATGTATATTGCATACAACTGGACTATTAAGTGGCACGTAAATCCAGTTTAAAAAATTCCGATTAACATAAATTTCGCCACTCAGATTAGTCAGAATCTACAATTTCTGATATAAGATGAATATTGAATAATGAATGCAAATACTTATTCCGTAATAACTTTATAATTAATTGGCTAAATTTTAAAGGAAATATTTGTAAAATTACTTCAGTAGACCATTTGCTTTTGTCTAGTTGCATTACCATAAGATTATTGTAGAAAAAGAATTGTAACCGAATTGATTTCAGAATGCTAACAACTATATCACCTACTCTAATAGGTTATACACCACCAATAGTGCAAAGATCTACCTTTCACATGTTATATAGGACAAGTAAGTGCCCACTCATGAGATGATATTATTAACTTTGTTATTATTGTTAAAGCATATTGTAATAGAACCTTTTTATTATACCATGTACATAACCTCATTTTTATTTTAATTAGATTGTAATAAAGAAATTGTACTGAAAGAGATTTAACACAATTTTATTTTTATACTCCAGATTATGTAGAATATGTGAGGGTATTTTATATTTAGTAACGCTAGAAATTATTGAAAATAAAAACAAAACTAGAGCATAGATTTTCCTAAAATTAACTTATTAATGGCGTATTCAAGACACGGAAAGTTAGCTGTATGGGGCGAATAGTGGTTCAAACATAGATACTCTTCTATATATTGGGTATATAAACAGTTAATTCTGTTAATTTTTTGTTATAAATATGTACATATAAAATCGAGACCATCGAAATCACTATTTTAATCCATATTTATTTTTAACTACCTACAACCAATTTAAAGTTACATTTATGATGAAACGACAGCCAATTACTTCGTGTACAAGCAACGACTGGCTAATCAATTACACACCCATTATTATTATTATCGACCAACAGCCGCTGCTGGAATTCGAACCCGCAGTCTCTCAGTTTAAGTAGTGAAACGTTTAATGGTTACAATGATTTTAACTGCTTGATAACTTTGCTGGTTATTAATAATAATTGATACACAACCAAAGTCCCATATTTATAATAAGAATTTAAAAAAAAAAAAAAGCTTACTTTATACAAATGTATAATTAAATCTAGTAAAATTCATACAAAGTTTACCTTTTCCACAGTCTTACCATTTTGTAGAAATAACGATAGAAATAGAAATAACAGTTTTCTGTTTTTTTTTTAAGAGAATAGTATATTATTATTATTGAAGGTTACACTTCATTGCACTTAATTCTTTCATTACTTATTTAAACTTTGGATAATTTTTAAAAATTGAAGAAATCTTTGGAAAATATCAGGGTTATCAGCAAGAGAGTCACTAAAAATTGATGGGGTTCTGTGATTTTGTCGTTCTAGGTCGTATTTTACACAATCTTTAGAAATGTACTTAATAGTAAGGTGTGTTGTGTATGTACAGTACTGGATATGCGGCGACTTAGAAAGTATATACTGATGTGCCATGCTAAAACGTTTGATTCTTATCCTTGAAAAAGTTGTTTCTGCTGTTTTTTTTGCTTGGATATACGTTTTCCAATTGGTGGATGTCACTAGAAGTAGCTTGTCATTGATATGTCAACATCGATTTGATTCTCTTCTTTATTAAGATTTTAAGATCATCATATGGAATAATTATAGCAATTTGTTGGTTTATTTTTGTAGCAGTTTTGGAAACTGTGTCTACTATTTTATTTCCATGAATGCCAACGTTGCTCTGAATCCAATATAAAATTTAGTTAAGGTATTTGTTAGCTGAAGATATTTGTTATTAGTTGATGGACCAATAACTTTAAACCAATAATAGAAAAATATTTAATTTTTGGCACAATACAAACACGATACATAAAATATATAATGAGAATTACTCAATTTTAATATATAGGTAGGTGCCCAAAACGTTTGTATGTTGTGTTTTAATAATATAGTATTTACCTTTATAACAATTTATTATTGATATACGTATTGTCCATACATACATACGCACATGCATGTATACATCATCGTATTCAAATTTATTTATTTGATATTTCATTTAATTAAAATGTTTTAAATTGATTATGTTCTAATATAAAATTTTAATTGATTTAGTAGAATTTCGAATACACTCAAATATAAATAAATAAATATTTTGCTAAATTTTAGTTGTTGTTTATCAATGTTTGATTGTATACTGAAAGTTCCAAAGTAAATTAGAAATTCCATAATGAGCCTATTATTTAAAAGGTATAAAAACAAGCAGTGTGGTGTTGTTGGACACCTAATAGGAACAAAATTCCTGACGCTATTCAACAAATATTATTTGTAATTATTATACTCGATATAGGTATACAATATAAAAAAGGAAATTTACAGGATTTTAAAGAAAATTCAAGGTTCTCTACTATTATTGTAGTGTACGATTTAAGGACCGAATTACACATATTCCCAAAAGTACTCGATATTTTCTTTTTTTTCCCTCGATTTTTTGTCTTAATTTAAATACATATTTCGATTACAAAGTAGTCATCATCAGTATGAATTAGCTAATCATAATAATTCTGCGAGGAGATGTCGCTTATTTGTTGATAGTTTGCACCGTAATCAAAATTCATTTTCTCGGTGAAAATGTAATTCGTACTGATGATGACTGCTTTGTAGTCAAAATACGTATTTTTAAAATTTTTGGGGAAAAAATCGTTATTTATTATCAAAAATAACTTAACTGTATTTATAAGTATTGACTATTCGCAATGATTTTAAGACCCAATATCTAAAATACCGGATCTTAATATCTACAAACAGAGGAAATATTTTTTACATACCCAGTACTTAATATGGATATACAAGTGTATATAAAGTATGTAACTCAAATGTATATTACATAGTACGGTTTTATATACTACTAATATATTTATAATTCCATGGCATGGTTTGAAAATTTAAGGTAATATTTATTTTATAACATTATATGATACTAAACTAAACTAAAACTTTAAATATTTTTAATTATTTATAAAGCAAAATTTATTTATTAATTTGATGAATTTTATAAAATTTGTAAGCTGTGACCTTTTAGACCAAGTGCTAATCATAAAAAGTATCGTAAAACTTTTGGTCAAAAATCTTTAGAACACAAAAATAGTCATACATAGAAGTGACGTCACCACTCAGAGATTACAGGCATTTTCATCAGTCTAGTTTTACATTTTTTTATGAAAAATAGCAAATCTGGTATCAGTTATCTACCGGATTTTCGAATCTTTCAACTGTTAGTTTTGGTTTTTAAATTAAGCTGTTGAATTTCTTGAAAATATTAGGGAAAAAACTATTATGGCACATGTTTCTTTTCCGATAAAGTTTATCCTTTAACCAACGGAATGCCTTTTTGAACGGTGGGCTATTTGCCTATTTGATGTAAATATTGCATGAATATTTTTCTATTATATTGTTTGGAATAAAATTGTATTCAACGTGACTTGAAATGAAGATCTAATATATAGTTATGTAACTGTCGTCCATCTTCATATTATAGGATAAATTAGACGTGTCAACATTTCTATTGTATCTTATAAAACCAACTTAAAAGCAGTCGCTTTTATTTAAAAATGGACCGAAGAAAAAATTTAGAATTTTTACTCAAAGAGAGTGATTCAAATAATCGATTTATGGTAATTTTAGCTAACATTTTTCTGCGATAATCATCATAGCCCCGGAACTGGCTGAAAATACTCGGGACAATCGTGCCTAGCCTTCGCCGGGATTGGGCAATATACTTAAAATAAAGGGTAATTTACGACTATTTATAACAAGGAGCATAAAATTTTTCATAGATCCTTTGTGTTTTTTATTATCTAGGTTCTAAGGCTCAGACCATACGGATATCAGGCCATACAATATATTTTTGAATCACTCTTTATATGATTGTACAAACAAATAATAATGAATTATTTAATTACATTTTCTACATATAATGAATGCATATATAAAGTTTCAAATCACCAAAATTTAAAGTTATAAGTACATTAAAATTATTCATAGTTGCAGTTAGTTATGCCACATAGCCATGAAAATCAGTCATTTTGAAATATAATTAACGTAAATCAATAGAACAATTAAAACTCTTGGTATTTTCTCTTTTTATATGCAATTTTCTGTAGGAAAATCGTTTAAATGAAAATACAAAATAAACCATTACCTTTGAATATCAGAAGCAAAAGTCTAAGGAAAAAAAGTAACAGTCTTTTAATTTAGTCAAATTTTGAGAAAAATTAAAAAGATTTTTAAAAAAAGAATTCTTTTTTAAATTATGAAGAAAACTAATTTAAAGGACTTTTAAAAATAACACAAAGATTACTTTGTGAACTATAAAGGTCAAAATATTACTGAATTTAATAAGTTAATTTGTTGGTTTTTGAGCCCTTAAATCCACTCGATATCATGACTTAATTGATACACATATGATCGAGATGAAACTTATCTTTTCGGTTTTTGACAAGTTCTCTTTTAATCTCGTATAATAATCACAAGTCTCAAAATATCAAAAGTTTTGTTTTTATGCTTTTGTTTCTCCAAAATGAAATTCGAACTCATTACAAAACATGAAGAGTATAAAATCTCTAATAATACGGTTTTAACTGACCTCACTCACTATTCTGCCAACAGATTATACAAGAGTATACAGACTGCATTTTTCTTAAAGGCTTCCAATGTCATTTTGGACAAACGAACAAACTATTTTAAGATTTTTGTGACTTTTGTCCCCGGATACCTTGTGACATGTATACGTTACCTTTTAACCCATGTGACCACAAAGGGTTCAGGCAAATTAAATGTCTAAGAAATGTATTTAAAAGTAAATATCTTACTATCTTCCAATCCAAAATTAAATCTTATTTAACGTGGTATTGTATATATTGCCAGCCTACGAAGATCAGCCTAGGTGTTATGAGCTTGATTCACACCGTCACCACAAAAATTATTTAATGTGAATAAAAGAGGTCGATAAAACGGATTATTTGAAATATGCATCCTTAACATAACTATAACAAATCGTTATTTATATGTAAACTTTTTATCCTTGCCGCTGCACAAGTATATTATGATACTATGCAATGTAATATTTAAAGCAGTGTTTTATATTATGTGCGGTATTTTATAATTTATTATAATTAAATGCATTTTCAATACGCGGAATTTTGGAATAGTTTTACTTACATAAGTAACAAATATCATGCAGGTTCTTTGAAGTATTTATAATACATTAAAGTTTTGTTCAAATTGAATTGACTGGTAACATCCAATCAGATATCAAACTTAAGAATAAGTTAGAACTCATTTGAATTTGTTATCAATTTTATATGATATTTAAATTAATTGTACAAAATTAATACACTTTAAACATATGAATAATCATAGATTCAATTACTTGCTTAGTTTGTAATAATAAAATAATAGTATTAGAATCTTCTAATCAATTTACTGGATATTACCTTAAAAAAGCCAAAAACGGATAAAAACTTTATGAATTGTTTGGTGATTATTTAGATGTTTGCCGAAATCACA
Source organism: Chrysopa pallens (assembly GCA_020423425.1). NCBI lineage: Eukaryota > Metazoa > Arthropoda > Insecta > Neuroptera > Chrysopidae > Chrysopa > Chrysopa pallens. The sequence continues at coordinate 33,203,796 of CM035593.1, forward strand.
AAAATTAAATAAATGAACTAACCTGTCCTGCACTATTTAACATATTTTATATTTTATATTAATTTTAATTTAGTATACATAATCAGTGAGCTCCATTGAAAAAAAAGCCTCAAAATATGCTATTTGAATAATCATATATTCTACTAAGAAAAAAAGCCTATGAAAAAACCTGGTCTGTTTCAAGAAAAGCTTTTCATCAATTCTAAAGTCTTAAAAAATACAAATTATAACTCAAAACACATCTATGTAATATTTTAAATATACATAAGAGTGTGGTTTAATAAATTTCCAATCTCAATTTGGAGACAGTAGCACGCGTCTATAAAAGCTAGTGATTGTAGTTATATAACTTTTTGACAGATGCTCATTATTTCAGCCATTTTGGACACGTAGCAGTTGTTTGGCAGTCGTTCGGGAAAAAGGAAATAAATGAGTATCGAGCCCAACCAAAACACAAATTAATTGACAGCTCGATTCAATTTTTTCCATTTTCACAAAAACATACACGTCGTCTCACTCATATGTCTGCCAAATAAAACATACGCGTCCAAAATGGCTGATATCATAGTGAGTAACTATCAAAATCTGCAAAGCTGCCTTTATTAACTACCCTCGTATATAATGATTCGTATAACGGTTATGCCCAATAAATAAAAATAATTATATAGTTATGGTGTACTCTGAGGTAACATTCTGGCTTCCTATGCGGCGAGGAGTACAGTTCTCAAGTGACGGTGCACCCACGATAATTTTTTATTTATTAGTTTTGAATGTTATTACTTGAATCGTGGCTCGATTCTAACAATTAAAATTACATGTCAAATAATATTTAACATACGAAATATAACTTCAAAATAGGTGTAATCTCTAAAGAAAATTTACGAACGAAGATAAGTCGGCCAGGTACTAAACAATTATTTTCGAAACGAAGACTTCACTAGAATATTACATTTTCCTCAAGACAAACAGGTCGTAAAAAGAAATAATAGATTCATTTCAAAACTTTGTGATTTATCGTTTGACGTTTCATTCAATAAATAATGCAACAAATAAAAATAGATATACATTCAATGTATAAATAAAAAATTGCATAACTTTATTCAAACAATAAATAAAATACCATCCTCTCATTGAGAATGAATAAATAAATATATAATAATATAATATTGATGATATATAAAAAAAAAAGTGCATTTAAAAATGAAATAAAATATTACCTCTTTTTATTAAAACAAATTTAAAATGATAGGTGGTAATGTACCATCATTTGTTTTGTTTGTAAATACTTTCACTTTTAAATAATATATATATAATAATAATAATAATAATAAGAATCAATGTACTACGTGTACATGCATACTCATCTATCCACACAGACAGAGAATAACATACATAACAATCAGTTCAACTAAACTTAAATATTAAATAAAAAACAATATCATATTACTATAAGTTATTAAAGTCTAGGAAAAATAGATACAGAAAAAAAGATTAAACAAGTTTTTTTGCTGGTAGATTTATTTATACTGGGAAAAATTTAAAACATTTCGTTTTATTAAATGTCTTATTGATCTGAAAATTGAACATTGCATAGAAATAATCTAGAATGTAAAATAACCTCTTTTCTTATCTAAGACACATCATAACATATTTCTGTATCAATAAACTTCATTACAGTGAAATTTAAAAAATATGGTGGGAGCGCAATTTAATGTACAGTAAATAAAGTATTTTAGTAAAAGAAATTTAATTGCTCTTCCACCATTAAATGTGTTTTTTCTTTTTATCCATTATGCAACTGTTTTTATATCCGTATTGTATTGTTTACGTATTATTGTATGAAAAAATCAAATATTATTTTAGTTACTAAATCAAAAGAGCATGAAGTTCTTATTTATAATATGTTTTTCTTCAAGTGTCACTATCATCGCAATATATATTACATGGAAAGCTCTAAAGGTTGATGGTATGAGAATTAATAGCACAATTGTTACAATTTGTGTAATTTTATACAAAAAGTCAGGAAATATACTTATCATTATTTCGAGAGTATTCCGATTGGTCATGCCAAATACCCCAATAATGGTTAACATATAAAAAAAAATATATAGAATAAACTATAGGAAGATAAAATAAAGAAAGGAGTAGGAATAATTACTGAAACCCCTTTCTACTGCTTAATTTTCATTTTGGTAAAGAATTTAGGTCAGGTTTTGATGTTGAAGACAACTAATCAAATTTAAAAAAAAAAAAAAATAAGTATTCAGTAAATGATTTATTTTGAAACAAAAATTTCCTATTATATTTTAAAGCACGAACAATATCATCTTTTGAAATATATACGCAGTTAACATAGTTTATTTAATTTTATGATAAAATATCGTAAAAATAGTAATATTTTACAAGATTTATTTATAACTTTGTAATTATGCTTAGACTAAATCTAGCTAACTAAATTGGAACCACTTTTCCATAACCAATGAAATTTCTCCTTTGCGTTTTTTATTTATTTATGGTTTGTATAATCACGTGAAATGTTAAAAAAGAAGCAAGTCTTCTTTGCAACATAGAAATATTCGGTTTTTACAACCATTAACAAAACATGCATCTGGTACGAATAGAATATTGTATAAAAGCTTGATTTTAAAAATTTTTTTAAATTCATAATTTAATGTTTTATATAATTCAATTGAAAATTTTCAGTTTTTTTTTTTATATGTATTTAACAATTGTTTAGAAACGTTTTGGTAAAAGTCACTAATTTTTCTAAATATGCCTGTATTAACTTCGGTATTATATACAAATAGATACACGATTATAATATAATAAAATAATAACACAATAGCGTATAATAATATCTTGTCTACTAGTCAGTCCATATAATAAATACTATTGCAATAAGTATATATACGACTTACTATATACCATGTATTAAGTATAGTATAGAACAGTTCTGGTACCTAATATACATGTAAATATATATATATACTTAGTATATATAATAAACACATTGTAATATCATAACAATATCATTCCTATTTCTCATCTTCGTTTATTTTTAATTAAACTGTTTTGTTAACGATGTGATATAGTGGTGTATTTAATACCATTTTGAAGCTATGGTCTGTTCTGTTCTCTAGTTACACAGTTAGTTCTTATTATACTGACTACTACTATCATAATGTAAATATAATCGTTTTGAAAATTCTCTGTTTAATGCCCTGCACACATCAAACATTTCATTAACTTCGTTGATATCTCTGTTATGACCGCAAACATCAATTTGTTTTTATAATTCATTTGGAAATATTACAACTGTTGATTTGTAACGTAATGTCAGTCAACTTTTAAATTAATGATATTTATTTTAAACCGATAAAGTAATAGATAAATTATCATTATACGTGTACGTTATTTCATCAAATAATCAACAATAAACACTTCTACTTATCGTTAAAATTAAATTTAGTCCAAAATATTTTTCTGTACGTGCATAAACAATTTTTATTAATTTTCAAGAGAGTTATAAATTTTTCAGAAAAGAATAAATGCTTTGCTCTTTTTTCTACAATTTAATTCAACAATGGTGTAGTCAACTTCGTTTTCAAACATGATTGATATAATATATAATTCAGCGGACTTTTGACTGTATAAAAAATTTGTAACCAATATTCAAACTCATAGTTTTATAATGGAATTGCCAAGTTATATACAAATAAACCGATATTTCTTTCTAATATTGTCATTTATTTATCATTTTTAACCGATTTCAGAAAAATCATATTGTTAAACTCTATTTAATGTTTATCAAACATAGTTTAAAACTACATAATTTTAATTGAAATTTTTATAATAATTAAGTTTTAAGCAGTTAAATAGACAAGCTGGTTTAATTGACAACCTCTATGATAAATAATAATAGTTCTATTACATATAAAAAATAACGTATTTAAATTTAATTGAATATTTTCTAAAATCAATTTATAAAAATTTCATTTACTTAGCTTGTGAATTGTATGCGGGCAAGACAAAATGGACATTGAGCTAAACATGAGCAAGTGTTTGATTCCTGCTAAATAAATAAGATTTGTAAACATATATTATTCTTTAAAACAAAATAATTTCAGACTTCATTTTAAAATGAATTGAGTACCTTCACTGACTAAATACAATTAGCCAGTCCACAGCCATTGGAATGTATTTTTGTATCATAAAATAATGTGAACTACAATAAAATAATTTTAAACTTTTTTATCATTAAAAAAATTTTGTTTTGTTTTTCTTTATTTATTTGCTTATTCTTGTTTTAAAAAATTACAAAAAGTAATTATCGTTAATTTTTCAACAGGTGATCTTTTGTCGTCTCGTTTCGTACAATATAAAACAAGATAGCCATTATAGAGACTATTAATCATTTTAAACAATAATTATATTGTGTTTACTTTCGTTTTCTTTCTTCGAATAGACAGTTAATTTCTTCTTATTAAATATTTGGTTTAATTTAAGTCAATTGTTTTTTTTTTTTTTTAAATATAAGTATATAATATAATTATTATATTATGTATATTGTATAATGATTATTACTATTATATTGTACAGTTTAATATAAAATTTTATTAAATAAATTAGTAATGGTTGAATGCCTTAATGATATCTAATTTCATCTTGTTTGCACTTCCTGAAGTTCTATTTTAAATTATTTTCATTGAAATTAATTAGTGCACTTTTATAAAATTTTTTATAAAAAATTTTGCAATTACTTTCAATGTTAAATGAACAACTCTTAAACTCTTAAATAATTTTTTTACATTTATGTGATATTTGGTTGAGTAGATTTTAGTTTTTATAGACAGCACTGTCGTGAAATCAGACACGCCAAACTTTTCACCAATCGATTGGAAAATTTCACCTATCGGCACATAAAAATCGAAAAATAAAAACTAAAAATTGCATAACATTATTTTTTGTTACATTGATTCTTAATAAAATGTTCATAAAATAGCCTACTCACAAAGGGAAGGCACGACCTAGGGATTTTTATTTTGGTATGGGATTGCGTTTAATTATTGTACTTCTTCTATACGGTATATTAACATGCAATCGTTTCAGAGAAAATGTTCGAAAATTTTTAGAATTATTTCATATACTTTATATACTAATCTGGCGAAGTAGCATAGCTGGTAGAAAAACTGCGTTCGAAAAAGGCGATCACGTTCAGTTCCCGGCCTCGACTTTTTAAAAATATTTTTTTACAGTTAACAACATATAATTTACTTTATATATTATCCATTATTATTTAAAAATAGTATTTTTGCAAAAAAGTCTTCTCGAGAATCGAACCCTGAAGTTAATTAGATTATCTCGCCTCTTAATATTAAAATGGCATTTTAGTACATAAATTACACAAAGCTGAAATGAAGATTTTCGAACGTCATTTTCTCCAAAACGATTGTGCGTTGCATGTTATTATTGAAAGGCGAGAACATCCTATAGGAATACAATAATTAAACGCAATCTAATCCCAAAATAAAAATTCCAAGGTCGTTCCGTCCCCTTGTCAGTTTTTTTACTGTTTCTCTATCTGTTCATAAAGATAATGGGTTAATGACTTATGCCTTAAACAGTTACGTTAACAGATAAAACGATATTGTTCGAATTTTCTCATATAAAATTTAATAAATTGCAATTAATTATTACTTTTTTTTTTAAAAATATTCTTAAGCATGTATTGTGAAGAAATATTTACAATAATTTAAAATGAAATGAAATATGTTTGAAATTTTATTATTTAAATTACTTATTACTTTACTTTCAATTTTTCAATAAAATACACCACATATTTAATTTCTTTTTGAAGAATGAATACTATTTATACGAATAAAATTTCTAACATTTAATTTAAAATTGTTTGTATTTAATTGAATTATTGAAATAGAAAATGGAGATATACAGTTAATAAATTGTTTTGACCATTGAGGATGATTTGTGGTTGATGTTAAGTGTCCATTACTTTTAGTTTATATATATTATTACTTTGTTTAGGTATATTGTAATAAAGTTTATTTTCAAGTAAACTGTTTATGTACATCGGTAAACTTTTGTAATTTAATTTTCACTTACTTCTCTGTGTGTTCATAACCGATACAATTTAAAGTTAGTTGGTAATGTATAGTTTATTTGTGTCTTATACAGGTTTCATTAAATTGTTTCAATGGTGGAATTTACTGGCTTTACTATCTCTGCTGATACCACCAAAATTAATTGTGTGAAAAAATTAAATTTTTTTTTTAAATCAATGGTTTTTTGTTTTCAATTTGGATAGAAAGAAGGATTTAACTTACGCACAAAAACTTATAACAGTCGTAAAATTAACAATTAATCCAAAAAGGTGTATGGCAGTATCAATTTTTTTTCTGATGGTTTTGGAAAAATGACGAAAAACATAAAGATATAAAATGAAATTTGATTTAGTGTCTTATCTCATATTATCATGTAATTACACAAGAAAGGCCAAATCAACGATGCAGTCGATGACAGCATGAATGTTAGATTGAGGGATAAGAAGGAAAAAAGTAGGAGATAAGAATAAACAACGAGGATAATGTGATCGACAACCAGCCAATAAAGCAGTTACTTGAAAATTACGCAAGAGCTACTTAATCGGCTACCCTATAATTGCGACACCAAGAAGAGAGCAAATTGGTGCCGGTACTCAACAAGGAGTAAAGTCCTCCTCTCATTATTTAATCTGACACGAGTAAATAAAATTTACTTGAGTTATTAAAAATCCGTAGCTTTGGCTCCCCTACCAGAGAAAAGTACCAAATTTCATTAATTACAATCTAAAAAAACATCCTAAATATATATTGGCCGAACAAAATCTCACTTGAAAACTGACTTTCTTAACATAAGTTAAATACGAATGTAATTAATATAACCGCAAGTGTAGGACCTGATTTATCCTTAGTTTAATGCATTGTGAAGAATAATTGAACCTCATAAACATAATGATTAGTTTGTGGTCGAAAATATTTAAATTATAAACAGAAGTTCTCCACTTTATATTCATTCTATGTGTATATAACTATTTTATTCTAAGTATGTATTTGACCTATGTTAAGAGTTAACTATTTTATTCTAAGTATGAATAAGACCTAATTTTAGCCTGGAATTGCTTTAAATTATAAATAGTATAACTTGTGTGCACGCAACAGATTTAAGAAGAATTTTTGCCAACACATGTAAAGTATACAATACGCACCATACTGTATAAATTATTATCCCTTCAAAGCCTAATGTGTCTTTAATATTTAGATCATTCACTAATTTCTCCATTATACAGTTTGCCAAATTGAACAAAAATTAGTAATTTTTCCAATACTCCAATGTTTTCAAATGCTAGGCATCCCAATATTAAGAGATATTTTTCAAGCTAAAACTTTTACTTCCTGATAATTCCAATTTAATATAGTAAACCCCTAATAAGACAATATTTTTCATACTTTCTACATTTTTTAATATACATTTGACTAAATTTAATATATCCTCATAAATTTCATGTGTCGAGTATAAAAATATGTTATCATGTTTACAATCTTTAAAAGAATTATGATCTCAAAAAAAGAATATAAAATTTAAATAGAATATTTGTATGTCTTAAATAAATTCACTTGCACGTTTAATTCACATTAATTATCTTACCTCCCATGGTAGGTACTTCATGTACACAAATACACACACACAGACACACACAAACAATGCAGTACTGTAGTAAAATTCTTCGAAATTCTTGAAACACGTAAAAGAAACAGAAGCATGCTTACCTGTAACAAAAAGAAAAATATTTTCACAACTAATTATAACTAAACTAGACATGTATATATGCATGCTTTTATTTCCTACACGTAACGAATGTATTTGAAAGGTTTGTACGTTATTTACTATACGTTAAATAAACTTAAATAATTGTTATGTATGTTTTTAATAATTGGTACAGTTTAGTGCCACTTAGTATTTTCAACCAAAATATATTTGATACACAAATAAATTACCTGAGAGAATATAAGCTTATAGAGTTCTTCTATAAGCTTCTTTTGGAAAAAAGCATCGAAACGTTTCTACATACGAAAAAACCTCAATGATCATTGTAACCAATTATTTGCAAAAAAAAAGTTAATCTCACAGATGATAACGTATTCAGTTTTTGTCATGAAAAATAGGAAATCAGAATTCATATTCTATTTGAATGTAAAACCCTCTGATCCTACCGATATAGCTTCTTCATTATGCTCAGCTAGCAAGATATATTCTTAAGTTTACCAAGACTATAAGATTTCACAAGTACCTTTGATTTAAATGAGAATAGAAGAAATCAGTCCCCGTACCAATTATAGATGAATTTATTACAAAATTTACAAATCGAAAAAATAATCTTTTCACCAAATTTTAAAATATTTTTCAGAAAACAAAAGATGCGCTTTCAAAAAAAAAATAAATAAAATAACTAAAACGAATAAATTAAATTAAAAACTTAAAAACTATAAATAATTTCCTTGTGTTTTCCTTTCCTAAGGGTGAGATTGGCATCGATTTCGAAAGATAATTGGTCACAAAGAAATTATTTAAGTTTTTAATTCAAAATCATGTTTTACATTTTAGTTCATTTTTTGAAGGTGTTTTTTTTTCGAAAAGTTTTTATTTTTTACTTTTGACTGTTTTTGATGAAATTTAATTACTAAAAAATGGTTTTTCCCTTCTCTGCCCTTAGAGAAATCATATCCTAGTTTCCTTATCATGGTACCACTCTTGGAATATTTCATATTTGGTAACTTTCACCCAAAAATTACAAAAATCTGTTTTGTTAAGCGACTGGTTCTTATCACTTCTTAAAATATTATACGAACAGCGACATGTGGTAGTCGTTGTTGTGGCCATATCTTTTATATTGAAAATAGTGAATAGAAAATTCGTTAATAAAAATTATAGCTACAGACTAAAGGTAACGAATAAAACCGTACCATTAACCAGACATGCATTTTTTTAATCATACAAATGAACTGTGTATTTTTCTGAATTGCATTAATTTTAGAAAAGTTTTTTTTCTGTATTTTATGCATAAAACAACAATAAAAACATTTGATTTTTTGCTATAAACTTTATTACACAAATACTTTTTAGATTGTGAACGTTTATCATTTGTGGTTTAAAACTTTTAAAATGCATTTGTTTTGCTTAGTACTCAGTATATTATGTAGTTTTATGTATTATTTTAGTTTGAGTTTGGAGTTCTGAATGTGATTATTATACAAACAACATATATTTACCGGGTATCTAACTTAGTTGAATATATCATTACCTATATTCTTTTAAGAACAAGAGAATATAACAAATAGCAGATTTGATTGTTTAAATACTCGACATATGATTGAATTTCATTATTTGGACTATTTATAATTCATAAAATACTATAAGTATCCAGTCTATTAAGTTGTTATATGTATACATGTTTAATAATATAATGTATTGTTCTTACTTATGTGGGTTTATTAGCCGACTTTGACGTAAAATTGTACAGGATTCAAACATTTTACGAAGAAATTTATCAAACAAAAGTTGTTTGTTCACATTTGAATGGGAACTTTTCTTCTATCTTTTATTTATTAAAAATTGGGTCAATATTCCATTGGACCCAGTCTTTAGAATACGTCACCAAAATTTCAGCTCGGTATCTCTTTTTGTTTTCGAGTTATCGTGATTACAATTGAACGGACAGACGGACAGCCGGAAATTGACTAATTAGGTGTTTCTACGAACGCTTATACCAAAATTTTATTTGTGCGGTCAATATTCTGGTATTTTGTTCCATTTTCTTACATTTACTTAAACAATGGATAAATTTTTAGCAAATTGTTAAATAACGAATTAGACGTCATAAGTATGCACGATTAGTTGATGTCTCCCCGATCTGTTCAGTTTAAAAAAAAATTGTTTCCTAGTTATTTGATAACCAAAAATTTTTCATGTATAAAAATTAAATCTTCACATTAAACTTAAAATTTTTGAACTAATAATTGATCTGAAATCCAATTTTACCAAAAATTATCTTTGATTTTCAACATGTGTTTATATTTCTTGATTGAGAAAAAATAATAACAGTAGTAGATTAAAATTTAATACTCGGTATTACAAACTACATAGTTAGCTAGTTAAATGCTTAAATCTAATTTTATTTCTTTGTGGTATATGTGAATTCTCTATTTCTCTTTTACCTGTGTGGAAAATACATTTTTTAAATACTATTTATAGTTGAAATATTTAAAAAAAAATTTGTAATGCTATCTAAAAATAATTCAATATTTATTGATATAATTGTACATGAAGTATCAACTCAAACAATTCTTAAGTTCAAATAAATTGCTGTTACTTTTAAATGAATTAAAACAAATGAAAATTACAGTTAACTGAGTTAATTGCATATATACTCTATATATGATATCTTTTCAATCTATAGTTTCTGTAATTGATAATATATAATGTAATTATACATGAATTATCTATCAAACAAAAGAGCCCGTGTCGCACGCCGCGATGGTTAGCAATGAAATTCAAAACAACTGACATGCACTTTGACATCTTTTCAATCTAGGGCTACTTCAATTGATAATATATAATGTAAGTATACAATAAGTACCTGTTTTTATAAAAACGTCCGATGTTTTCTACAATGAATTTCGAAATAATTTTCACTAACTTTTTCATATAGTGTGTAATTTGGAAATTTGATCTACCTTAAGAAGTTTAGTCTTAAATTACGTTTTTCCATTTTGCGTGTAAATAAGGAAATAATTTTTATTTTGGGATTTTATTTTCTAACTAAATTAATGATAAAATAAATGACAATAGAAATGTTCCAGGCATGATACAGTTTCGGTTCTTTGGATTCAATTTCGAATATTTTCAGTGAATAATAAAGTTTTTCCTTACACATTTTTCTTATAAGATGAAATAGCATCTCTTTTTTATTCAAGGTTAAAAAATGTTATTTTGAAATCGATGTGAAATGGTTTAATAAAATGGGTAAATTAATTTTCAAATTTTTCATTGTAAAAATCTCCACAGCGAAACAAGACTGAATCTAGTAGTAAGCACATATTTTTTAAGATATTAAACATCATAACAAATATTTATCTATAAAATTACAATAAAAATATTCATATTAATCAAAGTGAATGATATTTTATGTATAATGAACAATTAAAATATTTTGTATAAAAGTAACAAAGCTTTATTTTCTTTGACATCATCCCTTGTTATATTTTAAAATAAAAGCATAAAATAAATGTTTAAAATTACTCACAAAAATCATAATAAAATTTATTTACTTATTTATACGTTTGTATATAAAATCATATCACAATGGATTTTAGTATAAAGGAATAAGGAATGAATTTAAACAAACAAACAAACATATATATTTATCGCATGAAGGCATATCTTCCTTCTACTTATTCTGAATCCAGCTACTAATTAAAATTTTAATTAATATTTTATTTTATGTGAAACAGTCAAAATATAATATAAATATAATATTTAAACCATCAAATATAATAACTTATTATTATTTGTGTGTGAGTACATATTTTTTTAAATCTGAGAATGGCGGAGTTTTTATTTTTATTGTATGTTTGAACAAAGCATCTATATTTAGAAAAATATTCCATCTATCGTAGCAAATTTGCACTTCACAACTGCAAACACTTATATAAAATTAAAAATTAATTGAAAAAAAATAACAATAATTTCTTTAGAATAGTTTTTTACTTAAAAAAATGTATTTACGCGGACAAAGCAGAAACGGGGCGGGCTTAAACATTTGTATGTAAAGATGTACGAGCTTAGCTAAATTTGAGCTGAAATTGAGGCGATTCTCACTAAACATTTAACGAAAAAATTTTTTCTGACAAAAGTTGTTTGTTTTGTATAAACAAACTTTTCTTTAAGTTTCCTCCATATTTTATGGTTTAAATGTTTTATGGTTTAAATGCATGACCATATTTTATGGTCATGCATTTATTGGACCCCATAGATCTTTTTAATGCATTCACAGTTTCAACTCAGTTTTTAGGTCTAGAATACGCCATGAAAATTTCAGCTCTCTTTTTCATTTCTGAGTTATCTTGATGAACAACAGCCAGGCGTAAATGCGGCATTGGACAAATAAGTGTTTCTATGACTACCAAAATTTTGTTAGTGCCTTTAATATTTTGGTAGCGTTACAATCTTTAGACTAAACTAATATACTATAGCAGATTTATATTGAGTATAATATGTAAAACACACAGACACTTTGAACATTTATTGAGGCGAAACGCAAAGTGATTACCTTTCCTTATTTTATGAACTAATTATGCTTTAACCAGTACTATGTATATAATATCTATAGAGTAAAAGATGAATACAGACTAAACGAGTTTGCTCACATTAAAAGATTTAAGATATTCTAAAATACAGTTAAAATACCCCCCTAAAAATATCAACCAGAATGAGATGTGTTTATCTAGAAATTCTTCTGAAACGTTAGTTTTGATTTAAATGTGTATTCTATTTTAAATTTATACCATTTTTGCATTTTTCGTTTTTCTGCCATTTCTTATAATGGTCTTCTACCATTAATCTTGGTTCATACTTTTTTTTAATAACTGAAAGATTGTAAATTCGGTTGCGAACATTCAACGAATCTTACACGATTCAAAAATATATTCCATATCATAAATGACTTTTAATACAAGAACTTCTTTGCATTCAAAATCTGTTAATACAAGCGCCATACACTGAGCTAGTTTCGTTTTTAAGTTCTGTCCTCTTAACCAGATTTATTGTAATTAAACCAATAATAATTGGATTTCAACGTTATAGTTGATTAAATATACCTAAGAATAAATCGTATTTATAAAAAAAATAAATAAATAAATAAATAAAAAGAGAAAACTTAATAAATTTATCTTCATAGAGCAATGAATTAAATAAATAATGATTTAAAAAATAATAATTAAATGTTAATTACACGTAAATTAAACATGGCTTGGTTTGTCTCTTACATATTTTTAAATATGAATTTTATAGATTCAAATAAATCTCTAATTAATTAACATTAAAATTTATGATTTTTAATTGAATGATATAACACTTTAAACTTATGAAAGATATTTTGAATATACCTGTTAATCTTTGTATCTAAATAAATTAGCATAATTAAAATCTGGTAGACCGATTAATGCACAAAATAAGATGAAGAAGTAATTCGATTTATTTATTTTTTGTACTATACTGTTCTTTGCTAAAGACCAATATGTATGGAAATCAATGATATAGAACTCCCTTATTATTAACTTCAACCTTCTATAATACGAAAACTAAGAAAAACTATTTTCTTACTTAATTAATTCATTGAATTATGTAATAGATAAGTCTCCTTTATGAGAATATAAGCTGTAATCGTTAATATCATTAAAAACCTCATTTCTTTGTGAAGAAACTTCATTTTCAATACACATGATGTTTGTTCTTGTTCATATTACGGTATATTTTCAGATAAATGTTATCTGTGTCATAATTTAGGCTTATTTTTCAAATAGAAATCGTATGAAGGTCACTTAACAACATATGACCTTCACTCTGAAGGCATTATTAAGAAAATGACTTGAGTAATTCATCATACATAAGTAAAAATATTAATGGCTATATAGATATACGAATAAAAATATAAATAGTTCTTGTTTCATAACAGGGTCTGGTGGTACTTGGGTATACATAAACCAATCATACCACTTCAGCGGAATTGTGTTGAGATTGCTCAAGTTTTAAGGATTCTTATGTTGCTGAATGAATTTTTGGTCGAATTTTCTAACACCTATTATTGTTTTATAATATTTACAGACGTTTTATTGTTTAACACCTAGAATGTTTTCGTAAAGAATGTCGCTTTATAAGATCGAAAAAAATCAAACACACCTTGCTTAAATTGGGTTTTCTCGGCTTCCACTCAATTTTTTTATTTTTTTTTTAAACTACCTGTAAAGGGTTTTTTCAAATAAATATTTTTTTGCCTTCTCTTTTTTCGTTTTTCTTGTAATTATACTAAAACGAAGCATTTATCAAAAAAATCGCATACCAAGAAAAGTGCTTAGTTTTGTTTTTTTTTGCCATTTTCGTTATTTTGAAGTCTCTCTTCTGATTATTCCAAAAAATCTGCGTTTTTATACTAAAAGCGATTTTCGTATTTTTTGATGTGGAAGGGATTCCAAATTTTATAACAATTTGAAACAAAACCAAGACCCCCACTGATATAACGTAATTACTGATCTCAACCGATCAAGAAAATGAAGCAAACTTTTTTCATAGTTAGTACTTGGATAGGTGATCACATAGAATTGCTGTGTGCTGTTGTTGTATAGAATATCCCCAATGTAGTCACTATATGACCTAAGTTGTTTCTAAGTTCTTTCTGGCCCGAAATTTACTATTCTCACAATTATTCGATTGAAAGAATGCAGTGCTCGATTTTTGTATATTCAAGTGCATCTAGATTCTGCTCTAATAACATCATTATAATAACAAATAAAAATATACACTGCACACATAATTAAATTTCAAAAAAGTGGTTCATCTTTCATTTGTAATAAGAATTATAATATTTAATATAAATAAAAACAACTTTTAAATTTATTAAAAACCACATTTCACTTTTTAAAAAAAATAAACAACATTAAAATAGAATAATATGTATTAATTTTAATGTGGTGTATAAACTCACACGACCTCTTTTATATTATAAAATTATATTTAATTATCTGTATCTTCTGACCATGTATCTTTAAGAGAGAGTGAGACAAAGAGACAGAGCCCTTTAGTGCCACAAGGTACCAAACAAAATAAAATAAATTATTTTATTAAATTTTCTTTTTATTAAATTCAATCATAGTCAAAGTTGCAAAAAATTGCTTCATGTGAAAAATAAAGGAAAAAATTAAAATTTGTGTTGTAATATTCTTAAACATTATGAAATAAGTCATAAAAGCATATGATTAATTTTTTATCTTGAAATTAAAATTCGACATTTTTAACCTTATATCACGTGACACTAGGATGCCATATTGTGACGTGATTTTAGTAAAAACTATTTCTTGTCATCTGTCAGTTCAATTAAAACAGTTATCTTTATTACTAACAAATTAACATTAAAGGGTTATATTTTATTCTCAATATTATATACCGGTATTACGTCACTAAAATGACAGACGTCGTTTTTACTGGGATAAAAAATGTTTATATTTTAGTGTATAATTTTCAAAAATATTTATTGTAACTTTTTATAAAGAAATCAATAGGTTGAATTACTTTTTTAAACATGGTAAACTACCCTATTATGTTTATATCTACCCTAAAACTAATAAGGGATTCATAAGGGAAACTAAAAAACGTAGCCCACGCAAGCTATGTTTTTGTTCTGTTAAACATACGGACGTGTTAATATATAATTGTAGGTTAGTATATTTTTACACCTAATAAAAACGATGTAATCTAAGATGACTCGATGAGATATTTACTTACTTCTTGTTGTGAAAGTGAATGTATGTATGTATCTATGTATCTTAGTAATAGTAATTAACTTACCGCACATGCACAGTCGAGTCCGATTGAATTCTTTATTTATTGGTCAGCGGAGGTCATGTTTATAATAAATAAGTATACAATTATTTATAAAATTCTAAATAAATTATAGAACATCTTGGATATATTGATAGATCATCTGATGTATAAAACTATCGTACAAGTAATTTTTTTATTTTCTTTTATTTAAATACATAAAACCTGTTAGGAAATAAACAGTTTTGTTTTGTATTCTTAATCAAATGATAAATTATTTCTTAAAAATGTGTTCCGAAGTCCGAACCTTTGCAGTTTTGTTCATTTTTTTTCAAATCAATCTGAGATGATTTTCTAGAAATTCGCACAAAAACGTATTGATTGTAAGCATTATAATTTATTACATTATCAAACTAATTGTTTTGAACCGTGACATCGAATTATCACAAACACAGACGAAAAAACAAAATGAAGAATGGTAACTTCTCTGGTAACGTTTTTCTGAAAACGGCCCTTGCTTTAAAAATAACTGGTTGTTCTTTTATCCCAACTGAATTTATTCGACCCGTTTGGGATAGTTAAGATTTTATTAAATGATGATAAATATTTTTAAATTTTTATTTGAAGATACTATCAAATATCACTAATTCATTTTGAAATAATCGTATCAGCAAAACGTCAATCTCTTGGTTTGCAAATCGGAAATAATTTTAAAATCATTATCTATTGTCAATTAAATAAATATATCCTGTTTAATCAATGACCATTAGAAAAAAATACTTTCTAAAATTTAAATAAATCGTTATTTTACCACAATCATTACAAAAATAAATGTAAATATTTTATAAAAGTCAGTCAATCAATCACTTAAGTTAAGTATCTTTTTCCTACAAAAAAATTATATTTAATTAATTTTAAGGGAAATGAGCCATATAATATAATAAAAACAATCTATAATACACTGTATTTGTTTCTATTTTCGAGCACAATTAACTCAAATAATAGTTATCAAAATGTAAATAACTTAAAAAATTTCGCATGCAGAAGTTTGTCATAATAACACATGTAAATTCATCTTCATAAAAAAAATAAAAAAATATTCACAAAAAAAAAAAAAAAAATTAAATCCTAATTTGTTTTTATTGTATATTTTATGTGTTTTTCGGAGAAATTCCGTACGTTTTCATTGTGTTCGATAAATTTCATTATATTTAAATAATATTTTGTTTTTTAGTTATTTGTGCACGAAAATATAAAGAAACTATTTTTAAAAAAACTTGAAAATGAGTCGATCCCTTTAAATGATTTTATTTATCCTTTGCAATCTGTACGATCTGAATAAAATGAATGATATATTTTTTGGGAACTTAAACCCGTAGAAATTATCAGATACTGATTTTTCATATTTGTCGCCATTTTTATACATTTTTGTCAAACTCACAATTGGTTTTTTTTTTAAATAATAAAATGGGTGTAATTTTATTTAAAAACAAGATATTTTAATGAAATATTTTAAGTTGTTTTTGTAAATATACGACTTTTTTTTTAAGGACTCAAAATTGTTATACAAGGATGCTATTATTTAAAATTGAGGAAGCCTGAAGAAGCTGAAAATAAGTCAGCGAAACGTCACAAAAAAAGAAAAATCAGTATCTGATTATTTTTACTCTTCATGTTCCCATATTTTAAAACATATTTTACACAGGAAAGAACGAATTGCCCCATAAATAGTTTTTTTTTTTACACTTGCAATAAATAATAATTTGTTTACAGTATTTTATTTTTTCTGATAAAATAATAAAATTCTTCAAAGTTAATAAAAAAGTAAAAAAGTAAATCGAAAAAAAAAAAAGAAATAAAAAGCAGCATTGATACAACATGCAGTATAGCGACAGTATATGTATATTGATGAATACAGTTTAAAATTGATGTCAAAAATGATGTCATTTTTTTTTTTAAATGATTTTATTACACGTACATAAAGCCTGTTTTTTTAATGCTTTTCAATTTTATCAAACGATGTGATATTTGATACTGTTACCAGAGAAAAAAAATGTATCACTTTATATCATAACACATAGGTAGTCAATTGTCTGGAAAGAATTGACGTGTAAGTGTTGAAAAATATTAAACAAAATTTTTCATTCCTTACGTTTAGTAAGGAATGAAATTTAGATTATTCATCTAAAAACACATGTTTTATTGTTTTTCGTTACGCAAAACTACTTTCGCTTGATCGATCGTAAACATTCAATGTAGTATTTACTACTTCTAGATGTAACGAAAATATCTCTAAGTAAAAGCAATATTTCTGGTGGGTTTTCCAGTATAATTTAGACCTGAATAACAGAAATTTACGTTGCATGACTGAGAGATTTTTCTAACTAAAAATTTCATAAAAATATAATTTTAGACAATTAAAAGATGTATTGTTTATTTTGTGATGGTCCATTTTTATAAAATAATGTAAATTTTAACTTAGTCAGATTTTTATTTTAAAGTTTTTTTTTTTTTTTTTTTAAATTAATAGTATTTTTTAGACTTTCAAGTAAGGAATTATTCTTTGGAAACCTCTTTGAAAATATAATATACAACCAGCTTAAAATAATAATGGTAATTTAGACCAATCGATTTTTAATGCTAAGGAAAAAAACTCCATTCTTAATAAAAGTGATGTTTATAGATCTTGCGCGAAACGCAATTCCGCTTATGTTGGTCAGTCAGTAAGATTATTATAAACCAGATACAAACAGTACATAAACAGCCATAAAACTTCTAACTTGTCTGTTCATCTTACCAATCCGGGTCATAAAATTGATAGTGAACACAAGACGGGGGTGTTACATATTTGCGACAAAAGCCAAAAACTAAATTTAAATCATGAAATAGACCTTAATAACTCCCCTTTATTAAATTTGAATTTATAAAAACCGTTAAAATATTTATCAACTCCACCCACAGTTTCTACAAGCACAATGATCTTACCTGATTTTCCTATATATTTCCTAGATAATGACTTTATAAGTCGAACGACCACTCATAATTTTAAAAAAATTTTAAGTCAAAATTAGACAAAATTTAAAGTTTCCAGTATTTTATGAACTTTATTAAATTATGAAACGTACTAAAACTTGTGCAAAATTTTGGTGTATTTGTTATTTTAAATTATCCTAGAAAATCTTAAAATTGCGAGAAAATTTCTTTTAAATATTGAGAAAAAATTAAATTTAAATAGTGAGAAAAAATTCATCAATTAAACGAGAGTTGTGTATGTACGAAACACTTTTCAAACCGCTGTAATTGACGTATAGTAATTTTGGATTAAATTTTGAATATAGAGTTCGCCAATTTTTACTAAACTAAAATATAATCATGCCAGTGTAAAAAAAACAGGTCAATAACAAACGTTTTATTAATAGGTATACGACAACAGAGCAAACGACGCTTTGAGATGATAAGGGTAAATATAATCAAATATTTCAAAAACCGCACATCGATAGATTTTTCAATATTTTTTTTATCGCCAAGTGATTATTAGTATTTTAATATTTTCGAAAAATGTATTTTTCTGTTTATGCTATTCCGTGACTGGAAATTATTTTGTATGGTACATAACATAGAAGTTTCTGATATTAGCTAAGTTCTAATCGATTTCTTTTTTTGTATCAAATCTTAATTTTTTTTTTTTTATTACATTTTTGGTAATAAAAATTGATGGTATAGAATACCCACCATAAGGTCGTAAAACTAACTCCAAATTACTTTGCGACAATATATGCATGAACTTGTGTTGCAAGATTTGGATTATTTTGAAGTCGAGATATTTCAATCTGTTGAATTCTGATTGAAAACAATAAAACAAAATAATTTCATTTTTCACTATTTGAAAGAAATTACTGTATAAATAAATATTCAAACTTGATTTAACTCGATTCAAGAATACCTCATACAATGTTTTCCGGTAATTTGCTAATATGAAAAACAAAAGCTTCAATTAAAAAATTTTAAAATGCCAATTTCATTACCACTCCGTTTTTATCTAATCATCTAAATTCGATGGACAAAGAAAAGAAATAAATTTACCACTTAACTCGATTTTTCCTTACCAAAATTTGCATTTCAAATTTTTAACTTATGAAAGAATTTTGAACCAAAGTACGAATGACTATGACAAGATTTTCATACTTTCTTTATAACATTAAAAACCGGATTTATGTATGTATTTAAATCAAAAATTTGTTTAAAAAAAAAAATAAATAAAAAAATTACTAATGGCTGTATTCAAATTTATTTTTAAAAAGCAAAACGATTGATCTGACCTTTGCTCCGTAATTTAAAATACTTTCTTTCTAAACTCAAAAATATTGATGTCAATTAAAATTGGATTCAAGACATATAATTTATTACAAATACAAAAACTAGTTAAACAATTAAGTGCATTAAAAAATACCTTAAATAAAAACAAGTAATTACTCTATCATGATGTCCATTCGCATACAGATGTTTTATTGAAATTCTTTGTATTTATTTATGTATTCATACAATTTTTATTTGAAAAATTAATAACTTATTGAGTGAAACAATTAATTTTTGCAATAAAAATAGATAATTGAATGTTTTTACTTTCTTTTATAGCACAATAGTAAAAGTAATGTTTTCGTGCCAAATTTCTGATGTCGAGTTTTTAATGGCATTTTTTTTATTCTGCGTGTTTGCCTGTGGCCAGGATCTGTCCCAAGAATGCCAAATTATTAAATATTATAGAACAAGTAAATTATAGAACTTCGTAAAAATCGGCCTACCGGGTTACACTTTGTACCAGTAATTCTAATATTTTTTACTCAAAATTAATATATTTTATAACACTTTTCTTGTATTTGAAATATTTCTGTGAGAAAATTCAAATAGGGAACAAAAGATGCACACATTTTTTTATCACTTCAATAGAAGCGCCTTTACATCACGAACATGCAATTGAAGTTATTATTAAAATTCATAAAAAATAGCCAAAATATGGACGTACAAAATTCTAAATTAAACAAAAAAGAGGATTTTTATAAACGATGTCATTCATGTTCATCTCCATAGTGTCTATACATAAGGGTCATTGCACGGTGAGAGGTCGTATCGATGTCAATGGATAGAATTTCATCTTACATAAATGTTTCAGTTCAAAATTCAAAACATGAGGACAGTTATTGAAGTTAAAATTTTAAAATGCTTCGGTAATTGTATATGTGTATTTTCAATGTTTCATATTTATAAATGATGTAATTAACATAAAGCTATTAAATATTATATTAATATTTATAAAATCAATATATTTGTGAGGAAAATTGTAGAAAATAAATTTTACCAAAATTTAAACATGATTTAGTATTCATTATAAAATTATGGTACATTTACTGTAACAATTTATTCATTAGGTACTAACTTAAACAGGCATTGATCGGTCTGATTTGTCTGAAGGTAATATTTACGATGGCAACATTTTGTATTCATTAAAAAACAAAATTGATAATATCGTAATTTATAAGAAAGTGAAATTGTTGCAAATAAATAAAAATAAAAACTTTCATCTCAATGACAAAAAAATAATAATAAAAAAATAACTATTGTATATTTTTTTGTTAAAAAATTAGATTTTAATTTGGTGTTTTAATTGTATAATTTGTTTGTTTAATGATTTGTAAATGTGTGTAAATTTTAGAAGAACTGTTACTTTTTGATTATAAATATGTGTGATTTTCACACATCAATTTGTTCCATTATTCTCTTCATATAATACTATATCTGTAGAAGTGATTAGAACAATGAAATAATATACGCATTAGTAATGGCAGGAGGGCATATATACCTGGCAAGTGTTGTGATAGTTTTGTATCCCTTAATCTCCATAAAGATGTTCTAATGAATATAGAGTTTTCGTTTTTGTCTTTCATTTATGTGCACTCCGAGGCTCAAGATTTTTCTTTTGAGCTATTAAAAATTCAAATTTTATGATATGGAGGAGCACAAGGTGAAGGCATTCAACTTGAATTTCAATTCGTTATGAGATTTTCTCAACTAAAAGTTAGGTATCTCCTGTTATAATGAACATAGAAAGTATATTATGGTCTAAGAACACTCAGTCAGTGAATAAGAACACTCAAATTGGATGAGTTGGAGATTACATACACTCATCATCTTTTATTTGTGTCATTCGAATGGTAGTAAGAGGTATGCTTGGAAACTGTTTTTTAGAATTTAATATGTTTCGGAGCAGCACACAGGTCCACTAGTTCTTATTATATTAATTGACGCATTAATAAAATCCCAATTGCCATGAGATCACATTTACTGTTTACACTTATTTGAGGCCATGATAGATCAAATAAATGAACAAGATCACTTGTTTTTTTGTTTGATTTTTACTTCAGATTCTTATTGTTCTCTTTTTGTAGAAATTTATACAGACACTAATAAAGAGAAACCAATCTAGTTTTTGCAATATTCGAGATTATTTTACACCAGGTACACGAATATTTTAAACAAATTTATATCAGGAATCATGGCGGAGATAAAAAATAATATTTTTAATTTTAATATCTCGAGAACAAAACGACGTGGCGCTTTTGTGATAGAATATAGTATGGAGGACAGTTTTACATTACTTGAATGGGAAGAACCCTCGGGATCGCAGTTTGAGCATGGTTCTCTCGCGATCTTAACGGGTTCGTGCAAAAAAAATCTGTCATATCTGTCGAAAAGTGGTTTCACGCCGAAACAAAATTAAAATAATAATATTTATATAAATGGGTATATTTTAATAATTATTAAAAACAAAAATAATATTACATTCATAAATAATATGACACGTATTTAATATCAAACCATATAGGGATTATCTTTTTAAACAGTTCACAGTGTAAATACAATAAACTTTATAATATTTAGTCTGGATTATATGATTATTCCGTATTTAATATTATGTATATGAGTTTGTATACGTATTTACGAAAGGCTTTTGATTTTCATTTTAACTTACTGGTCTAATAATATCAATAATATATCGGATATAATATTGAGAGCATGAAAAATTCTAATATTAATATTTAATAACGCTATAAAGTACCATCAAATAATATAAATATTGATAATCAATGATATTATTTATATTGACTGCTTAAAAGTGAATAATACTTATAGAGAATTTAAATTAACAAAAAATGTTATTATAAACTTTATAAACCATCGATATTTATTATAAAATTAAATAAAAAATCCATATTTTGAAGATAGACAGTATAGAAAATAAATTCTATACAATTCAATTTTTGAATAATGTCGTCATCACTACCTATTGTTTGTTTACGGCTTCATGAAACGAAGAAAAAACTATTTACTGTTATAAAAGGTAAATAATACTATATTAAACGAGAAAATATACATTTACTAACATTAAAATAATTTTTAAAAAATATTTTGAATAAAAAATCAGAGTAATTGATTTTAATATTTGTAGACATTTTTAAAATACCTACATGGTAAGTTAAAATGTTTCATGAAACTCATAGTTTTCTTGCGAACTAAAAAATTAAAATGAGAGATTTGACGTCATTAATTATGATAGTAGTTATTAATTACAAAATGTCAGAATAGAATTTTAAATCCAGATAAATCGATAAATTTTAAAGGTATTCAAATTGTCTTTTGTTTGTTAATTATAAAATTTTTGTGATTATTATTATGAACTGTAATTAAAAAAATTGGAAAACTTCCTTATAATTTACAATTCAACAAAAATTATTTGCGGCCTATCCCTTCAGGTGGTGGCAGCATTACCACTAAGAAAAAAAAGATTTTAATTCTACAAATCTTGATAACTTCATATTGGAATATTTAAGTAATAATTTTTCTATATTACTGAAAATATATCAATCCTTAACGTTACGTAAAAAGTTCACCTATCATCTTTTGAGAAATTTATTTAATTTACTTTTTTAACTCTGTCCTATCCAATTATTTTTATCTAGTACCTAAATTCAAGACTGCATAAATTCACGCTAAATCAATGAATAAAATCAAATTTAATAACGAATTAACTGAAAAAATTAATTGTATGTATAATAAATATGTATGAAAATGCATCAATAATTGGCAAGTTTATGATTTGGTTCGTAATTTCCATAAGTGAAGTGGGGTAATATGAAAATGTATCGGAATTGTGCATATTATGATAAAGCCACAAACTGTTCACCATGTGTTTTTAAACTATATATAAACGTGTTTTATAGATATTTAGCTATTTTAAACTGTAAACTTGGAACTATTCAAATTCAAAACGTATTGTAGAAACAAACTTTATTTATCTAATGCATTGTTCCAACACTTGAACACAATTTGATTGTACACATTCTAATTCGATATTTATTATACTTTGATTGTACGAAAATTTAGTTTAATTTTAGAAATAATTGAACAATTTTATTCGTCTATATCTATATTGTAATATTAAGCGGTAATAGTTTTTGCAAAATCTTAGAATCTCTTCAAATTTTTTCAATTTTCTGAAATGTTGTCTTAAAATCATAAAGTCGCGAAGCAAAACATTATTCTTGCGTAAAATAATATAAAGTGATAGAGTCACAATATCCAGAAGCGAATCCCAGAATAGCCGTGTTCGAATGTCTTATCTCACCTCTGATACTTTATTAAGGTAATTTTTACCTATTGAGGTAATGTGGCACGCGACCATAGCTATCGCCTGAACATCACATATTTGCTTTTATTACCATAATACGCATAATTTTTTCACTATACAGAATGCAAAAATATAAAGTTTTAATGGACATGTTTGACCGATATGTAACATGTTTTGATCTATATTAACAAAATAAATATAATTGATATATGATCGTATGACCTGTATCAATCTATATTAATTACATAAATTAATGTATAATATATGAATGTTAATATTATTTTAATGAAATAGCTATACAAACTAAATATAAATTATATTAATTATTATTTATATATAAAATATGAAATAATCATGTCAAAATGTAATATTATTTTGTATTATTTATATTATTTAATACCCTTATTATTGTATAAAATAAACCTTAAACATATATACAAAGTGATACATCCATTTTTAATGCATAAAGTTTGAAATTTCGAAAAGAAAACATTTTAATAAAATTTTCTGCAACGTAAATTTTGATATTATGTATTTATAAAATATTTTGAACCTGCGAAGAATCACAGGATTTTCTTTTATTATTATATACGTAATATATTCAGCATTATGTAAGCCGCTAAATAGGTTTGTCAGATCAATCTCGAAGTTTATGTAATAATTGAAGATTAAAAGTTCTTCTGTGGACCTGTTGAAAAATTTTTCTTTTTTAAGTAAGCTCTACTTTATGGTTATTTTAAACCAGAATTTTCAAAAATAATTCCAGAGTTTTTGTAACGCACGGGTGCAAACTATGAACTACGAGTGATTATTTATATTTTATATTTAAAGATCTTGAGTTTCGAATATTATTCTGAAGAAAATCTGATATTTGAAATAGAATATTAGAAAAAGAAGTGCCAGCGGCGAAATATCATTAAGACCTTAGATTTTTCAATTCAATTTTCGATAGCTGATATTTTATTGTATAAAGGAAGAATGTTTAGGTGAATATGTTGATTACTAAGGTAATGATGATAGAGACAGAAATGACATAGTCATACACAACGTATTCAACGCATGGAAGAAAAATAATTTCTAATATGCATGCATAAGTTAATAAATCCGCTTTCATATACCACAAATTCACATTTGTTGACTCACCTTGTAATAATTTGAATAAAAGCAGGTATTACCCTTGTATTATTCATTCCAATAATATGAATATGATTATGTTTTTAAAATTATAAATTCAATACAGTATTAAATCGAATATTATCTACCACATTATTCTAAACAACATCAATATTAATTTATAATATTTTGTTTGTTCAATAACTAAAATATTGTTTTAAAATAATATAATCATAAAATAATAATAATTTATAATATAATCTATATGTAAGAGTTTATTGAATGTGCTCTGCTTCGTTGAATATATAATACAATCGATTTTTAGAAGTAAAAAAACAAACTTCTATTTTCTTAAAATGTATACAATTTTCTGGTATTAATTTTAATGAATTTATAAGAATATAAATATTTAGAAACATTGAAGAAATTGTCTTTCAAAAAATATAATTTAATATTGAATTGTATGGATAATTGATTACTCCAGTTAAATAACATGTCTCTTCCATTCCGGACACTGTTTTGCCCATAGAGTAGGTACTGGTGGAACTCATGAGTACCATGAATAACTGGAAAACTTTTTTCAATAAATAGTAAATAACTGCAAATATTTTTTCAAATAAAAAGCCAAAAACATAGTACATAGTAACGTTTATAATAGATGGCGGTATGAGATTATCTATTGTCATTTCTATTTATTCGTTATATCTTAAATTAATATTATTGTTTTATTTTTATAATATATATATATATATATATATATATATATAAGAACTTTAATATAACTTACTTATTATTTATTACATTATAATTGATAAACTGAATATGAAATTGAAAATTTTAAAATTTTGTGATTTTATTTTATTAAAGAATATTAATTTAATTGTGTTAAATAAGTTTGTATCAATTACAAACACAGAAACGAGTGTCCGGCTTGCTAATATTAAATACCGCCTTGTTTTAAATCAACTAATAAATTAAATTAAATAATTTTACATTTTTTTTTAATGTGGAAAGAAACAATATATTTAGATACGTGATCATTGATAATTTATTACTTAATTTGGTTAGATACATACATTTATTAAATAGTTATTGGAAATTACTTATGTTCACTAAAAAAAATCATTGGACAAATATATTTTGCTTTATTGAGATGTACGTTAGAAAGTTTATACTTCAATAAGCCGTGAAAGTGTTCTTATTTTGAATTACAAAACAAAAAATTGACCGAACAGAATACTCTTTTTATTGAAAACAATTGTTTAAAAAGAATAAATGTCAGAGGATTGTAATGAATCAAAATTGTTTATTATATACAAGTTATGGCACTTTAATACTTTTGAAAATAACTGAATAAAACAAATAGTCAATTTAACAGAAAATTGTTTGATTGGACCTAAATAAATATAAAATTTGGATTTAACGTCTAAATATATGAGGAAAATACGTCATATATTTTTCATTAACTATTTTTAAAATAAACTGAACCTGAACGGCCTAAGAGTCGACATTTACGAGTTTTGACACCATTAATGCCTGCTTGATCTCTAGGCGTAATTCTTGTTTTTCCAGGCCGAAAATTTTTTGTATTTATTTTTTAAGATGATTTTGCCAAAATCGATCCGTTACTAATTCTTAGTGATAAAATTTTTTGACGTGACGAAACTGTTGTGGGATTAAATTAAACATATCAACAATAGTCATCAAGATAGTGCGGGCCAAATTATAATATTTTATATAAGAGTTGAGTGAAATATTAGTATTAAAAATGAAGTATGATCAAAAATTATTGGGTTTCAAAAAAAGTTCACTAGAATCGGTAAAAATTTGGTATTGGTAATAAAAATGAAAATTGTGATTCAAATTTAGAGGGTTTTAAAACAAAGTTCACTCAAATCCGTTAAAATTTGGCCAAGATATCACAAAAATTAATTTTTTGAACTGATTAACGTCATCGAAATCAAAAAAAACAGTTTTGTCCTATAACGCTCAATTTTTATTCAATTTTGGCAAACAATATATGTGATTATTCTAATTTTGGGTTATACTTTTCAAATTTCTGGTTAAATTAAACATATCTAGTATCAAAATACTGAGGGTCAGGTTGTAATATTTCATATAAGCGTTGAATTCAACGGAATATTAGTATTCAAAATGAAAAGTATAACCCAAAATTACTGGGTTCAAAACAAAGTTTATTCAAATCGGTTAAAATTTGGCCAAGATATAGGTAAGAAAATAATTTTTAAACATAAAAACATCTACAAAATCAAAAAAATTAGTTTTCCCATATAACACTCAATTTTTTGACAATTTTGGCAAACAGAGTATGTAATTCTACTAAATTTTGGTCATATTCTTGGTTTAATTAAATATATGTGTAATAATTATCAAAATAGTGACTGTTAGATTATACTATTTTATATAAATTGAGCGAAATATTAGTGTTAAAAACGAAATTAATTTAAAAAAAAAAAAAAGACAGTAAAATGAAATTTATCAAATGAACGTGAGATAATAATTCTGCTTCAGTTATCGAATTACTAATAACCATTTATAATTCTTTTCTAATTTTGTAAAATAGGATTCATTTTAAATCAGACGAGCTAGGCTTTTGGGTTTTTAAGAATCTAAAGTATTTAATGCTCATATTACGCATACTCAACGATCATAAAAATTAGCTTAATTTAAAATTCTTATTACAAGAATATTACTATTAGATTTTATTCTCATATAGTAATTTTTGTTCATTTGTTTCTATAAATAAATAGTCGATTAAAACTTTCCGAAATAAATATTCAAGATAGGAAATGAAATAATACGACTATAAAACAATAAAAACAATAATCATACCCTTCGACTAGCATAAGCATTAACCCTATGCTTTCAATTAAACAAACACATATACTCAAACCCTACACATTATATTATCACATATAATATATTATATACCCAAATTAAATACACTTTCAATAATAAAAAAATATTTTGAAAAACGGATATCCTGTAATAGAACTCAATAATATTAGAGTTCAATCCACATTCATACCATAAAACCATGCCTCCATCTATCTTCTGAATGAATACGGTGTATTCAACAATTAGAGATGTGTATCAGTAGACCAAACCTTTTAACCCATAATATAAAATATTAATACAGTAAAACCTATTAATTTTTAAAAGGTGCAAGAACCAAAACTAGACATATATAACAAACATAATATCAAATGCAATATATATTAAATTTCTTTAAATTTTTGGTTACAAAATAATTAAATAATAAAAATAATTAATCAAATGTTATAAAAATGCGTCTGTATTATCCTGATATGCAAACGTATAGATTATCAAATAGTTTATCCCGAAAAAAAAACATGTCTAAAATCAAAATCAAAAGTTTGTTTTATATTTAATACAACTTTTTTTTTTTTGATAATAATTGGATTTTTAAGCACGAAAATTTTGAAAAAAATGCAATGTACACTGTATTAGAGATTATCTTTATTATAGGCCCCATTGTTTTGGTTCTTATTCTCCGTAGCTGCATAGATATTTGGAAAGAGGTATTCTGTTTGACAGAAAAATTACCCAGAAATAGCGAAGGTCGTTATTAATATTCAAATTATTTTTTTTTTTCGAAACCGCATATTTTAACGGATGTGAAGGGTGCAGAAGAGATATTTTATTCAGAAAAGAGACATAGCAATAAATCAAACATCAGCTCTTTTATAATACATCAAGACAAAAATGAATCCTTAGACTGAATAAAGTATTGACATGTATTTTGAAACCTAAAGAAAATAAGATAGTTCATCGTGTGGACCTTGCGGATCGCACCCAGACCACTTGTTTAAACAATCTCTTATTTTTTTTATAAATAGATTACACTGTATTATAAAAGTGATATAATAAATATAAAAACATTGAATGAATAACCACCGCTGAGGTAAAACTGCCTGCTATCAACCACGAACGTTATAAAAAAATAATATTACTAATAATAAAATCGTGTAATATGTAGCGAACGTTGCTTTATAACTGCTTTTATTTGGTGAATATAAGTTTTAGTATTTTTTATTATTTAAACATTGATCGATGGTTCTTTTCCGCATATACAGACCAATTTAACTTCGTAAGATCGTATATATAAAATCTATGAACTCATTTATTATATTATGTAGAATTTGTATCACTTGTAATAAAATATTTAATAAAATAAGTCGAATTTTTATATGAAGTAAATTCCATCAAAAACAAAATTTCGTTTACGGAACAATCAGATCCACTATGTAACGTATTGAAAAAGTTAATTCAAATAATCGAGCACAATGGATTAGGTGAGGTAAGTTTAAAAGGAATGCATCTTCGAAGCATATTAAGCTGTTTAGTCACACCAACCCGAAAGAAAAATTTGCATAAATATGTCTTGCTTGTTGGTAAATCTATACAATAGAAAGTTAGAAAGAATAGAAATTTCATGACCCGATAACATCATTAAATGAAGCAAAGTTGAAGATTTTTCTAAAAACAAAAAAGACAAAAAAAACAAAAAAACTTTGGTGCCTAACATTTTTACGACAGCTGTTTAGATTCGCCACAATTTCAGCTCAAATTTAGCTATCAATCACATATATAATAGCAATAAATATTTTATCACACAAGTGAATTGTTATCATTAAAAATACTTCAAACATTGTTACCGAATCATATATTGAGTATCTTAACAATAATTCTAGTTGTTATATTCCTTTGCTACAAAATTAAATTTGATAAAATACCGTAAGTTAGATGACGGCAACTGACTCTTCATAAAAGTTGAACTATATTTTTGCTTCTAAAATAATACACTACTGTATAACACATTATACATTAAAAGTATATTTCATTTCCTTTCTTTTACTTATGAACTGGATGGCGATGATGATTCTTTATTTTTTTTATTTTAAATCCGGTTTTTTATTATTCTCTCATTTATAAATAAAATATCTTTTTATTATTATTCATACACACAATATACATACTTAATAAATCTATATAGCTATTATTGAGGTAATAATAACTACTTACTCCAATTTATTAAGTATGTTTGATTTATATAAGGCACGCGTAACACCCGTTGAAAAATTATCACAAATACAGAGTTAAAAGTTTTCTCATTAGGTAGTTGCAAGTAAGCCTTTTTATTCCTTTTGTATAGACAGTTAATTTTGGTGTCGACGTAAGGAATCCACCCCGCAACCTCGATAAACTGCGGACATTTCATGTTTAAACGACCAAACCAACTGACCTACCGCCGCCGTTCCGCAATTTTGCCTTACGGATCGGATTCCAGGGTATATGTTAAAAACTATGCACCCCACTAGTATATGACGCCAAATTTATTTTTACATTTTTCGATTGATTTTTCTCTTATGTTTGCCTTTGATTTCGATAAAATTATTTTTACAGAGATTAGTTAGTTGACTTGCAGAGCTCAAAAATAACATTCATTTAATGATTTGGTTCGCAATTCTTGAGATATCACGGGAAATCTAATCCAGAAGACAATATTTTGGACAAAAATGAGTTTAATTTTGGATTTTCTAGGCCTTAGCTACCTTAGCAAAATAAGAAACAGCAATACAAATTTGTTGGTAAGCTTTTTTATTTTTCACCGAATCATAAAAC
This sequence comes from Chrysopa pallens, assembly GCA_020423425.1. Taxonomy (NCBI): domain Eukaryota; kingdom Metazoa; phylum Arthropoda; class Insecta; order Neuroptera; family Chrysopidae; genus Chrysopa; species Chrysopa pallens. The sequence continues at coordinate 33,234,904 of CM035593.1, forward strand.
CCACGAAAATCGGAAAAATTTCAAATATCTTAAAATTCTGGACAAACTTCAAGCCAGTATGTCGAAAACCATAAAATGTATTTAATATTAAAATGTAAGTATTTATACTAATTTTCATTTCAAAATCGGCATTGGGTTATTAAAATACACCCAACATTTTCTCATAATTTCTTTTATGAGACTTTTCTTTTAAGATAAGGAAAACCGCTCCTGCTTGTAAAGCTTAATTCCCAGTTTTTCAAAAAATTTACAAAAATGCTACCACACGTTAAGTTCACCGGTAATTAAATGAGTAATTGAAACGAAATATTGGTTAAAATTGAATAGTTGACTATTTTCACTCGAAACAGACATGTCTATTGCCTTGTCCGTATATCCATTATGATTACTAGGTTACATCGCTCGTGGTATGATGATATAAATGATGTATATATGAAATGTGATATTAATTTAAATAAACATTAAATTAATTAACTTATGAAAGATATTCAAATTAAAATGAATTTATATTTTTATATCTTACGTGTGAGTACCTACACCTTTCTCCTTTTTTATTCTAATCGTAATCATAAAAGATTATACAAAATGTTTAATGCGTTCATAATTATTTTGATTACTACCAGTAGGTCTGTGAGTTGCAGACCTAACTCAAAAATTAAATTAAAAATTTTAAAAAAAGTAACTTTGATTACAACAAATAGACAGAGTTTGTATTTTTTAAGATTTTTCAAAATTTCAGTTTTCCTACGTTTCTTCGTCATTTCAAAACAATTGAAAAATCTTTCTAGCTTCAATTGAAAAATAGTTTGTTGTCAATAAGGGAATGATTTTTTTTTTCATGTAAAGATGATTCTATGAGTGAATTAACTAAATGTGATAAATACATGTATTAAATTTCATCAAAATCGTACAACCAGTTCGATAATGACTTCAAAAAAAAGAAAGATTGTTGGGTTGATAGAAAAAGACAAACGAAATGCCAAATCATATAATAAAATCAAAGACCTCACTTTGTTCGGACAATTAAAAGAAATTGTTAGTAAACTAGTTTATTAAAATATAATATTTGGCATATGTACATCATTAAAACTTCCATAATTAAACAATAACATCAAAGTAGGAGGAATAACACATTCCAAACATAGTATCGATAATAGGATATTGACCATTAATAGTTAATTAATTCAAATTGTATTATTTGAATGAATTTCTCTTAAATATTTCTTATTTTTACATTCTTATATTTACCGGGTAATTCATTTATATTGTGTTAGATCAGTGGTAAAATTTTGAAATTATTTTTTTCTTAAACAGTAGGTAATATTCACATGCTTTGTGGTTACTGCGAGTATCTTTGTTATAGACCGAGTTCATACTTTTGGAACGTAAATTCTAGATAGACACTTTTCTTTAATATACTGTTTTGTTTTAAGGCACGCATATATAGTGTTTTGTGTAAAGGCAGTGAGATTCACTGATGAGTTATTATGGTTGAATTTTGACTGCTGTAATGGGACTCTAGCTATAATTACTTCAGCATAATAAGAGAATAAAACAGATATAATCTGATACCCATAAAGCCCTCCCATCCCCATGCTTTGAAATGTAATTTTTAAACGGAAGTTAAAAAATAAAATACAAATTTCCATTTAACAAGAAAGATTCACTTTCTGTGTCATATGTAAATTAAGGCATCATAATAAATAATAAGTGAATGTAGACGATTTACTTACTGCATACTATTAATATAAAAACGTTAAAATGATTACACGAAAGCTTTCCACTATAAAGATTATTTTTGATACATGATAAATATAAAGAAGCGTACACATGTGAATTATTTGTTCGTAACGTTACACCGTAAATCTGTAGTGTTTGGTGTTACACATTACGTCTTATGAGAGAAATATTTTGTTGGTGTTGCGATGTTACGATACTGCTATGATATGCATAGCGTTCCACCTGCTTACCAAGTAGTGTATCTTCAAATATTTAAATACAATAAAAATAAAAATTAATAAAGCTTACGTCTTGTACTTGCAAATGTTGCGTTATTGAGTCCATACTATTCGCACCTAGCAACATCATTTGATGCGATTCATATTTACCGACAATGAGAGAAACAAGATGTATTATTGTCGCGTATCTACATTCGTTACACGAATGTGTTACACGTGCACATCCACGTGAAGGTTGTTAAAACGCGTCAAAGTTGCGTTACGATGTTATGTTATTTTCCTAAATGTTGTAATATGAGTATAAAGTATGGTACTAGTTATACTTTTAAAATCTTAAACAAAATTAAGTTAACCAACAGTTGTTTTTTCGTCCAGTAAAATGACGCTAAGAACGCCGACGAAATATTAAATTTTAAATACGGGAAACAAGTTTTTTAGTTAAGAATGGATCACAATAGCTTCACATTCTTATTTTTTTCAATAAAGAAAGAATACTAAGTAAAAACGGAAGTCTGTCAAAAAGATTACATTTAATTAAATGTAATTAATATTTAAAAAAAAATGTATAAATTTTTTAAATTAAATGTAAAGTAGGTATATCATATTTGTATAAACAAATCAGATAAACAATGAACGTAAGACGAGGGATATTTCATTCATACACGAAGTACTTAACGAATACAAATTTATATTTTTTAGTGCTGTCAAAAAAATAAATTGTGAGTGTTTTGGAAACAATGCGAATGAACAATTTTTTTTATCACGTTTTCATACTAAAGAACTAAAAGAACATAACTTCCATTTGATTAGAACTAAAACAAATCTAATTATAATATTTTTGCCGGAGATCAAACACCTTATTGCTAGTCGGGTGATCTACGAACTACACCACAGAGACATGTTAGTTTACTACCGATATTTTCTTGTATGTTGTGTCTCGCATATTACTATTTTACTAGCAAATATCTATAGTAAAGTTCGTAGCATTCCTGCTTCCCCATCCAAATTACGCATTAGCAACAACAAAAACTCTTTCACAATCAAATATTTTTAAAACATACAAACTAAATACGTGGAAGTGGCTTCTTAATCGATTGATACGCTACGAATGTCTAAAATTTGTGATAAAACAATCACATTCAAGAAAATATAATTATTTGTTCAATTGTTTGCATGTAAATTCTATAGCAAAAGTCTAACCAATATTATTGAATAATTACACAAATAGACATTGATTTTATTGGGTTGAAAATTGTAAGAATGATTGAAGAAATAGCATTAATAATTATTTTTATTTGCAAATATAAATAATTATTCATTTAAACTAGTTAATAAATTATGAGAAAATTGTTGAATCATACACCATGCACAGAGATACATATCATTTGATTGAGAAACTCGGTATTTAGTAGCCATAGAAACGAATCAAAACATTTTGATGCACGGTGCCCATAAACCCATATTAAATTTTGGATATAGACAAAATGTGGCATATGTTTGCTGTTTTCGAAGCTTAATATCTTGCAATAAAATACGATAAGATATGTTTATTTATGAACGTGTAAAGGTCATTTCTACATCTGTAAAATTGATAATACAACAAAAGTTGTAAAAAATGTCTGTGTAAAATTGGAGAATCTGGCAAACGCATATAAGATGTATATATATATAAATATATATAAATATATATATATATATATATATATATATATATATATATATATATATATATATATATATATATATATATATATATATATATATATATATATATATATATATATATTTTACATAATATATCGATAAAATTATGTCTTAAAAACTTGTATTTTCATTTTTTATTGCTTTATCTAGGAAATGAAACAGACTGGAGTTATTTATTTACTATTCAAAAAAAATTTGTTTACTAAATTAAAATTTAATTTAACTACTATGATTCGATCGTATGTAGTTTGCTTTTAGTTTATTTTTACCTACGTAAAAATGAAAAAGTTGAGTACCGGTAAAAGGATGATGTATACAGAAAATTTAAATATTAGTAAAGGAAACGGTTTAACAAATTTTTTGAAATATTGATAAAAATTGTAATATCGAAAGAAGAGAATATGAGAATGGTGTTGTGATTGAATATAATTGAGCAACTCAGGCAGACGAATTTTGCTCAACGTATTTCTCAACATTTATTTAATATACAAGAATACCAAAATCAAAACGAAATTGGCAATACTATAAGTGCAAAAGCTGGAATAACTTCGGATATTGATCAAATTACTTAAAGTAGGTTTATAAACCAACGATAAAAATTGTTTCCTGTTAAATTAAAAATTTTCATATGAATAAAATACACAAAAATTATATATGCTAGATATATTAGGATTTTCAGAAAAAAGTTTTGTTATAGTTTAGACTTTTTCATCCTCCATTTTTTGGATCACTGAACACGTTTGCGGGCAAAAAGTTTTCCCTGTTTTTCTGGGAACTTATTGAGAAAATTTGGAACCTTTTTTCAGTTTTTGGTCTAACTCTCAGAAAAGAAGCTTTTTTAACAAGCTTATTCTACACAAAATTTCTTATCTAAACTTTTTTTTTGGTAAGAATAACCGTCATACCGGATACTTGGCTATTTGAGTAGATATACTCAAAATAAATTGGGCATAACGGTTAGTCTTTCAAAAAATAAAAAATAAAAATAAACAATATAAATAAGAAATTTACGAACATATATATAGAATGGGCTTATTGAAAAAACACTTCTTTTCTAACATATTGGTCAAAAAGTGGAAAAAGTAAAAAAAAAATAAATATGAAGAGTGAGAAAATCAAAAGTATAGCAAACCTTAGATAGCACTTACTTAAGTACTGACCACATTAATTTTCAACTTCTTCTGTTGCGATTTCAAATGCTTCGATTTTTATAAAGTTCGAATCTCATAATTTTGTACTCAATTCCATCCTCAATAATTTAAGAATGCTTTTTATCAAAATGTAATTTTGTTTGTTTATATTTTATCAAAGCAAAGCTCTGTTCTATGAAGTAAAAACGAATATATTTATATTAAGATAAACTAAAAACCAATATTATATACCTGTGGGCGTAACGAGATTGAGATTTACAAAACAAATAATCGAAATGATATTAGAAATACTGTAATGTATTTTTTTCCCTTATTTATTTAAATATTTCACGTTTATGAAAGTTTAAAATTGTTATTAGAAGATTTTCTTGGAAAACAGACTATTAAAAATTTATTTCATGAAAGTTTTCAATGACGTAAATTTTCAAATGTATAATATTTTAAGCCATGTTTGAATCAAACTTTAGATGGTTTTTGCACGTTCAACTGAATAAAAATATGTATTTTATGATAAAGTATCAATTATATTTGGAATTAATTTTCAAACAAAGGAGATTAACTTGGATCAATTAAAAAATACTACATCATATTTATTACATAATTTCAATACTAAACACGTACAAGAAATTAATATTTTCTTTTTGGATATTATTTTCTTTGAGTTAAATCGCAACATCAATTATTTCGAATAATTTGGCTTTTCTTGGCGACTTGAACTCGAATACTTTTTTCGAACTTCATCATAAGGTTAAATGTATAAGCCAAGACATTGTATTATTAAAATTTGTTATTGGAAATTAATTTTATTTTTATTTTCTATCAATGCTAAAAATGGAACTGATTGTCAGATAATAATTATGGATCTTGGTATGATTAAGAATAATATCAAGTCAAAATTATAAGCTTCTTTTTATATTGATAACAGATACTATATTATCTATACTAATACACACACTTTACTCTAGACTATGTATACTTTATTTTTATATCCCATCGCTGGGAATAATCTTTTAAACATATATAGAAGATTTGTGAATTTATTGTAATTGTTTGTCAAAACTGCTCAAGTCTTCAGTTTGTTTAACTTATTCAGAATATATTCTTCTAATTAATATTAGTATTTTATTTATATGATGAACGTTCTTCAAGAGATATAATCTTAAAACCCATTTTTTTGCACGCTTTTCCCATGTTACATGTAAGCTTTGCCCTTAGGTGAAGGATTGTTGTAAAGGCAGGTACAGAGGGCCAAAGTATCTAGATACAAAGGACACGAATTCGGTTTCCCTCTGAGCATACTCTAAGATAAAGATTATTCAGATTACCAGACTAGATATAATGTTTGAAGTAAACTTCTTAATGGACCTCACCCATATCGAAGCCTAAAGTCATTTAATCGAATAATTTCTGTCTAATCACAAGTTTTTAAATTAATTTTTTTTAGTTTTAGTGAATACATATTGTTTGTGTTTATTTATTTAAAGCCGCTGGTGTAATGAATTTTATATAAGAAAACTTATAAATTCTCTTTTACCATCCTGTCCTTAGTTTACTACAATATAGGAGTTAGATTCAACTCATTTTTTAATATACACACAAAACAGCATTGTGTGTTGTTGGTTGATGCCCGCAGCTAAAATTTGGTAGTATCTTTTGTGTGACTTCTTTTTTAACTATTCTGTTGTATACACAGATAAGTTTATTTTTTCTGTTGTTTGGTAAAAATGATACATACCAAAAAGTGTATCCTATTCATTTAATGTGTTTATTAAAAATGAATGATCTAAAAGACCTGACACCAGCTATAAATGAATGTCATTACTAAGCTTTTAAGTGGAGAGGTTGCAATCAAAATTCAGTGTTTGTTAACTTCTTAATATACTTCACTGTATCTTAATAATGCAGAAAATATAGATGTCGGTTGTTACATACCTGAAACAAGAGAGAAAAAATTATTCTAAAATATATCAAAAGGAAAAAATTTGACTGAACGATAAATTTTCAATAAAAAAAAACAGTGTAAATGGTTTTTAACACATAATTCTAAATATCTTGTGAGGTTAATAAAGCTTTTTACCGAAAATTAATAATTTACGGTATGTATAAGATTTTTATGGATTTATAAAAACTTTGATTATTGCTTCATTAGTTTTGCAAGGGTTCAAAAGTCTTAAGCAACTAAATTGAATAAATGTCTGTTTGTTATATCTGCCTTGTTTTAGCAGGGATATTTTCACCTGAATGTAACAATAATATTCATAACAAACATTTCATCCAAATGGAACCTTACACTAGATCACAGCTTTTTGTTGTTTACCCTAATAAAAATTTAACTATTACAAGTTAAAAAGTATGACTCCCAATTTCTTCTAAAATTGTTGAGTTCCAAAATCAGATACATAAACTTTATGGTGTTTCGGAAATCTTTTAAGGACAGTATAAAGAAATTTAGTGATATGTGTTAAATTAAGAGAAAAATAATTTTATGGAGGGTAGTAGATTGCTTTAAATTTTATCGGAATATTGAGCTTTTAACCACTTTTTTTTAAATTTTCATGATATTTGTTATTCTGTGGAAAACTTAAGGATTTGTAGGGAAAACCAAATGATTTCTAGCGTAAATATACCCTAGGAAAACCAAAAATAATAAATATTTTACGACTGATTTCGATAAAATTCTGGTTCAACAGTTAGTTTGGCCAGTAGATAAAAAATATATATTTAACAAGGGAGTGTGTAATATTTTGTGTGTAGAAATCATATCCGGATGTGAATATTTCGGACAAAAACCGTGTATCTAAAACTATCCATCCAAAAGGTATTATTTTTGGTTTTCTTATATTACCCTAGAGAATCTAAAACCAGGAAAACTTTTTTAAAACATTTCTTTTGGGCATTTTTTATAATTTGAATTCTAAATTCGTAATCAGCAACCAGAAAATGTATTGACTTATGCTGGAGCTTTGTTCGCCGCACTTTTACAATAATCTTAACAACATTAATAGATCATCCAATACATGAAACTGATATGTGTGTTGTTCAAAGTAAATAACAAACAACATTATTACATGAAGAAATGATACAACCAACACAGAAGCATCATATATTATATACGAAAAAAAAGTTTTCTTCTTCTATGTTACAGCGACGACGAAAAGGAGAAAAAGCATTGGGAAAAAACTATGTAGTACCTACTTTCATGAACTTTCTTCTAGATAATTAAGTTTTTTAATCTTCTTTTATCTAACATGGCAAGAAGCAAACAGAGCAACCAAGTTAGCCAACACAGCAGTGGCAGGGTTTGTGTTGATGTTATACTTATTTAGTTTTTTTCAACTTTTTTATGTATGTTTTGTATATTTTATGCATAAATTTACACAATTGAATCAAACCGTATGCTTTTTTTGGGCGTACGTGTATATGAATGAAATTTAACCATATAAAAAAAAATTTTTGTTTTTAAATCGACTTCAAAATTAATTATACCAGGCTGATAAATCCTTCAGAATTTGAGCGTAAGATTTGTAGAAAATCTAATTTTGCAGAATGCATACATTATTGCATTGCATCTTACTATCTGGTAAAATTAAGAGCATGAAAACTAAAACTAATTTATATTTCTGAAAATCGCTAACTATTTTTTTTTTTATAAAATCACAAGCCGGTTTCTATTTTGTAAGTTTTTATATTGTCGAAATTGTAAGATATATTAGATAATATCCATTGTTTAAGCTGCTTTAAGTACACTTCATTGGCAGAAATTAAAAACCCTGTCCGAAAATATTAAAGTAATTTAAGCAGGGAATCAAACTTAAAACTAATAAAATCTACTGGTAAACACAATTATTAAAAGATTATCCAAATATAAATGGGGTTCAAAACCTGAAAATTGTAGAAATATTCTAATTTGAGAACTTTCCATATCATTAATTAATAAACTAATTACATACGTTAAACAAAAATTTACAATTAACTGGTATACACATTGATTTTGTAATTGATAAGCTTATTCTATTTTGAAGTTGGTTAAAACTTATAAGGCGATAAAAAAAGTTTCTTTGGTTATATACTTTTTATCTTTTATTATTTACACGTCGATAAACAGATAAAATATTATTTTGATAATAGTTGATACAGCTGTTTTTGTTTTAATGCTTTTTATATTATGAAAAATAAAATGAATTTATGATATAGCTTTTTCAATATAATCACTTGTAGTTTACAGCCAAACAATATACCTATGAATATATTGCTTATATAAGGAAAATTCAGTTACTTTGGAGGGGCAATTGCTATGAGTAGATTGAGAAAATAAATTGTACAATTTATGATCAAAGAATACTTGTAAAAATCGGTATGCATCACTCACGACAGCACCCTCTTCTCACCAAAATACAAACCATACCTTGTTAGTATAAATGTTTAAAATGTTAACAACATTTCAAGACCTATATTAACAACTACAACATACTACATGCGAGAGACTCAATGAAAACCTATTTTACTATAAATTTCCTGAAAGTGATAGTCATATTCTACGTATCGAATTGCAAGTGTCTGTTGATATAAATGTTCCAGGGGACAACTAGGTGAAAGATTGCTTCAACCTAAATTGTTTAAGCAATTGCAAGAATTGGATATTTTCAAACGAGAAATTTTTTTTGTAATTTTCTACGAATAAAAGGGGCTCTACAACTTTTTACGATGAAGTTAAAATTTTTGGTTTTATTAATTTAAAAAAAATTTATTAAATAATTCAAATTTGATATTTTTCATATAATATATTTTTATACAAGGCTTAATAATTTAATTTAATAAAAAATTTGTGTTTTTCCTGTTATTGGATTATTGTTACACGAATGCAACGCGTAAGGAAGAGAGAGACTGCGATACTTACAGAGGTAAGTGATAAATGCTGTGTGTGTATCCTGGCTTAAGAATATTATTGGCTTAAGTATGTTGTATTAAAAAACCTTCTGTCAAAAGTAAGCGAATTTGGGATTTTTTAATCGTTTAAAAATTCATAGCCATAAAAATATTAACTCAATCGTAAAAAGTCAAAGAACCTTTTTATTCATATTTCTTCAAACAATGTAAAAAATATTAATTTCTGGATTTAAAATTACAATTCCTTGCAATTGATAGCAACATGCATTTATATCATCAATAGGACAAATTAAATACAATCGCGTAAAACTGTTTAGCGGGAACTGTTTTTGGTACTCGCAGGCTGATTCCTATTAGACTAATACCATTTTATAATATACCATATTAAAAAAATATTATACAAGCGCAGTAAAACAAAAATGTAGTGGAAGCGTAATCACCATGTTTTGTTGCTAATGCTTTTTGCATTACATTTATCGTTTTAATACGACAAACGAATATACTTAAAAAATGATTTTTTATTTCAAAACTTCTTATTTATTATCCTATCGCTATTATATTTACGCATCAAGTATTGCCAACGATATATAATTACATCAGATGAAATATTAGTTGATTTCATTTAGAAAATAAATGATTTTAGGATTTATCAATCAAAAGTTCGATAACAACTTTATTCCACACCAATCATATATAATAAAAATTAATCAATTTGATTCTTTTGATTTATTGTTATTGTTTGAATGAAAAAAATGATATTGGTGGATATAATATGTCTTTATATTACAAAATTGTCATTTATAATATTAATCGGTGTTTTTGAAAATGATTTTTCTTTTAGGACTTTCGTAGTGAATATCGTGTTATGATATTGTGTGTAAGAAACTGATGAAACAAGAAAGCATAATTTTACCAATTGCATAGTTTCAATTTATTGGCCGATTGATGATGATTTTGCAAGTAATTTGTCTGAAGCCATCTATCTATCTAGGTTTCTTCAGCTAACACTTTCGAAGGAGTTATCTTATTTTGATGAAATTTGGCAGGTTCGTTTATCACATTCTATTAATATTCTGTATAGTTTTTGGGAAAATTTCATCCTCACACATTGTAGTAACTCATTATATCACCTACTTTTCTACATGGGAAAATTTCACGGTTTTTTTGCTTTAATTAAATGGTATACCCAATAATACCCACATTTTTTATTAATCGCAAAGATCATGTGATTTTTTGCAATAATTTTGAAATGATCATGGAAAATTAGAAAGCTGTAATATTTAATTGCATCCCAATTTAGAAAAATCTTAAAAATTCCAAATTTTTACAATAAATGTGAAATGAACTAACATGAAAAAATTTTGTAAAAAGCATTCCATTGCATTTTTTTTGCAAACAGAGAAGATGTCCTTACGTGACGTGTTCTACTGAGCAAGTAAGAAAGTTTAATGATCGCAGAACTGCCAGTTTATTTATGAGAACTGATTAAATTTTACCGTTAAATTTTTGCATATTTTTGTATAAAATTCGTATAAATTAAAACAATATTATTTTTTTAAGAATTTTGTTTTAATATGGAGAACACATTCCATTCCCACTTATTCACTTCTAAAACTAGCTTCCACACATGTAAATTTTAAGTATTTTATTTAAAATCTATGTTTACAATGGTATTGAATTTAGTTTTAAATGATGTATTTATTTGAAATCAAAATAAAAAATATTTGATCCAAAATTTACATTTGATTTCCATTCACGCAATTCACATAAAATTAATTATTTTTTTTTTATAAAACAAAGTAATACTTTGAAAAATCTATCAAGCTGACATGGCAAGCGTAATAAAATAATTTTATTGAGTCAATCTTCGTATCTTTTACAAAATAATTTGAGCTATTATCGATACTTTTAGTAGACATTTTTTTAGTAACAATACGAGTGATGGTTGTCCATGATTATTTGAAACACCATTTCTCGCTTCAGTTTTACATTTATATACAAGAATTGTGGAACATCTTTAAAATCGTTATTTGTAGAGGAAAAATTCAATGAATAGTCCTTAGTGCTTTCGGTAAAGTTATATAGCTTAACTGTCAGTTTCAAAACAACCTGTGAGCATTTTTTATTTTGGATCATAAGTAGACTTACATTTCAACAATATTGAAAAAACTTTGTGAGATTGAATAATCAAAATTCCATGTTACGAAGTCAAGGTAAACTCAGTGTCGGGTATCCACCGAGGTCTGTGGCTTTATTTTGAAATCTTAAAATTTTAAACAATAAAAATACATACAAAAATAATATTACAAAATTTGACTAATAATTTGATTTTAAAAACTTAAAATTTAATATTTAATTAATATTTTTAAAATCGCCTAAGCAAAAAAGGTGCCACATTGGATCGGGTCTAGAGTGGCCTTAATCCACCTCTACAGACACTCTGGTTTCATTTATAGAATCCACCTTAAAGGTGCAATCGATCAAAAGTGTCTAAGATTGTCTAATAGATGTGTCTAATAATCAAATTTTTATTAAAATCTTTTGCTTACTTAAATTTTTGTTATCAAAATCTTATTATAAATGAAATAAAACTTCTGAGATAGAAAATTAACTAAAATTTTGTTCGGCACATAAAATCGTTAGGTAAACAACATTTAAAAAAGATTTAAAATTATATATTCTATTACAAATTGGCTCTGCTATCTTAATAGACCTTCCAATACAATCAAATTGGACTTGTCCGATATGACACAGTTTTTTTTAAATAGTTAGTGCATGTAATTTTATATTACAAGTAATTAATTTGAACTTGTATCATAAACCATAACTATTTATATTGTTTGTTATTCTTCAAGTGTGTTATAAGGTTAACAAACAAAAACACAACACAAAGGTTCTATGAACATTGACCTTGTCTAAAAAAAATAATTATGAAAAACAGCAATTTTTTGTGAAATATCTTTAATTCAATATTCCATTTTATACTAAAAAAAAAATATTTTAATGATGAAATAAACGTTTATTTCCTTTCATGTTATTGACGTGTAAGTAGCCTTTAATTTGTGTTTAAATAGAAAGTAATTATTAAAAATTAATGTAATTTGATTATAGTGAATTATAAACTTATTTTATTAAATATCAATATGTTTTAGAAGTTGATATTTTTTTAGCATATCTTACGCATTACGACATTTTCGTGCGGATAATATTAGATTAATGACTTAACCATAAGAGATCTACTCAAAAAAGCAAAGAATGTGACGACCTGAATATTCCGCACTTACTTAATGGTAATAATAATAAAAGAATTAGCCCGCTGGCTGAGCGAATGCCTCACTTAACATCCACCATTGATTCGCCTTTGACGATCTCTACCCAGACTCAAAGTTATCTAGATCGTCACGCCATCTCTTTGGAGGACACCCTCTTCTACTTGAATGTCGGATGAACTGTCTTCTGAAAGTCGGAGCACATTTTTGTTTCAGACGGAATTCGAGCTGATCTATATTTTTAATTTTTATATTGAGTTATTTCGATCGATCGTTGAAATATTCATAGTCCATTTATTTGTTTTTTATTCAGGGATAAAGTTTGAGTGCCATATAGAAGAACTGATGGAATACATGTATCCATTACCTTCCATTATAGACTCAGTGGAATATTCGACTTAAGAATACATAGCCACACCTCTTATATATATGTATGTGTCATAGTGTATATAATGTTTTGTATATTGATTTAATGTATTTTTATGCATAATTAAAAAAATAAAAATAAATAAGAATTCTTCAGCTCACACTTCTCCGTCTGTCCATTTTTTGTAAAAAGGAGTACAATTTTTTACTTCACGTAATATATAGGTACGGAACTATTGCAATGCATTCCTCAGTTTGAGAAATACATGGAAAATATACATACATATATTTAGTATTCTTGCTTAAAAAGCTATATTAACTAGCATATACAAATATTGAAAATTTCAATAATATTACCTATATTTACAAGTGGGTCTAATTTACAATCACTTTTTTTTTTTTTTGTTAAAGTCGGTAAAAAACAAAATTTTTTTGTACAAGCAATACAATAAGTTTTTATCCAAGAAACATTAGTATAATAATGAAATAAATGTTTATTTCCTTTTATGTAAGTGAAGTATAAGTAAGTAGCCTTTAATTTTGCATTTAAATAGAAAGTAATTACTATTAAGTTTATATTTTATTTATGCGAATTTATTATAATCAACTGTGAATTTTGTATTATTGAAAATTATTATTTATTATAATAATATGAATTATATTTTGTTGTAATTTATTTAAATACACTTTGTATGTATAAATAAGAGTGTTTTTTTTATAATATTGGTAACATTTAATAAATATCAATTTATACAACTTTCGCTGAGTTATTGATTTTACGTGTAAGTATACAGACCATGAGCTCTCAATGAAGTGATAATTTTGTACTATTTAGTATGTTTGTTTTTTAACTGGATTTATAAACATAAATTTGATTTGCCGATAGTACATTTTTTAAAATTTAAATCAAAAATTATTCTCTTAATCTGGTTCTGTTCAAACCTCGAGATCGAGATTTAGGCAGCCAAAAGGACTAAAATTTACGTAGATAAGCAGCTATACTTAGTTATCGAGATATGCACTGGATAGGCTGTACAGCAAAATCTGTATAAATTGATTTCCCATCCAAAAAGGGCAAAAAGAAAAATGGAAATCGGCACTTTGACTAAATAAAGGAAAGGACCATCTGATTATTATAGGAACGCTGTTCCACTAATAAAATCACAAAATTTATGAAACGAAAGAAATCTGTATAGAAAAAGATCAATCTTAACTCCCAGGCCTTTGAATGAAAGTAACCTAGTTCACTGACCTAGTTCTTTAACGTAACCTAATCTGAGGAAGTATTTACTTTATATTCATAATTTTTGTTAAATTTAGACTTATATTGTACAATTTGGGTGACTATGATGCTCAAAAAAGGATTTTTGAATAGGCGGAAAACTTTTCTTTCAACGTAATTAATACCTACTAAACAACTCAAAATTGATAAAAATTGTTGTCAAAATAAATGCCAAAAATTTTGTTAAAATATTCTAAAGAATTATATCCAAACAATAACAATATTAATTAACATTGAAGTCTTATGAATAAACCAAAAAACAAAAGGTGGTAAATATGGTGGCATTAAAATAAGAAAATTAAAAAAGAACTCAAATATGAACTTGTAAGGAAATGAATATTTCATTTTTATTTTAAATAAAAATCATGCACTTCTTGTTTATGAATTTCAATCAAAATAATAAATAAATAAATAATCTGATTTGCATGCAAAAACTGTTATAAATTATTACATAATTCATTTAAATAAAATTAATAATACACAAAAAAATATAATATCCAAGAAATTATTATTTTATAGCTGTTTAACAAATATAATACAAATTTCAACTGTCAAGAAAATAGAAAAGTTGAAAATGAATAATTTTCAATAACGTTAAAAGAAAACGAAGGTACACAATAAGAAAAACTTTTAAATTCAAATAAATAATGAATTTGATGTAATAAATTTTGGAACCATTTTTTTGTTTCTTTGATTTATTTCGTACCATGTTTCTTTTCGCACGCAACAACGAATGGACGAAAATATAGTGAAGTAAGTGTTTATGTTGAAACAAAACAAGATGAAATAAAAAAAAATTGTAGAAATGGCCAACTAAAGTAAATCTTAAAATTTAGGGTGCTGTTGATAGATTTGTCTACAAACTACTATTAATGAATTACCTCCGACATATACAATTCAAGTGGATGGCCGATAGTATATTGGGGGAAGATAATGATTTGGTAGATAAGATGTCCGCAGTTATCTTTAGAAGAGAACTATGTCGACATAGGTCCGGAACTATGGCAGGAGAACTGTAGAAATCCTCTACAAGTCTAATCAATTAACCAACCCGTGAATTATAATTGATGAATTGCCTCTGCAAGGTTTCAAACAAATAGCCTCCAAATCATAGTATCTAAACACTTAAGGAAGTACGAGCGCCAGGCGGGGTGGGGATAGGTATCAACTCTAACGCGGTAAGGGGAACGCAGTAACCATATGATTTTTTTCAATATATCGATATACATTTAACATTGGCTAGTGGCGACATTTATTTTTTTTTAAATTAATACACTTTAATTAGTCGGGCAAGTGTAAATGTTTTTGAATTAAATTTATCACTAATATATTTACTTTCATCCATATGTTTTTTAAAAATATTCACCGACAGTTTTACGAGAAAAATACAGAAATGTATCAATGTTTGAAGGTTACCCCATAAGACCAATGTTAAATTGCTCAACTTTAAAGTTAATTATTTATTTAAATGATCGGGCAATCTCCTTCAAATTTTTGGAATTTGTTTAGACTTATTTAAACTTTGTATTTAAAAAAAATCAAGCCTTTTATAAAAAGTTGCCTTGGCGCTCGTACTTCCTTAAACTAAACACTATTGATGTAGAGAACACTCAGGCAAGAATATACATTTTATTACCAGTTTTTTCATTCATCCTAAGCTTAAGAGATGTTTTAGTCGCGAAAAAAATTTGCGCAAGCCTCTGTTTTTATATCAAGGTTATGAAAGCCAAATTAAAAAATATTTAGATAATGAACAATGTATATTTCTTTAGGCATTGTGTGTTTATAAGTCTTAATCTTTGTTCAAAGAAGCTTAAGCCAATAATCTATACCACATTAAATCACATGCAGCGATTTTATGAAGTCTAGGAAAAAGCTACTACGGAATTCTATAAGGAAAATCTATTTTCATACACATAATATATTATATATACCTTCATTCTTGTGTGAAATGTGTCTAGATACTTTGTTAGTAACATTTTTATATATTTTGTCTACGAATGTAAAAACCAGGATATAGATAGGGTTAGGTATACAGTAAAAACTATTGCAATATGTGGAAGATTAAACTTTTTTTTTTATATAAAAAAGACGAAAGTTTTTTAGTGAATTAAAAAATTTTTGAATTTAATTCAAATTCATATATATCAGAGAGATGATGTATGTATGATAGAAAAAAACTCACAATTTTACTGTGCCAAGAAAAAGAGCTATTTGATAACTCGATAACCATCATAAAAAATGTATAATTCATGTGATTTAAAGCAAACTTAAAATAACCAAATGAATTTTGACCATTGAATTCGATAAAAAAAACTCAAAATATATACTATCGCAGAATTTTTCTAAAATGGGAAGCTCTTTGAGTGATTTTGCAATAGTCATTTTTTAATAAAAATATAGCTATGTCTTGGAATATGTTTTCTCACGCGATAACTCCCGTTTCAGATCATGTAAAAATTTGGAATTTGATGATTAAAATTAGTAACATAGAAACTTGGAAATTCTTTTATCAGGTTGTTTATTCCGAAAATCTAAAATGCTAATCAATATTAAGTTTTAACGGGAAGCTTGCAGGAAAAGGTTAAAAACCAGTAATAATAATTGCTTTACTTTCGTCTAGTCTTATTTCTATAAACAAAATAAATTTGTGGAAGAAAAGCGATGTTAAGTTTTCACTTAAAATATTCATTTCAAGAATTGGACAATGTTGTCGTGATCTCTTAGCCAACGTCTAGAAAAATTGTTATACCCTTGTCTAATTAACAAGAATATAGGGAAACCAAACTATAGTTTTCAATGACAAATTTTAAAATATCAGTTTATTATATTCCCATAACATCTGACACAGAATTTCTAGGCATATAAAATTTAAACAATAGTTTTAAGTTGATTTTCTCTATTATCATTAATTTCATTTCATCGTTAATTTCCCATACGCATTGTTTACACGTACATTGCCATTCTTTATCTTTATTTTTGAAAATGATCATATCAAAATTAAAATCACAAAATTAAATCAAAATTTTAATAAAATATGCTGGTGATGATGTATACCAAACACTATAATTTGTAGGCGGAGATAAAACAACGGTATATATATTACAGATTAACCATCCATTCGGTGTAACATACACAGTTAATAATTACGCAACGTGTAACCAGAGATATTACAGTCAATTTATTCAGATGTTTATTAAAGCAGATGGATAAAAAGTAGAAAGAATACGATGAAGATCATGAAAAAATACAGTATAAAATTTAGATTAAAAATTCTGGTTAAGTCTGAGTTCCACTTGTAAGTATTTCATGTTTGGTTACGTCTTTTACGCTACATTTTTTAGAGAATGTTTTAAAAGTAAAAAGTTTCAAAATAATATAGAAAAAAGTATTGGTTTAAGATAAATCAACTCTTTAAATTCAAAATTTTTCTTACATTAAATTGCAAACAAAGTGTTCCTTATGCAAAGTAGAAACTCAAAGAAACTCTTGGATGTTTAAAATTCTTGGTAGGCGAAGAAAATTTCGTGTCACTGAGTTTTTGCAAATTCACACAAAATAATAACTAATTCGATGTTTATTTTATATTCCTATGAAGGTTTGAAAAAACTAGAACTAATTATTCGGCTTTGTTCCATTGCAATCAACTATAAAAGGTAGCCGATGTCGTTCTTTTCCTAACTACTAGGGAAATTTTATCAAAAGGTCATACACGTAAAAAGGGATCATAGTTTTTTTTAATTTTATATCAGATAGATAGAAAAAAGAAGAAAAAACTATGAATAAGTAAATATTTTTAAAATTTATAATTTTGAAAGTAATGGATGAAATGCCAAAATCACTAGGTTATAAGCCTAGGTGGATCTAAATGGTCTAAATATACCAAAGAATTTGTATATCGATAAATTTGTAAAAACATCATGTTTATGGTCTAAATTCATCAATTAATATTCGACTTTCAAATGAGAGAAAAACGGATTAACAAATTTAAGATCTCTGACTTTAGTTTGGTCTGTGATCTGACTTCGAGATTCGATCTTCAATCTCGCTTTACTAGAAATGTCATCAACATCAACAATAACTGGCATATACCCATTTTTACATACGCATGTTATTTTTCATTAAAACCATTATTTTTTATCACTGCAACGACGCTGATAGTTTCGGAACCCTAAAATATAGGTATACAAAATCAAGGTAATAAATAACTTCGATTTAGAATCGATGATATATTACACTACCACCTACATATATTTTCGAAGCCAAAATGACAAATTATTATATTGTTATAAAAAGGTAATGTTTTAAATAATATCTTTTACAGCCACCCACACAATTCATAGCTACCGATTTTATGTGTTGTTACATCATTGAATATAATTAAATCTTACTTTGATAATATATTTTTTAGAGCCTGGTGTAAGGTGAAAAAACAACGAAACAACGATTATTTAATGAAAATTTTTCACTAACTTTAATTGAATTTTTTGACTACTATTAAAAAAATGTAGTTAGGACACCTAGAAATGGTTACACTTTCACTCGTACAATTTACATATACATAAAATTACAGTTTTGCAAAAATATCGTAGGTCAAATGTTCCACGAGTACTCAGTCTAAGAATATTGCAATAACTTCAAAATATTATAAAAGTATAATGTGTTTTTTAACCATATAAATAATTATTAACAGTTGATAAATATTAAAATATTTTTAATGTTTTCGCGTAAATTGAATTGATTTTTATTTAAGGCACTTTTTAACAGCTATGGTAGTCAGTGACTATAGTTGACTCGTTTTCGTTGGCTCATTGTTTGTAAAATAAAGTTTCACGTGAACATTTGTATTCTACAATTTGATTGGTTGTTTGATGGTTATTATATTCATTTATTCACTATTATTTAAAGTATGCAATACGACACAGTACGTATTCTATATTAATAATATAATATATACTAACCTAAAAAATATAATCGATCAAACAATCCTAAATGTTAAAACATAGCATTTCTAGACGGTCACCCATACAAGTCCTTACTGTGACAGTTATTAACATTGAATATCGGTTTTGATATGGTGTTTTACAATGTGTTATTGATGGAAGAGTTTATTTATTTTTTATTCGGAATAAAATTCGTAAAATTTATGAAATAATATTTTAAACTCAGGAATCAAAACAAAAGACAACCTTATCGACTATTTTAATGGGTAGATTAAATCAAAAATTTAAAACAATACAAATAATCACATATTTAAATTTAATACTAGCATTCAATAAAAGTTACACATGTAAGATAAAATAACTGAAAAGTATTTCAATATTTTTATGATGAGCATTTTTTAATACTAGCTCTTTTGTTTTGTCACATTTTGAGTAATTTATTTATTATTGGCATCTATTTACTAAATGATAAAATAATTGTTTTTCGAAAACAAATTTAGTCAGTTCTAGCAGAAACAATTTCTTTAGAAGAATTTATTACGACTCGATCACTCTTTTGGCGTATTTGAAGAGTGGGAATAACAACACTCTCAATACTTATCACTTCGTTTTCATTTTCTAGATCATGTATTAAACGTAAGCGATAACTATGAATAATTATTTCACCATAAAATCGAATACATAAATATGAAATTGATGCAAAAAATCGAATAATTCTATTTTGTACAATTTCATCTTGATCTAATTCCATTCCAGCCATACAATGTGCAATTTCGAATAGAAAACAAAGTATAAGATATGGAACAAACACTAACAGAAATATTAATACCATATGTGGTTTCCGTCGATAAATACCATATAATAAGGCTACACATGATGATATCATTATTAAGTCTGTTATTATTATTAATGCTTTTTCATGAGGTCGTAATGCCACATACACCAAAAATAATGGATCTTCATGGTTGTTGTTTTTCACATTTAATGCACTTAAAATGGTCAATACAATGATAATCAATGCACAACGTATTGCTGTTAAATAACCAAATAATATTGATGCTTTTCGTAAACTTAAGCCGCAAATAGTCTTTTGTGCAGTACATTGTGTTAGGTTGAGGTATTCGGATAACATTTTTCTTCAAACTTGATTTTTGAATCTGAATCAGCTGAAACAATATTTTATATCAGATCAAAGGAAAGTTTGTGAGTATTTATGATCATCGATATGTTGAAATTTCAAAATTGAAATTTTAAATAGTTCCAAAAATTGGCTAAACCATTTTCATCGACTACTTAATTTGTCACTTTGGCTACATAACTTTTTTTCTAAAATTGTAGAGAAAAAAAAGGAATTGAAATTTTCAATTAACTGCCAATGCTTTTCTAATGATGTTAATGGGGAAATGAATTTTGATTGGGTTGTTCTTTCCTCTATGACATTAAAATGTTTCATGAAAATAAAATATAGAAACTGTATAATATAAATAATATAATATAAACTGTAAATAAGCCACAAGTACAGAAAACAATTAATATGACGATTGCTTTTGTTAACTCTTTTTCATCAAAAACTTCTTTTATCAATTCTCTACGCTTTGACAGGTGGGAGTTTCTTCAAAATCCAAATGAGACTTTTTTTGAGGTTCCTGTTTGAATATTTTTATAATGTATTGTAGCTCGAGCACATACTATATACAATTTATACATACACTCACTCACTATAGTATATACATACATGGAAATAATCTTTTAATGATTACTTATGTTAATTGTTTATCTTAGCGATGTAGTCAATTCATCCCAATTTTATATGGCTTCTTAAATGTCCTTTCTACATTATATTAAATTTTGATTGAATTATGTAGAATAGTTTTTACTTTATGTGAAAAAAATTATAATTAAATGACTTATTTCCATGAGAACCAATGTTAAAATAAAACATTGATGAGCAGGTTAATTTCAATCAGGCAAGGGTTTAATTTTTTGTTATTAATTAACAGTCAAAAGAACGGATCATGCCGTTTTTACATCTAGAATACGTCTTTAAAATTTTTTTCACTATCTCTTTTTGTTTCTGACCTAAGGCAACTACCAAAGTGGATTTATGAACACATATATCATGTTATTGTTAATGCTTTCAATAAATCCAAGCGTTACAAATTTACACTAAATTTAAATACGCTCATACATCGTAAGTGTTAATTTTAAGCATAAAATAAAACGCACAAATTAGGAAATCAAAAAATTTTATTTAGGCATTCGGATACAATTTTATGTTTTTGAAATATCTATACTTTTGCTAGATGAAACAATACTAAGCTCTTTAGATTCCACATCTGGATCAGCGTCTAATTGATGATCATTTGTTTTGTGATTCTGAACAAAAATATGTTGATGGTACTCCAGTCGTAAGTAATAACTTCGAATTAATATCAATCCATAGAAGCTAAGACAAAGAGTTAAAGATGCATGGCATATTTTAATAACTCTGATAGTCAATCTGTCATAATCTGTCTCTTTATGTGAGATGACATCAATCTTAATAACACAATGAATTATTTCTATAATAAAACTGATCACAATATAAAACACAAATATCGCATTGTAAAGAAACAATATGATGGTTTTTCGTCGATGGATACCATACAGTAATGCCAAACTAAGAATCATCATAGCCATATTTACAATGATTATGACAATGGCTTCAGCATTATTTGAATCATGATATATCCATAGAGGTGGGCCACCGCTGTCTTTCTCAGAATCGACGATTAAGTTCCATGTAATTAGCAAAATTACGATAAGAAAACTACGTACGAATGTAACAGATCCAACAATGTAGGTGGCTTTTCGTAAGGGAATACCACAGAAGCTCTTCTTCACAGCACATTCGTTCATAAAATCTAACATTATGAGTATTTATAGACTTAAATATGCTACCAAAAACAACTGAAACAATTTTATTTTATTATTAAAAACACTTATTTAAGCTGAGCCATGCAAAACCCTAAATAAAAGAAATTTAAAATGACTTTAAAGTAATTTAAAAAATCCACGTTTACAGATTATGGTTAGGGTAAGCTTCTAAAATAGTCGTTAAAATAAAACTGCTTAAAAGTAACGAGAAATCAATGTTTGTTATATACTTAATAATCAGCTTTTTTGTTGACTTTTATAGTCTTAGAAAATAGTTTAATAGAAAATAAATTCTGTAAGTAGATACCTGCCTGAGAATACGGAGGATTTGACTTAATTCGTCAATATGATACTTATATAACTGAAAACAAAAAATCGGCGTTGAATAAAACCATTTGATGTAACATTATGTTTTCAGATTGATAACATTTCGTATTTGCAGCTCTCACAAGGAATTTATTCAATTTAAAAGAAGAACCAATTGAATTTCCATCCAAATAATTATTCAGTATGATTTATTTTTTATGTTTCATAAGTAAGATAAATTTTTTAACACATAATTTTTTAATATCATTAAAAAATAAACATTCAAACTGTCAAAAATGAATTTGACGTTTAATCTACAGTTACTTTGATGTTGGAAACACTAAAAATTCCCTAATAAAAATCGAATTCATTCCTATTAAAATTAAATCATAATAAATTTCGTATTGGATCCAATACATTTCCTATTAATTCCGATTCAATTTCAACAGCATTTAATAGGAATTGCTTATTATGGTTGAAATATCTGAGATAGAACACGCTTAAAATATAACAATTTATCAAATTTTATAATTTCAATATCTCAAGTGTCAAGAAGTTTCAATATCTCAAGTGCAAATTTTGTTAAAAGAATATGTAAGTTCAGTTAAATTAATCATATGTCAAGATATTACAAGTCAGGTTACGAAATTTCGTATAACGGTTAAGGAAAGCGAATTTATGTTATAAAAAATGGAAAGTATGACCCAAAATTAGTGGGTTTCAAAAAAAAGTTCACTCAAATTGGTTAATATTTGGTCAAGATATCAAAAATAATTTTTATTAAACCTTGTGACGTCACAAAAACCAAAAAAATTTAATTTCGCTCTATAACGCTGAATTTTTATCCAATTTTGTTAAACACAATATATAATCCTACCAAATTTCAGTCAAATTTTTCAAATTTTCAGTTAAATTAATCATATGTCTTATAAATTTCAAGATATTACTAGTCAAGTCACGAAAATTCGTATAGCGATTAAAGAAAGCGAATTTTTGTTATAAAAAATGGTAAGCTTGACCCAAAATTAGTAGGTTTCAAAAAAACGTTCACTCAAATTGTATAATATTTTGTCAAGATATCGAAAAAATGAATTTTTTGAAATCTTGTGACGTCACAAAAACCAAAAAACGCTCAATTTTTATACAATTTTGTTAAACATATATGTAATCCCGCCAAATTTTTCAAATTATATATTATGAGTCAGGTAACGACATACAACTTTCGATAAAAAAACGTTTTTTATTTACAAATTTTCAAGTTGGGGATATGTTCTAGGTACATGCGCTAATAATAACAGTGGACTAATAATAACAGTTAAGGTACAGCAATAATTTAAATATAAAAAATAGATACGAAAACATCCTATAAAAAATTAAAATATATTTTACTTTACATCTTAGCTACATAATAAGTATTAGTTATTAGAGCGGAACCAAATTAAAATTTGTATGTAAAAACACAGCACTTACATTTCTTGCTACATCGTGCTAAAATAATTTCTACAGCAATCAATAAAGTAACAGCAAATGAAATATTGAACTGATCTATATGAACATAACAACATATTATAGATTCAGGTGTATCAATATTAAAGTAAGTAGAATATACATTAAATTTGATGAATTTGTGTGCTACTTATATTGATGACCTTGGTAGCAGAAACAACCCAAAATAAAATTTACAAAAACAGTATTCTTGGAAATAAATTTGTTTGAAGTATAGTATTTCTAAAACTGACTAAGATGCTGTCTTTATAGATTACATATGGCATTTATTAAAGCTTGAATATAAAATGTAAGCCTAGTCAATAGTCAAGACTTATAAATTTTTTCTAAACCTTTCAAACTACATTTAAATTAAGAAAAAACAAAAACCTTTACACACTACAACTTCAAACGATGTTATCACATTACAATTTCAAGTAAAAATGCACAGAGCGAGATACTAGTGTTTAGATAATGGATATTACTGTTGGATATTGAATTCAATTGAAGTTTTTGAGATTTTTAATCGCATTGTAGAAGATTGATTATTGAATCATAAAATACCTGATTGTGAAGAAAGGGCATTACAACTAGGGCATTACAACATGTATAGAAAATATCGGAGTAAATTCATTTTAGTCTAAAGTTTTTAACGCTAAAAGTGACCGTACACGCCATATTTTATATTATATATAAAATTTTGCTTGAGCGGTCACTTGGTGTGGTATAGATGGCCATAGAATCACTAAATTATTCTGTTTGTCCGATAAATCAGCCACCGTCAAGATAAAAACGGAATGAGTTCATGAATGAGGAAAATCGTTCCATTGGGTCTACTTTTATTTGTAACATTTTATCGTAAAATGTTTGGATTCACCTCAATTTTAGATAATAAACACAATACATATTATAATTATTATATTATATGAGTCTAAGACGGATAAATTCGCAACGGATCACGTTCTTATAAAAATCTAATAATATAAATTCTTTAAGTGAAGAAATTTTTAGATATAAAACTGAAAAATAAAATGATTTTTAACTAGTTATTATTTTTTTTACACATGCAAACATTTAATATAACTAATTTAATGTATTTTCAACTACCATATATTATTATTATAATACATGTATTCTATTAAATATTTTGTATATTATATTAGTACGTATATTATGTACAGCAGCTACACATATGAACAGAGAGTTAACTTAATATGATAATAAATATAACACATGGTAGCAGAGAGAAAGTAATGCAAAAATTAATTACTTTCAGTTAATAAAGTATAGCATGGGATACTAATTATGAACACATATTTATAATTACGTTAGATTTATACATACTGCAGTACCTATGTACAATATATATTTAAAAAAATGTTTTTGAACATCCTTATATCACATTTATTTAAGGATGCTGTAACTTTATTCGGTAAGAAATACGCGATATATATATATGGTTTTAGATTTTGTTTTTTTTTTTTTTTTTTATTAATTGTTATTTTTACTAAGTGGTGGCGGAGTCCATGTGGGGATTTTTGAATTTAGTCGAGTGCGTAAGATATGAGATATACCTTACCCCTTGTTGAGAACATCCACCAAATCATAGCTTGGCTATATGGTGTTGAGCGAACAGGGGTGGCCGATCAGAATATTAAACCAAATAAATCGATTGCTGAATTTAATAAAGCGCGTCAGATTAAGATATCGTAAGTTGATTACGTGCTGAAAGTTGTACATTTTACTAATCTGATGATTTCAACGTGATCCAAGATATGGGGGGTTCAAAAACTTGCATTAAAGACTGCAGGCCATCAGCATCATGCTCAAATCGTTAGATTAGTAAAATGTAAACTTTTCAGCACGTAATCAACCTACCATATATTAATCTGACGCGCTCGATTAAATCCATCTATCAATTTTTTCGTTTTAATATTCTGATCGGCTACCTTAGATGCGCGGCATCAGAAAGCTAAGATTTGGTGGAGATACTCAACAAGGGGTAAGGTATTTCGAGCAATTTCTCTCGCATTCGAACAAATAAAAAAAACCCTGCTTGTGTTTCCCTACCAAAGTACAATTGCTACATCAAATACTGTTTAATGATTTAAACAATGCATTTAAACAATGAAACAATTCACAAGTTCACCAGCATTGATTCATTAATTGTGAAGTTATGATTCTTTAGTTGCGTTCGTATGAATTAGTTTCGCAGACCTATCGACCGTCAGACATGCAGCAAAAATTCCTCAGGAAGTTCCAAAATATCGGTATTTATAGAAAAAACAAATAAAATAAAATTAAAAAAAAAAAAACTTTGAAATTATCCATCTTGATTCAATCAGTTATTAGTATATTTTATTTAGAAAGATTTCTAATGTTTTGTATTTTCTGTATTACAACACGAATTAATCTTGCAATTTATAAAATAACCTACATCTTCTCTTAACGATCAGTTCTCTTTCCACTTTACAAAAAATTGTGTAATAATACACAGTGAATGACAAGCGAAACATTATTTTGTAATTCGATTACAAGCCCTAATTATGTATCCCAAAAAAGGTATCATTTTGTATGTTGATAATAAATATAGTATATTTATTCCATTTATTTAAAATTTCATAGGTATATTAGTTTATAATTTAATTAATCATTTTCAGTATTGATGATGATAACTTGGCATACCTGTAAAATGACCGTAACACCCCTTCTTGATAGATAGTTTTCTAGTTACATAGGGTTCTGTACATTAAAATTTTATCTACTTGTTTTTCATTTTGAAATTTTACAATTAGCCTACGGATTTTTTTGTAGAAAATAAGGTTTTATCAAGACTTTTCTGTTTATTTATATTTTTTTAGATTGACAAATTTGAAACTGTTTCAGTTTTTATTTTTTAAAATTAATATTATGTACTTTTTATACACGACATATTCCTATAGAACATGCCAAAGAAATTTAGTGCCAAGTCAATTTCCGTCTGCCCGTTCCATATTTTTGTTTAATTTGGAATTTTGAATGTCCATATCTTTCTAATTTTTACAAATTTTAAAAAATAACTTCAGATCCATTGTCGTGAAGTAAAGACGCTTAAATTGAAGTAATAAAACAAATTTAGTCAACATCCCTATTGTTTGAAGGGTCAATATTCAATTATATTAAATTGAATACCAGATTTATCTGTCTTTGTTCATAATAACATAATATTATTATTGAACAATTTTTATTGAGTGGCTTATGTGGAACATTGAAATAGTAGAGATGTTGGATGAATATAATGTTTACTGATGTGTATATTTTTATACTTCGATAAAGAATTATAAAATTCGTTACAACAGTTTGTATCTTTTAGAACTGATTATAGAAAATAGTGGATGGTATTCAATATCTCACAATACATCTATAAATTGTTTGGAGTGAAAACTAAATATGCGATACACAAAAAATACTTCGTTAAGAGTTTACATGTCTAAAATTTCAAAATACACATTTTATATCGTGTTTAATTGTATTTTTTTTTTTTTGTTTAAACTTAAAAATCGTTTCTCGTTTGTCCATGGGTATCCGTACCGTGCATATTATGTGGAAGGGACTTCTTAATCAATTGATGCGCTATGAGTGTCTAAAATTTGTAATAAAATATTCCCATTCTAAAAAACATAATTATTTGTTCAATTGTTTGCATGTAAATTGTATAGCTAATGTGAAACATAAATTATTGAATAATTAAAAAAAATGGCATTTAATTGAATTTTTGAGTTGAAAATTGTACGATTGATTGAAGAAATTGAATAAATAATTATGTTTAATTGCAAAAGTAAATAATTATTCATTTAAATTAGTTAATAAACTTTGAGATTTCTATGTTAAATCATTTGATTCATATAGTAGTATTTCGTAGCCATAGAAACGAATTAAAACATTATGAAGCACGTTATCCATAGTAAAGTTATTGAGATAACTAAAACTAAAAAGAAATACCATATTGAAATTTGTATACTGTGACCATAGATGTGACTTTAAGTTCATGTATGAGCTACATTATTTAGCTATAGAATTATAATAGATTTTGTTCATTTTAATTATGTTAAAAATAATAATGAGCAACTCAAATATTGTCATTCAAATATATGTAAGATTTTCATCAATTAAAATCTGGTAATTTCAATTATCTATTGTTGAGAGTATATTCAGTTGTGAAAAATGCAATATGAGTATTCGTTAGTAATGGGTATTTGATATTCAATGATTTAGAATAAAAATATAATGAACGGTGGATATTAAATTGAGGTTAGAGAGGATGTGGACGATGACTTTTAATGAATAATGTAAGGATTCCGTATTATACATAGTGAAATAGTTATATGTCTCTATGTTTATTATCGTAATAATAAATTTTCAAAATTATTGCCTGCCTAGTCCTCTGAAATGTAGTATATTAATAAATATAAGTTTCTAGTTAAAATATTTACATATATTACAACGGCGTGACATATTTTTTTCTTGCTTATAACAAGTTTTACTTTGAATGAAGTGGACCAATCACGGATTTATTAAAGTTACATTATTACTTAGTTCGAATCTGAAATTGTGGCGATTCTAAGTAGTCAACCAAAAATTGTTTGAAATAAAAGAGTTTATTTTAAAAAATCAGTTATTTTTGTATTTAAATTTTTGTTCTATTTCTTATGGTATCACAAACGCTTATGAGCCATAGAATCCAATTAAATGATTCACAATGTTGTAATTTCATTTTTTGTTTCGGAGAAATTTGTAGAAAAACTAACACAAAAATTGCCATTAATATTATACGCAATATATTGTTATTTAGTATTGTTATGTTGTCGCAGAAGATTATCAACCCTTGAAGGCATTTTATATAATCCATAATATATACTAGATAAAATTTTTTTAAACTATTTTGAATAGAAACAAGCATATACCATAATTTGGTATTAACTTAAAAGCATTCATGATTAAATTAAATACATTATATTTTTTATGAATATTAAATTTAAATAAACAACCCAATAAACAAACTATTATAACAAATTTATGGTATATTTTGTCTGCATACTTATTGTGAAAGTTTTACACTATAAAAATTTTGAATAACAATAATAGAAAATAAATCTTTAATTACTAATGCCTCATAAATTTTTGAAAAGTAGCAAATAAAAACACATAAATTTATTTAAAAAACAATCGGATACATAATGAAAGAAAATTTTTTAGTAGAATAGAATTTATACAAAATCAATAAATAAATAATTTCAATAGTTGGTATTGAAATTTTATTTTAATACTTAAATAAAAATAAAATTCAGTTATATGGAAAGTTATTCGTCCGAATGTAGTTTCACGATGTTTTTTATATGATTATAAGTAATTTCATTATTAACCGACTCCAAAAAAGGTGGTTCTCAATTCGACTGTATTATTTATTTTTTTCATTTTCAGTTTTATATTTTTTATGTTAATTACCTCAAAACTTTCGACTATGTCAACCGATTTTTATGATACATTCCGTGCTTCCCACATTCTCTAATTTTTTATTTGATCCTGATCTGGGGCAATAAAACCATTTTTATATATTAAAATTTTACTTTGTTGTATATAACACTAAAAAGTAAAAAATAAAAATTTTTTAAGAAAAAAGAACTGCCCCTTAAAAAAAGATACTAAAAAATAAAAAACAATTTTAAATTTTTTCTTGTGACTTATTACCTTTCGAAGCCAGTGCCATTATTCATAAGAATTGGCCGCGTACCTGACTTTCTTTGATATCTACTTTATTGCCATTATTCTCTTCCCACTTTGAGATCATTAAGCCTATGAAATTGAAATTCGTACAAGGAAAACTAGTTTAAACCAAACAAAAAAGCTATTGATTCAAATGGTTTATTATCAATGATATTAGAATGGCGGGTTAACTTTACACTAGATAATGATTTGCGTTTTCACAAATGAGTTATCGTGAGAATAGTAATTTAAATACAATATTTTAGTTATTCGAATATAGTTAATTATAAATAAAAAACTATTAACCAAAATTATGCCATATAAGTATTTGAAGATGGTTAACACCAAGAATTAAATATAAACTTTGCCAAGATATCTTTCCCATAGATATGCAAAAACTACCTTTCTTCATTCTCCCAGTATAAATACAACCAATATATACAATGATATATATAACACTTCTAATATTTCAAATATCTTTAATATCAGGTAATTGGTATAATAAATAATATCATTGCCATGTCAAGTTATTTAGCAACAATGAATTATCAATTTTTAACTAGTAGATCTATGAACTATAGGCCTCATTCAGAAATAAATTCTAAACATTTAAAACATGGTCTTGTAGGAAATTTCGATGTCGCTTCGGCTTAATATCTTCGATCGAGTCAAAACAGAAATTATTCAATGCTTAGTTTGAAGAAAATGATGTTTCGAAGAATGCGTTCGACACAGTCAGACTCAGTGAAATTTGATAAACTTCAATCATATGTTTACAAAATAAAACCAACTTCGCAACAAATAAATACATTTATTATAACTTGAAATTTTGCAAAGATATCAAGTAGAATACTAGGAACTTTATTTAAATATTGCAGAATTTTCAGTATAAGGAACCAAAAATCATTCGATGCTCAAATTGAAAATACGCTATTTGAGAATGCTATGCTCAGAAAAATGAACCATAATGTAATTCGGAAAATCGATCAACTTTTATCAAAATGCTTATAAAATTAAACCATTATTGCAGTATATAATTATTTTGGCTAGGAACTTTTCAAAGCTATCCAGTACAATACTATGAGCCTTATTTAAATATTGTTAACTTTTTGGACATCGAATTAGATTACCTTCGATTTTATTAGTTCAAGGCTCATGATTAGCTAGACTGATATGGTATTTACAAAATGATATGCTCAACAAAATCAACCAAAACAAAAAATCGATCCACTTGTCGTAAGTTTGCAAAAACACGAGTCACTCTGCAGCAATTAAATAAATAAAACTTTTCACAAATATCAAAGACAAAATATTACGAACATCATTTAAGTAATATATTTTTTTGAGACAGCGAACTACTATCGCTCATGATCAGTGCAGATTATTATTTACATCAAATACAATGAATTCACAATAATGAATTGCTCTATCTGTAAGCTGGTTCAACTTATTTTAATCGTTAAACTGAAAATGGGTAAAACGAAAATACCTTACTTACTCACAAAATGTCTCATCAGCAAACGAACGTATATAAAAAAAAATTCATCGTGGATTTTACCTGCAATATAAAAATAAATAATTAATAAAGATTAGAAGCATAACACAAACACTATAAGGTAATAAAAATAGATAAATATTAATTGAAATCATATACAAATATTTATGAAGAATCATACATATTATGTATGAGAAAGGTGTGTTGAGCTGATTACAAAATATCTTGAGAATGAGAATTTATTGTATACGTGAGATAAAATGGTTTTATTTTTAATTGATATACAAATAAAAATTTTTTGTCCATAATAAATAATAAATGCTTAGTACTTAATAGTTCTTATAAATATTGCAAATTTCGTTTTAATGTAAATTATTTTGTAAACGGTATGATCCAGGATAATTGAAAAAAATAGAAGTAAACAAAAGTAGGACCTAGGCGCTCTACCTGCTCTGAAAATCGTACTAAAATCATACATAATGAACATAGCGTATAAGTTGTCGCAAGATCCTCAGAGAAGAAGGCGATTGATCACCTGCTGTAATTTAGTAAGATACAGTTCCATGTGCTTCATCTAAATGTAATGCAGCAGTAATTTCTTTCTGAATCACGCAATCCTTATAATGAAAGGAATTATAAATTGTACCTCTAAAATACATTATTTAATTTTGTTCTTAAATTATAATTTTGTGCGCGAGAAAATATAAAGTAATTTAAAAAGAAACATAAAGATCCCTTTAAATTTTCTGCGTACTCAGATGGATAATAAAACTACGTTGAAGTACCAAACCTGTTTTTTCCTACACTTATAAAGGACAGTAAGTGAATTTAGAGCAGATATAGTGAGTTCCCCATCTTTTTAAATAATAAATTTTGTCAAAATGATTAACTTTTTCATTTTTTTTCCAAATAGTTAAAATCACAAACTTATTTATCGATTGGAGAGTTAGTTTCCGAGATATGTTAATGTCAGAATATTATTTAAAAAATAATTCAAAAACTAACCTGTGGTGTCATCGTTTTTAGCCAAATTAAAATAGCACGATAAAAGTAAATCTATTTTGTGAATATTTTAAACATGTGTGTGTACGCTTAATAATAAATTCTCTTTATTGAAAATAACAAACGTCTGCATATTCTCATATTTTAAGATAGATTTAACCTCCAAAATTGATTCAAAACCTTAATTACTGATTAATTCACTGAGAATAACATTTTTCTATCGATGTATCTTTTTAATTTTATAGTTTCTTTTTCAATAAGAAACTATACACATATTGTCATTTTGATTAGTTTCCAAACCATATTATGGAAAATTACGTCAAGGTAAATAATTTATCTCATCATAATTCTTTGGTAAAAACTTTTCTGTTATATGTAATAAATTTCCCAAAGGATAGATTCACTGTTACTACACTGGCTACTTCAATAAACGTAACAAACAGAAAACAAGCCACAAAAAATTCAAAAGAATATGTAATTTAATTCAATTTAAAAATATGAAATCTGAGAAGATTTCATCTGTGAACGAACAATTTTTATAAAAAGACACTAAATATAATATTTAGGTTTTGCCTTTTACATCTTCATTTTGGTCAATATATGATGAATTATTTGAAAATCATTGAAAAATCTTTCGTGTTTTTATTAAACACAATGTGTTTCAAGAATAAAATCGGGAATTATTCAATGTTTTAGTCTATTATCATAGCTTGTAAAAAAATTCCCAAAAAACAGTGTCATCATCACCTTTTTTCACTGCAAAATTATTTACTC
The DNA here is from genome assembly GCA_020423425.1 of Chrysopa pallens. NCBI lineage: Eukaryota > Metazoa > Arthropoda > Insecta > Neuroptera > Chrysopidae > Chrysopa > Chrysopa pallens. The sequence goes on from CM035593.1 coordinate 33,268,184, forward strand.
GTTAACAAGCATGAATTACTAACAAAAACAAAAATTACAAAAATAATTATCCAAATACAGCATTTCGAGAAACACATTTCATAAAATAGCTAAATTCAGTTTTGGTAACTAGAAATAAGTTATGGAAACCAAATTTTTAAGCGGGCCAAGCAGTTGTTCTCCGACCATCTCTGATTTATTGATTTTAAGTATTATACTTCCGTTTGGTTCTTACTTCCCCACCACATATTGTCCATTCTTAGGAAGATTTCAGAATTAGCTTGCAGTCGCAGGATGTTTTGGAGCTCTTAATAATCGAGGTGATAGAGACACATCGCTGAGAAAAGTTACAAAATGTCGCGGTTAGAATAAAATTTCAAAAAGTATTTCAACAAAAACTTAGCATCCAATCGTCAAGTAGATTCGATTTTTGTAATTTATCGAGTTTCATTGTAAGTAGTGACAAAATTTGGATCAATTTGATGATTTGATATTGTTTTTAATATGTTTCGCGATGGCAACGTAGACCGGACCGGGCCAACTACTTAAAATTGTTTTTTGTACAAATCATTTTATATGTGAATCATCAACCAGGGTAAAACGAGGGTAGCGGATCGGCCGACCTTAAAAACCACTTTTCAAACGCCATCTCTAAAATATATGAAAATATAGACACTGTTCTGATTCACACTGCACACAAAATGATAGCAATGTGTAGAAGCATAAATATATTCGAGGTTTCTTCCATACATTCACTGATTACCACTCAACACACTATCAACCTGCTGCCGTCACTATTGAGTAGAGAAGTCTACAGACCAACCGTAGAGCAGAGAATATATGTAGGTATAGAATATCAACTTCTAGATAGGTATGCATCCTGTTATACTAACATTTGTCTGGATATACATATAAATTTTGGGGTTGTCCAATAATAACCTCATTCCACTCTAATATAATAACTAAAGTCTACACACATTTTGTATTCAATAGAGTTGATGGTCGTTATGTTCGCTTGTGTGGTCAACCAAGCCACTAGATTGTAAATTTATATGTATTCTATATAATTATAGTGAAAACTATTCATAACGAATGTGTTTGTTATGCATGAAAGTTTTATTTTGTTCAAATAAATTTTTATTATCACAGTTGTTAATGTTTAAGTAGTTTTAAAATAGAATAAATGAGGGATTATTAAATGTAGTCTAAAGTTTGTAACGCTAGAAAGTATTGAAAGTATTATCAAGATTTCAACATTTGAATTATAAAACTATTTTCGGTGTTGACTAGATTTTATACGATAAAATCAATTAAGATTTTATTTAATTAATGTATGAAAATAAATTAATTTTTTAGAAAAAAATATATTCCAAAATAATTTAACCATACAGCTTAAAAAATTCGAATATATTTTTCTATTTCAAGTTGAATTGAAGTTACATGGTGAGACAAACGTCTTTTATAAACGATTTAAAATATTGATAATTTTATTGAAAAAAGCGTTGAAAACTAAAAATTTATTATAATTTTGTTTTACGAGTCGTAGATTTAATTAAACGGAATTGTAGCATTTTTTGAAGTTATTCTTTAGGCGCATTATGTAAACATTATGAGAGTGAAATTTTTAGATGCGCGTGCATCACCGTCAAATAAAATTTACAGGTTAAAGCTGTTGTTATGATTTATGTTACACTTAAATCAATGTAAGAAAATATATATTTATTTGTCTGATTTTTTAAATTTAAACTGAGCTTTATTGATTGTGTTGACTATCCTTCTCCAGTCCTTTTATTATTTTATAGTAATTAACTATTTGCATGCAAATAAAATTGTTTTTAAAGATGCCAAAGAAGAATAGCCACTGACGCTCGTACATAAGTACATGCGCCCTTTTTTTTTTAATTTTTATATAACTAAAATCGTCAATTGAAATAATAAGTTCATTCAATACACTTTTCCCTCCACTTTTATCTCTCAAACATCCTGAAACCATGTAGTTTTATATATAAAAATATTTGTTGTTAAATGAACATTAATATGAACAAACGTCAATAGCTTTAAACAGTTTTTACTGTAAATGTTATCTATGTGTCCTAAATGTTTATTTCGAAAATTTTAAATCTCATTTACTTTTCTCGATATATCTTTCGACTTATATAAACAATATAAACGTTTAAGGATGATGTTCTCTTCAATGATGTTTTCTTTATTTTGTATAAGACACAAAAACTTCTAATATCTTTATTGTTTAGAGAAAATGTTTTGGTGTATATTTTATTTCGAGCATGTTTCATTGATTAAAAATTTATTGTTGTCAAACTAGGTCAATGTTATTTTAAAATACATTTCACGTAGTATAGTTTTTCCAAACGTATAAAATTTTTTTTTCGGTCCTAATCAAATTTAAAACTTGTGGTTTAACTTACACAATACACAATTATATGTACTACATAACTTTAGAAAAAATAAAACTTTATAAAAAATTTGAATTTTTATAAAAGGTTTATAGATACACTGTTATGCATAACGAAAGATGTGTCTTTAAAATATTTAAGCAAATAATTTATTTACGGGAAATTTTTGATTCTGTAGCCCCAGATACTTTATAATGCTAGTCATGTAAGCACTGTACAAAAAGTTTCGAATGAAAATTTAAATTTCAGTAGTAATATATAGGTGCAGTGCATCATAGTTAAATTTTCAGGAATAATCCTTAAACTTGTTCCATGTATGAATAATCTTTCTTTCACATATTTTATATTTCACAATTTCTTAATCAGTTTGGGGTGAAGATTCTCATTTCACATTTTTTTTTTCGAGATTATTTGATTTGATGTGAAATCTCAACAAATAATAAAGTTATAGTAATTTTAAGATCCTAGTTACCGAGACAGAATTTTCATCGGATGCAGCACATCGGTTTTTAACAGATGTTCAGTATCATTATATAAAAAGTTGTATCTAAACTGAAAACACAATTTTTTTCTACTTTAAAAAAAAAAAATCCAAAAACATGTGGCTCCAATTTTAGTAGAACAATACTCAGTGAGTATATTGTACTCAAAAATCGGATCTATATGGCTATAGGGTTAGTAGCTTATAGAATATGTCCTGTAATTTTTCATTTCAGACTAAAACGTCTTAAACGTCCTAGCAATCAAAATGTCTTAATATGTTGCTTCCATGGTTTCCAAGTCTATGGTTTAGCTGAAACCATCGGGAGATTTCAAAAAGTGTGGCCAATCTCTCTAAATGTTTTTTTCATTTCTTTGACTTGCATTTTTGATTAGTTCTTTCTGTTTCTTCGGGTCTACTTTGGTTCTACGCTAGAAAAAATAGGATTTTTATTTATAAGATAGTTGTTCATATAAGTTTGATAACCTTATAATAGATTTATAGATTTGTTCGTTCGCTAAGAAGAAACTAAACGTTATATTTCTCAATAGCTTCACACGAACTTATAGTTGAAACATGAAAATAAATATAAGAATAGCTGAAATTTTAATTTTAAATAATTTATTAAAAGATTTCTACAAAATATAAACTGACAACAAGAAAACTTAATACATCAATTAACTTAATAAATCATTAAAAATTTACAACAATACAAAACGGTTGTTAAATGAGACAAATATATCAAACAAAATACTACAAAAATATTTCATAACAAAAAAATAATAATAAAATGTTACACTTGAAAGAGACACACATTAAATAAAAATGTAACAACGATTTAAAATAAACAAACGAGAAAAAAAGATTTTACAAAAGTGTCCAATATATTTAACACAAAAACATAGAGGAGATACACAGGCAGGCAGACACATTTAGAAACAACAGATACAAATTTTTAAAAACTTAGGATACTTTGAATTCATGTCATTTATAATACATCAAAGTGGTATACAAACACACAACGACGAAATAACAATAAAATAAAATGGAAGGATTTTTATGTTATAAATAAAAACGAAAAGAACTTTTTAAAGATAAAAAGATACTTTGAATCTTTGAAACAAGTTTTATTAAGTAAAAAAAGTACTTTTTTTTTAAATACATTTTTTGATATTAGACGATAAAATCGCAACTTGAAGAAAGTTGTTTTCTTGGATTTTTAACATACAAAGAAAAGATACATTTATCAAAATATGGTGGAAGCGTAAGAAATAGAATTAAGTTTACCAACGAAGAGTACTATGTTGGACTCTCAATTTCAGCTACTTATGTTCATTAGAAGACAACATATTCATAACCTTCTGATTTGAAGATGTTCCAAAATAATTGTTTGCTGGTATCAACAAATTTTAAATCCCATAAACTGACCCAAATAGTGATAATATTATCGTAGATACAACGCAAGTCGTTTTCGTCTCCAATAATCTACGCGAAAAGGGGGATCGGTTTATTCAAAATTTACAGTAACATTTTTCAAATAGATCTAATAGTAACTAATTTATTCACAAAATGAGAAGGTTGCTTCAGACTAGCTCCCATAGGAAAAACGGCAAGTAAGCAAAATTAATCATGGGTATAATGAGCAGCATAATAACCATTTTCCACAGGGTATTTATTTATACCAGGAGGTTTATATCCATAATTTTTATTACTATTTGTATCAAATAATTTTACAATTTATTATATAAGCTCAAATTAAAAATTTTGCAATTTATTTTTGTAAATTTCCAAATAATTATGATGAGATTTTGCTGAAATATTTTGAAACCGGTTCAAAAACACACAAGAAAGACTATTTAATACAAAACGCTATTACCAGGATAACATGAGTATGATGGTGGCATTGACATAGAGAATTATTGTCCAGTTTGTATGTATAGTGTTGGTGAAACAAAACATCCAAACATTATTTTTCAAAAGTAAGAGAAATGAATCTTAAGTTGCGATACTGTTGTACAAAATACTACAAAGTGTCTACCGTTGACGGTATATTAATCCACCATTCTACAATATACCACTCATATATTCATTTACTATTTATTGATACAAAATGGAATTCTTTTTTCGAAAAAAAATATTGGACATGAAACCTCATGATATTATTATGGTTAATTGTTTTTTCAAAAAATACTAGTGTACCAAAAATTGGCAAAAATTTTACCTTATTATTTCTATCAACTTTAAGTATAAGTATATTTCATCTACTTTAATATATATAATTCGTCTATGATATTATTAACAAAAGTATGCTATTAAAGCATTTTACTTTAGAAGACACGTGATACTAAAGAAATCAACCTAATTTTAAATTATTCTGATATAGAATTCTGCATTTTATTTTATTTTTTCTTTAAAATAAGTCTATTTTCAAAGAATTCGACTTCTCTCAAGTTCCAACCATTTTTTAATATTTATTTAGAGTGTTAAAAAATTGAAGCTGCTTTAGAAATATTCAAAGCAGAAGGCAGTATAGAAATTTCTCTTCTTCTTCTATAATAAGTGATAGTTTATCCTCGATCCTATAAATAATAATCGTATAAATATATTAACAAACGATGCTTATAGTTATAATATAAATTTAATATAAATTCCAATTTTAAGAAAATTAAAATTTTTGAATAACTGAACACTATCAGTATTTGTTTAACACCTTATTGAAAAAGTATTAAAATAACTAACTGCAAATTAATTTGACAGAAGTAGAATTCTTTGAACATAGAAAAAATCTTGAAAAAATGGAATTCTTGTATAGCAGAAAAAAATAAAAGTAGGTTGTTGTAAGGAAGATTTCTTTTATTTGGAGTCTTTCAAAACATAATTCTCGAAAAATAGAAAAATATCATAGGTGAATTATATTTTTTAAATTTCTTGGATTATTCCCATTAATATGAGGTCTATGTATTCTATAGACAACTTAATTTTGAAAGATTCCTCTATCACTAGACACATTGTACTGGGAGTAACTCACTGTAAAATGGTGGAACCTGTTAGGTTTAAATATGATAGTGAATATATACTTTCATGTATACGAACCATATTTTTCACAAAATCGTTTTCTTCCAGTAAATTGCTTCTTCCCATGTAATATATACAACAACAATGTCTCTTCATACAGTGGAACTTAAACAGGATACTATTTATAACCAAAATTGAGAAAAATTTTGATGAGTATAAACACCAGGCGGATAAAAAATGTATCACCCTAGAAAAGTAATTTCTTACACTTTTGAACGTGTATTTTCATTGATAAATTACTGAAATGTGTCGAATTTTGAACAAATATTGTCAATTAATTTAAATCATTTGATTAAAATGAACAAGTTTTATTTTTTTTTTCAAGTGTCTGAGTTTTTTGGTAGTTCTTAAGTACCATTAAAAAATCACTAAAAAACGTTTTTTTAACTCTTACGTACTCCTACGTATTCGTATCTGTTTGTTTGTCGAAAAAAATTAATACCGAATTTTAACCCCTTTCTCGCGATCAATCGAGCTGAAAATTGTCCGAAAAAAACGTAAAAAATCCCACATACAATATGAATATTTTACAAACTTGAAGTACGCTACAAATCTGGTTATCATTTAGCAACATTTCTATTGAAATCAAAATCAAATAATTTCTAAAACATGTACTCACACTCATAGTATGTTTCAAGTCTTCAAAATTATACTTTTCTATCACTAATTAACATTTGAAATATTAATTGTTTTGAATTAAAACATATTCTGACAACGGCATAGCCAATAAGAAGGGAAGAATTAACATATATGTATATAAATTAATTTATATATGCATACAATTCCTTAAACTTAATTTACAAAGAAAGGGTGTATAAAAACCTTGATTTTTATAGATTAGTTTTTCTTACAAATTGATATTTCGAAGGAAGTTACACTGTGTGTCATATTCACATGCATATACACCACCATAACATACGATAATAGTCTTATATGAGACCATGTATTTATTTATTTTCTTTTGTATATATTGGTTTAAAAAAAGTAGGATAATAATAAAAATTTAAAAACATGTTTCCTTCTTTCTTCTCTTCTATATTTATATAGATAAAATTTCATGAATGTTCGCTCAACTAAAATAATATTATACAAAGTGTTTTATATAAAAATATACCAACCATTTATATATAACAATGCATTAGATGGTATATAAAGTAGAAAATAAAAAGAAAAATAAAAATTTTCAACCGTTCTAAATCGATATCATTTTTATTCCATTAATACTACTGATAAATAAAGAATGCAATTTTATATTATAGAATTTTATATTATAGAATTTTATGTAATTTATAAGACATAGAATAAATTTTAAATAATTTTTGAAAATTCAACTGTATATATTCTATATATTCTATATCCTTCTTCTTAACTAGCTTCTTCTTCACTAGCAAACTAATCAAAATCGATATTTTTTAGAAATACAAAATACTCTGCCAATTATGGACAAAAATTTTGTGTGGCACGAGTTTCTATTTGGAAGTTACATGAAAAATACATTTTCTACACATCAATCATACACCATATATGTACACATAAAAATTCATCAAATCAGGTTCACGAGTTACCGACATGTAGCGGAAAAAAGGAGATATATTTCAAGCTAGATGTTTCTAAAATAGGACCATACTAATCATTTGCACTATTTGTTACTACAAATTTATAAAAATTATTCCATTTGTTCTGGAGTTATGTGTGTTTACCATGACTGACAGACCAATAGACAGACGGACATGAAACTTGATCAAAAAGATCCAAAATTTCAACATAACAAAATCAAAGAAAAAAAAAATTACCTCCGATCACGGCTGTCAAATCAATATTTCTGGAAAACAGAATTCGGAGGATTGCAAAAGTAGATTTTAAAAAATTTCAAAAGTCAAAAATTCTATGTACAACACCAATATGTGATTATGTAAAAGTGTAATCTTCGAGTTTAGTAAATTATTTATGGTATTTTTCGCAGATTGTATAGTATATAGAAGGGACAAATAAATAGATTATTGCGCTACTAGAAGCTGAAATTTGTAGCAAAATATTAATTCGAAAACGTTTCCAAAAATAATTTTCCTTATATGTCTTCCAAAACAGAGAATAGTATTGTTTAAAATCTCCATAGGCAGTACACATTTTTATGAGTATTTTTAGCGATTTTTAAACAAATGTATTTAAAAATATGTTTTGCTTTTGAGATTCTAATCTACTAAGGCATTTCTCTTTATGACTAGCTTATAAACGTCTTGAGTGATACGAGAAACTTCTTATAAGAGCCATTGCATTTTTTTTTTTTTTTTTTGAAACGTTCATAAGCTAGTTACCTAACGTCGAATCATCGATGCCAGGTTCATAAAAGATGTTGCTATCATGCATAATGTCTAAAGAGAGCTAAATAGCAGGCGAACGCTAAAACACTCGTAACGTCGTCAATTTTGCTCCCATCGGCTTTAAATTTTGACACAATATTCTTGAGATTTTTAATATAATTTATGAGTCGTTTCATTTTAATCGATTCGTAACTATCCATGCACAAAGGCAATAACGACTTTGCAAAGTCTACCCAGATTATTCAAAGATAGGAACTATTTTGTAGTTTATTTTATATGAGAGACCATTAACACTGGATATTCCAAATTTTTGTTAAATGTAAATTCAATAAAAGAAAATGACATTTTAAATTCAAGGTCAATCGATTTTCCCAACTGTGATATAGTAAAACAAACAAATTAGTTTTGTCTTCAAATAACTATAACACATACTTGAATATGTGAATACTGTACAAATGTAAATAATTAATATTATATAAGCTAACCTAGAGCTGGTATAGCACAATGTATGTTTGACCTAAATAATTTTGCATCTGAAATTGATTGTCTGTAAATGTAAAACGTGCCAATAAATTTATATATTCATGTCTAAAACTCTCTAGATTTATGGAACAAGACATGAATGCAAAAAATAGGACAAAGATACCCAGGGAATAAATATACATTATGTATTTTGCATTGTTTATTAAAATATAATTGAAATTATTTTTTGATGTATATCTGACATGAAGTAAATTAGCATGTATCACGAATGAAATTGAAATGTGATTTTGCTTTTTCGATATATATTATGAAATCCTGATTTCAAATCATATTTTGAGGTTTTTGGGTTAAAAAGCAAATGGAATTGCTTCTAGTTTGATAGGAACAAAAGTTTTTCAAAGCACTTAATACATTCGTCGAAGAAAGTCTTTTTTATTACATTAGAAATTTTGGAAACGTAAGTAGACGCAGCCAAATTGAAAATTATAAGAATGCTACTGAAATAATCTCTATAAATATGTGTAAAAAACGGATTGAGTACAATTGTGTAGAAGCCATTTTTTTTAAGAAAAAAAAATTAAGGTATAGGTTTGTGTTTAAAAGAAAATAGTCATTAGTTTTTTAATAATAGTAATGAAATCCACAATGATTTATTCCTAATATTTACTAGATAAAATATCATACGATAAACATTAGACTGCTGCTGGCTTCATATGTCTTGTTACTAAATTAGATTACAACTGTTTTAATGAATTACGTGAATTTCACCTATGTGCGTTAGGGAGAATACAAATATAAAATCAATGATTTGAAATTTCAAATTAATTCGTTTCACTACAATTTTTTTAATCAAATTTAGATTCAATAAAAATTGGTAAAATGAAAAATCAATGAAAATTGATAAAATATTTTTAAAAAAATTGATCAAAACTCGTCGGGCTGTTTTGTCCTACTGAATTATTTTTTTAAATGAAAGGTATTTGTGTCCAGATGAAGGAAGCATCAATCTTTGAATATCATATACATTTTGCCTTTCTCAAGTTACACTCTACGCGATGTTATGATAGTTGTTTATTATATATATATATATATATATATATATATATATATATATATATATATATATATATATATATATATATATATATATATAGTTGGATGACCGAATCTTATTCTCCTCTAATCCAATGTAATCCAATTTGAGTGTTTAGAAGCTCAAATAAAAGGTCTGAATCATTGAGTGTTCTTAAACCAAAAGAACCCTTTATTTTACTGAAAATATTGGGATAAAAAACTATCATAACATCGCGTAGAGTGTAACTTGAAAGGCAAAATGTATATGATATTCAAAGATTGATGCTTCCTTCATCTGGACACAAATACCTTTCATTTAAAAAAATAATTCAGTAGGACAAAACAGCCCGACGAGTTTTGATCAATTTTTAAAAATATTTTATCAATTTTCATTGATTTTTCATTTTACCAATTTTTATTGAATCTAAATTTGATTAGAGGAGAATAAGATATTATATATATATATATATATATATATATATATATATATATATATATATATATATATATATATATATATATATATATATATATATATATATATATATATATATATATGTGTGTGTGCGGGGAAATCTCAGAAATTGTTGACCGAATCTGTACTTTTATAGCGAAGAGCCGGGTACTGGGTAGTGATAATTTTGAAAACGATTATAAATTTTGAAGAAAATCGATAAAATTGAATATTCTAACATTTTATTCAATTTTCGAACTAATCTTGAAGCATTCTATACACCTTAGACATAAATCTACCCAGCTCTTGTCATACACCTTATATTTTATGCACATGTATACGATAAAGTAACCACGGAGACTGAGTATTATACTCTTACCCCTTTTGTGTATTAAATTTATAGGTATGTATGCATCGTTGAAAAATAATATATATATATATTATGATTTACTCAAGTGAATATTGTTTTCTGGTCGCTATTTCACAATACAATAAATTTTAGATATTATTTTTTCTACTTGAAATACAATATACCCCCTGTAAGCATTCTGGTAGTGGTTTTTACCTAAACTTATACAGAGTTATTCATTCGATTTAACTCAGCTTCAGCATAAATAATATTTTTGGAAGCATAGAATTAGAGATTGTTTGCAAATACAACCAAATTCTATTTGAGTTAAAAACAGAAGGGATTGACATAAGTCATTAAGACTATTTTTTTTTACTGGATTTGTATAAATATAAACTATTTATTATTCATTTTTAAATAATTTCATTTTTTAAATGCTTTTTTAAAAAGTCAAGACGATCAAATTTGAAGTAAAGACGCAAACATACAGTGAATATTTTAATTCATACCTTCATGGAGACGCATATCATACAATTAAATGTTGTCAATAATTATAAGATTTCAATTAAAACATAAATAATCAAACATATGCAAGTAATTAAATAATATAAAGCTGTTATCTCCAAGAAAAATAAAATATTGTTCTTTCAAAGAAAGTAAGTAAAAATAATATGATATTAATAAAATTATCAGAATTTATAACTAATTTTTTCAACAGTTATTATATGTGTAAATGATTCAGTTAGTTCCCTACTTTTTAGGAAGGAAATACATTTTTTTTAAAACCATTTATTTTAAATGGTGAAATTATATGTAATTAAATTGACAGTAGATTATACTTTTTTAAATTGAGTTATTTTTCGAAAATAATAACAAAAATATATCCGGTCAGATCGGATATGCGATAACAGTAATTAATTTTAATTTATTGTATGAAACATGATTCTACTTTGTACATAAATTTTTAATAATAACAATTTAAAAACAAACATTTGTTGATTTTTGTTTGTTTTGTTTTTAATAAAGTTTTATTTATTGCCTTTTTGTTTTTTATTTCATAATATCCGGAGTATCTTATCGTGAATATTAACATTTTTTATCCATGCAAATATTGTAAATAATTTTCTTTTTTTTATAGATCACATTTTTATTTTTTTTAAAGAACTTCAGACATATAAAACAATTATTTAATTTTTGAAGAAATTTTTTATACTCGACATATATACATATATATACAAACACAATGAATATAATTATCGTGCTATATTAAATGTTCAGGGTTGTAAAGTTAAAATTATTGAGGGCACTAACAATTATTTTTGTGTGAGCGGTCCTAAAATCACTTATTAGCCTATATACGTTTGACTAACTTTGAAAAAAAAAGAATAATCAAATAAAATAATTTTTAATGTGCTATATTTTTAAAACGGACTAAAAAGTATAAAATAATTTGTCTAAAAACATGTGGCGCATGCAGATAATTGATACATTAATTGCTCAACTAATACTGCTGCATATGTCCCATGTTATCGGTTTGAAATTATAGAAATTATTTTATATTTTTTAGTCCGTTATAAAAACATAGCACATTAAAAATAATTTTTATTTTATTACTGTTTTCTGCTTTATAGATTTATGTTAATGAAATTTTTCGTATCGTAAACGTAATTCTGTTTCTACATTTTTGTTTTTGTTTTTTTTATGCCTACTGTTTTGTTCTCTTTGTTTTGTTCTCTTTGTTTAAGTCTTTTTCGTTTTTCTCATCCTTCTGTCCTCCTTTTTGTTTTCTTTAATTTTCATGTATTGTCATCCACTTTTTAGTTATAGTCCAAATTTCAAGTATTTAGCTCATCGGAAAGTTAGTTTAAAACCAATTACAATATTTCACCCGGGCAGACATACAAAAAAGCAGGTTAATAAAAACTTGTTAAAAAAAGAATTCCAATTATTATTCAACCTCCCCCTCCTCATTTATACATTTGAAGATAATAAAAATTGTTTGGTCTTGTGTAAACGAAAATACAGTTAGAAACTTGAGTGTTTGAAAAATAAAATACTATTTATTCATTATAAAATGAATAACTCTGTACATATAAAAACTTGAATATGTACGTATGAAAGCTTTATAATAATCATTCATCCATCGTAAAATGATATTGAATCAAGTATTCGAATTCTGTGTAAGAATCATACCCACAAATGTATATATTATCAATGTTCGGTCATGTTTAGTCTTCTTATTCAGTTAGTATATGCAAAAAACAAAATTATTATTTAACTTCGTTCTGCTTTAAATAAGTTGAGCTTTAACATAGCTTTAAATAAATTTGAAATTTATAGTTTATAGACATACTAACTTATACCTGTAACTTCGTACAAGCTAAGTTCATAAAGTTCATAGCTTGAGTAAAATGTCATTCTTTCATTATTTATTGGAGCTTTTAATTTTAATTTTTTTTTTTTTTTAATTAATTTTTTTATATTCTTCGATGCTTTCTTATTAGTCTCAATGATGTGTTTATGCTGAGGTGAAACCCGTGAAATATTCACTCAAACGTCAAGGATATCAGGACGATACAATTATCGTTTTCTAGCCTAATAAGTACAATTTTGAATATGAAATCTTACAGGAACTACAAAGAACCTCATATGCAAGGGCTTAATATACGTTTCGGGGATGAAACTCCAATAAGGGTGCTAATTTTCTTTTATTTTTTTGGGGCGTATTCAACGTCTTAATGTCTTCATAAAGGATTTTGACGTCCACTTTGTAAATAAAAATTCTCAAGTAATTCATACAGATATCATATTGCTATATGGATTATTGAGTCTAGTTTCACATTTTGATAAGTCTAATACAAATCCAGATATCATTCAACATCAGATACATTCAGGGGAAATCGTAGTCAATCTTATATAATAAAATTATTGCAATATTGTTTGCATTTAAGAAATCATCATCTCTAATTAAAGTCTTTATGGTAAGAAAAATCATGTACTCATGATTAATAATTGAACGCTTTTGGTTAATAACGAGCCAAAAATCACATTTTTGTTCTAGAAAATAATAATAAAACCTTAGCTGCTTATTTTTATTAGTACGTTCATTTTTTTGATTAAATTTAAGACATCTCTAATTATAATTCATATTCTTTATATGTATCAATTTCATTTATATACATTGAGGTAAAAAAGTTTAGTAGTTAGAGTCAGTTCACAATTATTTAAAGTTTAAACCAATGCTTAAGTTGTATTAAATCTTTTTTATTGATAATAAAAACCATGTTGAATGAAGATTTCATTTTTCAATCAGAGATAGGCACTTTATTCAAGATATTGTATGTTATTCCATTGATTTAAAATACACTTCTATTTTTGTTCAAAAAGACATCTTTACAATTTCAATTTATATTTCACTTTCCATAAAAGAAAACTCACACACCAATGTAAAAATAAAATCCAACATACACTTTGGATTTATAATACATGATAATAATATGGAAAAACGTAAAATTTATATTACTTTAAATTTATATATCTACTGATTATATAAATTTAAAAAATCAAATAAAGATGTAATAATAAAAGACAACATCTCTATGTATCCAAAGCAGACAAAAAAAAATTATATGTCCCTTTTTTGCAATAACAGTATTTTACATTGTTCTATAAATATACATATATAGATTTTGTTTTTATATGAGTACAATCGGCTTAACGAAAATTGGTACCACTTCATGATAAGGTTTGTTATTACAAACTATTTAAAATGATTTGAGAAAAAATATTTTTAAAGTTCAATTATATTATTATATTATTTTCAAAAATGAAGTTGGCCAATTTTCCGTTTTCTATATTGCCAAAGTTAAAACAAAATTAATTATTATGAATATGTACTTAAAAATGTCGCTACAAGCTCAAGGAATTTGAATCCGCCTTCCTACTTACTGATACATTTATTCAAAATCAGCTTACCTGAAACAAAAAAGCAATTTTTAGAATGTAGTTAAAGGTTAAAATTTAATTCAATATATCAAATTTATAATTCAATATTAAACACTATTATGTTTATAATTTAAAAACTTTAGTAGAAATAATTTTTATGGATACCTACATTTTTAAACTTATTTTGGGCGTTTCTCATACTGGAAGTCAATCTCAAATATGCAGTTAGCTTCAGCTCTTAATTCGTTTCGATTTTGAATTATTGGGATAACGACAGGCAAACGAAGGAATGTGTTGAAATGTACAAAATATTTTCAAATGAATAGGATTTTTAATTTTATTTTACATCAATTGAAGTGAATCGTCTTTTAATCACGAACAAAATTCCTTATTGAACAAAGAGAGAAATATTTGCCAATGACGTCATTTGCTAGTATCTACATATAAATTACATGTTAAGCATCATATATGAATTACATGTAAAAACATTTCTTCATACTCTCCTAGTTTTTTTTTTTTTTTTAAATTCTGTCAACAGTTTTTGTGATATAATAGTAGGAAATAGTTGAGAGGACAGTAAACTCTTCATGCTTTGCGGGAATAGATCCTCAAAAACATGAACTTTGGGTTTAATTATATCGCGATCTAAACAGTTCAAAAATCTGCAACTCCGGGATCGCATAGATAACTTTATTCGAACGTTAAATGAAAAAAAAAAGAGAAAATCTGTCGAAAAGTGGGTTTACGCTAGAACAAATTGTATAGTTTAGTACAATCGGTTAAATTTTTCTGATCCAAACTATATGGTACATGTAAGAGATTTTTATGTTAGAGGATAGCTAATGTTACTAAATATTTATAAAATTTATTTCTTTTTTGACCCAACGATGATGATCACGACATACACGATGGTAATAATATCACATGTATGTGTATATAGCAGTATAGTGTTAGTACAATTACATGAGATGAATATTGATGATGATAATGGCTAGTCAGTAGTACCTCAGTCAGTGCCTTCCTCTGTGTTTTCTATACGCCAAATATATACACCAAATGTTCAAAATGTGGGTGAAAAAAACGACTACAATCATGTATAGAAGAAGAGGTATATGAAGATTAAATTGTTTGAATCTGATGTACAAGCCCGACATACATTTATATACACATAAAAATCTTGTTTGGACGATTTTATTAAATTGGACAATACACGAGAATTATTCATTTAAAATAAAAGGCACAAAATTTCTTCGTGATGTACGAATGTGCTCACTCAAATAATGTCAGTACATCTTCCAGGATTGAGTTTCAAATTGAATATGAGATGAAAAAATTATTTCAGCTAGCTAAACTAACTTTGTTGTTCGATTTTCTTCTAAAATTTATTTCCCTCTCGGAAAATAAAGATTGTGAACGGTTCACAAAATATCGACATTTAAGAGCTAAAAAAAGTAAGTTTCGCACGCTATATCCCTAAAAAGATTAATTGATAGTTGAGATGTTTCTTAAACAGGACCATCCGGAATATCTCCACTATTGATTACTATAAATTTATATTTTTTCGCTAATTAGTTGTGCGTCGTTACCCGTACGTCTAAAAGAGGGACACGAAACGACTATTGCAAAAGAAGTACCAAAACGTCGACGAATACAAAAGTTTTTGAAATCGAGTCAAAAAATAATTTATTTAATCAGTTAATATACTTTCGAACTCAGGAATAATGTTCGATTGTGGCAGTTTTTCAAATCAAAACTATCAGAATCAATTATTATACCTAACAAATTGAGACTTCAATTAGCTTCTGTCTAACATAGCGGTGGAAAAACTTAAATACGATCCACTTTATTAACTAACCACAATTAAGATAGCAGTGATTACGAATAAAAAGCAAAGAATCGGACAGAGAATTTTAACGAGATAGACCATCTTGTAGTTTATTTACGCAATTCAAAAAAATTATTGTTGAATGTTGCACTAGATGCAGCCTAATAAAGCCCTTTGAGTGGAAAGAGGCTTGTTACTTGATGAATTTTTATGATACTTATTCTAAGAAATACTGCCACACAGGATAATGTAAGGTGCAAAAAAAGAATTTATGCGTAAACTGAATAGACGGTTCAGATCAACAAAGAATTTGGCAACACGGTAAGTGGTTAGAAATATGTAAGAAATATTGTTCAAATAAGTATTTACTGTAATAATTTATTGGAGTGTTGAGATTTTTAATGATCGACTCATATTCAATTAGATTCAAAAATATTAAAAGATTGCCAAAAATGCTTCATTAAAGATAAAAAAAAAAAAAAACAAAAATTAAACCAAACTATAAATAGATTTTTCTCTTAAATCACACTTATTCATATTTATATGGTTTACCATAAATAAAATTATATCCAACTTTTGTGGTGTTGCAGAATACTTTTATGTTTAGAACACAAATAAAATTCAAACACTATATACGTAATAATATCAAATTCTTCAAGAACTACAATAAATTTCAAAGTTATATTCCACATATGATTCTTATATGCGTAATACTTACTTCGATATCAAAAAATTATATCATATTTATATAGTTCTTATGAGTATCCAGTGTAAAATGTTTTAAATTCGAAATAATTTTCATTGAATTTTTTGGAAAGGCTTGAAAATGGTAGCCTAATTTTTATTTTTTATTATGTTTTTTAAATAACACACTGCCATCTCAGAATAACTAGAAAAATAATGATCTTATTAAAAAACAAAAATTATACCAAGTTGAAAGGTAAAAAAGGTGATGACTTGAAGTGATTTTCAAGGATTATTTTTATAAACTTCAAAATTTCAAAATTAACCACATTTGACATCGGAAATGAATGGAATTTTACTTTTGCAAACTTTCGGTCAAAAAACATATGCATTGGTATATTGATCATAAAGTCATTTTAAAGTTAAATTTAAAAGTGTAATAAAGTTAAATTTTTGTGTAAACTGATCAGAAAATCACTACTTGTAAGTTAATCGCTATTTAAAATTACCAATGAACTCATTTTTGACATCGGAATTGAATCAATTTCATAAAATTTCAATTTTTATTTATTTCAATTTGTTTATAAATGCAATATTTTTCCGAATTATTTAGAGGATACCACCATTTTTTTATTTGTTTCATTGTATTTATTCAAAATAATTTGTAAATAAATAAACTATTAAAATAATTTTAAATTTAAAAAAAACAAAAAACAAAAAACCAGATTTTTCGAAAGTAAGATTAAATTATGTAAATTTTTAACGAGTTTTCCATTTAAAGAATAATTGAGAAAGTATGAGTTTTACTATACAGATGAAAAATTCAATGTTACCATAGTTGCTACAATTCACATATTAGATACCGCAGCATCATATATGATGATTTTCGTTTGAGAAAATCTATTTTAGTTTTCTTCTATATAAAGAAAATATGAAGTATCGAATACAATACACGAATGAAATGATAGTTATACTTTTTATTGAGATTATTATTAAATATAATAAAGTTATTGTCTACGATGTTTGATTTTAAATTGATTCATTTCTTTGTTATTTTGTTATTTATTATTATATATGCGTTTCTAATCTTTATAATATAATTTGACTTATTCCGCTTTTTCACTAGATGGGGCCACCTCGGAGGAGGGAGCAAGTATTTTAAATTATTAACAGCAATTTTAAATATATGTATTAAGAAATTAAATTAAAATGAAATGACAGTTGATTCAACTATTTAGTCAATGTCAAAATAGAACTATTTAAGAATAAAATAGTTATTTTAAAATAACTGTGGAATTTAGGTTTATGGAAAGTGTTTTTTTTTTTAAATAACCAGTCGTATTTCTCAAAAATGATTTGCTTCTCAAAATCCTGATTAAAAAATCGACTTTTATTATGTAGGAAGAAACTTAAGAACAGATTTTTATTGGCATATCATTTTGTAGGCTTTTTTAACCCAAAAAATTATTGAGGAAGCTTTTTTCGATCAAGTTTGAGATTATACATTAGCCATGTAACAGAAGTAGCAAAAAATACTTCAGAAATATACAAAAAATTAAAAAATAATGTTAAAATTAAAAACTTTCCTCAAGACCAATTAGACTGAGAAAGAAAATTATTTGCAGAAGTTTTTTTGTCAAATTATTTTTTACAATTAAACTCATTTTTCTGAATGGGGTTTTGAAAAATTTTTATTAAAAGAGCAGTGTTTATCGAAGACACTTTTGGAAGTTTTTTACCTGCAAATGAATAACAAAATTCTAATTACGCGTAATTTCAAGACAAAGAATTTATGACACGAAAATAGAGTTTAATGAAACCATTACAAAGAAAATTAAAGAATAAAAAAGCATTAAGTTAATTAAACAACTACAGTTTTAATGATCCAGAAATAAAACAGATCTTTCTAAAAAATGTTAACATTATTTAATGATAATTAAGTAGACGAAAAATTCATTGACTGGAACGAATTTATTTATAGTAAAAGATAATAAATTTTTTCTCCAAAATGAATATTAGAAAAAGAAATTGTTTATATGAATAAAAAAATCATTGAAAATTTATATAAACTAAAAAAAACCAAAAACTATTACCAAGCTTCATCTAAACGTATTCTCCAAGAATATGATGTCTCTTGTTCATAAATAATAGAAATATGTGTTTTGAATTTTAAAAAATTTGTGGTAAGTTTTCTAACATCAAACTTTTTTTCGGTATTATATTTATTTATGATTTTACCGAAGCTTCAAAAACAAAACTTCGTTCATTGTAGAGCTAGCCAAAAGAAATATAGCCGAATACAATTTGAAAGGACATCTTAAATATTACGCATCCCATCGTTTTAACCATAATTTTTGAGTCATATTTGTCTGATAATCACAGTTTTACCAAAATTAAATTCTACTGTAATTTCAATTTTTGACCACATTTCGAGTTTTACATATTGAAATCAGAAGTATTGGATTTATTCTGCTCATCTGTTAATATAATTCAGACGAACGGGCATTACTCCTCAAAACTAATGAATGAATATTCGTGAAAGTTTTGTTAACATAACTTGAGGTGTTCGAGATTATTCCATTTTACAAAATAATCCAACTATCATTTAACGCTCGAATATTTTCTTTGTTTTCTTTTACACTTAACTGTTATTGTTTTGTGAACTATTTAATCGATTTTGATGAAACTTCGTATGTTTATACGCTTATATAAAGTTTTTCAATTTTGTTGAATTTTGTTATGAAAAATCGATAATTGGGAAACTGTTAGGTACATACTTAGACACTTTAGAAAATTCCATATGACTGAAAACTAGAAAGATTTTAAGAATCATTTTTTACCCTTTGAGACAAATTTGGACTCAATCGATTGTGCGGTTCTGAAGATATATCATGACTATATATGTCGCCTGCCTTTCGATTATTTGAACGTCCAAGAGTTTTAAAATTGTAAATCAATTATTAAGCAAATTAACCAGACTGCTTATTGCTTCCAAAATTTGTAATTCAAATATAGGAAATACTTTTTTGTATCAAATATGCAAATTTCAAAAAAATCATCCAACCGTTCCTGATTAATGTCCATTCATGTAAACACAATTGGTAGTTTATTTGGGTTTTGCAATTCAAATCAGGAAATCTATTTATTTTCTAATAAACCATATTTGTAACACTGTGTAGCTCTACAATATTTATATAAATATAAAATGCAAAACAGTTTTTTATAGAACTATAACAATAAATATATATTTTTAGATATGGTAAACAATTTGATCACGAAATGGTCATATTAGAATGAATGGATTCTCTGTATAACTTTATTGATATTTTTGTATGCAGACAAATTTCTTAAATAGCAGTTGAAACAAAAGAAACTTTTGTTTTTCGTTTACTTTTTGTTTCATATGCATACCAATATACCATATACAGTTTACAGTTGAACGAAATAAAAATTTACTTTTAAAAGATTCCTCTATTCGAATACTTGTTTATCACAAAATTGATTTTAGTTTGTAAGTGTATTTATAACATTTAGAAGGGTATAAATATCAAACTTTCTATGGTGATTGTTTAATTCTAAGTAACTGTTTTAGTTTGTTTACTAAAACTGTATTTATTTTTCCATTTTGTACATCGCTATCTGGTATACAAATTTTAAAAATATCTCTTTTAGGTCTTTTTAAATTATTTTGATTTATTAACACATTTCTCGAATAACAGATCGACGATAGACAATGTGGGGGTACCGTTCTAGATACCCAATGGTCGATGTAGACAGTTATGGCCAAAAAAACACTTGCATGACGAGCTTAAATATTTTTTTGGTGGTTAAAACTTTATGGGTTCTGAAAAAGAAAAGGAACCTTTTTTCGGAGTTTTCACTTGACGAGAAGAATATAGCATTAATCATATTTAAGCTATATACAAATTTTTAAATGGATAGATTTAAAAATGATATGATGGGCACTGGGACTACGTAAATCAGATATAAACTTTGATCGGGGCTAATATGGACCAGGCTAGATATCTTGAAAAATGATAAAAAGTGAGAAAAAAATATAGTAGGATGAAACCCATTGGAAACGGAAGAGAAAATAACAAAAATGATTGGTAAAATAATTTACATGATAGGAAAAATAATATGTGGTCGGGAAGTGGAAGGGGGTGAGTTTTTAAAGGTAATACGTGTTTTATTTCGATTTCAAAGCTTTAAGTCCTATGGAAAAAAGTTAAATAGCAAAGTTGTAGATAATTAATAGATCTACAACTTTTGTATTTACACTATAAGAAAATATAGGATCGTTACGATTTTTATAAATATTTTATCAAAAAAACAGTGTATTTGAAACATAAAACGTAAGTATTAATGAAAAAAAAAAAAAAACTTTATTTTGTAAAAGGTAGAAATAAAAAACCCAAAAACTTGGTTATTTCAATTTTTCACATAAGCTTTGAGGTTATATGAAAAAGTGTAAATACAGAAGTTGTATATGTTATCTACCGCTTTGCCATTCAACTTTTTTTCCATGGAACTTGTAGTTTTGCCGGAAATCGAGCTGTTGATAAGACGCCCTTAAATAACGTTAATTTTCCAAATTTTATGCGCACTTTGCACCAGAAATATTTTTCAATGCAGTAATATTTTTCATAATTTGCAATAAAACCATATTTAAATCAGAAAGTATATAAACTCCGATAAGTATTTTTTATTATATAACATTACATATTTTATGACTTAACTAATGACTTAAATTGTAAAATATTGTTTTCATATTTTACTTCCGACATTAAATTTTTATTTCAAAATGCTTTTAATGCAAATTTTAAAATCTTGATTTTATATGTATTTTTATTTCAATAAATATACAATTTTTGTTGAATATTTAAAACCATAATGAGTTTTCAAATATGTAATAATTATGTAGATGTAGAAAGAATATATCAAATAACGTATCGAATGATTAAAAAAAAAATAAAATTAAATAAATAAACACTTTAGTTTGTATGCTTTTTGACTTCACAGTCGGTTTTGATTTTTTCTTTTGCTATCATCAAGGAGGGCATCATTGCAAATTTTCAATTATTCCAAAAAAAAGGAAACATTTTCCAATTATGAAGTAATAAAAAAAAAAAAAAAATTTCAAAAATAATTTTACTTTCCTTGTTTTGAAAATTAATCAATGAACAACTTTTAAGTCATTTCATCAAATAAAGAGGGCGTATTTACTGACTTTCAAATCAAAACGTTGCTTTGTACACATAAAAATTGTTTTTATGTATTTTGACCAAAGATTTGACGAAACATTAAAAAACAAATAAAAAAATCAAATAACATGTTTCTAAAATCATGAAAGAGTAATTTACAAAGAATAAAATTCCTACTACAACTATTAACTAAAAGTTATCGCAGCAGATAATGCTGTCAAAAAGTGACTAAGTAAGTGGAGTAAATTTGTTGTAAACCAGACGCATTTAGAAATTGTGTACACACATAAATATAAACCAGATACATTGTATATTTTCTCTTATATTTATACTACACATATATATCTAGTTCATTTTTAATAAAAATACGTATTTTATCCTACGGATAGGATAAATTGATACCATACAAAAGCATTTATAGTATTAGTTAATTTTGAAACACATTTTAGTGAAATCCTAACATAATAATTCTCGAAATAATAAAGCATCGCATAGCAAAATAAAATTTCTCGTCATATCTAAAAAAATTTGACTATAATATTGTCATCTGAAAATTTCAATTCCATATTAAAAAGATTGAATTTTTTCAAGAAGAAATCTGATATTGTATGAAAAAAATCAAATACTGAGTAATATTTATTGGTCTAAAACAAAAATATCTTTTCTGTTAAATTAGAAATTAAATGTTTATACATAGATATTCATCTTACTATTTCTGTTTAAGTTTTAAACGTATTGTAAAATAGTTAGATAATTGTAGAAAACTACATTTTCTTTTGTACGTATTTTTTAATTTACTTTATAATATTTTGTCAATTTTGGATCAATAAAAATACAATGCATAAAATGTTTGTTTTCATATAACGTTCAAAAGTAAAAAATTTTCGACAAATATCCAAATAGAAAAAAAAAATAAACATAAATATCGTATCATATAAGTATCGAATCAAAAATACCAAGTATTTTTCAATACCTAAATTTTTAGCCTGATTTTATAGGAAACAAGGTATAAAATATTTTGGATAGTAAGAGATTCAAAAAAGTAGGTATATGTTGGTGGTTTAAATTCCCAACTCTTCCTCAATAAAGATGCTCAAAAATAGTACCTTGCGTTAATATCGTTGTCGTGAGAGTTTGTTGGCGAATCTTTAGATGAAAACAAAGTGTAAACATAACTTTGATGGCTATGCTAACTTTAGAAAAGTACTTTTTGACATGGTATTTTTACTTGTATGAGTACTTTTAGAAAAGTATTCGATAGTTTTCAATACTTTTTAAAAATGCTCCCACACACAGCAGAAAAACAGCTCAAATATAAATAAAAATTATTTAATTACAATTACATTTATATAAAAAATAAACTATATAACAATATAAAACATTATTCACTAAACCATATAGAGAGATCCCATTAAACCACTTAAACTAATCATTTATACCACAAAGCAATTGACTTTTTCTGCACAATAGTTCTTTTTTTTTACTGCTTTTCTTTTCATATAATCATAATTTATTTTATTAAATTGTTTTTTTGTTTTGCTTCTATATCTAATAATATTGAACGATAATAATGTAGTTATTCACTTATGAAATACATTAAAATAAATAAATATTGCAATCCTCCTTCACAATTTATATTGAACAATGTTATGACAACTGGCATAATACGGCATATTTATTCAATTGATGAAGTAATTGAATTATTTAAAAAGTATTGCAGAAAATAAAAATTATTTGAGCAAAATGAATGTCACAAACTATCAATCTTTTTACTTTTGAATGAAATTTTCGATGGCGAGTTTTTAATTTAAATACACATTTTCAGGTCCAAAAAGTGGTTTTAAGAAATTGATATGTTTATGGTCTGTTTATGATCCAGACAAACAAGACCAAATTTTTGCATTTAAGCTTCGGATGATATGCGTATGTGAACATATTGATCACTTCGTCAAAATTGATCTTTCTTAAACAACTTATGTTTGCAACTTATCCCTAGGAAAATTTAAACAAGTGAAAGAAAGCTCTGTGACGCATCGAAGGAAATTTTTTAATTTAACCTGAGTAATCATCAATATTTGCTTGATATTTGCTAAATGTATTGCAACCAACATTGTCACGTCTATAACTGTCTTTATCTCTCACAATCTTTTACCAGTTATTCAAAGAAATTGGTGCGATTTCACGATGAAAAAAAAGGAAGAAGCTCATATAAACGAACATATGGAAATTCCAACAGTATCAACTAAATCAGGTTGAATTGATAACCAGCTTTTTTGAAATTGTTTTAGAAACAAACTAATGAGATTTCACAAAAAATTAAAGACTGCATAAACTAGCATCAAAAAATTTTGTATAATTCCAACATTATTATATAATGATTGAATTGGCCAGCTTTTTTTAAGTCGTGTAAGAGAAACTTGCATCATTGTGTACTATTTGACTTTTTAACGAGTTTTCCTACATACAATTTTATAGGTAAACCATGATTGTCCATATTTCTTTTGTGAATAGATTCTATTATATTTGTAATAATATTTAATAAATAAATAAACCTTTGAATATTAACCATATAATGTAAAAGTTGAAATGTCAAATATATATATTTTAAACAAAAAAACCAAAACTCATATTTTTTAATAAAAATAAATTCATTTTGTATTAAATAAATTGAGTTGTATATCTACCAGTATACAAGTAGCATAAGGGATAAAAATAACGAAAAGGTTACCTATGTTCTTACCTCACAAATATTTTATAAAATATATAGTGATGAGTGTGATCTAAGGATGTTACATCAATGGCTATTGGATATAGTAAATTATTCACATCATTCGTAGGTGTAATTCTTGTTCATTTATTTTATGAAACCCAGTGAGAAGTTCTTGTCAAAAATATTCCAGAATCGCAATAATAAATAAATTATTATTTTCTTCTCCTCCTTGAGAAGTTCGTCGTGTATAGCAACAGATCTAGGTGTGATCACTTGTTTTTATTACAGATTAATTAAAATTTATATCGATAAAAATTACTATAGTACACAAATTGGAGTTTTTTACAACTCATATTTTGTTTTTCTGTAAAAATAAAACTAACTGTGATATTAATATTTTAATTTTGTAATTGAGTATGGAGGTGTATCTGATAACTTGATATTATTCAAAAAAAAAACTCAAAACATTTCAAGTTTATACGCTAATTTGTAGTCCTTAAAATTCTCTGAACTATAGTTTTTGAATCCTTATTGTATATCATTTTAAGTTAAGAAACTCTTAGGTGATATAGTGAGCCAGTATGGGGAGCTATTGATCGGATGTATTAGCTATATGATAAGTTTATTGTGATCTGTAGATGATGGAGGGGAACTGCGATGGGCGACACTTTTGTACTGGGTGACAAAAAGTGTAGATCCGTTCCTGAGTTTATAAGCAATTTGAATGAGCATTTATGAATTCATTAAAACATTTATTTTACATTACCGAAAACTCAAAAACTATTAGATTTTCGAAATATTTTTTTTTTCGATTCAGACGACTTTTTATCAAATTTTTACCTCCCAGGTCTGGTGGGGTCCACCGCGAAAGTTAAATCATGCTTCGGCACATTATTAATTTTGATTTTTGGATCATTTTCAAGCTAATGTGTAAATTCCACGTTAATCAGTCTTATATAAAGATATTTGAAGGTAGGTAAAACCACATTTTTAAGGCAGTCCAATGAATTAATTTGATTTTAAAAATAGTCTTCGCTATGTAAGAATGTATTGTAATCTATGTTAAAGCTGAAGTGAATCCTTTTTGATTCTTAGCATATTTGTTAGAAAAGTGATCGGATCAACGGTATATAGATCATAAGAAGAAACAGATTCATAAATTTATTATTTCTCTGATTTCGAGTTTCGGATTGAAAAGGATGACTTTTTATCAAAGTTATAAAAATATAAAAAGTAGTAGTCGACTTCGACTCTTATGATGATATATTGATAATGTCATATATTATTGAAGATACAAAACACAAACTTTAAAAAAAAAAAAAAGTTAATATCAAAAAGTGTTTTCCAATTTCTTTTTGCCTTATAAATTCATATAATAAGAATATGTTGGAATTTTTTATGAGTTAAGTTTTTCACTCGTACTTTTATTTATATTGTTTCCTGTTTTTCATTTCTTCAGTTAGTAACATAGCGTGAGGACAAAAAATTAAATATAAATATTTAGGCAAAGTACTGTGCCATATTTAGAGCTTGCATACTTTCCCATAACTTTTAAAATGTTTGCATTATTTTTCAACGCTTCAACCTAAAATATTATAACACTAAAGTTTTTATTTAACATAGAGTTGTAAAGCTATTATTCTAATTTCACGCTATATGTAAATGGCGTGCACAGTAAATTAATTAAAACAAGTGAAGATAACAAGCATTAATTGTTTATTCGTTGAGTATCGATATTTGAACATTAGCATTCATAAAGTACGCTAATAGTTTCGTTAGTGAAAAATAAAGCATGAAATTGGACAAAAATTAAAATTAATGTAGAAATATTCTGAAATATTCTAAATTTGAGTCATAAAAGTACATGATTTATAATTTTTAAATTAATTTTCGATACGTTTATATTTATACCAATTGGTTTAAAACACTAGGCTGTCATGGGGTTATGTCATTTTGGTAAGAATTATTAGTTGTCTTTGCCAGTTCAGTCTAAACAGTTTTCTTAATTAGTGAAAAAATATTTGAAAGTGTTGGGTTATGTTTTTTCTTAATGGCAAACGTCATTTGCCATTTTCGTGACATAATCTCGATATTGAGAATACTGATATATATTCTCAATATAACATATCGATATTATGTCACGAAAATGGCAAATGGCGTTTTTTATTTATAAAAATGTTTAAATTTTAATTTAATTTTATGGCATGAAATCATGTTTATTTTGCAAAAATATTTATTTTTTATGACTTTTTATTAAAAAATCAATATTTTGAAGTACTTTTTTAAACATGGTAAAAAACCCTAATATGTATTTTATTCGATGAATTTGATCGGAAATTATGTCGAATAAAAACAGTTTAGAAATAAAACCTTGTTACGAAAGTTGCTCTTTTTAAAGAAATAAACAATTTTTGTTAATAAAGTTTTCTTATATGTCTTTAAAAGTTGGATCGTGGAGCCATTGGATCCAATTGATCGATTTTGCTCGTTCTCGAATTTACAATTCACGTCCAGAGTGCGCCATGAGACATTTCTGTACGTTTTGATTTATCTTTATGACGGATTGGCATGTGTAAATGGACTAAAGATTCTATGAACATTCAGAGTAAATTTAATATACCGTAATATGTTTCATGCATATTTTATTGAAGGCCAATAATAAACGATAAAAAGTTTCCCGGTAATTCTAGTGTTAAAAAACGATAAAAAAACCGATCACAAACATGTAAATAAACAATAATCATTAATTCATACTATTTATTTTAAATCCATTCAAGTAGAATAATAGAGATAAAATGCAACAATACCGACATTATTAAAATGCCTTGAAAAACAAACAAATGCAATTAATTTATGTGCAAATATAAATGTAAAAAAGAAAAAAAATGAAAAACTCAACTCTAAATAAATGCTGATGTTCTTTTGCATGGTTGATTTTCTTTCATATACGTATTTTTTAAAATGTGCAAACATTTATATTGTTGATGTAATTAGCAAATGGATGTAATTAATTTGATGTTTTGTTTTATAAATATGTGTGCGATAAATTATATAAAAAGAATACAAATACCAAGTGGGTGTCAAATTATGAATTAAGAATGGTTCAGTAGCTATTCAATGCATTTGTATGAAAATATTTTTCATACACTGTAATATTTGGAAAACCGTCTACCCCTAAACACAGATAATAGAACCAAGTGTAGATCACAGCTAACACTATATAAAATACCCGTAACGTGTTTGGATAATAATGCTTGGACCATTTTTAATCATAACCATTAAATAAAATACACTAAATATGCAGTCCATAAGAGCTCAAATTTTTCAGACTAAAGTTGTTTTGGAGAAACAAAAGATTTTGGAAATTTTTTTTCTATTTCTTATGGTTTAAAAGTGGAGATATGAGAATATCATGGACCCAAATGACCGATTTTGCTCATTTTCGAACTTGAACTGAATACGTCAGATCGCTATTTTTTCTCAAGATTCAGTTATCTTATTACGTTCAGGTATATAGACCAGTAAAATTGCCAATTTCTTGATTCTATGAACACTTGTATCAATGTTTTGTTTTTAACTCCAATAGTTTCTAGCATTATATACTATAGACTAAATTTAATATACCCCCATTCTGTTTATATCAATAGTTCTATGGCTAGGAAGATATCAGCTCTCCTCAGTTTATTCTTTTTATACTTCAACAATTTAAATTATTTCCTCGAATCGATAACAAAAATATGTAGAAATTGCGTTCACAAGTTAGTAACTTTAATCAAACATTAAAAAAATTTTGAAATTGAATGAAATCTTAATCAATTGCCTGTCTCGCCTTAAAATATAGTCTACCGAATGGTGAGAAATAATTCAAACGAGAAAAACTGGAACCTACAGAAATACAAATTTCATAAACGAGATTAATCAAAATTTTGAAACGAATTGTAAATTAATATTTTTTAAATTTTTTTAATTAAAGGTTTAAAAGAAATTTCAACTGACTAACATTTTAAACAGGTAGTTAATATTCATTTTTAATGGTTTTTCAATCATATTTTATAAACATTACATGCCAAATTTATTTATATACCTAAAAATGATATTGACATACATTCATTTAGAAGAATTTTAAATAAATTGATTTGATAAACGAAATATGATTTTAACATAGGATAAAATATGAATCACCGATCGAGTGGCTTTCATACATTAATTTTAATTAAATATTAATTTTAAATCATCCATCACAAATCAATGTTTTAATCAGTGGTAGAAGATAGGTAGGCACGAAAAAAAATACAAAATTCATTAATTTTATTTTTAAAATGTAATTTGTAAAATTAATTTATGATATACAATTATTTACTGAGAGTGCAAGAATCGCAAAATAATTTAGTAATTTGGCAATAGTGTATTATATGGGAGTGTTCAAATTCTGTTTATTATAATAAAAATTTAATTGAAGGATTTGGCTACTGTTTGGGGTAACATTTGCAGAATAAAATTTAAATAAAGTAGTGAAATTTCATCAAACCATGAAGTATATTTTCTGGAGCATGTTTATAACAAAAAACTTTTTAAGTATACCTACCTACAAAACTGCATTCAAAAAAATATATTGATCAACAATCCACCACATCAGTCCCGCACCACATAAAGTGAATTCACTTGCCATAATATAAATTGTATTCTCATCAGGGAACTTAAACTATCTTAAATTTCCTAATTTCATATTTATCTAACCGTAAATCCCAAATCCACAAGGTACATCGAACCAATACTGTCTCAAAGTAGGTGGACTTCAAGGCTCCTTGCTTGGAACCCGGCTATTTTTAAATTATATCAACGATACCTCGAAAAATCGAGCTACCGAAACAGCTTTCTTCGCCGACGACACGGCCATCTACTACTAGTTTCTTTTGGCAACCGAAACAGTTTCGAATTGCCTCCAATCTCGATGGTTGATCCTTGAAAGCTATTTTAACAACTTAACAACTTTATCCTAACAACCACAAAATCCAATCTTCCCGCAAACATCCTTACCCGGAAATCATCGAGCTGGATCAATTCGATCTACGTGTGCTGCTTTTCAGGAAAAGATAGCTCATGCCACACGATGTCGATTGCACCTGATTCCGGTGTAATCTACGTTGTATATATTTTCTTTTTAGGTTAAGTTATACATTTTATACAAGTTAGTTATAGTAGTGATGGATTGATTATCCATCCACAAAGGTTAAATTTTATTTCAATAGTTTTTATTTAAAATTTTTCCACTCCTTAAACGGTGTATAAAAAATTATAGAGTTCAAAATTTAACAATAATAATTGTAACAAATAATAATACAATATAACATAATAATTAAAATAAATCAAATTTTAATTGAACAATTACTTTTAAATTCAATTATAAATCCAAAACAACTATTATTATTTATTTGTTTATTATAATATTATTGTATAAACGAATTGAATTATTTTATATTATTTATAAAATCCACTTCAATTAAAAACAGTTTCTGTTTCTTTTTTTTGTTTTCATTATCAAATTAAAATTACAAAATCAATTAAAATATTGAAGTACTGATAAGGGAAGTTTACATATATTTTATATATAATTTTTATAAAAAACATTTTTTAGGTTACAATGAAAAATACATGAATACAATATATTCCAAAATAAAAGCCTCATAAAGCTTAAGCTTTTAGAATTTTAAATTCTGAGTGTGACTAGTTTTAGAAAGCGAGCAACAAATTCAATAATTTGTTTACAATTCTACAAAAAAAAAAAAAAAATTGTTGTCAAAAAATCCAAAAAGTTATTCAACATAAGCTTCATTTCTATTTTCTAGCACAATCTTTTGTTTATTAAATGCCTCGAATTAAAAGTATAAAAGCCCAAAAACAAGTAATCGATGGATTAAGTGAGTACTTAATTTATAAATTGGCTCTAACCATTTTTCATTATCTGATTATTTTCAGATATAATATTAATCATTTAATTTTTTATTCTTTCTCACTTACGGTTTTCAAGATGTTAATTCAAATCCGACTTACCTTAAAAAAAAAATAAATTCGTGACAATAAAGGTGAGCGTTTTTTTTGCTATCAAACTGAAGCATATTTCATTGTATGATTTATAAGTGATAAAATAACTGTGTTTTAAAAATCGAAAAAAAAAAATTAAGGTAGGCGAGTCCAAACGGGTATTTTTCAATTTACTCGAGCGCTTCAGAATAAGATATGGAAAAAACTCGATTTGGTACGTTGATTACGTGCGTGAATGCCGAATTACGTGCCGAAATGTATACATTTTACTAATCTGATGATTTGAGCGTAACGCTGGTGGCGTATCTTTTTGCATATTTGTGATCCTTCTATTCTCTTGCGTCACACTCAAATCGTCATATTAGTAAAATGTATACATTTCGGCACGTAATCAATTTACTACCATATCTTAATCGGACGAGCTCGATTAAATCCAATTAACGATTTTTTTTCGGTTTAATATTCTGATCGGCTAACCTATGCGCTCGGGGCCATAGAGATACCTTAGATTTGGTGCAAGTGCTTAACAAAGCGTAAGGTATCTCCCATATCTTAATCTGACGCACTCTATTAAATCCAAAAGTCCCATCTTTGGATCCCATAACAATTCTATAAAACTATTTTTTTAAATAAATTGTCATAAATTATTTTTTATGGTAGCATCTAAACTATTATATAATTGTTACAACGTACAGTAAATGAACTCTTAATTTTCAAATACTCGGTATTATTAAAATCAAATTAGAACATAATAAGAGGTGAATAAAACAATCGAGAAGTATATATTGAAATCGATAACGTTAAATAAATAAGAATACAGCACAAACATATATAAATAATTAAAACACAATACAATGTACAAATAAAAGAAGAAAAAAAAGACGATTGTACAATGTACAAACCTATAAGGAAAAAAAAAATGTAAACAAAAGGTATGAAATTTAATTGAAAAGGAAATAAATCAATTGAGTATATAAAAACAATGTTTTATTGTTACGATCGCCATTAACTAATAAACATTATTACACACTGGTTAGTTCTTCGCTGTTAGTAAGATAAAAAAAAAACAAAATGTGTGTTACACAAGTACTTGTCTTGGAGGATATGGTTTAACCTTTGGTGGGTAGACCAATAAATTACTGATTAATATTTTACAAATTTAATTTCCGGACTTTATACTACAATTTTTGGGTAAAAAAAAACAAGTTTATAAATTATCCTTCTGTTAGTTTCCTCCATACAAAAAGAAAATTCATTTTAATACAAGCAACAACCATTAATAAGCCAATGTAGATGTTTGTATTTTAAGATTGATATCTTGGTGGGTAAAATTTATGATAGCATTGCTACTACCTGCTACTAGCTTCAAAAAAAATTTTTATGAAAGCCCGTATAAGTCGAAAATAATTCTCAGGCATTCCAATAACATAACATTGCAAATGAAATTGATTCAAGTTAATCAAGTCAGATGATCAGTGGCTAAGTGAGCATCTGACTCTAATCATCGAGGCACTAATACCTTCACCCATTTTACTACTTAGACTGGAGGTTGTGGGTTTGAATCCAGTCAGTGGTAGTTTGATCAATTATAATAAAAAACAAAAGCACATAACAACTAACAGAGTTAATTGTTTAAATATTCGGCATATGATTGAATTACATGATTTGGATTATTCTGAATTAGCATTCATAAAATACTATAAATATTCAATAAATATATAATAATATGTATTGTTATTATCTGTTATGTGTTTATTAGCCAAATTTGTGATAAAATTGTGGAGAACTCAAAAATTTTACGCAAAATTTTTTCAAACAAAAGTTGTTTGTTTCGAAAAAATGAACATTTTTTTTTTTGTATTTGAACTTTTCTTCTATCTTTTATAGTTTAAAAGTTAGGTCAAGATTTTGCTCATTTACGAAGGTATACACACTTTTTTTTGTTTAAAATACGTCTCCACAATTTCAGGTCGCTTTCTCTTTTTGTGTTTGAGTTTTCGTGATGACGGACGGACGGACAATCGTAAATGGACTAATTTGGTGTTTCTATGAACGTATATACCAAAATTTTTTTGTGGAGTCAATATTAGGTAAAGTTACAAACTGAAGACAACAGATAAAAACAACAACAAACAAACGAGCAGTTGTTTGATAATAATGTCTTCACTTGCACAAGATCGAAGTAACCAGCTCCGCCAACAATATAATTATCACCTTGTATTAGATGGTATCTTTCCCTTCAGATAATGGAGTGTTCTAAATGAGGATAAAAAGGACCAAAAGATCTAACTAAACGGGACGCGAACCGAAAGCCCCCTCTTAATATAATCAAATCAGATTAATTCAATTTTATTGAATATTTAATTCTATTTTCAAATATATATTTTTATGAATATAAAATTATATGTAAAAGATTATATTTACATCTCACTTTGTTTTGCAATAATGATAATGTTTTTTTGGAGCTCTCATACATATAGCAAGCATACTTTTATATACATAGAGCCATTATTTCATTTTCACTTCTGTGATGTTCTTTTGAGCTTGAATGATATATTTCTGCTTCATTGAAGCATAACTGAATTTGTGAATAAACGTTACATCCATCTTTTATCATGTTCAATACTTTATTTTTTTAAATAAAATGTGTCAATTATTATTCTTTAAATTATTGTCATGAATTAATTGAATGAATAAGTGAGTGCTTGAACTTAAAAATTCAATCAATTTTATAAAAACTATAATAGTTTGGTTTGGTAGTTCCGATACTACAGCAATACACGATGGTAATAGTTTGGTAACTCATTGGCGGTTAATTACATTAATTATATACGCTCTAATAATACTGCTGATACAGAGAAGACATTTTTGAGTTCTGGTGGTGAAACGGTGTTGCATTTTGCGGAAAAAGGGTGCCTTTTTAATTTTCGAAAATGTACTTGGCTTTTGTGATTTTATGAAAAATCTTTTGAGATTATGTCAAACAATTATTAATTCTATTTTACATTTTCTAGGGAAATTAAGATTTAGAAAATAATTAAAATTTTATGATTGATAGCTAGTTTATGAGATATCGCTTGGAATTTGTCGGAGATATTAACCTACGGGTCGGTTTTCATACCATATGTTTAAATACCTTAAAAAAGCAAATAATTTATTAATACATTTTTCACAGAGTCACAAAAGCTACGTCAAATTTAAAAATTATAAAATGCTCTTTTCAACAAAATTCAGCCGAAACAACCATTTGACACCAGAACCTAAAAATTGCATTTACAAATTTCATATGTTTATATGTAATATATGTTCAATTGGGATGCTTTCAGAACAAATTTATACATTATTGGCTGAATATTAATTCATTATGAATTAGCCAAATGCAATAAACTAGCCACAAAAAACCACACCATCGCATATCATCGAATATCGGATACGAACAACGAATCAATGAACTTTCAAATATTTTAAATTTGTTAATTACTTTTTCGACTAACAGATGTCTTACTTTAGATAACATCGTAAGTAATTGACATAAGAAATTCTGACGCTACTTTAGAAAACATCGTATGTATGCGCACGCGTCTTATGCAGAGGTCTTATCCCGCACACGGCATAGACTAATATAAAATATATGCTAAAAGTTAGATTTTCTGATCAGAAAATCTTACGGTATGCGCTGCCCTTAAAATTTCATTAGCAGATGTTATCATTTAAAGTAAGACTATATTTAAAGCACACTGTAAAAAAATATTAAAAAAATTAAATAAATACAAAAAATGTTAACGTAAAATTTAAATTATTATAAAAAATTTTAATAAATCTCAGGTTGACATAGAATTTTCAACAAAATGAAGAGTATGAAAGCCATGAGATTTTATTCGAGTTGTGTACATATTTAATTGTATATATTTATATGTTTCATCACATATGGCGATGGTCTACACGACAAGAAGTATATAGAAAAGTTTGTATCATCAGGGCAACATTGAGTGAATGCTTCATGGTTTGTTCTAGAGAAAAAAACAACAAACAAACTCTTGTTAGTATATAGTTATGTAGTTAGAATTCTCAAGTGGTTTTAGAATAAAAAAAACTGTATTTATACACACAAATACAGAGACAGTAAAACTTCGATATCAATCTCCCCATAGACAAAATTTATCCGAAATTTTATGGACAAATTAAATTGAAAAATACCTTTTTCGTGATTGGATAATTCAGACTATATTGTGTTATCAGTAATTGATTGATATTTCCGATGTAATTTTTTAAAATGAAATATATTTTAATTTTAATTTATTGTATTGGAAAGAGAGTCGAATCTGTTTCTTTACCTAGTAGCAAGTTTCATATTTCTGATAATTGCAATTTATATGAATTGCTTTCAAAGGAATTTGTCCATTTATGTGTGAGTCTTAACTACAAAGTTGATATCAGTGGAAAAGTATTCTTGAGATAGGAAATTGTATCAAATGAATATAAATTAATTGCATTTTATATATAAACATTTAATAGATATCGTACCTAAGAAATAATCGAAATATCTGGGTAATATAGAGTAGGTCCGGGTAAGATGACCGTACGGGAGACGTACGGGAGAAATAATAACTAGTTTATAGTTATTTTTGGAACTCAAAGCTTTTTTAAATTTAAAAAAATAACTTCCTGTAGTAAAAACGTTTCAATTGAGGGAATACTGAAAAATTCAGTGAAATACTTAAGTTGGACAAACTATGAGCATATCATGCTCAAGCTTGTTCAGTTGAAACACCATCGTGACGTGCAGGTTTAAAACCGATCGAGATCGAAATTTTCTATTTAAAATGTAAAAAAACAAAACGTTTCTAGAAATTCATCATTTTTCATGTTTCATCCACATATACTTTGTAAAACATCACAAATCAAAACACAATATTTGTAAAGAGAAGTTTTACTATATACAAATGTGATTTAGTGTGTATATTAGCATAAAATTGTCTAGTAGGTGGAGGTTTTTTTCTTTCATTAAAAATTTGTACCACAAAAAAAACCTGTAAAAAAATTATCTAATAAAATCATTTCGTATGTTATTTTAAAAAAAAAAAAAAAGTTAAAAAAAAAAAAAAGCACCGAATTCAAAACAACAATGGACTAAAAGTAAAAAGTAATTTTTAGTTAAATAAATTATTTGACGAATAATTTTCTTCTGGCAAATTTTCATTCGACGTAGGCGCTATCATATGGTTATACAAAAAATAGATTCGTCGGCGGCGACTTCCAATGGTACTTGGCCACAAAGAAATTATTTTTAAATTACTTTCTTTAAAAATAAATTTATGTAGCCACTCCAAGAATTTTCTTTTTCCAGTAAAAAATCGTCGAAATGAACCAATTTCGATGATATTTTCTCTAAGCTCGAGTGGAAAGATATACTATTATCTAATAAATTAATAATCAATAAAATTAATGCAATCCAATTCTCAGTTTCTGAAAAATACGTAGGTACTTTATAAAATTAGTCAAACTTGTTAAGGAGGCCATATATACGAATACAGGCCTAATTGAAAGACTCTTTTATTTATTTATTTATATATTATTATTATTTTTTTTTTTTAAGTTAAAAAGAAACACAAACTTGATTAAAATTTCATGCGTGTTAACAAATTTAAATTTGGGAGTTTAAGGGTAAGAAAACAAGATACTCGAATTTTCAAGTTACAATATTTTATTATTAAAACTGTTAAATATAATAAATACTCGGAAATTGTATTTCTTAGAAGCAAATAATCTTGTAAATGAATCTCTACTTTTGATTTTTATGAATATCTCTCATAAGCCCTGAATTTGTCTCGTTATATCAGATGGTCTGAAATTGGACCAATAAACAATGACAGTCCGAAAATTAGTCAAACAACTAGATACTTGGTTATTCATATAGATAAAATTGAATTGAAATTCGTACATGTAAATTGTTAATAAATAACGTTACCAGCTAAGAGTATTTCGAGAATATTTAGAAATGAATCACCTTATCATCTTTTATGCAAAAGAAAATTTTATGTTTGGAAATATCCGCTTTTTCAAATTATTTGTTGAGCTCCAAGCAATGTTCATAATTGTCTGACTTCGTATAATTAACAAACAAAGAACAAAATTGAACTTTGTTAGTTTATTAACGATCAAAAACCGATTAAATCGCACACAAAAAATATAATAATAATTAGTTAAAACATAATTATTCAAAGAAGAAAGTTAATGTATGTAAGTTGATTATATCGTTTCATGTCAACAATATAAATGAATAAATAAAAATAAAAATTTATAATTTGATAATAATAATTACGAAATAAATAATGCATTATCTAAATAAAATAACTTTTTTGCATATTAACTTCTAACTAATAACATTATAATAGAAAACAATAAATCATTATGCAAGAAAAACTATCAAAACAGACAGACGAGTGTGAGTCTGTTCATTAATTAGTTTACGTACTAAATTTATTCATTAATACTACTTATTTCTAATTAATGAAAGAATGCAATTAACAACAGTTTTATAGTAAAGAAAATAATTATTAATCGAGTTATTTCTCACAATTTTTTCGGAAAATTTTCCATATACTTCTATGGGATAAATGACCGCAAATGGTAAGGTTTTGCATTACGGAAAATAAATTTTCATTTTTCCCCACCTTTCTTAGGCTTAAAACTGCTAAAACTATCTGATTTTTCTTATGTAGGCTATTAATAAGGGACATCTTTTAATCAATGTGAAGTGATCACGAAAAATAAAAAAAAGTGAAATATAAAGTGAAATATAAAATAAATTTATGTTTTTGTAGTGGATTAAAAATGATTTTGGTCTAGACCATTTTGATATAGCTTTCAATGAAAGCAATACCAATTATTTAACAAATAATTCTTCCTGAAATATATATGTGGATAAAACCAACTCGTTTCCTATCCAATGTATATATCTCAGAGAAAATATATACAATTAATAAATAATATAAATAAACATTTCCCTATTTTAAGGTTCATTTGGTATTTATAATTGGTAACATAATTGGATGTTTGTTTTATAAGCTTCGTATAATTATAATCAAACATCAAAGACAGAAATACATTCACAGATAAATTAATTGAGTTTGTTTATATTTGAAATATATCTATTATTAGATATTTATGATTTAAAAATACAATATATCTTTATATAATAAATAACGTTTCAATAGGCCAAAAAAATTATCAAATCATTTATCACTAAATTATTGTTAGATTTACAAAAGCAAATGCAGAATATAATTTAACTTCAAACAATATTGATTAAATGATGGACAATCACACTTTTTTCAAATTAAAACCTTAATTTTTTTCGAAATTGCAAATTCGGATAATATGCATTCATTATTTTTATAATCGACATATTGTATAGAAAGAATATTGCTGAATATATTATTTTCGCCTGTATAAATTTTGAAATAGGTGCACATAGTCTATTTCAGATTGAAGTAAGTTGAAGTTAATGACATACAAAATTGGCCCGTTAGGTCCAATAGAAGATCCATGAACCAACTTTTGAACCACAAAAGAAAGCAGAAAAATTTTTAAAAATCTTTGATGTTGTTTTTCGTAAAATTTTTGATTTCGCTTCAATTTGAGCTCAAGTATAGCTAATAAATTCGTTTTAATTACAATACATGTTATTATAATATATGTATTTATAACAGTATAGATTTGATATTTAGAGGTATTATATAAATGTTAACGATTAAAAGAAGTCCAAACATTCTGAATCAATCATATGTCGAATAAGTAAGCAATTTGATATGTTAGTTGTTATCTTCAATTACACTTTATAAAATCCAAACCAGCAAGGTATAGAGTTAAAAAATGTAAATAGCCTTCCTTTTTTGGGAACCCATCCTTCTTAACTTGTGATAAAAATCATTAAAGTTTTATATTTTGCAAACTTACAAAAATCAACCTGTATATTTGAATACATAAACATATTTGATTGCTACAATAAATATATAATCATACTTTATTTCATAATAATTTTGTTCTTTGTTTTTTCAAATACTAATAAACAATTAGGAAGTTTCAATTTTTCAAATAATAGCCCTGAATGATACTACTAAAACTTTTGAAATGAACAAATAAAAACAATTTTTTATATCTATAAAACTTATCGAATTTATTGGATCTAAATTGTCAAGTCATCACGATAATCAAACATTTCAAATAGTTACAATTACATTATTACTATTATATTAAATTAATCAAGTATATTGCGTGACGGCTAAAAACCTACGTCCAATGCATTAAATTTCAATTATAAAAACATATATTTGCATTACTATAGTTGTTTTTATTGAAAGTTATAGTAATTTATATTTTTTTCAATTTTATACGGTATGTTTCAATATGTTTAAGAGTTCATGATGACAATTATAACAATTTTTGTTCTTCATATGTTTACAAGTAGAATAGCGAATAAAATGAACCTGAAGAAATATCTTCTGCCGTAGTGTTAAACTTGTTTATATATAAGTACTAGGAGTTAAAAAGAGACCGAAATTGCTGGAAACATTATAATTTTAGAAAAGAAAGTTTGATACAAAAGTTGAACTATTTGAAAAGCTTAGTGACTAAGTGGTGACCCTAAAGTTAACCTAGAAATCGAATTTTGGGGTTCTTCTGGACCAAAAATGAAAATTAAAAATAAAAACTAACAGTGTTTATTGTTTAGAACCTCGACATTTAATATCAATATTTGAACTATTTTTAATGATCAGCACTTATAAAACACCCCAAATATGCAGTACATACAGTTACAAATACGTACATAAACAAGAATAATGTTAATTGCAAATGAATCTTCTTATTGAGTTAATTTTGAGCTGAAGTTGTGGCTAATTTAAGCTACCCACGAACTAAAAAAAACGTTTTTTTGATTTATGGATTCTTTATGGTTTAATAGTTGAGTCATGGATTCATTGTATTCAATGGACCGATTTTGCTCATTCATAAACTTATACTCACTTTTTATGGCTTATAAACGTCACCAAAATGTCAACTCGGTAAGTCATTTTGTTTTTGAGTTATATATCTGACAAACAAACAGACGAATAGACGGACATAGTAAAATTTTGTTTATTTCTCCAATATTTTCTAGCGTAACAAACCTTAGATTAAATTAATATACTCTGATATATTATATATAATTCGAGTATAAAAAACTGAAAAACTTTTTTCAAAATTAACTATGTACAACTTTTTAACCCCGTGATTTTTTATTCTATAATTTTTACTATTTTTTACTTATTCTGGTGTCCCGGTCTATTTTTAGACCGAGTTTAATATGAGAACTGTAAATGCTTCCATTAATCTGGATTGCAATTATCTTATATATTATTCATAATAGTTTTTTTCCTG
This sequence comes from Chrysopa pallens, assembly GCA_020423425.1. Taxonomy (NCBI): domain Eukaryota; kingdom Metazoa; phylum Arthropoda; class Insecta; order Neuroptera; family Chrysopidae; genus Chrysopa; species Chrysopa pallens. The sequence goes on from CM035593.1 coordinate 33,308,644, forward strand.
TAATAAAATTTAAAAACTTTTCCTAAAATTCTCTATGAATAAAAATTTGTGATAATGTTTTAAATGACCATAACCTTGATTAATATTCCCATTAGTTAGTTAGTCATTATATTTATCTGAAAGTCTGCCTGCCTGAGTATTCTTCAAGACATTCATGCTTCAGGCTATGAATGTTTTTATTAAATATATATATAATTTTATTTAATAATAATAATAATAATACTTTTTGATGACGACTATTAAGTTACATTAAAAATGTTAGTTGAGATTATTACTTTTATTTATTAACTATCTAATACTCGCGACTTCGACGTGGTATTCATTAACTATATTGTAATTGTAATTTTTATTAAGTGTGTATAGATGTTTAATAAGAATTATAAAAGAAGTGAAGATAACAGCTAACAGAGTTAATTGTTTAGATACGCGACACATGATTGAATTTCATTTTTAATTAGGATTCATAAAGTACTATAAATATCCAGTCTATACAGCTATATATGTATACATGTATTGTTATTTCATGTATTTATTTTGTTATATTTTATTGAGAAATTGTGGAGAACCCAAACATTTGACGTAAAAATGTTTCAAGCAAAAATTTCTAGAAAAATTAACAGTTTTTGTATTTGAACGTTTCTTCTATCTTTTATAGTATAAAACTCAGAACTTAAAATCACTTTTTATGTTTAGAATACGTCACCAAACTTTCAGTTCGCAATCTTGTTTTGTTTTTGAGTTATCGTGATAATGGAAGGGCGGACGGATAATAGAAAATGGACTAATTAAGTCTCTCTTAGAACACCTATAGCAAAATTTTGTTTGTGCGGTCAATATTTTCTAGCGTTACAAGCTTTAGACTAAAATTATTATACTCTGGCATATTATGTATGTGTCGAGTATAAAAATTACATTCAACAACACAGAAAAAAAAACTTATCTCAAACTAACATTAAACCACGAAAATAACGACTGCCAGTGTCTTTCATGCTTATCTATTTAAAATTTTATAAACTAGATGTTCCTGGCGTTTTGTATAATTTAATCAGTTTAAAATAAATGAAAGATTAAAGTGTCGCATTTTTTGTAGTTTAGTCAGTTTTAAAAAATATAACTATTCATTGTATATTAAGGAAATGATATTTTTATATAGTACAATCTTAGTTTCTAATAACTTGAATAAATTTATCAACCCCCCCCCCCCCAATGACGTAACGTTTGGCAACATCAAACACAGCCAGTACTTGGACGGGTGACTGCCTAACAATGCTATGTGCTATTTTTGTATAGAATAATCCACTGTAGTCACCGTATGACCTTTATAGTTGAAAAGTGACTTAAAATAAATTTAAAAATTAATAATAATAATAATAACTTCATCAAGTGTCTAATAAGAAAAAATATATAAATCTATTCTTTAGTTTTTACGCATACAACGAAATCCTCTAGTATTTATTTTTTAAATTTTATTTTATATAAATAATTGCGAATAATATTTTTTTTTTGTATAATTACATGAATTAGAAGCGTTTGTGAACAAATTACGATTAATTTTTTTTTGTATAAATTTTTCATTTGTATTAGGTTTTTGTATAAATCCAATGCGGAAATGAAACGTAATATCTGCGAGAAATTCGCTTTTTAATGATTTAATTTATTTACATCCTCCGGTTATTGGATGTTATTATAATATTCCCGACCATGTTTTTATAATATTCCCATAATTTGTTTCAGTATTTAACAAAAATATTCATACCTGGTCGCCGTAAGCATTATTGGTCATTAAAAGTATTTTTAAAATTTTATTGAATATGTGATAGTAAATGAGAAAAATCACGAGGATGTCAAATTCAAAAAAATTAACATGTTTGGCTTTTTCGACGATTGCCGCCATATTGCAGCTAATGAAAACGATTTGTAACATCCAAACCATAATGTTTAGCTGTTCAAAGAAATGTGATACCATTCCGCCCATTGGATGGATCTTTGAAAGTGTCTGGAAATCAGTTCAATCTTGATGACCATTTTACCTGTATACAGAATACTATTTCCGAAGCATGGTTATTTTTTATAACTTCAAAAAATTGAAATTCCAGGCTATGATATATTAAAGTTTTTAATGCGATGTAACGTGTTTGTAACGTAACCAATCCGAGTTCAAAGCTTTGCGTTAAAAATCAAATCGTTGCTGTGCGACTTTTATTCAATTTTCCATGCATTAGTATTTATTTAGCATCAAATTTAATTTATATTCCAACTTAAAAACTATAGTTCTTAGCCTAAGCTTTATCTATAATATGATATCTTATATACTATTTATATCGAGATTTAAAATATTTCATTACGTCGTTTTAAAAGAATATAAAAAGTTAAATAAAATACCATTGATTTACCTAATTAGATCGATAAGCCACAATTAACTTAAATAAATATCTTTAAATTAAATGTAATCAACATCGTGTGGCATGGGAAATCTCTTCCTGAAAATCAGCACTAGTGGGTCGAATTGACACAGTTCGTTGATAAGCGACTTATAGATCTGGTATTCATCTTTTAAACCGTAGCAGATTATAATCACTTTTTCAAGAGGATATTTTTATGTCTTAATTTTTTGTTTAAGATTTTAATGCAATGAAAAGTCAAATATTAATTTGCAAAGTCATTAGAAATTATTTTTATTTACCACAATTTTATTCAAATGTAAAAAAAAATTTATCGCATAACTGGTTTTCTGTGACGAATAAAATATGATTTTTATATAGTTAAATAAATTATAAATTTCTGGTTAATCAACATTTTAATCATCCTGGATTTGGAATTTTTCACACTTATATAAACAAAAAAACCACCCAGAAAGCCACCGAAGATACAGCTATAAATTTACCTCAGAGATAAATAAAACAAGTACACATCGTTTGCCTCTGGTGATAAATAATTGAAACTTGATTTTCTAGGTAATTTGTTATCATTTTAAAAACAAGTAAAGATAACCATTAATCGAACAAATTATTTAGATATCTAATAAATGCTTCTAAAAAACTTTTTAATTATTAAATTATTTAAACAATGTTAAAATACTTCCTGTCTATTCACAAAAATTATTTTCTTATTTGTGTTTTTCGATTGTGGTTAAACAGATGGGTTTTGAAATACGAATGTGAACTCACTTTTTAGTTCTCGAATAAAAAAATTTCAGTAAACTAATCATAAACGAAACACTAAATTTTATATACCTTATTTGAATAGTCTAGTTTTCACAAATAAGAATTTATTTAGATAAAGAAGCAGTTAATTGATCACAGTGTCGTGCCTTGGATAATAACGAAGTAACCGGTTCCACCAACAACATAATAACAATACAATTGTCCCAAGAAGGAAACCTTTTACTCAAGAAGGCATATTTGCTTTCAGGTGATGGAGTGTTCTAAAAGAGGATACAGAGGACTATAAAAGTCTAGGAACAAGGGACGCGGTTGTGGTTCCTCTCTTAATACACTCTAATGATACAATGAGTAAAATACGACAAAGGTTATACCAAGGCTTGAGTATGAGAAAATTTGTATTTGCGACAGATTTTTCTAAGCGCTAGTATCCTTTAATTTTAGGACCTTAGGGGTTTTATACTTTGGCAGGTAGAATAGAGTTTCTTGAAAAATTTGGTGAAAAATTTAAATGTATTTTTTAAAAACTCGAATTAATTGAAAAATATAATGGAAAGAATTTAATTTATTTTTACGCAAAAATTGAGAAAATCGTATATTGATCTTTGCACAAATATTATACTGCTTAAACAAGTAAAATATTTTTTCAAAATGTCGAGATGTAAGACTTAATCTCATGTTGTGTAAATTCATATTAAAACAGCAGGCGACAAGCCACGGGTGATTGAAAGAGACATATTACAACTTTCATCGCCTTGTCAATTTTTGCCGCCTCTCTGTAGGAAAGAATTAGACGATTACCAGTTGAAAGTCAACATTATATAAACTTTCTTACGATTTGTATAACGCGACAATAAAATCTGATTATTACTCTAAAAGTTACTTTTTAAAAGTGGTCACGTAATTGATAACTTCATAAAGAAATATTATAAATTATTATTCTGCATGCTATTAATTAACAACAATTTAATTAATATATTCGTAATTGAAAATGACATAAAACAGTATAGTAAAATATAAAAGAACAGTTAAAATAAATTTCGACACATAATTAAAATGTATGAATGGTAGGTAACGAACGCGATAGACATATATTCTAGTTGAATGATTAAAGTAGATATTGTAGGTACGACTAATACAATATTGTCTCAGATAAGAAACACGCGATGAATAATGAAGAGGTCTCTTTATTAATATAAGAATAATAAAATAAATAATTTATTATTTATATTTGTAAGTTAAATGTATTATATTGGATGACAATTGTGTGTATATGTATACAATTATAATACTTAATAACAATATATAGAACACTATATAACAGATATTAATAAACATATGGCTGCCTATAACAGACATTTACTATTAATATACAGAGATATCAATTTATTTATTGTTAACTATAGGCGAATTATTCATCGATGAACAATTTTAAGCGTAACCAAGCGAAACATTCGTTCGTAACGTAACACCGTATCATATATCTGCACTTTTACGTGTTACCAATGATTTGTAGGTGTTGAGATGTTACAATTTTGCTATGTGTTGCATAGCGTTCCATCTGTTTACCAAGCAAGGTACTTTCACTTTAAGTATTTGTTTATGTTGATAAATTTTAAGAAATTGTTTTGTATTTTGTTCGTTCCACTCCATATCGAAATATTTAAATACAATTACAATAAAAATTAACAATGCTTAAATCTTATCTTTAGAAATGTTGCGTTATTGAGTTTATGCTATTCGTAACATATTTTGATATGACTCAAATTTACCGACAATTTGTGGAAAGCGATGAAACATCGTCGCATTTCAACTTTTGTGATGCGTGTTCACATCCACACAAAGGTTGCTGTTACCCGTCAAAGTAGTATTACGGTGTTAGGATACACGCGAATGTTGCACGTTTGTACGCGGCTTTATATTATAAAATTTAAAAAAAAAAAATTGGATATGGCAATTAACAATGTTAATTGTTAAACTATACACAACATATGGATGAGTATGAATGTTTTAATTATTTCAATGATTCGCATTAATCAAAAACACTTACTAATTCAGTTCCATTCAGTTATGTGTTATTTGTTTATTGAATATGTGGCTTTGTATCGACGCTTGAACTATTTTTAATCATTAGCAATCATAAGAAAACACTAACTAAATAGATCATTCAGTTATAAAGCATTCAAAGCAAGTAGTCTAGGTACGATCCGCAAGATCCACATGACGAACTTTCTAATGAAGAGAATAAAAAAACAAAAGTTTGTTTATAATGACGAATATGGGTAATTTTTTGTATTTTCTTTAGGTTTTTTTTATCCTCAACAACTAACCACTGGACCAATTTTTCTGAAAAGTCATTCAGTTTAAAGTTATTACACGTAATTTCATATCGAATAAAAGTGGGTTCACGTCGAAATCATAATTTTTTTCGAGACGAAAAATTCCGAACGTACATACATAATTTTTCTACATGCGTTGCATTTAGGTTCCAGAGGTTCTATGAAACCTAAAGATATGTCTGAATTCCGGATTCACAAATTCGGGCCCATTACAAGAACTTTCCATTGGGGATTTATAATCTAACATGTAGTATAATTATAAATGTCTTATTTTCAAAGTTTTGTTCATAATTGGATGTGTCTCTTTGCGACCTCATTTTGATGTATATAACTTTAATCTTATTTGAATAAATTCCTACTTAGTTTAATAAAAAATTATTATTGCTTACTTATTCAACAACAAATAATACTTTAGACCAATTAAAAGTAGAAAATAATTGAATTTTTGATAATATTAAATATTTAGCATATATACGTAAAACTGAATGAACTTTAATCATTCAATAATAATAAGCTTCGTTTTGCCGTTTTAAATAGCATTACATTTTTCAATACTGTATTTAGTCATAGATCGTTAAAAGAAAATAAAATACAAAATGTTTTTTTACTGTAGTTCTCATTTAAATGATAATAACATAAATAAAATGACTTCATAATAAATAACACACAAGTCATTTATTTTGAGTTTTTTACTTTCACTCACGTAATTCTGTTATATACCGAGTTTTATTATATATATTTATATATGTAGATATGACATTGTCAATCAACTTTATTAAAAGGTGAAGGTTATAACAGTATTAAGAAAAAGAGAAGAGTTTCAAAATATTGTTTGTTATATTCAACACTTCTTATATTATACAATATATCATGTACTCAATTTATTTTTTATATATATTTTTGTATTGATGCAATCAAATTTAGTTCTTTAATTTAAAATTTGGGTGACATGAAAAATACATATCAAAACTACCAGACCCGATCACGCGTAGCTGTGTCAATTATTACAGAAAAAAAGTTTGAAAAAAACACATTTTTCCATTTTATTAAACGGTATTAGATCGATTTGTTAACAGAAAATGTCTCTTTGACTTGGTTAAAGAAAACTACGTGCCACCAAAGTCTGAGGGGGTTATTTCATTGTTTGTATGGGTAAAAGGGAAGTAATATTAAATGACGACTTGACTTAAAAGTAATATTTAAAGATTAAAAGTGTTAAATGGTCAGTGAAGTAATGTTTAATGAATATTCAATTAAAAAAACCGTTTAATAGATTGGTATTAACGATTGAATTTGCGTTGAGGTACATATAGCTAAACGCTCTATTTTCTGCCCCCTTTATCTCGAAAACGGTTGGATGTATAAAAAAGATTTCACTCAAAATTTGTAGAGAATTTTTTCCTCCACAAATTTGATAATAAATACAAATACGACTGGAGCCAAAGAAAACCAGACATTCTCCAAAAAATTATTTTGAAAGTATTTTGGATTCTTTTGCTTTGAATATCTTAAGTGCCTTACCCGTGACGAATTGGGATTTTTAGAACAAGTTTTATAATATCTTAATAAAGGTTTGCACAAAAATTATTCCATTAGGTTTCAAGTTGAAACTCTAAAATAACAGTTCTACTAAAATTAGGAGAAAATTAGTCGCTTTAGAAACAATTAGGGTGTTTAAACTAATAGAATTGCTGCTCAGTTTTGTAATGTTGTAAAATATATTCTCATAAAAAACTGATTAAAAAAAAGCTTTGGATATAGTTAAAATTACTACCCTGTTATCAATGCACTAAAATAAGAATTATTTTTATCGACGCATTAAACAAATTTAAGTATTAAACGAAGGACATAAAATTATTTTTAAAAATACAATAAAAATTATTAGATGCTTTGAAAATTATGGAGAATTTATAATAAACTCGTGGGCATACAAAATGTTCCATTTGAAGTGTATTAATTTAAAATGTCTTCGTGATGTTTCTGAGATATCGTAAATGTAAATACTCGGATTAGTCACCAAATTAGGGACACTCTCTGGAGGCCATATAGTAGTAGTTGAAATTAGACGAGAAAGATTAAATAATTAAAACCGATTACTAGAATCGAATACGAATTGATAAGACAAAAAATAAATCTAGGCATTGAAACCAATTTGAAACTCATCTAATATTTGATAATTACATCTTCTTCTAAACAAAAGTGTTGTGTATAATAAGAACTTAAGATGCATTTAAGTATTTTTTTTATTTTAAGTCACTTTTCAACTGCTATTGTCATCAGGGATTACAGGATTTACTTACAACAACATAACAAAGCATTCCTGGTAGGTCACCCAAACAAGTACTGACTGTAACTGTTATTGATTAACTAATATAGATTTTGGTACGATTTTTACATTGTGTTATCTTTGGGCTTAATTTATATTATTTTTGATATATTTCAAGTTTATACTTAATAAATATGAAACCAGCTTTGGATTTGGCATTTTTCTGAACTTCAAAATAAGATATTGAAAACTAAAATCCCTTATGGTTACTGGAAAATGTTTTCTATTTTATAACCTTAATTAAAAATAAGTTTAAATTTTTAAAAACTATTTCACCGAGAGCCTTTTTCTAACAGGACAAGCTAGAATTTTGCAGCGATCGAATTGCGTTACACGTTAGTGTAACTGCCCAATAAAATATTTTTAATATGATTTTATTACCCACTTCACAACTGCATGCATCGTAAAAGTATTAAATTTATTGTTAAAATATTATATCGCCGATCAATATACCTTCTTAACGTTTATTTTGATATGAAAAATTAAAAAATATTATTATTGCTTCGATTAGCCATTATTAACACATCTTTAAATCGACCAAAAATTATTATCGTTTTAATTTGTGAAATTATTACTTACGGTTTTATTTCATATTAAATGCTATATTTCTTAATCGTTATGCTTTTAAATCGACAAGATGTTGTTGCAAAATGTGTAATATCTGCTTACCTGGAACAAAATGAAAAATATACATTTAGAAAAACACCAAGCGATAATATTCAAGAGTAATAAACAAATTTAAGGTAATTAAAATCCAAATCAGTGTACCTCTTAAGATCTACAATGCCACAAATAGATACACTGATATCCAAATTAATCAACGATCACAAATTTATATTTAATAATAATCAATAATTGCCTAAAAACATCTAAAGCAGTGGTCTCCGAGGTTCGATGTCTTATGAGAAACTTCAAAAATTATCAAAACAAAGCAAAAAATTTATTTTCATTGTTTTTGACGTTTCTACTGTAAATGAAAATTGGATGGCGATAAACTTTTACTTCCTTTCGGATATTATTTTTGAAATTCATGTGTCAAAAGTGCTCAGTTTTATCTTATTTAGAAACTAGATATTTATACCAAATTTTGAGACCCCTAAGGAAATTTGTGAAAAAACGAAAAAATTAAATTGTTACAATATCGATAAAACTTTGTCCATTTAATTTACGATTGGAGATATTGCTTAAAATTTTAATTTTATTCCGATTTTAAGCTATGTGTCGGAAACTTTCATTCGTTAACAGTATATGTTTTTTTTTAAGTAAGGAATTAATGGTATTAAAATCTTTTAAATCAAAAACAACCCATTTTTTGTTTTTGCCTAGAAATAAGATGACCTTATTTTAAAAGAAATAATTTATCTACAAATCGATTATATTATATTCAGTTATCTTCTCTAAATGCATTACTTATATCTTCAAGGATTTGTGAAATTTCGTTCAATAAATTAATAACACTTTTAAGAAAATATTGAGAGTCTGATGAAAAATAATAAATTTGAGACGTTGCTTAAAAGAAAATTGGTTATTAAACGAAAGTTTATTTCTTCAAAGAAAAAAAAATATATTTATCTAATATTCTAAATTCAATAAAAATTTAATTCTATTTAAAATATTTCCGGTTTTTTGTTAATAGAATCCCTAATTTATAGACAATATTCTGTGTATAAATAATGATTATATTAATAAAATACTAATAAAAAAACAATTTATAGTTAACATTGTTACAAAAAGATAAAAATAATAATAACAAAATAGAATACACAGCAGTTTGATTGTCGTGCCACTGTAATAGGTATAAAGCTAGCATATATTTTTTGGATTCGTAGTTCTAAGTTAGTTTTATAAAAATAGCAAGGACGACATTATGAAAGCAATACTTCTCCCGTACGCTATCAGAACAAAATAAATGAACGTGTTTTTATTTGGAATCGAACGTAGCGAATTTGTGTATTTGTTTGTTTCCCTATCATTTTCGAACGCATAGTCCTATTTTGATGAAATTTGTTCGAAACATACTTAAAAAAAGTATTTTAAGGTTTCAACATTTAAAACAAAGATCTACGTATAACAGATCTTTACAACACACATTAACAATAATATCAACAGTACCTGTAAAGAGTTAAGATTTCATGGGTTAAAAACTTCGTCAGCTTCAAAATTAAATTCTTTAATCAGAGCGTATCTATAAATGCAAGCTTTCTGACAGTATTTGATTATTCTCTGAATTTTTCCCTTGAAATATATTTGACAAACTTTTGGTACACTGATGGACGATTCGCTTGTTCGACTGTTCATTTTGCTAAATTTCTGTTTTTATACATAATACTAATTTATATATAATTTATAACCTATATTTGTAAATTTAAAAGAATTTTCTAAAATAAAATAAATTAGTTATTGGGTTTTTCTTATATATTTAATATTTTAATATTGAATTAATTTACAACACGATAATAAAATTATTGTTACTGCAGCAACAATTGCAGCATCTACATTTCCATCTTCCATATTTAATATTTATGGTATATAATTTAATATATTCAAATATCTTAATTTGTGCCTTAACAATAATAAAATTCAAAATCTAATTTTTCACGGCATATCTATAACCCCAGGCTTCCTCGATTATTCTGTCATTTTTTTCCTTAAAGGTTGTTCTTAAATTTCTCGAACGTCAGTATACAGTTACGAAAGAAAAGGGTTGCGTATTATCGATGTATTATACGAGTGATTTTGACGATAATGATTTTAAAAAATGTACACTAGCTTAATACCAATAAAAACAAAATGTATTCTACATACACTCAGTCGTAGCAATAATATAAAACACCAAAGTTAAAGGGGGGACATTATTATGATAACATACATGTTGGTATATATAAAATTTTAGGACATTGGCCTCATATTCATATAGATATGAAAGTTAATATTCACTCATATTCATGAAAAATTGAACATATCTTAGTGAAAAAATAAACTTCAAGAGTTCAAAAAATCACCGAGGAATTAAAATAAGAAGCATTGTTGATTTTAATAATTCTTTTTAAGCGTATTTTGAAACCCGTTAATTTGTTACTAATTTGCAAATAGATATTTCAACTATTTCTAACTAAACTAAAATTTAAAAAGAAACGATAGAAATTAATTTGAAGAATAGGGCTTTTGCAATATTTTCAATGTAATTACACAATTTGTGAACATTAAAAATATGTTACAAAATGTGGCCATCCTATAAGATAATAGCCTAAAAAACATATTTCACTTTATTTAAACTAAATTATGTTTATTTTTTGTAAATTACACAAAATAAAACGTTTTAATTTTTGAAATTTTGTGGAGTACTGAAACACTATGTGATTGTTGACAGATCTGGTGACGTCACTAGCTAGTAAACTATAGAATATATTACATGCATACATTGTACTAAAGACGGATGCTATAAGCAATAAGCAATGCTGCACTGTTCTGTTTTATTTATATGAACTGGCTTACTAGCATACTACGTACAAACATCATTAAAGAAACATCGCTCTCTCGTGCTGTTTTGAAAATTTTCATTGGTAATACTGTAGATTTCCCGACAATATTTAATGTCATTATGTTTATTATGTTAATATATAAATAATTATATAAAATGATTTCCAAATTTAGTCAAATAGCCTATTAAATCGTAATTTAAAACGATTTTATTTATTTTCAATCTTTCAACATATGAGGGTATTTTACATTTAGCTTAAGTTTGTAACGCTACTTTAGTTGATATTACTATAATTGCATTTATTAAGATAAAAAAATCACATAAGATCGGTAGAGTTTTAATAAATTTCAGTGTACAAATATAATGTACAATAAATTGTGTGACAATGTCTATCTGTGCGGTTGTATAGAATGATTCAGGACGTGCAATTGTCTAGTATTGGATAGGAAAACTGCATTACTGTTACTATTTACTATAGTAGAGTAGAGTTGTAGATGATGTGGAGCCAGAAACAGACAGGAAATATTCATAGAACACAATCATTATATGACATTCAATTCTCAATGTCTATCTATCTATATTTCTTGTCTGCAGCCAGTAGTATGTAATATGGTACATTGTAAATGTTACGGCATACGTACAGACACATTTTATTTGAATCACATGTATACAATAATAATAACAACACAACTATACAATGTACAGGACAGGGTGGTCCAACAAAAAACATTCTAATGTAAAATTTCTTTAGGTATGCTTGACTTGGGGTGTAAGCTGGTTAAAGCGTTACAAAAGCTTTATGAAATGTGAGATCGGTGGAGGTGAACGGAATTTGGAAAGTATATGTAAGTTAGTGAAGAAAAAAAGAGAAAGAGAGAGAGAGAGAGAGTATAAACATATAGTAAGGAGAGAGATTTAAGTTAGTGATGATAGAATGAGAGTGAGTATAGAATGAGAGGGAACATAAGTTATGAGTTGAGAGGGAGACATAATTTAGTGGCGATAGAAAGAGAGAGAGAGAGAGTATAAACGTATATACATACATATAGATGGAGCTATAGAAGTTTTACTTCATACGAGTGGTCTAAAGCACAATCGTACTTTTTTACTATAATCAATGCAAATGTATTCCACTATTCTTACTCTGATGCATTTTAAAATGTTAAGATCAAATTGGGCAATATTCTTTATTGAAACGTCTTAACTTCACTACTTCAAGGCAAAGGAAATTTAATTTTTTTATGGGTGTTGAAATAGAATGCCTCACTTAAGGATCGATAGTTCATTCCAGCCACATTAGAATCACTCCCTGCCTCCTTACAACATTTACTATGACCTATGACATGTAGTTTTTTTTAATAACCTAGTCCAGAACACATTTTGTATTTTCTGTAAAACAACTATTTTGTTAAACTGATGTTCGTTATACGTATATTTTTATACCTATAAGTATTTGGACGGAAACGGTGGTACATTCACTCCTGCAATTTATCGTTTATTGGAAAAATATATTTTTCATTCAGAGCCAAAAGATCTGTTTCTCGCTGTGGATCCGATATTTTTTTCTTGGAATAATATATTCATTGTCCAAAACAAAAATGGAAAGAAAATTACGAAGCTTGGTCGTTTCTTAGTCCAACACAATCCGTATAGTCCATTATATCTTTCTTACACTTTCAAATTGATAAATATGTAAAACGACCCAAGACTTCAAATTATTGTGAATATATTGTTTGAAGATGTAGTGAAGGAAAAGAATCAGTATTAAAAAAAACAATCAATATGTACATTTCTAAGTAAAAATCGTCTCCCTGTACGAAACTATAGAATAATAACAGTAATGTTTTTTTAGTATTGCCAACAAAATAAATTCCCTATGTTGTGTTTTGTTTTTTCACTCCATACATGGTGTTTTATGTGGTTTCTCATCAAATTCTCATTTTTTGTTATGTTTTCTGTTATGTTTTCGAAAAATTTTTTTCCTCTCTATTATTGTCATTATTTTTCCTCGTAAAAAATATAAAGGAAAGTTATTTTTGTTTACTTAACTTATGTTTTTGGCGCATTCTGAAAATTCTTGTTTTTTTTTTCTCTATAATATATTTTACATTTTTTTCATACAAGGGCCATAGATTTAGAAAACAATAAAAAAAAGATATATTTTATTAAATATAAGCTGTGATATGTCGACAAACGTTTATGTTAATCTTTACTTTAACGTTTATCCTTTGTAGAAAATTCAATTTTTATCCAAATTCGATTTAAAAAATTTATTACTAAATTCTTATTTATTTTATTAATCTAAAAAAGCAAAAAGTATTCACAAAATTTTCTATGCAAAGCTCAGTATTCGATTTTATTATTTTAAAATAATAATGGACATTTTTAATTTTCATATTAAAAATATTTTTCAAAATTATGAGTACACTTTCGACTTTTAAAGTCATCATTATCAAGTAATAAATAAGTATTCTTTTATTTTGGAAATATATTGGTGAAATGGGTTAAAGATTATTGTGGATGCAGAAATTTGATTATTTAAAATTGAAAAATTTGGGTTTTTATTTAATTTATTGATCTCAAGGGCTTCTACTATTATATTTAGTTTTTGGGTTTTGTTGCAAATATGTAACACTTCCGGCTTGGGTTCAACATCAATTTGATAATCTGTATTGGTAAGATGAATGAGGAAGTTAGAAGAAATTTTATGGCTGTTCTTTTGCTCTTTGTACGTAGTTAAAATGATCAACCTGACTCACCAACATAAGCGGTCATTGCATTGCGAGCATGATTATCTATATACACCAGTTTTATTAAGGATGTGGGGTTTTTTCTTAGACATTAAAAAATTGATTTATCTAAATTACCATTGTTATTTAAGCCGGTTGTATATTATCTTTTCGAAAGAGGTTTCAAATTTATGGTGAGATATTGACTACATGTGGGAGAGATATAAATAATAATTTTTTGTTCTGGATGAAACAACTGAGAATATTTGATTTTGCATGGCTAGCTTTTCTTTTATTATTACAGACAACTGATTAATAATTAGAATTCAATTTCTGTTAGCGTTGTATTTGTTTATAAACTGAGTATTTCAACAGCGAACTGGATATTGTTTGGAAAGAATATCCACCACAAATTATATTGCCATTTGAAATAATAATTGTGATTAAAAAAGATACAATTAAAAAAGCAAAAAAATAAGCGGTCAGTAATAAAATTCCAATTCGTCTTCATTAAAACCAAGTGAAATTGCCAATAAAATAGCCACTACTAAGGTGGTAAACTTTATAAATTATTTATTATAAACTAGAAATTTCATAACTTTCTTTCTGCTATATTTTAGCCAATAGTATATTACAATAGTTAATATCTCACCTTACAATAGGTCGATAAATTTAATTTTATATATCTAAATTATTGGAAATGTCCAAGAAACTAAATTTCGTAACATAAAGTAAACTGAAGTTTTAAACCAAAATGAAATTCTTTATTTATAAGAATTAGAAATTGATTTATATATATATATATATATATATATATATATATATATATATATATATATATATATATATATATATATATATATATATATATATATATATATATATATATATATATATTTCTGTATCATAAATAATATGGAATATTGACGAGAAAATTCTCCTGTTAATAGTATGATAAATTATTAAATGAATAAAATTTATTTAAAAGTAAAAACCAAACGGCCTGCAGGAGACAATATGTCATGTTCGTGAGGTGATGTTTGTCAAATCAGATTATTTAATTTTATATACAATTGCTGTATATGATTATGCAGTCTTGTAAAATGTTTGTAAGCTGTGAATAATTTTTGAATTTTTATTAAATTGAATATAGCTATTAAAAAAATTGTCATATATTCGATATAATTTAAATTATATTTCGAACAAAAAATAGTAAATAGGTTTTTATGTAGGTATAAAATAATTTTAAATAATTTTGTTTTATTATAATTTTTATAATTTAATCCTTCGTAGTTTTTTAAAATATCTATCTATATATGATATCTTCAAATCTAGGATTCGGGATTAGATATATCTTAATTACACCATATTTCTAGAATAAAATTCTCATAATTAAAAAAAAAATCTAGCACACATTAATTCAATTATAATGTAGAACAATTAACTATAATTTACATTATTATTATTCGTTCACTCTGATGTAATTTTAATAACTGGACAAAAAAAAAAAGAAAAATTATTAAATTTTATGATCTGAAGAAAGCAGCAAAATAGAGAATGACCCATATAAGTACCATAGAGTATATAGTTAATGTTTCCAGATAATAACCTTATAATCATTTAATGAACACATGCATATAAATGTAATTATTAAAAAATTTAAAAAAAAATAGCGGTTAATATGATCCTTGGGGAGCATAAGAATAACTTTCTGGCTTAGACCATTAATCTGTGAAAATACAATACGATTAAATAATTTTCCTTTGAATTCTCTTTTCTTTAATTGTTATTTTGTGTCAGACCATAAATGTTAGTTCTATATGTAAAAAATCTAAAAAATTATTATTGTTTCGTATGTAATATAATTAAAAAATATATTGAATGCTAGTCTTTTTAAGTCCCTTTTGGGAATAAACCGAATACCAGCAGTTAATGTTTTAAACATATAACATAATTCATCATTTTTAAAGATGTCATGTATCAGATATCAAATAATCAGATGATATATTTAACAGTTCCATTTTATTTTTCGGAATGGAAACGATAGCTTACTATCCTAATGTAAAAGACTTGTACAATTCACGTTTTTTTTTTGCCCGTCATGCAATTACAATTATAGTTATGTATGTGGAACCAGATGGTTATAATCACAATATGATTAAAATAAATAGGTATCATCAGAGACAGTAAAGGTACCATACAAACAAATTTTATTGGATGTAATAAAAAAAAATTTATTTAATTATTTTTCAAAACTAATTATTATTATTTCATATAATACTTATTTATTATTTAATATAATTAAATTAAAAATTTTTAATATTGTATAGTTGGTGTATTATTTATTATTTTTAAAATAGAACCTATTTTAGGCCCGGTGAACACATTTAATGAAAGTGTAAAAATAATGGTTCATCAAGATTCATCGGCGATGCATAGATTAGAACTGTATCAAGCCTTCATTTAGCATCATTTCCATCAAAACAAAAGCCCAAAATCATTAAATAAAAATGATTTGAACATAATGGAATAATAATTCAACAATGTTTCGAGCTCTAATATAAAACCTTACAATTATTGCTTCTACTGTCCATAAATTTCTTTGAAATAAATATTTGAAAAAAGAGACTAGAAATATGAATAAGTATATGATCAACTTGAAATTTGGAAGATTTTTGGCTGTAAATTTTTCTTCTTTCTTTTACGGTTTAATATTTGGAACATGGATCCATTGGACACAATGGACCCATTTTGCTAATTAATTAACTTAAAATTACTTTTTCTGTCTAGAATACCGAAATTCGATTTGTTATCTTGATGTCGGAAGGACGAACATGCGAGAAAAGGGCTAATTAGGAGATTCTATGAACACTATGCCATAATTTTGTTTGGGGCTTCAATATATTCTAGCGTTACAAAAATTAATATACTCTGATAAATTGTATATATGCCGAGTATAAAAAGAAACTCTTATACCAAACTGTTCTTAACGAACTGATTTATTTATATAATATTTATCAATATTCACCAATTCCATAATTTTGTTTGGGGCTGCAATATTTTCGAGCGTAACAAACTTAAGAAAAAAATTAATATACTCCGATAAATTGTATATATGTCGAAAACAAAAAAAAAACATTCATACCAAACTGTTCTTAAAAAACAGATTAATTTATACAATATTTATCAATATTCACAAATATTTCGTTAGTATTTTTAAACATCTACAAATTACTTCCACAGCCTACACTTCTGTCCTAGTTCAACGTATAACAATTTTATTTAACATTTTATATCTACTCTTTAATTTAAATTCAAATACAATCGACACGGTCGGTTTATCTATAATTTTAAAATGTAAGACAAATTGTGAGAGATCAGTTACTAAGAAATATTTTGATGTAATATTTTTAAAGTGTTAAATTCAATCTGAGTATATATTTTATTATGCAATACTTTTTTTTTATTAAATAAATATTATTACTTCATTTTTTTGTATTACTTTTAAAATATTTAAATGAAAGTAATGAGGAATATTCGTGAGAACTTATTTTGTAGGATCTTCATTTTTTGTATCACACTGAATTGTGATGAGCAAAATTGGTGTTGGTCTTGCAACATTGGTATCCGTTTTGGAAAGAACATAAAAACAAGACCAAGATTATTTCACTACCAGCAAGACGGATAGTAAGATCCAGACCAAAATAAATACCGAGTAAGCAAGGCAAAACAAAATGGGTAATACTAAGCTAAAAATAATACGTAAATAATAACCGATAAATAAATTATTAAAAAAATATGTAGCATCTTCAAAATGTTCTTTTCGAGGATAAAAATCTTTTTAAATACTAGTCTTCATAATGATCGAAAATGCAACACCAATACCAATAACAAGACTGTCCTAGGTTTATCTTTGTTCATCATTAATACTGAATTATAAAAAAAAAAAAAAAAAAAAACCTTTAGTTGTATCTCTCTTTATAGAAGTATAGAAAATAAGTATTAATTATTGAACACAGTAGTTATATTAATTTCGCCAAATTTTTGTACTCCAAAGTGTATTTTAAAGAAAAATGTACAATTACATACAATTATATACTTAACACTTGGTTCGCACAGGATACCATGATTATTGCACCATAATAACTCATCTATTTTGTCACTCTACAGATCAGTCAAAAACCTGAAACATTTGGACATCAAACTTCTCCTGTCATCTTTAAATAGATCTAAATAATTCAAAACTAGGTGTTATGTGTCCCTTCGGCAGATATCACAATGGGTCTTATAGCCAGTTTGCTCCACACAAGAGAACGTAGTTGTCATTAGATACTATTTTTATCACCAATCATGTCAAGAATTTTCAGAGAAATTTTAATAGTTTTTTTCATAATTTAAATAATCATTTCATTTCCATTTATAAAACTACCATCACAGTAATTTAGGTTGTACTTTATTGTTTTAATCAACCCAGCATACCCAGTTTTTAAATTCAAGTAGTTTTACTATCCAAATGTTTACTGAAATAAAAATTATGACCATTGACTTGTGCTGAACCAGTGCTGAATGAAGCAATGCAACAAAAGCAATTAAATATATTCAATCACTTGTCTAAATTACAAAATGTATACAAAATTAATTTTGCAAAATAATAAATAATTATAGATCATTTATTATACAATATACATATATATATATTATTGACACGTTGACGTCATAAATGATAAATGTTAAAGTACCGAAAACCTTTATACAATGTATAATAATAATACACAACTTACACTTATAATGTACATTAAATTTTGAAACGCACAATTTAGTATAAAATATATGAAGAGGAGTAATTAGTAAAACAAAACATTATATTTATATATATATATATATATATATATATAAATATATATATATATATATATATATATATATATATATATATATATATATATATATATATATATATATATATGTATGTATTATGGTATAATATTTATGTAGTACTAATGATTGTACATATTATTGTCTTACACATAATCAAATATAATTATAGACGACATGAATGTTTTACTTAAATATATCAAAATATATGTAATGGATGAACGATAAATATACTGTAAAATTATTGTAAGAATGAAGGAATTATTGAAAGAACAAATGAAGGTATTGATTGTTTAGATACTCGATATATGGTTGAGACTCAGTATTTCAAATTTATTTTAATTAGTACCATTTATAACATATACTTAATATTCAGATCATATAATTACTAATGCTTTATAAAAATATGTATTATAATTATATTGTAAGTATTTGTGTTAAAATAGCGATGAAACAAAATAGTTAACAAAAAAATCATTCAAACAAAAGTTGTTTGATCTGAAGGCACAAACATTTTTTGTATTCGAACGTTACTAACATGTGAATAAATTTAGAATTACCTCAAATATCTATTTAAATTTCTAAACTTTAGTTATTAGCATATAGCATATAGAATAAACGTTCAAATTAAAGAATAAACAAAGTTTAATTAATACATAATCGCCGAAAATCGAACTGAAGTCTCTGAGGAGAATCATTCTCATTATCTTCGTTTTCCGGAGCACAGTAATTGTAGCCTATTGTATAATCAGTTTACTTCTACTACACAAACCTTGCTCAAAGTTCTTATTTATCTAATGTAATAGTAATAAAATAGCAAATAAGCAAATATGTCGTATCACGACTTCCTTTGCTGAATTGTGTTGTGACTAATTATGCTGTTTCTCTCTACAAGTTTGTATGAAAGACATTTAGTTTGTGAAATATTCGATATTAACTGAAAAAAGCAAAAAATCATTCATAAATTAAAAAAACTATGAAATATTTTCAGTGTATAATATCAATACATTAATAACTTAATATTAAATCCAATGAGAAACCTCATCTCTTTCTCAAGACAGAAACGTGTTTTTCTTTAAAAAACATTCTTTTGTTGCCTAAGGAATGTACCGGACTGATTAGTTCAAATATTATTTTCTTTTCTAACACTTTTTAAATCGATGTTCAAAATGTAATTTATATGGAGATACAAAAAGTTGACGTCATGTGAAGGTATTTCCCTCTTTGTTTAATTAGGAATTTTGATGTCCATATCTTGCTAATATTAAAACAATATCTTCATATCCACGTTTGTGAAATAAAGACACTTTCATTAAAGTTACACAAAATTATTATTAATTTATCCCGGTCCCGTATTTTCAAACACTCAACTTATGAATTGACATAAGTTTTTCGTACACACATTCTGTACACACTGTAAGCACCTATCTACGTTACTTATATTCAAAATATTTAAAATAACAGCTAAGTAATGTGTGTGTATTACGAACTGAATAAAGTAAATTCATTTTAAATTACCATTCCGTTAATTTAAACGAGTTCATGTTAATCGTAATTGCAGGTACATATGAGGTTATTTATATTATATTTTATATGAAATATTATTTGGGTATTAAATGTGAGTTTTAGTTGTAAATGTTTGAATCTCTGTATATATGATTTCAAACGTTCAAAATATTAAGAGAATGCATGAATATATTTGATTATTTTATCCAAATGTATTTTGGGTGCTTTAAATTTATATGACATGTTACAAAACACTATAATGTTCGATATGTTATCATTGATTCTATATTACAATTCATTAGAAATTTGCAAAAAATTCTATATGACCAAGTTTCATCCAGTTTTTAAGACAATTCAGAAATGGACCGTTAATAACCGTTCTCAGTTGACGCCAACAAATCAATTTTTTACTTTTTAGTTTTGAAGGCATACAACTTCAATTGGATTAAATTCAATGAATAAAAATTGTTTAAAAAAATATTTTATTGAACTAAAAAGTGTCAAATAATATTAAATTATAAACTTCTATAAATAATTTAATTGTGTTATTAACTTTCTCAGTTCACGACAATGAATCAATTTTTTAGCTAAGCAAATGATTAGCGTGCATCGATATTCGAAAGATAATTGGCCACTAGGAAATTATTCATAAAAGTTTTAATGTAAAATTATTTTGTACTTTTTAGTTCTGAAGATATACAATTTCATTTGGATTATATTCAATTACTAAAAATTGCCTTTAAAATATATTATTATAAACAAATGCCTTTGGATTGAAACATTTTTTTTTCATAGTGTTTAAATTTACTAAAATTTCAGCTCAAAATCAGCTTGCTTCAAAATCAACATACTTCATGGTCATAGTAAAGATTTCATATCAAAATGAAGCATATTGTGAATTTTAACAATGAATGTTAATTAAGAACAGTTCATTGATATAGAAGCATATGCAGAATATCTAAAAAATTAACGAAATTAGTTGTTAGCTATCTGAGCTTCTGGTCTTCTGTGTACATTAAAAGAACTATTAACTGTTTGCCCGTTTTCTTTGTTTTAGCTTATCAGATTGTGCGCTTGGTTGTATTATTAAGCGATAACTTATTTGTTCAGAATAAATTAAAACACTTTTTGTTTGAATTAATTTAATGGAAATCTTCTAAACACCAACTTGTTATTTCAATTTTTTGTTTAATAAAAATAAATAAATACGAGAATACATGAATTTTCAATTATTCAATTAATTTTTCACAATATTTTAAAACGTACATTTCAAATAACAACACTCGATCAGCAATCAATTAAATTTTTAATTGAGGAAAAATTTTTCATTAACTCACAATTTTCAGTGGAATATATAATGGTTTACGAATTTTGTTCATAAAGTATAGGTATATTTCTAAAATGAAAATATGTATGCCAAAATCAGTTTTGAAAAGCAAACAAAAGTAGAAAACTGTACATCCAAATAAAAAAAAAAAAAAATAAACCATAAAGAACGTATGATCAGTATTTTCAGATAAAAAAGTTGACATAATATACATATTAAGATAAAAATTGTCCTAATAACATTTGAGATACGAAATATCACAAACGTATTTCGATATAAACCTATCACATTAATGTAGCAACATTTCACACACAGCTATTTGATAACACCTCTACCTGTGAAATCATCATCTCTTATAACGTACAAAACCTATCTACCAGAGTAACAGCCAGTTATTAAATAAACATATGCTCAACAGAAAAAATAAAATAAAATAAACCAGAAATTAAATGAAATGCAACGATGTACAGTAGTAGTACTATTATTATTATTACGAAGTGAAACTCATTGTAAAGTCAACGGTGCAATCAATGAATCATTGATGAAATATTATTCAGTAAGAACCAAAAAAATAAAAGCTTTTAAAAGCAAAATTTAATTTGTCATTGTGTCTAGAAAGTAAAAATTGAATGTTTTAAACATTTTTAAATCAAAAGAAATATTTTTTTACAGTGGAGTAGACATCTTAAAATATAATGTATATTTTCTCGAATAATCATTATTTTTGATCATGGTCAGAGAATATAGATCTCGTGAGTCGTGATGTACGAGTGTGGTCTGAACAGTTTTCGGCCTCAACGTAAATTCGGCTACTATCTGGCAGCATTCCTCAATAAACAGACAGTTATTGACAGTTATTCACCAAGATTTCAACCATTTTTGACACGAAGTTAATATTTGAAAAATGTCGATGTAAGTGTTTTTATGAAAATGAGAAAAAAGAATATCAACCTATCCAAACCCAAACAAGAATTTAATGACAACTCGATACTCATTTTCCATTTACACAAAAACACTCACATCGGCTAACTTAACTTACAAGACTTTCAAATAAATACGCGTCCAACATGGCTGAAATATTGGTGAGTAACGGACGAAAGACATTCACAAGCTTTTATTGACTTTACGTTGAGATCGGGAATTTTTCAGATCACCTTCGTATGAATATGCTTATTAAAATTGTTACATGTCCGGAACGTCTTCACGGAATGAGTTGCAATTTCGATATAAGATGAAAAATGCATTTTTCTATATTAGCAAGAAGCCTGAAGCGAACTTCATGTATCAGAAATTTTCTCTATTATAATTTTTGTTTTCCTAATATCCTGAATATTCAATTTCAACAAAATTATTGTTGAAAAACTATATCATACTTAAAAAAAAAAATACCTTTCAGTATTTTTTCAATATTTTCAAATGAAAATACCTTTTATCGATTACATTCACTTAAATAGCTATATATCCAGCACAGCTTGATCGATTCAGTTGAAATTTGGATAGTAGGTAAAGAAATACATTCAAACACATGATTATATGTGA
Organism: Chrysopa pallens; assembly: GCA_020423425.1. NCBI lineage: Eukaryota > Metazoa > Arthropoda > Insecta > Neuroptera > Chrysopidae > Chrysopa > Chrysopa pallens. The sequence goes on from CM035593.1 coordinate 33,331,927, forward strand.
GAGTGAACAGGCTTTAATTTTATGACATTTTAACCAACATGTATGTACCTACCAAACTTCATCACGTATATGGTATTTGATTAAATAATGCCAAAATTTGACTCAAGAATGTATATTTCTTAATCCTATCATTTCTCAATAGTTTCTGTATAAAGTTTAAACATTGATAATAAACTAAAATATATGTCAGATATTTAAACAATTAACACTGTTAGTTATTACCCACACTTACTTTAATTTAATGTTAGGCTTTGCTGAAATTGTTAGTATAGAGAAGGACTGGAAAATGCTACAATAATTTTAAAATTATGCATTAAAAAAAACATTAAATCAATAAAAAAACTTTACACATACTATGTGACACACACATACATGAGAGGTGTGGCTTATATTACACACACTACTATACACACGCATTTACACACACAACCATACACATGCATATATACTTGTTTGTTTAATATACTGTTTTGTTTAAAGGCACGCATACATACTGTTTTGTTTAGAGGCTATAAGATATGGGAATTGTTAAAGGGGACTCTAGTATTTATAAAAAGGCTTCATTATTTCTATATATAAACAAAACGATATTTTTAGAGACAGTACAGTGCACAGTTCTCTTCGAATGTTTAAGACAATTGAATTTCTCATGTATATTTAGGTACTTTATGTACTGAATGCAGTATCATGTACTGTTTTTGTTGCCTAAAGCAAACTTTGTTTTTAAAACAATATGTTTCTGTACTGAACTGAACTTGTATGTGTTGTTGCTATACTAATTTTTATTTTTTATTTTTTTATCTTTCTAATGGAAAGTTTCGGTTTTCATCCCGATAATAAATCATATATTACGCATTTACGAATCCAAAAAAATCATGTAACCTTTACTTTAATTAAACGCCTAATATGTTTTTGATTATTGTTTCTAGCGCGTGTGGTCATGAAGCCATTAAAAGAGAAATTAAATATTCTGCCCGTAAGGATATAAAAACTGTCCAAAAGTACCATAACAATTTCATTCTATAGAAAATTAGTGCGATTTAGTGCATTTTGAATAGATTATGAGTATTATAACATAATCCATTTAGTTAAAATATTTAATTTCGATAAACTTTGTGTAATTTTTTAACTGATCTTAAAAATCATCATTTTAATATTGTAATTAAGATATCAAGACGAGATATCGGTTCGATACAGAAAAACTACACAGCTAATTGTAATACGGATAAAATTTTTTAATTTTTTGGTCATAAATATATAGCTTTATCGAAATCAGAGATAAAAATTTGTCAAAAAAAAAAAGTGTTATTTGATAATTGAAGTATGAAATTCTATTCGAAAATAAATATGTCGCACTGATTTTGAGGACTTTTTGCTCATTTAAATAGGTAGCAAAAAATTAAAAGCTTTAATCAATGACAATGAAGATCACTATAATAAACAAAGAAATACAATAACAATTAACAGATTTAATTGTTTAGATACTAGATATATGATTGAATTTCATGGCATGGCTTGGACTATTTTTAATTAGCATTCATAAAATACTTTGGCTTATTAGCCAAATTTGTTCTAAAACTGTGGATAACTCCAGAATTTTAAGAAACAATATTTCAAACAAAAGTTTGTTTCAAAAAAACATTTTGTATTTTTCTTCTATCTTTTAAAAGTTGGATCAAAGATATATTGGACCCACTCCACCGATTTTGCTTATGCGTGAACTTAAACTAACTATTTATGTTTAGAATACGTGACCCAAATTTCAGCTCGCTATCTTTTTTTGGTTTTTGAGTTATTGTGATGACGGACGGACGGACTAATCAGAAATAGACTAATTAGTTGTTTCTATGAACACCTATATAAAAATTTTACTTGTGCGGTCAGTATTAGGTAGCTTTACAAACTTTACACTAAAACAAATATACTCTGACATATTATATATGTCGAGTAAAAAATCTATAATTGAATGAATGTAATAGGTTTTTACGCTAAAAGTCTTATCAACTTCCACTTGTTTTATTTTTGATGTTGTTAGTTATAGTAAATATATAGAACAAACTATACAGCTCCCCAATGTTTTGTTTTATTTAGTAGGGAAAATTTGCAATGAACAAATTTTTTTATTCTACATTACAAGTACCTACACAACACAATGTTCTTTTTCCATGTATGTCATCCATGTTTTCTATTAAAATTGTTACGTGTGCAATGTTAGAAGAAATATTATATTTTTAATTAACTTTTAGTATTATTTGTTTGCTTTTAGATGCATCCACATTCAGTGTCAACATTAAATCTCGTATTCAAAATTATATATTTTTCAATTGTATCTGTTTGTGGTTTTATTTGATGAAATTATTGGTTACCGTTTATGTAGATAGACTCACATAAAATACAGCATGTAACCATTAAGCATAGACAATGTTATTTATATTATTTAACGATAGTTTTAATGATTTATTTAAAATATGAAATCTATGAGTCATTGTAATATTTTGTAGTTAACTCAACAAACTTATAAATGCGCCATAAGTTTAAAATTGATTGAGTTTTCTTTCACGCGGTAAAAAATTACATATAACTAGGAAAGCCAAAACAAATTTTAAACCATTTGGATTGCATACAACCACATAATCCAAGATTGCATATATTAAAGTTCATATTTTTGGCACCCTATGAAAAAAACCGGTTATGTTACAACACAAAGCGCTCATTCTCCTTAAGCATTCCAAGTCGGATGCAAATCTTGTATCATGCCTTAAACATAACTATATAATTATAATTTTAAACTACAGCATCTCTTTGGTTAGGCCAAATAAAACACGGTGTATATATTTCATAAAATTCGGTTATCTATTTTCGGAGTTCATCGCCGCCAAATATCGTGACATAGAATTTTTTTAAGTGGACATTTTTAGTATGAAGACTCAAAAGTCCAGTAGATTCATTTTACTTTCGAGGTATATCTATCGATAACGGAAGAATTAACTTCCTTTTTGTGAAAAATTTTTGCTCCGATTTCAAAATCCGTTTTATATATATTATATATATATTAACGTTTTATAACCTTTCAAGCATTCATGTTTCATTTTGTGTCTGCAGAGGTAAATATCGGCCTGGCTGTGGGTTCAAATCATTCGGACGAGTGAGCATAATTCCAAAACCACTGAACGAATATTTATAATTTATTAGTAAACTTAAAAGGAATTATTCATGATGGCTATGTTTTAAAAATATCCAAAGAATAAATTGACTCCGTAAGAACAGCCATCGGGCGTGAATTCACTTTACCAGTTAAACGTTCAAATTTTCTGAACAACCAAATTCAACCCTAAATACTATTACTAAAAGCATTAACATTAAAACTTTAATTAAAATAAATGTTCAATTAGACAAAAATACAACATGAAATTTATTTAATTTTGATTTACCAAAAACAGATCTTAAGATTCGGTAAATGTTTCAATCATTACTTGAATAAAATAATGGATAGTCGATAGAATTTAATAACATTATTGAATTAAAGGGTTTTGAAGGTTATTTAAAGGTCAATCTATATTTTAATAATAGCAAGATTATGTATGTATGAAGTATAAAAAATATCAACATATTGCTGTCAGACATCAAATGAAGCAATATATACTGAAATATAACTGAATTTTATAGGTATTCTCAAATATTTTAATGAATTTGGCAACATGAAACAACATATGTTAAAAAACATTACATTTTAATATAATAAAAAATAACAGTTTTTATATAAAAATTACCTAAATAGCAGAAGTCAAAGAATTTCCATTCATATATGAAATTAAGTCATTTTTGCCCAAATATTTACAAAAAAAACATCTAGCAATGCGTTTGCGTCCGTCTATCCCATAAAGAACTTCCGACTATGTAGAACGGTCCTAACAGACTATAGTCGATTTTTGACTTGATCAACTCACTCATAAGTAACTTAATCATTGTGTGTTTATATAAAGGTATTGTAAAATACACTGCCAATGCACAAAACTGCTTCGTGATGATCATATATTTAGAACGGCTTGACCGATTGAAGTCAAATTTGGATATTTGGTAAAAAAATATATACATTTTACATTTTTATGATATATAATTTTCAGTAGCAGTTAACTTACTTTCCTTTTTTCACGTTTTTCTATGCTGTGGACCTTAAATCAGCGGTTGTTAAATAAATCAAATCTTTTAACAAGAAGTCGTTAGCCGAACAATTTTTCTATTAAAATTACTAAATAAGATGTGTATTAACTAGAAGTAGCGTAGGGCAGGATTACGTCTGGTAAGTATGCCTTTCTAGATTTTTTTACTGGTGTTTTTCTAATCAGCCCTTTTTTCGCAATCATCTATTTTTGTGACAACGGCGAGGCTCCAACCCACAACATCGGTATACTGCGTACATTTAAGTAATATTATACAATATTTTAACACATTTGTATTATGATTTCATGTATTTCAAACAAATTGAAATGCGTATATAATCATGAAAATAATTAATTATTATTATTGACTAAGTAAGAAAGAAGATGATGTTAATATTATTATTAACCACGAAATAACACGCAATATACCACATCTATTAGTGTATAATAATGATTTTAACAAAAGATACTCCGATACTACATTATAACAGTGACGCAACATAAAGATTTTATTAAAAACTAAAATCCCCCACTTGTTACGCGCCATTTTCATAATTTGTGCAGTGTGCTAGTTGTACCCGTAGTTTCACCCCCCAAAAACCATATTTATAGCTATAACAATATCAGTAAAAAACCTCATAATTACTGTTTATCAATAAATCACATAAATTTTATGTTTTGTTAACAAATTTCGTCTGTATGTAACATGATATTACTTTTTTCATTTTCCACTGTTCTCGAAGAAAATCCCTTTCATTTCATCATCAGCATAATATACAGCTTATGCTCACCAAAAATTCAATTCAAATATTGTTAAAGAATTTTTAAAATTCGTAGCATTTGTTCCATTATACATTATCAAAATTTTTAATAAAAAAAGAACCGAATTCAAAAAATGAACTAAAAAGTAAACCTAATTTTAAATTTTTCCTTGTGGCCAATTACCTTTCATAGTCGACGCCAACCATTCAATTTTTTTGACAAGTATAAGATGGGCACCGACTTCGAAAGTTAATTGGCCACTAGGAAAAATGTTAAAGTTTTTTCCTTTTTTATTCATTTTTTTGGAAGGCGACTATTTTTGTTTAAAAATTTGTAATATTTTTAAATTTTTTAATTTTTACTGTTCTATACAATGTTACAATCAACCACGAAAAAATTTTAATTTGGATGTAATTTAATCACTTAAATTGGTTTTGCGCCATCTCTTCCCTTCTGAACATCTGATCCTAGTTTCCTCATCATGATACCACCTTTGACTTATCTCTTCAAAACCACCTTTGATTTATCCAACAACAAAAAAATACAGTCGAATTGAGAACCCCCTTCTTTATTTTAAGTCGGTTAAAAATGCATGCCTTATACTGAATAAATAGGGTGTAAATTGGTCTAAAATTTGATCCAACAAGATTCGAATGCATTGTGTTTTAGTTATTCTTAACACCTTAACACATTCGATTTTTGCATACAGATGTACGCTGCTTTAAAAATTACAATACTGAATTCAAAAATTTTGTTGTTTCACAATGATATATGTAATAATTGTTTAAGTTTGTTACAATTCTATATTGTTTGATTCAATTACACTACAATACATATAAATAAATGTTTATATTTATTCATTCCAAAACAAAGATAAATCAAACAAGTATTTTATCAATTTCGTCTACTATAATATTTAAAGCATTTTCCTTTTATCAAATAAAGAACAAATTTATTTTATGTAAATGAAACAATTTTCCATTCTATAGACAACTTTTGTATTTAATTTTAAAAATTTATGAACAGTTGTTAATTACATTGCAGCTGATTAAACAGATGTACATTTCTTGAAATAAGGATAAACATCCCATCCGTTATAAAGTTTGTTAATTTTTAATTTGAAAAATTATTCTTTTATTCTGTCTGAATCCTTAATCAAATTAAATACTTTAAAATATGGTAATTAAAAGAAATGTAAATCAAAATTCGATAAGACCAGTTGGTTGGACTTCTCCCTTCATTCCCGAGGTTTATTTTTTGAGTAGTAGTGCATCATTTGTTATTTTAGAAAATATTTTACAGTTCCATAACTGTTCGTTTTTTTTTTTGGTCTAATATTGACCTTCTTAGCTTCCTGCAGTTCTCACAATTGCTAGGTATATTTATATTTTTTGGAATTTATAAATGCCAATATTATCAATCGTTAAATGCAAATAGTCTATATTTTTTATATTTCGACCCTTATTTAGTCATAATCAATTTGATTTACATTGATAGCTATTGGCTACAGAATATTGGAATATGATCTTTAAAATAATAAGATAAAATAAAAATTATTTTGAAATTGGGTGATAAGTTGAATGCAATGTCAGTCATATATATAAATTATATCTAATCGTCAAGATTTAATTTTTATAATTTTTGGGATTAAATAACCTTAAATAGAGCTGAAAATAAACATATAGGATATAGGATATCAATATTAGATTCTAAAATATTTTCTCAATTTTCTTCATTATTTCATATAAAGAAATATCAAAAACTCGTTAAACAAATGAGTAACAAGACATCTAGAAAAAATTAAAACATTCTTATAGGACAATAAATTGACTCCAAAAGATAGGTAAGTGAAAATACTATATATATATATATATATATATATATATATATATATATATATATATATATATATATATATATATATATATATATATATATATATATATATATATCGCCATATTAAGCGCCCAAAATTAAAAAATTAAATTACGAATTAAAAAACTAACTAAGGTATTCAAGTTCCTCACTTAAACACCTTACGTAATCCTATCAGATGATTATTTCAAAAATTAATATATTGTAAAATAAATTAGTGCTCAAATTTAACATTTTCTTTAAACATCATTAGATAGGAAAAAGGATTATATTATAATCGTAAAATAATCGTGCTTATTATATAAAAAATAGCCAATTATTTTTATTCGTACTTATATCATAATAAATCGAGATAATAGTCATTATTATTTTATATCACAAAATAAAAATGATAAAATTTTTAATTAAGAGCAAATATTTTTGTATGTTTGTAATATAATGTTTGTTTCACATACAAACAAATAAATTTAAAAATCTATTGTCTAAATTAAAATTTAATTAACCAAAGTCACGAATAAATAGAATTTAGGATCATGAATATATGAACGAACGAGTATATTTTACAAACAATGTATATTTTACATTTCTCACTATTTTGATAATAATGTTATAATAACAGTTATGGAATGAATTGTACGTAAAATATGTTATTTACAGTAAGATTTTATACATATACAAATATTATTTATTACTTAATAATAGTTTTTTTTATCTTTAGTAAGAAATAAAAAGCTGAAAAAATTTTTTTTTTAATATGAAAAATTGTATAAATATTTTTATTACAATACATGTGTAAAGCAGTGGCGCTCTGATTTCAAACATTTCTACACCTTGCTTCGTTCTCTTTGCTAATAATTAATTGAAAACAAACTGCTATCGTATAGACGAATTTTCACATTTTACGATGTTTTTGCACTCGAAATTGTAAAATTTTTTTGTTAGGATAAAAATTATTGTATTTCAAATAAAGTAATACCAGCGTAGTTATTTGTATCCCTGTTGAAGTTACAAATGTGTTGGTAGATTTTGGACCTCGTAATCAGGCAATTCGCCTGTATAATAAATTTGCAAATTGTAAAACACTTGGCAAAATTATATTAAGAAAAGATTTATATTTGCGTATTTATATTTATATTTATTCTGCAAGGATAGTTCTCTCTACAAATTTGACTTCTCAGTTGAATCGATAATAAATAGTTGATTTAAATTTTATTTATAATTTAATTTATGTTTATGTCATTTAAACTGATAAATGAATTTTTCTTTGGTTTTTGATATTTAAATGTACTTCAGCTAAGTATCAAGTGCATTCCACATTCTGAACCGAATGACTTCCTTAGTGATATATTCGGGAGGCATTTTATTAATAGTATCGAGTGTCGGCTATTAGGCTTGCGTAAACTGGAATAGTTCCTTATAAAATCAGCCATAGCTACCCACTTCCCTTCATATATTCTATCTCATTATTATTTTGACTTATTCTGTAAAATTTTTGTATAGTTTAAAGAAGAATGAATAAAGATTGAATTGAATTGAATCCTTATCCTATTAAATAAAGTATTTAGACGCTTGGTATAAAACGCTAGCTTATAATTGCAATTATCGAGGAAGTCGTAGATGGAATACTCAAATTATTGATTCAAGGTAGTTTTATAAAAAATATTTTAAATATTTAATTCTACTCTGTAATTACTTTTCTATTTGTGTATAGAGCAGTTTATCGATAAATTTTACATTTCAAGGTGAAATTAAATACATTCTTCATTTGATCGTTGGTGTATCAGCAATTTTCTCCTATCAATTTAATAGTATTCATTTTTTTCTAAAAACTCCTATGTTTAATGGTTTTATTTAGCAGGCGGTTAAAATAGTTTCAAAATATGGCCATTTTTTAACATATGGATGGTCAAATTATGACATCCATAAAATTGCCTTTAAAAAAGTTTTCTAATATTTTAATAAAAATTAATTTGTCTTATGAAATACAATACAGTATAGTAAACTTTATATTGCAATCTCTTTTAAAAAATAATAAATTATATACCCTTTTATAACAAAGTACTTAAAAATATTTAACTCCACTTTTATAAGTTCATACGACTAACTACTTACTTGTATACTGTTAAAACAGTAACATGATAAAAGATTGTGTTTGCCTGCTTTATTATAGTACAGAAATCAATTACAAGACATAACATACCATTTGTTTTAATTAAGAACAACAGAACAGAACAGAAAACAATCTCAATATATATAATACTACACATTATTTGTAAGACATAATAAAGACACACACGCGGTAGGTAACAAACAAACAAACGGGGTACTCCAACTAAATATTACAACATTATAAAATTGTCAGATAGAAAATTATTGTTTTTACATCGAAAATCGAAATATAGGGTAAATGACCGATACTGAATTTGTTATTTGACCGAAAATTATGAGGTCTAACTAGACGATTTTGTATTTCGTTTGCATGTATATATCAGTCTATCATGGAATTTTTGTTGCGCTGTAACTTTAACATTAGTTTATAGTTTTTGGAAAAATTTCACCTAATTCCGTCCAAGAAAATCTTGAAAAATATCTGTAAGCTAGGCAGATTTTTTCCATCCAATATGAAATTATTTTGGAAGAAAATGTTCAAGCAAATCGGTTTAAATGCGGCCAAGATATTGAAAAAAATTAATTTTTTACACTTGATGACGTCATAGAAACCCAAAAAATTTATTATGCTTTACTTCGCTCAATTATTATCCAATTTTCGAAAACAATGTATGTAATCTTGCTAAACTGAAGTCATTTATTTCAAATTTTTTTCAAAGACAAACTTATCTATAATAAATTTCATACTAGCGTGGGTCTGGTCATGACATTTCATAAAACGGTTAAAGTAAGCCAATTATTAATTTAAAAATTAAAAGTAAAATAAGTGGGTTTCAAAAAAAAATTCCCTTAAATCGGTTAACATTTGCCAAGAAAATGAAAAAATTAATTTTTTTAACTTCATCACGTCATAGAAACAATTTACTAATGCACTACTTCGCTCAGTTCTTATCAAATTTGGCAAGCAAAGTATATAATCCTACTAAAGTTGAGTCATTAATTTTAAAACTTTGGTCAAAACAAAGATATCTACAATAAATTTGATATTAGTAAAAGTTTGGGTATGACATTTCATAGTATGTACAAAGAGTGTAGTGAATAGAGCGGATGGGCAATCGTCAGTAACGCTCTAAAAAATTTATTAATTAAATTTTCTATAGTTTATTTAAACAGAAAGCGATTGATATGACACCTAAAAATCGTATGTACGACGATTTCTTACAGATAACATTGCGTTGTCTATAAAACATGATAATAAAGTAGCACAACATAAGAGAAGAATAATTATAGTTAAGAAGAAGAATAATGATCGTATTTTGTAAAATAATAATTTTTAAATATAGCTATAAAATTCCAACAAAAAAATAAAATATACAGCATACGCTCTACTCATTTAGTAAATTCTTTTTATAAAGAGAACTGAAAGAAACGCAAGGTATTTGATAATGAAAAGTCTATGAACTCTTAATTATAAAAAGTATTAGATTCAATCAATTTTGATTTAATTACATATCTATTTATTGTACAAAATGTAAAGAAAATATTGGAGGTAGATTTTGTGAAAATATTAAATTAAATTATAATAATATTTTTTACATTATTTCAGCTACTTACTACGGCAAATTTGATTTGATTACTTCAACAGAAAAAAAATTGATACGTCCACTAACCTAGAAAAATAGAAAAATGTAAATTATTTTAAAAGTATATTTGGCTAAAAGAAATTGATACAATAAACTAACTGCGTAAACGTAAATAAAAAACGAAAAATTAAAATTAATATTGTCACATTCATAGACAAATAATTTTTCACTGTTTCGTAAATATTAAATTTATTTAAAATATATTTTTAATAGAAATTATTTGGAACTATTAATTCATTACGAGTAATTGATCGATCCATTTTTTAAATTAATTGTACGTATATGATGATTTATATGAAGTCAAAGGACATATTATTCGGTCAATTATAATTATTTATAATATATTAATAGCATTTCACTATGATTTATTTATTACTGAATCTATAAATTTTATTTTGGCTGAATTGTATTTTCTTTGAAAAGTATTTTCTAGTGGCAATGTTACTTCCGAGTTAAATCTATAGATTTGTGTATTATAAAGTTGCATAAGTATTGTGTTACTATTTGTGAAAGAAATGTTTATTCCAATTCAAAAAATTTTATATATACCGATGTTTCAAAACCTGAACAACTTTCAGTTCGTGGTCTATAGGTCAGTCAGTCTATCTTTCCTCATCATTCCAATCTACGGAACAGATAATTATAAATTTTTGGTAAAAATTAGGAGACGTGACCAGGCCCATTCTCTTTTCTCATCACTTAAATGCCGTTTTAAGCAATCGACCTACTTCTCTATTTTTTCATTTAAATCCCGAATCTTATGTAGCGTTCACCCAATTTTGATGCAACTTTGTATGTATATTATTGATAACAGATTTACATAAGTCAAATCATTTATTTTAATTATTGAAAATCGATCGATGGGAAAATTATAAATTGATATAGAAAATTGAGGAAAAATTCAAATTAGCTTATTATTGTCATAGAAAGTTGTATGTGATTTGAAATGTAGAAAATACGTTTTTCAACCTTTCCCCAATTTCCATAATTGATAAAGCATTTTCACATTTGTGGTGACATAAAAGTGGGTCGATTTAATATCAGCATAGAATAGCCAAATTTTTGGAAGGAATTATATATTATAGAAGGTGTCCTAAATTTCACAATCAACGAATACTGCATAAATAAAGAAAGTGAAAATCATACAAAGAAATATTATAATAATAATTTTTGACAATAATAAAAAAACATTTTTTTCATAAAATATATTTAATAAACAGTTTCCATTACCCAAAATCGCACATAGTATCAAATGTACTCAATTAAAATTATTTAAAACAATGCCAGAAACCAAATATAATATTAATTCGATCGAGTAATAAAATATTTATAGTACCACAAAACATGAACAATCTTAAACCAAAGCAACGTAAATGTACGAATAAGCGGGCAGATTGAAATGAGATAGAATTAGAAAAGACTCTCTATCTTGAATTACTACTTATAAAACATAACCATCATTGCTCAATTTCGATATACATACATACATACATAAATAACATACATAATGATGACAAAATACAAAACCACAAAATACAATGTTAAAACTGTGGTTAAGAAACAAATTTACTATTATTAAGTTATATACAAACTGAATAGTTTTACATGAAGACGGTGTGTCCTTGTTAGAATAATACCGTCTTCTTCGTCTTAGTTAAAGTTGTATTAATAGTTTGTACCACATTTTACAAATGCTTGTAGGTAGCGTAAGATGGGCATTATATTAATACCACACTTAAGAACAAGCAAATATAATAATGCCTTTAGATTGTAATCATTTGTTAACTAACCATTTTTTATTTAAAAATAGTCTTATTTTTTTGTTTGTTACAACAAACATATTTTACAATTTTTTAACTATTGCTAAGAACTACTTGTGAAGGTGCCGCAGTGGGTTTGACGTTGTTTTTTGTCAACTTTTTCATTTCCGACATTTTCATTGCCAACGTTATTGTACACGTTTTCATTGGTATCGAATGGCCAACATTAACATAAATATCGCAAAATGAATAGTTACTTCGAGAATAAACATTGCAAAACTGTTAAGCATTGGACACTCTTAGAATTTTTTTGAAAAGTGCTAAAAGAAATAAAATATGTATTGTATTAATAGAAAAACTAAGCAAAATAAGAAATACTTCTTTTTCTCTCAAAAGTCAATGCATTTCTTTAAAGCCGACAACAGTGTAATAACTGTGTACGACTTAAGGTTTTTCTAACGACATGAGAGAGGCCCAATCTTTTAAAAAAAGAGAAAAGTCAACATTTTACACAGTAGTTGTATTAGTGAAGTAAATCTAACAACGATGTAACAAATACTGTCACTCATTAATTATATGTGCGCATAGTAGTTCAGTCAGTACACATTACTATTTACATTGTTTACATACAAACCGTAAAGGCAACAATGCCGCTTGTACAATTCACTGCTTGATTACACTAGATATTTGTGCAAAAGTACCCTATTCGTATTGTTTTTTTATAAACAACACGGTAAATTACATCTAGTCGCAAAACAAACTTAATTTATTTATTCATATATATCCAATTTGTTTACAAAGGTATTTTCTATAGCATAATCGTGAAATGTAAATGATCTTTTATGTGATAAATATTGACTTCAATATTTTTACTACTCATGTCGTTAGAAATATGTACTTAATAGCGTATGTTTGTTTTCAACGATATGGAATTTGATAATGATGACAAGTTAATGTTGAATTACAGAAGTGTAAATACTGAAATATAACTGGAATCTTATTTAACTTGAAAATATACTTAAAGTATGTCTGAATCTTTTACGAGTCAAATTGAAGCAGCCCGAGCTTGATAACAGCGACTTGGATAGATACAAATGACAATTTTCTCATGATGATTTTGATTAACAGGCCTATTCAATGGTACAATGGTAAATCTAACGTTCAAGCCATTTTATACCCAGTTCTTTTGTATCCCATATTCTATTCGGTCTCCAGTATAGTTACGAAAGTTTACCTTAGAAACATTATGAAAAGTTGTTTGTCAACATATTTTATATTAAATTCAAAAGGAGATAAAAATTAGTGCATAAATTTTTTTCCAGTTTGTTTGCAGCATAATCAAATTATCGCAAAAGGTCGCCACACAAAGTTTAAATGGATTTTCAAGATAAATAAAATACTGATACAACTAACAGTGGCAGTGGATAAATACACAATAAAGTTAAAAAATAAAATACTGAATTTCAAATTTTTAAACTCATAAGAATATCAAGACCATATAGAATCAATCTTCAATAAATTTTAGTAAAAAACATATTTTTAAACATATGCTTTTATTTTAATGTTTAAAGAAGAAGAAAATAAATTTTAAAGTAAATCAGATACATCAATTTTGTACATTAGACAATTTGCATCATATAAAAACTTGTAACCAGATTTTTATGGCAAGATCGAGTAACGTTGTTTAATAGGATAATTTGACGGATCTGATATAATTTAAATACCTCTTTTTAGAACATTTAAATGAATGCTTGACTTGAAAAATACTATGACGGAAACTCATTTTCAAGTCTTTATTAACATGTTTCTAAAATTCACGAAAATATAATCACGAAAATATAATCGTTAAAAATACTTCTGTACCCTGATTTCCCATCAACATTTCACATTGATTTCAATAAAACGAATCTTCATAGCCGTCATACAAGAAAAGTTATCGAAGAAAACTGAAGCTTTTTCCAAAGAGAGAGAGTAAAATTTAAAGCATTCTTTTAATTCTGTTTTCCCTTAAACATTTCCTATCGATTTCAAAAAATCCCGTCTTCCAAGGTTGTATAGAAAAAAGTAAAACTTGTATTTCTGGAGCTTTAAAAGTAGGAGGTGAAATCAACAAAATTAATTAATTTCTAATTTGCTCCAATCAGTCTATAACTGTTAGAAAAATAATCATGGGCTAAAAAACTTATTTAAAGCAGTATTTGACTGAAGTATACTGTTCAATTTAGAAATAAAATTAATAAGACATTTTTATGACCCTGTTATTATGTATGCAAATATTGTTAATGAAACTTTTTTTAAAATAATTATTATTAGTCTTTATTAAATAAGTTTAATTAATTAATTAAATACTATAAAAAAAAAATTAAAATAAAAAATTTATAAATGAAAACGGTAATTTTCTTTTAAGATAATTAAATCGTTATTTATTATGGTTTTCTTATGAATATAAATGAGTTCACAAAAATATATTACAATAGAAAAGAAACGTGAATATTTGGTATAGTACAGCATTTTTAAGTCAAGTTTTCCAAAAACTGTAAACATACAGACGCGGAAACTGGTTCGGAGTTTTCGTGTTTTTAGGACAGTATAAGCAAAGAGTGAAACGAAATTTTGTGATTTGCGTTTGGAAACATAATTTAATTGAAATGGAAAACAAAAAAGTTTCATTTATTTCTTAACCGTTTGAAAAACCGGGGTTAAATCGAAAAATGTATTTATCCATGAATTTCGATAAAGTTATGCTCATTAGTTTAAACAGTAGATTTCAAAAATTACATCCACTTTACGGATTGGAAGTTTTTGAGAAATTGCCTGAATTACCATCTGAAGGACGATAATACAGGGACATAATTTCCAGCAATATCTCGAAAACTACCAATCCAATCGTAAAATAATTATTATGTTTGGTTTTACTAGACCTTAACTACCTTAAAAAGTCTTAAAACCATAAAGCTACAATTGCTTGTTAAGCTAAATTAAGTTTTCAGTATAAATACTCGACTATTATAATCATATGAAATGAAATGCGTGTATTTACATGCGTTCGAATAAAAAAAGTTTTCAATATTTATATTTAATTATAAAAGAATTTTAATAAAATTGTGGTGCGTTTATTTTCCAACATAAAATAATAATTATTTTATTAATTTTTCTTAATTTTCTACTTAGAAAATGAACGAGAATAAGTATTTGTAATTTTCTTTTAATATTAAAATGCAAATTATATTATTCAGATAATTTTTGTTGCAAAAAACTTTCTCTCACGCAAAATTTCATTTTTTTGATTATTCTTCTTGAATTATTTCGGTTTCAGCACCTTATTTAATTGAATAATTTTAGTTTTCAATAGTTAAACCTACTATAAACCTGTCGATTAATACTGCTACGATAAGATACTCAAATTTTTGTATATCGGCACCGTGGCTTAGTTGGTTAAAGCGCCTGTCTAGTAAACAGGAGATCGTGAGTTCGAATCTCACCGGGGCCTACCGTGTAATGAATGATCGGATAAGTTTTTGATTAAGTTTTTTCTCAAACCACACTGCAAATTAAAACATTGTGAAGCGTTGGTTTAAACTAAACTTTACACCTATTTTGTTTTTTTATCACCAAAAAAATGTATCTACAGTTAATTATCATAAATGAAAATTGAAAATTTTAATAATAGAAAGTGAATAAAGGCTATAAAACCTTCACCCATTTGACTACTTAGACACGAGGTTGGGGGTTCGAACCCAGGCAGCGGCAGCAAACAAAGGGTGGTTTATTACACCATGTCGCTTGGATAAGAATGAGGTAACCGATAACAATATGTGCTAGAAAGCATATTTGACAGGTGATGGAGTTTTTAAAATGGGGTACAGAGGACCAAAAGTTCTAGGTATAATGAACGCGGTTACGATTAGCCTCTTACGTTACTTTAGATATTGAAAAATTTGTATATTTGAGAATTTCGCAATTAGTCATCATCATTTACTTCAATTTCAGAAGCACTAAAATTGGCCTATTGTTGAGACAAATTATAATCATTTAAATGAGGAAAATTAAAAATGAAGTTTTGCATAATTTAATTTAAGCAAGATTTTTCACTGTGGTGAATAATTTGAGGTCTCATTCATTTAACTCACTAAACTTAAATTAGAAAGTCATAGTTATCACATCCTCGGCTTTTTTGTAATTTTTATTCGACATTCTATCGTATATTGACATTTGTTTTCAATGTTTCAACTAAATTCTATTTAAAATACAATAACCTTGTACATTCTAAGAATGTCGATCGATCCTATATAAATTTTGTTCTCTTATATAACTAAATATAAAGTACAAACATATTTAACATAAAAAAACACTCCTAAATACACGAAATACATAATATGATGGTTTTATAATTATTAATACATACATGACATTATTATTCATATTAGTATATTGGTATAACATTAAATTCAATCAGTGTATACAGTATAATCGACAAGTATAGTACCTGAATTCTACCATGTCGGTATAAAAGACTATATACATACCAACCAGCCATTTATATTTTAATAATATTATTATTCAAAAATAGTATTTAAAAGTATGTATACAGGATGGCATATGATTTTTATTACGCATTGCTACAGAGCATATTCGCGTACAATCTCTAAAAGTAACAAGTGATATAGAAGCACACGCAAGGTCCAAAACGAACACAACGAACTTTCAATTGATGAAAATAAAATACAATAATTTGTTGATTATTTTTGTCTCTTTTTTTAGTTTTAAAATTTCAAAATTAATGCCAGGACCGATTTTGTATAAAACTTATTCATTATACAGGTCAAATGACATATAAAACGTTAGATTTGAGTTCTAATGATCTTTTGGAAATATATAAAAATTTGAGATTCACAACTGAAACCTCGTTACAATAACTGCCAACTAGGAAGTTAAAAATGAAAAGCTGTTCGTTGGTGGGTGCATTACTCGAGGTCGAGTAAGCAAATCACGAATAAAACCATACGTATAGGTATTTTTCCCTCTTTTTCATTATGGTCCTGGAATTTATTATTTTTTAAAATCAAGAAAATTATCCGTTCGTATGCCCGAAGACGAAAAATTATTTTATATAAATTTACTTTTATAATTGCAAAAACAATATTAATTTTTATAAGCCATATACTCGGTATTGTACCTCTCAGAGTAACTGGGATCATGGATAAATGTATTACTTCTTGAGAGGCTCCTCGGCTTTATATCAATCGACCTAATAATCCTCGATTTTGAAACCATAAGATATTAGCCTATCGATTCAGTATTTTTGGACAATGGCACAACAGGTCAGCCGAAAATAATGAATACGCTGAAGTCTACATGGAGAGGTCAACGGTCGAAATTTTAAAGAAGATATCTTTGCCTTATTGGGAGATGCGCAGGTGCGTAAGGCAGATATATCAGTTTTTTCTTTGAAAGTGGATTTATAAGCCAGATAAGATACAACTCCTTATTTTTGAAAATATACTTAAAAACTAGAATATAATATTATTAATTAAAACTTTTAAAAAAGGATTATTCAACAGGAGCTATATGAATTATTTATATTACTTTGTCAAATGAAAATTTTCGTATTATTATCTGTTACTACTCTTTAATATATGGCGCATAACGGTTGTTAAAAAATATGCTTTAAAATGCTATTTAAATTGAAATCACGGAGAGATGTTCTGTATATGAATACGATAGAATACAGATCTACCTATAATTTTATAATAATATTGTAACGTGTACATATTTTGATGAGGCATAATATTTTATTTTGTCGTGTGTTATTATAGAAGGTACCATAATAACAATTTGATTACGGTGTAGGTACTGTGTTTATACTATAGAATTCTAGTGCAGCTAATATAGGTATCGTTTTGTAGGGTTAGTTCAAAGTTGGACAATGTACCATTAGTAGGCATATAGTTGTTAAAATTCAGTGAAATAGTCAGAATACTATACAATGCAAAATAACAGCAAATTACATTTAAATTAGCCCAATTGCCGTGCTGATAAGACCAGACTACTTGGGAAAAATCTCAAAGTGTTTAATAAAAAATCATGCATGGTTGGCCGGCCACAACATAAAAATCTATTTTTAATTAAAATCATAGAAAACATATGAAAATAACCAAGCTGAAGGCGTCGTATTATATCAATTTATTATGTATCTACTATTATTGTTTTTTGCAATTTTAGCAACATATTTCATTTAATATACTTTTAGACTGATTATTTCAAATATACTAAATCCATGGGATTCTAAAGGGACGGCTAAAAAGGGCTAAGGACCGGCGCACACGATATGATTTGTCTGATCAGAATTTCCGATCAAAAGATAATTTACGTACACCATCAGACTGTCCTATGAGCAATTCGTATAAGAAATTCTGATACTGATACGTAAAACGAACCACAACGAATCAATGAATGATTTTTTCAAATATTTTGAATTTATTAATTACTTTTTTAACTAACAGGTGGCCTACTTCAGTTAACATCGTAAGAAATTCTCAAACAAAAAAATTTTCTGCCCATAATTTCTGATCAGAAAATCTGATGTCTTATGTAAATTTCTTATCGTTAATGTATATAAAATACATGCTTAGAATTAGATCGGGTTTTCTGATCAGAAAATCTTATCATGTGCTTTATTCCATAAGTTCTGCCTACATTATTTGCAGCATTCGCTGTATAATATATAATTAGTGCCGAAGAAAAATAAAAATCAACTATTCTCATAGGCAAATTATAATTGGACTAAATTAACGTATGCATACGACATTTACTATTTTATTTAAAACTTTATATTGAATAAAAAGCGTATACCATGTGTTTGCTCAAGAAGTCTTCTTGAGTGAACACATGAAGAAGAATCTAAAGAAGACAAGTAACAAAGTGGAATGGTGGTATCGAAAAATATCTAATGTATGAATTAACTGATTGATATATCTTTTTTGTCCAATGATCGTAAATTATTACTAATTGAATTTTTTTTCATTGTAATGTAAAAAAAATAATTAAACCGCTTAATGTCTTTGTAGAGAAAACTTATTGGCTAGAATGATAAAAAAAAGATGAGTTTCAGTCATTTTTATCCAAAAATTTACATTTTTATGACAAGGAATAAAATTTGATACAAAGAATAAATTTTTATTGAAACTATCCTACATTTTTGCTTCAAGTAATTTTTATTTTTTAATACATCGAAAAACAATAATATGAAAACATCTAAAAACAATGGCCTTGAGTTTAGCCTAAAGTTTATAACCCTAGAAAATGTTCATGTTCATCTGTCTTTCCGTCCAACTTTCCCGTCTAAATGGCGGAAAATTAAGTTATCTCACAAAACACAGGTATCTAAAATATTGATGGCATATTCAAGACTTAAGATGCGAAAACAAATAACATTTTTTTAAACACTTTCGTAAAACTGTTTAAATTCACTAAAATTTCAGTTCAACTAACAAAGTTCAGTAAACACGTATATAAATATGATACATATTATTATAACTACCTATATGTAACGCTAATTTAGTATATTTTATTAATGATGATGATTAAAAGAAGTTCAAATATTGATACCCAATTACCAGTGTTAGTTGTTATCTTCACTTTTTTTATAGTTAAATTTTGAATTTTCTAAATTAATCTTTTTAAATAAATAACTTTCTTAGTTTTATAAAATATTTTAGGTCTAACTAAATTTCGTAAATCTTACCATTAGAATTTCTATTTTTAACCAACTTAAAAAAAGGAGATTTTCAGTTCCACTGAGTTGAACCGATTCTGATGATTCTTTTTTTATTTCAAAGCTGATCCCATTTCAATTTGGTTCAGTTCCGATGTCCTTAAAGGAAGAGAAGGGGCTAAAACAATTTCATCCGAATGAAAAAGTTTTAGTGGTTGTGTACATCACTCAAAGGTAAAAATAAAAACCTTTAAAAATAATACCGTCTTGAAAAAAAATGAACTAAAAAGAAAAAAAATGTCCTAAATTTTTTTTTGTAACCAATTACCTTTCGAAGTCGGTGGCCATCTTATCCTTGGAAAAAAATATGACTGAATGAGAAAGGTAATTGGTCACACGAAAAAATTAAGGATTATTTTTTACTTTTAAGTTTATTTTATTAAATTTTTATATCAATATTAATCGATTTCACTTCATCTTCCACTTGATTCGGTGTGCCAAACATTTCCAGAATCGATTCAACATCAAATGCAACACTATCTTTCAGAAGCAAATTTTTGTAAATTAACAATAACCCTATCGAAAAAAAATGTTTCAATACACACTCGTTATAAATACATTACACGTATAGTAATAATGAAAATACATGAAGTAATTTGTACATACTATGTACGTACAAATACATACATACATACATATATATATATATATAATATATATATATATATATATATATATATGGTACACCCATTCACTTACTTACTACCATCAAGTACTTATCATTTTATTTACCTTAATTTACTACAAAATTAAGAGAAAATTATTTTCAGATTACATTTTCAGTTACCTATATAAGCTTCTATGTCTGATATTTTAATGCAATGTGTATATAAAGTTGTTCTGGTTAATTGGTTCAATTTGAACAGTTAAAATAATGTATTGAAAATGATTTTGAATTGGGTATTTCACTAAATTTTTTATGAAGCGTTTCTACTTCATGAACAAAGCATTGAATGGACGTTATTATTTTATATCGAAAGATTAATTTTATTTGAACTTTATGACGTCATAGAAATCAAAAAAAATAATTATTCTCTATAACATCCAATTTTTATCCAATTTTGGCAAAAAAAGTATGTAATCCTACTAAAATTGAGTCATTAATTTTAAATTTTTAGTCAAAACAAACATATCTATAATAATTTTCAAAGAAGTATGTATCTGATCATGACATTTCATATAAGGGTTACAGTAAGCAA
Organism: Chrysopa pallens; assembly: GCA_020423425.1. Classification (NCBI taxonomy): domain Eukaryota; kingdom Metazoa; phylum Arthropoda; class Insecta; order Neuroptera; family Chrysopidae; genus Chrysopa; species Chrysopa pallens. The sequence continues at coordinate 33,353,209 of CM035593.1, forward strand.
ATTCTTAATAACAAAAATGAAAAATAAGACCCAAAATTAGTGGGTTTCAAAAAAAAGTTCACTCAAATCGGTTAAAATGCGGCCAAAATATCGAAAGATTTATTTTTTTGAACTTTATGACGTCATAGAAGCCAAAAAAAGTAATTATTCTCTATAACATCCAATTTTTATCCAATTTTGGCAAAAAAAGTATGTAATCCTACTAAAATTGAGTCATTAATTTTAAATTTTTAGTCAAAACAAACATATCTATAATAATTTTCAAAGAAGTATGTATCTGATCATGACATTTCATATAAGGATTACAGTAAGCAAATTCTTAATAACAAAAATGAAAAGTAAGACCCAAAATTAGTGGGTTTCAAAAAAAAGATCACTCAAATCGGTTAAAATGCGGCCAAAATATCGAAAGATTTATTTTTTTGAACTTTATGACGTCATAGAAGCCAAAAAAAGTAATTATTCTCTATAACATCCAATTTTTATCCAATTTTGGCAAAAAAAGTATGTAATCCTACTAAAATTGAGTCATTAATTTTAAATTTTTAGTCAAAACAAACATATCTATAATAATTTTCAAAGAAGTATGTATCTGATCATGACATTTCATATAAGGGTTACAGTAAGCAAATTCTTAATAACAAAAATGAAAAGTAAGACCCAAAATTAGTGGGTTTCAAAAAAAAGATCACTCAAATCGGTTAAAATGCGGCCAAGATATCGAAAGATTTATTTTTTTGAACTTTATGACGTCATAGAAGCCAAAAAAAGTAATTATTCTCTATAACATCCAATTTTTATCCAATTTTGGCAAAAAAAGTATGTAATCCTACTAAAATTGAGTCATTAATTTTAAATTTTTAGTCAAAACAAACATATCTATAATAATTTTCAAAGAAGTATGTATCTGATCATGACATTTCATATAAGGGTTACAGTAAGCAAATTCTTAATAACAAAAATGAAAAATAAGACCCAAAATTAGTGGGTTTCAAAAAAAAGTTCACTCAAATCGCTTAAAATGCGGCCAAGATATCGAAAGATTTATTTTTTTGAACTTTATGACGTCATAGAAATCAAAAAAAAATAATTATTCTCTATAACATCCAATTCTTTTCCAATTTTGGCAAACAAAGTATGTAATCCTACTAAAGTCGAGTCATAAATTTTAAATTTTGCGTCAAAACAAACATATCTATAATAAACTTTATAGAAGTATGTATCCGGTCATGACATTTCATATAAGGGTTACAGTAAGCAAATTATTTATAACAAAAATGAAAAGAAAGACCCAAAATTAGTGGGTTTCAAAAAAAAGATCACTCAAATCGCTTAAAATGCGGCCAAGATATCGAAAGATTTATTTTTTTGAACTTTATGACGTCATAGAAGCCAAAAAAAGTAATTATTCTCTATAACATCCAATTTTTATCCAATTTTGGCAAAGAAAGTACGTAATCCTACTAAAATTGAGTCATTAATTTTAAATTTTTAGTCAAAACAAACATATCTATAATAATTTTCAAAGAAGTATGTATCTGATCATGACATTTCATATAAGGGTTACAGTAAGCAAATTCTTAATAACAAAAATGAAAAATAAGACCCAAAATTAGTGGGTTTCAAAAAAAAGTTCACTCAAATCGCTTAAAATGCGGCCAAGATATCGAAAGATTTATTTTTTTGAACTTTATGACGTCATAGAAGCCAAAAAAAGTAATTATTCTCTATAACATCCAATTTTTATCCAATTTTGGCAAACAAAGTATGTAATCCTACTAAAATTGAGTCATTAATTTTAAATTTTTAGTCAAAACAAACATATCTATAGTAAATTTTAAAGAAGTAAGTATCTGGCCATGATATTTCATATAAGGGTTACAGTAAGCAAATTATTTATAACAAAAATGAAAAGTAAGACCCAAAATTAGTGGGTTTCAAAAAAAAGTTCACTCAAATCGGCTAAAATACCGTCGAGATATCAAGAGATTAATTTTTTGAACTTTATGACGTCATAGAAGCCAAAAAAAGTAATTATTCTCTATAACATCCAATATTTATCCAATTTTGGCAAACAAAATATGTAATCCTACTAAAGATAAGTCATTAATTTTAAATTTTTGTTCAAAACAAACATATCTTTAATAAATTTCTAGCAAGTATGTATCTGGTCATGACATATAAGGGTTACAGTAAACAAATTATTAATAACAAAAATTAAAAATATTAGCTAAAATTAATGATTTCAAAAAAAAAAGTTGACTTAAATCGGCCAAGATATCCAAAAAAATTATTTTTTTGAAATGGTGACGTCATAGAAACGTTATAAAATAAATTGTTGTTCTGTCAATGAACTTTTATTATAATTCAAAAATACATTACCAACTGAATTATTAAATAATTTTTCCATGAATTTTGGAGTTTTATAAATTAAGACAAAACTCGAATCTTATTCATAAAGATTCAATTGTGTTCTTTATGAATAATGAAAATTAAATTTTTTAAGATATATTCTGAAATACTAATCGGGCAGTGATATTGAGTTAAGTCGGTTATGGGAAAATCCAAAAAATTGGACATCCAATCTAAAAACTAACTGATTTTTATGCATGTTTTTGGTTTTAATTACTCTATTAAGCCAAAAATCTGCTCATTAAAATTATATTTTTATGATATTTATGAAAATCAATATCATTAAAAACAACTAATTAATTTTAATAAATTAATAATTTGTGTTTTTCTGGTTTGCTTCTGAAACTAAAATTAGCTCAAATTTTTCTATATAATCATATTCATGAAAACAATGCACATTTTTTCCAATTCAATTTCCGAAAAATTAATTCAACATCTTAGTCAGCGTAAAATGAGAATATTTTTATAATACAAAAACGAAAATAATAATAAATATTTTTTCGGAAAACGAAAATATGAAAAAAAAAAATAGCTCGTCAGCATCAAAAAATCAATATGAAACAAAAAACCACAACACGCTAAATAATGATACAAAACAACAAATAATAATATGATTAAAAAAAAAGAATAGAACATAATAGAAACAAAATTAATTAAATTGTTTGATGAGTAAAATTTAATATTGTAATTTTTTAGTGGAAAATGTTTTTGGTATCACATTTACACTGATCAACAATAAATATTGGACAATATTAAAATTTGTCTCAACTGCTCAGGTGATACCTAGCAGTCACGCAGTAAAGTATTGATTGATGTTCTTTAACTTTGGCGATCGATTTAGTTCGGTATTTACATTACGTCAGTGGGGGGAGGGGATTACATGATATTTAATGAAAGTTTATACGAATCACATACAAACGAGCATTTATAACTGACCGACAAATAAATTTTCAAAAAATTCTTAAATTCATCACAAAATTAATGGTATATAAAGACTATACCCTTACACATCAATCACATTAGGTGCTTCTCACGTTGGTTATTCCAAATAGACGGTACATCGATTATTTAAGAAGTACAGTCATAAACAAACACATAAACGAACCATAATGATTTTGTTGTATTGGAAGATTTGAAATTGCAACATATTTAACTACGAGCTTTTTGTCGCTGTCAAACCTCTAGAATAAACACATTCTCTTTGGTATTGCTATTTTTAAATTTCCTCACGTCAACAACATACGGTTAATAACTGGACATATTAATATCGCAGCGCCACAATGGCTTAAAAGAACCCGGTGCATAAATCACATTTCATTTTGCAGTTATCGCTCAGTTAATGTTTTTTTTTTTTGCAATTAACATTCGTATATTATTTTTAATATAATTACGAATGCATTTCTGTTATCTATCAAGGAATTCGAATTGAAGATTTTAAATTGTTAATATCATTGAACAAATCTCTTCCATTATTACATTAAATCTGTAGTTTTACTTATAAAACATTATACAAACAAATAAATTGAATTATAAAATAATATAAACTAAATTATGAATGTATAACTCAAAATGCTTTGGGTGTCAAAGCGACCATAGTGTTACTATAAATTATCCAAAAATTAAATAATTAAAAGCTTTTACGTTAGACAAAATTTTTTTTTAAATAATTATAAAGCCTACATAACGTTTTTTTAAGTTCTCTCCAATCATATTCCAATTATATTCAGTCAGTCTCCAATCATATGAGCAAATTTACTCATTGGCACTTCAAAAGGAAATAGGCCACAAGAAAATTATATATAGAAGTATTTAATTTATAATATCTTTTACACTAAAGTTAATGTGTATAAGGTATTCAAATGAATTAATAAGATACGAAGTTTTCCTTGAATCCTCCTCGAAACTTTGAATTATTTTATGTTGTGATGTCTTATTTTTAGTTTTAATTACTGTATATATATTTTAACTCTACATTTAATTATATTTTCATTTAACAAACAAAAAAATGTATACGATGTAACATTTTACATTCGAATAGGTTTATAATTAAATTAATTCAGTTGAGTTAGAATTTATTTGTTAATTTACTTGAATTTAATAGTCAATTACTCTTCTCTCCACTTGTTAGTACACAAAATTATCTCTCAATATTTATAAACATGCATACGTATTATTTTAATAAAAATTGTGAAATATCATAGTTGTGTAAATAAGTATATCCATCTAATTAAATTAGTTTAGAAAAAAATCATTTTAGATTAATATAACATTTAGCTTCAATTTAAATTTGAAATCATTATTCACTTTAAATTAAATTTATAACAATGATACGATTAAAATATATACGAAAAACTTAATACTCAATTGGCTATCCTACCAAAATTTTAATATTAGAAAAACAAGTATTTTTATCAAAAGAATTATCAAATTTTTTTTGAATTCTTAGGTTGAATTAACATTATTTAAGAATTAAAATTTAAGAATTTCGAAAAAAGTAAAAAAAATAATAATTTCGTCATCTACTTATAGTATCCATTTCTATTTTAAAGTTTTTGTGTAATATTTCATATAATATTATTCAATTTTATACAAAACATCACACACAAAGTTTTTTCGTATAAGTTTCGTAACTTTCGATGAAAGTTGTTTTTTTCATTAGGATTCTTTCATTTACAGATATAATCTTTCCTGGTTATGGATTAATTGGAACGTTTTATGATTAAATTCGGAGCCTTTTAATAGAAATTTCATAAAATTCGTAGTGATGTCATCTTCGGCCAATGTTTTGTTTGGAAAGTATTAAAAATTTGGAAGAATTGTTTCTAAGTATTTAACAAAGAATTCTGTTCAACAATAGCTTTTTACAGTTATTATGGTAAATTTCCATAGGTAAAAACAAGGTTTTGCGAATTCTCAAATAAGTGGTTTTCTACATTATAGTTTAAATTTGTCTTGTTCAAAGTCAAGTTTTCAACTATCGACAAACTTTATTTTCAAAATAATGATCAAGTTTAATCCCAGTAGACTATCGTCTGCCTTTTAAACTATACTTTTTTTAAACAATAAATATCATTTTTATCAACGAGTTTGTCTGATAAATTTGCAGCTCAATTTACCACCGGCAAAGCGTAAAACTTGCATGTTAGGTTTTTAGGACAGGCAAACAGAAAATCAGACCCTTCGAGTTAAAAGAAAGGATTTCAAAAACAGACCCATTCTCCTCTATACATGTACTACTCTTTTAGGTCATATTGATGAATAATGAAATGTACATATTTACAAAATCTCTTTTATAATTAAACCCAGATTCATCTGAGCTATTATCGATACGTTATATTATATATTTTGCAATTATATAAAGTAGCAAACTATTTGAATTATTTTTGATTCCCGCTTTACTGATTTTACTTTATAAAAGAATGAACTGAATGCAGTAGGCGGTCGGTAGTGGACTGAATGAATGGATGTTCGTTGTACGTTGAGTTATATCAATAAATCTTTTACACTGTTGATGATATTTAATGGAATTTATAATTTATGTTGTTGTTTTATAAATTTTACACAATTTCCGTTTACAATATTGTGAAATTGATTAATTTTATTATGCAAAAATCTTATCTATTATTACTATCAAATGCGCCGCTATATAATTTTATATTTTTATGCAATAAAAACCGTTTGGAGTGAATTTCGCGGATAAAGCAGTTGAAAAATAAATTTTTTTCTATCCTGTAACCATACATTTTCAATTTTAATTTTTATTAAAATATTCCAAAATGTACGCATAAAATTTGAAGAAAAAAAACGCTATTTTTGATTAAAATTGTTATTTTTAAGTTCTTCCACTACTAGTAAAATAGAAGTATTGTAAACATGTCAAGTATTCGATGTCGGGTTTTTCCCGAACATACATGTTTTGAAGTCCCTTGTTTTCAGAAATTAGCCTGTGTATGTGAGTGTATTTATGTTTGGCTGTGTGTGTGTGTGTCTATCTGTCCGTGTGTATGCCAATTTGTATGTGTAAAAGCGATATCTTATCGAACGATTTATCAAAAAATTCATCAAACTGTGTATTCTGTCATTCCGTCTGCCATGTCTATCTTTCATAATTCTGTTATGCCGCGAAACTATTGGTCCGACCACTGGGAAGCCTTAATTGTAGTGATTTTCTGGTTTTATTACGTTTTTCTCGAAAACAGCTCCAACGATTTTTTTAAGCTTAGTATGTTGTCTGGGTCGTTTAAGTTCTACAACTTTAATTTGAAACATTTTAAAGTACAAGTATACAGTAGGAAACAGCTTATCCGAAAATGAAAGATCCATATGATTGCTGATGAAGTACAAATACAAATGAAATAATTCTCACTTTTTAAAGCAGAAAAAAAAAGTGACAATATATGTATTCTTTGTTTATTAAATCAAGATTTTTTATTGATTCATTCATAAAACAAAATTAGGTCAAATACGTATAAAATGAATAAAAACAAACTAGTGATAAAATTGAATGAGAAAATAATAATTCACTTTTTTTATTCAATAATCGTATTTATTAGCTTTAATGGTTCATTTAAAGATTATCAAAACATAATGTGAATACGATAATAATTTTATTTATATTAAATAAAAAACAATCATTTATTTCCAATTAATTATTTGAAAGACGGTAATTTTATTTAATTTAAGGACGTTTCTAAGAAGAAAATAACTTATGTAATACGTCTTTTAATATTTTTTTTTCTCTTGAAAAATTCATTTGGTTAAATTATACTATTTTTTTAGTAGATAATTAGATTCAATGAGTCAAGTTCTATAATCTGAAATTTGTTCTAAACTATTCAAACTGACTTCTAACCTATCCAATGACTCAACGAAACTTTATTTTCATATTTATGTAAATATTATAAAAACTTTTACTATAATGATTGGAAATTTTAAATATCTTCCTATACGGGAAGTGATCTTATTATATACCCTTTAAGTGCCAGTTAAACTTTCAATATTTTTTCGATTTTACCTTTGTGTATACGAAAGGTCTATCATCCTGAACGCCGTTAACAGTTTTACATAGATATTTGAAATTTTTAGAAAAGGCTAATACCTGCATACTGGGATAGTGCCTGTTTCAAATTTCATTATAACATCTTTAACCAAAAGTGAGGGAGGGGAACAAAGCACACAGTGCACTTAGAACATTTTATATATGATAGAATTAACTGTTTGTAAGATTTATTTCTTGTAAGTTTCAAAAGTATAAATCTTAGTAAGGTGAAAAAAAATAGGAATTATTTTCTTTCCTTATGTATAATAAAAATTTTAAAATCACTAGCTACTTTGAGCTTTAAATAAGATCTGTTTTCACATGTCTTTTTTAACTTATTTTCTTGTATGTATGTCCAGGTGGAACTTTGTAGTTGATTTTAAATTAACTTCACAATGAGCTAAATACTTGAAATTTGGACCATAGCTCAGAAGTGAATGGTAATGCATAGAAAATTTGAAAAAAAGAAGAGAACAAATAAGAGAGAGGAAAAGATGAAGAAAATACAAAAGATGAAAGCAAAAAATAAAGAGAACCTAACAGCAGAAAATAAAATACAGAAGAATCAGCATTACATTCACTACGAACAATTTCACTCAGATAACCCTACAAGCAAAAAATAATAAGAAAATAAAATTATTTTTAATATACCGTTTTTATAACGGACTAAAAAGTATAAAATAATTTCTTTAATTTCAAATGAAATATGGGGCGCATGCAGCAGATAATTGATACATAAATAATTCAACTAATGCTGCTGAATGCACCCCATGTCTTTCGATTGAAACTAGTAAAAATTATTTCATATTTTTTAGTTCGTAATAAAAACATAGCACATTAAAAATTATTTTTATGTTATTATTATTTTTTAATGTGAACGTCCTTAATGTAATTAAAAAAATTAATTTATTAATTACTTGTGCATGATATACATATTAATATTTGAATTATTATAATTAATAATACTATATCCTTTAACACTTATTTAAAAATAAACATAATTTTATTTATTATCGTTCTCTTCCGTGTAAACAAATTGAAGATGTTTTATTTTTTGTTTTTTATTTGTGTTTACTTATGAATGATCTTCAACGTCAATTTCAAGTTAAATGAGTGGGAAATTTTTTGTTTCTTTGTAGTATTTGAAATTCTTGCACGTGAATAAATCATGCTATGTTTAAAGAAATAAAAAAATATTTTTCTTCTTTATTTACCATTCTCTAATGAAATCATATGAAAACCAGGTATACATCAATCATTCGCATCAATATTTGGTTATTTGCTCAACTAAATAATTATAGTTTTCTCATGCAAGTTTTATCAAAATTTAATACACCAAAGAAGTTTTAAAATTTATGGGTAAATTTTACATTTATTTTGAATTAATTTAAGAAATGCAAAATCATATTAAATTTGTATACTATTGAATTGGCCATGTTTTCTTTTTTATTTGGGCTGCATACACATCCCACATTGATTGCTCTCAGAAAAAAATATTTGTACTTATTAGCAAAATTTCAGCTAAAATGGCGGTGATCCAAAGCGAAAAAATGTTTCAGGCAAAAATATACATTATTTTTACTTACAATATTCTTCTAACGTTTATGGTTCAAAAGTTTGGTTCTGGACGTATTGGACACAATGAACCGATTTAAGATACTCACAACCTTAAACTCAATCAATTATGTCAATATTTTTTAGCGTTGCAAACTTTAGACTAAGAAAAATATACTCTGGCATGTTTTGTATATGTTGAGTATAAAAAATCGGACATAAATCGCATCCAGTGATTTTTTAACAAACTTTTTTTTTTAATGGAAAAATTTTACACTAAAGATCTAAGTATTATGTATATTTAAAAAATGAAGAAAATAATGGTGTCTAATGCAATAACCTTTACTCTTTAATGACCAGCAAGAATGTAAAATATAATGAGTTATGAGGGTCTTATAGCTAAGTATTAATCGTCAGAATCATTTTGATATGATCTTCAAATATTTTCAAGTACTACTAAGAATTATAAACATAAATATATTATCGCCAGACGGATTAATTACAATGCCATCATACGCACAGTAACCGCGTATAATAAATAATAGTTGAGTTATGACATATACTACTACATCATAAGAAAAAACCTACGAATTAAGCCTGGGACACACAATGCTTAGCCCACTGGATTGCTTGCTTGATTTTAAAGCTGGGGCCTATGCTAGCTGTCGTTCTGGGCGTTATTATGTCTTATTTGCGATTTTCGATTCCGATAGCGACACGGGACTATATTTTTTAATCAAATAATGCGTAACCGTGGAAATAAAAATGCACAGATGTAAATGCGAGCATCTAATTGGCTTATATGAAAAACTAGTCTAGGAAAAACTACGGAAAATAGGACTTGAACAAGTGTTCCGAATTTAGCGATAGTTCATGTCCTATTATCAGAACTTGTATGTCCTATTTTCCGCAACAGTGGCAGCCGTGTCGACATTTTCCATCACAACTTGCAGCATAGCTGCCATGGAGATACCCCGTGAGTAATTCAGTGAGCGAAGCCGGATCGCGTGAGCCATGCGTTATACAGTACACATTATTGTTTCACATAAAGAAGAAATTTGTTGAACGAAGTAGTTTGTATCTAGACGAAATGTGTCAAAAAAATTTTTTTTTATAACAAAAAATTTCTTAAACAATTTACGGAGTAAAAATATAATTTTCAGTGTGTTGAGAATCTTTTAGACTAAACTATTTCGTATAATCCTGTTTAATAAGACAGTGCTATCAAACAAAATATGTAATTCTCTTCATATTCCAAATGAAAAATTAAAAAAATACACATATTTTCGATTTCAACAAAATATACGTAGAAAATAATTTCGTAAAAAGGTTTTTAAGCCAAAACTTTCTGTATAAGGATATTTAATTTCTAGTATTTTACTCTTCACTTGACTGTATTTAAATTGATAGGATATTTACAAATTAATAAAAGCCGATAGACGTTATTCCCCTAAATAACATCTTCAACAAGCGACTGTCAAAAAACTTCAAATTAAATTATAATATTAGAAGTCAATCGTCACTACGACTTTATTGTGTTTGTCAACAATGAAAACCTGTCGTTGCTTTCAGGTTGTCGGTTTTCTGGAATGTTTCAAAAAGTCCTAACTTAAAATTGTACATTGCTCACATAAGCGGGAAGATTCTTTGCAACCATATATAACTACGAATCAAATACTTTCCAGGTTGTTTCTTTGCGGAAGAATAAGTTTCTTTAATTATAGTCTCGATTATTAACGATATTATTGTTTAAAATATTCATAAACCTCACATTTTACAAAACGCTTAATAATTTTATGAAACTTAAAGTGTTTAAACTAGTTAAATGAAAGCCTTCTTCGAAGATACAAAAGTGCAAATGATAGAACAAGTTAAAAGAATTGAAAAGTATATCGATAACAATGTTCTTTATTCTTTGAGTCTACAAAAATAAACGTAAACTATAACTTAAGTTTTGTTTACAATAGCAACACTAACGCTAACTGATGTACCGAAATGATTGTTACACACCCAGTAAATGAAATAACAAAAGAATCACCGATTAATTAACAAATGTAATTATCTAAGTATCTCATCTCCAAAACGAATTCACTATAAACAAATTAAAGTAAACTAATTTAAATATCGCTAATTTAAATATTATTAAAATAAATTTGTGAATATTATTCAATAAAATGAAAACAAAAAATTAAAATACACTGAATAAAAAAAAAAATAAAAAAAGAAATAATTAAATTATTCACGAGTATTGTATTATATTACACGCCTCTTTTAAAATATAAGACAATAGTAATAAAAAATCATTAAAATATATTATATACCATTAAAAGTGCTTTCTTTGTTTATATTTTTAATAAATACATATTCAACTCGTAAGTATATCGTGAAGTAAAAATAATACAATCTTTTTTTACCAAACGAAAAAAAAAATATATATTCAGAAATAATTTATGTGATGAGTATACTCTTAAGTTGTTTGGGAGAATTAAGCCTGGTACACACAATGCTGGTAAGATTCTATGCGATGTTCGGTTCGGAGGATACTCGATTTCAACGATTTTGATACCCAGCCTACTAGTGGCAGTTGCGCCAAACAAAGCTCACATGACTATAATTTTTAATCAAAAATGTGTAACCATGTTAAATAAAAAACTAGCCGAGGAAAAAGTACGGGAAATATCACCAAATTGTAACAAGCGAGCGAGCAGTCATGTCATTTAATTTCCATTTTAAAAAAATTTTTGTTAAATATTTTTACTTAAAATGCAATAGCGAATTACTTATTACGAATTTCCTAAGAATAAGTGAAGACCACAAAAGGAAAACATCGACTTACCTAGAAAAAAATATCGTAATTATTATTAATAGGTATTTGAAATCTTTATCTAAGAAATAAATTAGGTATAATAAATAGCTTAAATTCAAAATATTTTTAATAAAGATGAAATTTAAAACAGGTAAAAAGGTGAAATTAGTAATAAAATATATAATAAAGACAATAAGTAGTTTTAATTAAGTAAATTTGAAAGAAAAAAAAACAACCAATCAGCAAGCTTAATTATTATTAGTTAATTTCAATACATAGTATGTTTGTGCTTCATTCTAATCAGCTATCAAAATAAAAATCGTCACTTTTCTTATTAATCGTAACATATCTATTATAGTGATACTGTCAATTTATTGAATGCGAAATGACTTTTATAAAAATGTGGAAAATTTCCAATTTTATATAAAAATAACCATAATTAAAGGCACATTACGAATGTTGGAAAAAGTTTTCCGTAAATATCGAAAAAAAGCAAAGTGTACAGAAAGAGTTAGTTTTTTTTTTTTTTTTAATTAAAAATTTTTAATAAATTAATATTTCAGCTTGATCTGAATAATGATATCTGAAAGACCCTGTAGACATACATCCAAAATAATATAAATAAATGATGCTAAAGAATTTAAATTTGAAATAATAAAACAACACAAAAATGTAACATGAATTAGATTCATTAAAGAGGAACACCGAGGGAAAGTAATAATAATAATTATTAAATTTTTTTAACATACGAAAATAAAAAAAAATAAAAAACTTTCTGTTAAATTAAAATTCAGATTGCGTTCATTCATAGAAGTTAGATGTATTGTATTTAAATACAGGCTGGCACGCGTTATCTTTTCAAAAATTAACATATTGCAAAAAGTATATAAATTGCACCTATACCTACTGAAAGTTAATAAAAATAAATTCAAATTTTATATTTACCAATTAATTCAAATGATATCTCAAAAATTGAATTATTCAGAATGTAAAACTAAAATAATAAAGTGTATATTAAAGAGATAAAGTGTACACACACAAATTCTGTGATATGTAACTTCAAGAATATACTTAATTAAAGGTCTAACTCTCTTAAAAGATTCTTTAAACTTTCTTATAAAAAAAAATCTTTGATAATTTATGTGCCAACCGGTACGTGTATTAGCCAAAAAGATATTATAGTTTATGAATTTATTTAATTTTTAATTTTTTTTTTTTTTTTATTATTGTAAACTGCTATGAGCACCAACGCTTGAATCATAATAAAAAAAAAAGTTTTAATTATTATTTTTATTTTTTAAATGAATATCTAATATAAATACTACTTATAATGTTTTATCTCAGCATTTTTATTGCAAACGTGTTAAAATAAAACCGGAAATCTTTTATTTAATGATTTTCAATTTTTTAAAAAAACATCAAAGTCAAATGATGCAGATGAATTAATAATAAAAAGTATTTCAGATTAATTAAGATAATTGTTTTTAATAATGTTAATAAACTAAAAATTAGGTTATATAAAAAAATTATAGATTTAAAAATTAAGATATTACGCTTTTTATAATGAATACTTAAAAGTTAAAGTTGAATTGTGTTTGTTAGTCCACTGATCACACTGCTTGCATTAAGACCTGTGTATTCGATTCTAATTTTTGGTTAATAAATATTCTATTACTGTGCCTAATTGCATACTATTACTTATTAAGAGTAAACTATTACTTATAAATGAATATAATAATAGAATAATAGAATATAAATGTTCACGCAAAACTTTTATTTACAAAAAATAGACAAAGGAAAACGATTCAACTACAGTTATTGTGATTCTGTCAAAAACCTTTAGAATCGCCAAAAAGACCTAATTAATGTTTTTGATATTTTTCCGTTTCTAGGAGCAAAACTGTCTATAAAAACTAAAAAGACTTATCTAATCTTAAAATAATGCCTGACTAGTTTTCGAGATATCGCAGGTGATATTTCAAAGGCTTTACTCGTTCAAACGGTGTAATTTTTTAAATCCATAGATAAATCTACCGCTAGAAACATAATAAAATTGGATATAAAAAAAATTTCTCGAATTTTTCGATCATTTCACATAAAACTATGTCTATAAAGGTAATTTCAAAAATAACATTCAATTAAAGATTGGATTTGCAGTACTTCACCTAATTTTTCAAGAATTATTACCGCAAGGTATGTAAAAAAAATTTTATACGTTTAGAATATAGTTCTAAGTATATATTTTTTAATTTTCTGATCCTGAAATCAATATTTCGGACAAATTTCAAGTGATACCTCAAAATTAAGGCATCTGATCGTAAAATAAGTGTTTGAAATTTGAGACCTCAAAAATATCAAGAAATAATTTTTTAACGTTTTTTACCAGAATATGAATTTAAATACACCCCAAGAATGCATAATATCCATCAAACGAACAAAATTTTCTTATACTGTTTTAAAACATTGCAGAAAATCGCAAAGCTCTCTGTACGTTAATAGCATAGCTTTCAGTTTTTAAAAACTTAGTGTGTAATATTGGGTATAGTTATAATAATATTTATAAGAGAACCAAATACGGTCGGTGAATACATACTTTACAAAAAACCATAAATATTTGTAAATGGAAATACATGATAATAAACGTCCCACGTTCTCCAAAGTTATTGACTTTAACTATTATTTTGGTATTATAATTCGATAATATTTCAAATTTTAAAATACTCAAATCATTAAGAAATTACTTTCAAAGTTTATGTTAAAAATAGATTATACTAATCTATTATAGATTATATTTAGAATTAAATAATTGTTATGATGTTAATAAATTCTACTTATTTCTATAAAAGTAAAGGTATTCATTTTTTAAGCTATTGCATAGCTTCTATCGCGGGCCTTGAGCGCGGGGACCGAATCCAGAAATTCCGTAACGGAAAAACCTCACGCTCCCCACTACGACGGGCAAGGAGGTGTGGCTTGAATAAAATAAATAAATAAAAAAAAATTATAATTGCATAAGTTGATACAAAATGCTATGCAATAGCTTTACCGCGGCAGTCCCCGAGTGCCACACGTCTTTTTTTTTTTAATTTTTGTAGTTGTAGTCGACTACTGAAGTGATTCAGAAAATTCTTTCAATGATAGAAAAACAATATAATCAGTGTCTAGCATATTTGTTTAAAGACATATTATCATATAAGACTAAATTTACAGAGTTAAGGACGTTTCGAAGAATTATTCGTATTTAAATGATTGAGAGACTGTCTCAATGAAAATTATGGTGACTACAAATGAAAAAGGATCACATTCTCTGAGCTCCTCTCAATTTTCCAAGCACAGAAATACAAAAGTAATTTTATTGCCCCATTTTTCGGATTCTTGTATCTTCTACTTAGAAAGATAAAAATATTGAAAGCAATCAAAAGAAACAAAATTTTTTCAATTTTAGAATTAAACGAATAATTTTTTATAGAAATATAATTTGTATGTCTTCAATTAATTATTTACAGTTTTTTAAAACAATCGTAAGAAAATTACTTTTGCTATCTAATATAACGTTCTTTTCAAAATTGAATAAGAACCACGTACTAAATGTGTGCAATTTTTGAAAAAGAATTTTTCAAGAATTATTACCGCAAGGTATGTAAAAAAAATTTTTATACGTTTAGAAGATAGTATATATATTTTAATTTTCTAAAAGATTCTAAGAAAACTGATTTTCTTGGTAAAGTCCTCAAATGTTAAAACTATATAAAATTTCTTTCAAAAAAGTAATATGAATACTGTGTTGATATTGAAAGCATAGATTAAAAGTAAATTAATTTTACTTTCGTTTGAATATATTTATATCACTTTGTCATCGAATCAGCTATATGTAATTCAATTTAATATATTATAATTAAAAATTGAAATATTCGAAGTAAAATCGAAAAACTGTTAATACAAGAACTAAAACTCATTTTTCAGCTTAAAACAATTCATTTCAATCAACAAGTTAATGAGACTCAAAGCTATTTATTTTCAAAATTAAATTTCAACGGAGATAAAGAAACTAATATTTCTAATTGATAAATTTAAGGCATAAAAAAAACAATTCAGTTGCAATTACCTGTTCATAATGTTAAAAATCCATTTGTGTATTCTAAATTATTTCAGCAAAAAATACACGGAATAATGATAAAAATAATAATAATGATAATGATTATAGTATCTATTTTAATTATTTTTTTAATATGATTAATTGATTTTTAACGAGATACAAAAACATATTGCATGAAAATATTTATAATAAAAGTAAAAAATATTTTTATATATTAATAAAACGAAATATCTTTAATGTATTGTATATAATAATGTATATGTATAATACATTCTTAGTCAAAGAGTCAATGATTACTGCCAATCAAGTATTGAAAGTATTTACGAAATTTTAATATTTCATCCTAAGCTATACAGGATTTATTATTTACATCAAATCATTATAAAAAAAAATCAAATGAACACGAGTAAGAAAACGTGTGCTTTTAGAGAAATAAGTTTTTTCAAATCAGACAGAATGCTTTAGTATTTTTATAAGAAATATTTTTTTATTAACACATTTTTCATTGTCAAGTTTTCTTTATAGTTTTCAAGCAGCTTGAACAATTTCTAACAATCTATTTAAGGTAGTTCGATTCGAGGTATTTATAATCAAAGTTCGTATAATTTACATTGAAAGCAATGAAGAGTATACGTTATTAAAAAACTAACAGTATTTCTAAATTTTTAATAAATTTTTAACCGTATTGTTAATAAGATTTTCTAAAGTTCAACAATACGTAAAAAATATACTAGTTAAACAGTATGTGTGTATACACATTTATGAGAAATGTAGTAGTGTTTAGGTAACCAATACAAACAACACAAACCGTACACAGACAGTACTGCTATACAGTATCGGACCAAATAATACTCATTTTTACTACAAGCTAACATACTCTTACAGTACATATAGCATAACATTTTGACAATATTGTTACAGAACAACAACCTTAAGATACGACAAATTGTGAAATATTCAGCAGCAATATCGAGGTATTGCTTAAAATTGTTACGAAATATTGACCTTATAATCGAATTTCAGGCGATTTATCAAAAACTACGCATCCAATTGTTAAATGGATGTTATTTTTGAAATCTAAAGATCAAACAACCGTCATAAACATAATATTATCAAAATGGGAGTCAAAAATGTTTACTTGGAATTTTTGAATTTTTCAGAGCCAAAAAAGAAAATTACGAACAATCAAGAACATTTTTTTGTCTATGATTTCGATTAAAATTATGGTCATAAAGGTAATATAAACTCTAGAATTCAAAAATAACATTAATGATTGAATAAGTAGTTTTATGATATATTGTATGAAAAATCCATTCCGGAGGTCAATATCCAAAACTTGTTATTTTACAGTATCACAAAAGCCACGGAAAGCTTAAAAATCACAAAAGCCTTTTTTTAGAAAGAAATACATGGATCCAAATAGAGCAATTTCATCCCTTAAGTTCTATAATTATAAAAAAATTGAATAACATTTTAAATACAAATACTTACATCATCGAATATTTATTCGTATCTTATAATATAACTGGTAACTGAAAAGTGAAAATGGTAAATCGAGGGTTAAAAAAATATCTATATAATTCAAATTGCAATTCATTTCATAAATATTCATTAAAATTTAATAAAGCTACGTGTACACAGAACATAGCATTCTTTTGTTTGGTGTGTGTATGTGTGCAAAAAGGCCTAAGCCATTAATTAATTTAATTATATTCCCACGCCATGTATAGAAAAAAATAATACAACATAGAGGGCATAATGTTAGCTTTTACTTAAACATCATCGCACTATATAATATTGCGTTACAATATTTAGAATTTCCAGACAGTAATTATTTATGTTGAGAATGTAAATTAGTTTGTATTGTTTCTAAAAATTAACTAAATATATTTCTATACTGGCGACAAAGTGACCTTTAGATCTTCGTTATACTTATATGAAGTAGTTTCACCCATAGGACGTCTTATTTTCATAAAATTTAAAGACACTGGAGTCAGTTTTTTTTTTGCTTCAAAACTAAAATCCCCAGAAAATAGGTTTGTACAAATATTATACAAAATTCTATAAAATTAATATTATTACGAATGAAGATAATATATAACAGTGTTAACTGTTTGAATACCTTCTATACAGTTGTATATAAACTACTCATAATTATTAACATTATTAAAGTCCACAAAATATAAAATCGATATATTTTGAGGACATAATAATATAGTAAAATACTAAAGCTAAATATGTGATAAATTGGCTTAGATGTGAATCTTAATAGCTTATGTTGAAATTTATCAAACTACCTATTGCTATTTGCGTGGCCACTGGCTCGATCAGATTCAATAGCATCACCTGCTCTGGTTGGTTCTACCTCTACCCCTTGAGCCAGAAGGCGTCTTGGTCTGGATGAATTGTCTTATAGTTGGGTACAGAGGACCAAAATGTTTAGATGGAAGGGAAACAGCTGCGATACCCCTCTTATTTTTATCTTTTCTTATCTTAGCTATAGCTTACTTAGAAGAAACATTTATTTTAATTGACATTTTCTTCTTTCTCTTAGTTCAAATATACAAACAGGCGAAGATTGGCAAATAAGTTATTCTGGGGTTATCAATAGCAAAGCTTACTCCGTGTCTTTAATTTTTGTAGGGTTATAAATTTTAGACGAAATTTAATATACCCTCATATATTGCATATATCTACAGTGTTTTTTTTAAGAAAGGTTAATTAGAGAAAATTGGTCCAAACCACAGTTTAATCATTTCAAAGGCCTGGTAAATTCCAAGCATACATATTTTCATGGGAATGAGTTCTAGGTTAAATGATGAGCTCATTTATAAAAAGGAAACTCTATATATTTTTTTATAGATTTGGATTTCATTTAAAAAATTGAATATATGCGTGAAAAAAAATTTGTAAATTTCATTCTAGAAATTATGGACCTATAATTAATGCGCCTGCAATGACAATTCATCGCAAGTAGATCGCACTGATTTTTGAATGATTAATAACAAGTTTAAATTTCAAGGGTAACTGCATTATGGTATGTGCAATCACATTTTCCTCTATGAAAGTTAAGAAAATTTAATAGTTTTCTTTTTCGGAGTCCATAAAAATGACGATTGCATCCACAATCTTCAAATATCCAGCAAAATATATAAAATTTCAACTATGATAATTCAATAAACAGGAAATCCGTATTCAAGGAACATCACTCGAGGTTAAAACTCGCCGCGTTCTATTTACTTCATTTCTCATTTAAACAAGCTTAACCCATATAAAAATTCACACTAAATGGTTGCATCTATATATTTTATATTTATATAATATGCAAAATAACCATATCATTGATTCTTTATGCCATATTTTATTTCATAAAATAAAATATTAAACGATTTAAAAGTAAAAAAAAAAAAAAAATCATTGGATGTTAGAGTTCCACTACTTTACTCTGCTTATTCAAGTACCATAATATATATATTTTGTATTTTTTCTTCTAGATTTAACAATTCTTTAACTCCCAATGATTTTCCATGCATAAAGTGAATGTGTTGTATATTCAAAAAAAGGATCTTTTCTTTCAATATCAGTGATTTTGAAATAATAAAATCATTCACACTTCAATACATTCACACTTAACTGAATATTATTTATTTATTTATCTATCAAAGGCATGCACACACCACTCAGTCACATGTGGTGGGTGGGTAAATGTGTTGTGTTGTCATCACTTCAGGAAGGCAGAGATCAAATATTAGATTCTTGACTTCTATATACAAAATATAAATTATGTTAATTCATTAGATTTTCATTAATAATTTCTTTTAGTTCAGAAAAAATCATTAAGAAATAAATGTAAAAAATAATCTTACACAAGTACTATGAAAAATGAGAAATATATAATAAAGACATCTCTGATGTAATTTTTTCCTACCTATGTTACTTACCTACTTATAAAATAATATCGGAAAAGCCAGGTTTAATTTTTTGTAATTTTATGTCGGATGGAAATAATCAGAGATATTCATAGAAAAATGCATAAATTGGATTATGTATTTTTAATAATCTATATTGCACACGGAGCTTGCGTGATGTTCATTCCAAGTTATTTGTACTGCAAGCACAGATTTTTATTTAGAATTTAAGTTATTCTTCAAAAAGTCAATAAGTGCATTTTTATTGAACTTTTAAACGAAATTTTACGAATTTAATTTATTATGTATAACATTTTATACGATGGGAAAAAGTTTAAAAATGATAATTTATAATATATAAATCTGTTGACACACAAATAACATGGATTTGTCTAATATGTATACCAAATTTAAATATTCTATTTAGGAATATTTTAACATTGTATTCTGTATTTCAAAAGAAACAGAAAACGACCAGTAAAGATTAACAAATATAATTCGGTTCCTGTTTGAGACTCTACTGAAATTCTTTATAAAATTATATACACTAAAGCACTAACAAAAGCATTCAGAATATTGATGTTACTTATTTTTACCAGGCAAAAAAAAAACGTAATATTGCATTATACCAGAAAAAGACATTGAGTAGTAAACAAACAAACCATGTACTACCTTTCTTCTCTTTGATATTTTATGTGGTTATACCTAGCATATAAAAACAAATTGACAATAAACAATTCTTATATATTAAATGACTTACAAGATGAACAAATCAATAGAGTACTTTCGGAAGTAAAAAATAAAGCATGAAAATTAACAACAGTGTCTCAATTAGTAAAAAAATTAGAAAGTGCATTGTTATGTTTTTTTATCAATGTGTTGTTATACCAATGAGTATTCTCAATATTATATACCGATATTACCTCACCAAAATGTTTTAATTTAATGTTAATTTAATTTTATGGCAAGGAATCTTGTTTATTTTGACAAAATTTATACTTTTTGTGAGTTTTAATAAGAAAGCAATTAGTATTACTGCCGAGTTCAGAAGTATTATGTTCTTGATTTAATTTTTTTGCACCGATTTCAAACATTTTTATAGATGTCGATGGTTTTGAACTTTCTGACAACTCTTTGTTTCGTATACCACGGTCTGTCGCACTCATTCAGACAAACACGCATAGCTCCTCAAATAATTAGCCAATATATTAATAGATTTGTGTTGAACAATACAGGAAATATTCATAATGATCCTATTTTAGAAGTATTTTGTCTATAAATTACCGTTTCGGGGGTATATAACTCGAAACTTACCTCATTTTTTCACTTAAATGCGCATCACGTAAACCGTTCGACCGATTTTGATCGAATTGGAAATATACATGTCTGCTAAAGGTTAACACTAGTAGTTGTGTCAAAATCGATAATTCTAGAACTCTATTAATAAGGAAAAATCGAAAATCGAAATGAATAACTGATTTAAAAATAACTCAGCATCTTTAATAATTAATTTACTAATCTCTTATTCTTCATAAAATTTAAGTGTAAGTAATTTTATTAACAAATAAAAATATTTAGCCTGACTTTCCTTACTTCTAATTTTATTATTGCCAAGACAGTAATTATTTATACAGGCAAAATTTTTTTAACTTAGTTTCAATATTAACAACTTTTTCTTATTGACTTCTCTGTCCTAATTGCAGCATCTTGTATTTTCGAATATAAAACCATTATAAACAATTTTGTAAAATTATCTATTGATCAAGTCACAAATACAGGAAAATCTGTGCAATGTGTTGTAAGCTTAAATAATAAAACCGCACTCCTCCTATCATTCTCCTTCAAACTTTACCGAATCCCCCGCATACTTCTCTCCATATTGTTGCAACAACATAAACATTGTTGTATGTTTTAATATTACACTCGAATGAATCTTTCATATAAAAATATTTTTCAATATTTGTTTCGTTTGTGTCTCTTAAAACATTTAGCTAATTTAACTCGAAAAAGATTATATCAAGGAATGGTTTTCGATATTGACAATTCAACAGTTGAGGGTGATTCTAATAATTTCAACGATAAAGACAATAGTTAGTTTTTTTTTTTATCTGGCTTCACCTACTTTCACCTATATATTATTTTTATGCATCAACAGTACGTAGTACTGTAAGAGTAAGTTCCTCTTAGAAAATATCCCACGCAAATAATTATGATCATACCCTGAATTTATGTTAATAGAAAACTAAATTTTTCCATTTTAATACTAAGGATTTCATAGATCAATAAAACCTCCTAATTAAAAAACTTTTACATCACAATATTAACAATAAATAAAAATCAAACAACAGACTAGTATTAAAAAATTGCTAGAAATTCTTAAATGGTATTAATAAATGAGATTTTTTTTAAAACAAAGTTGTGGATAAGCATATATTTAAGACGTTTTTAAAAAATTAGATTTACTGTAGCAAAAATTCGATTTTTTAAAACGAGTCTGCCATTTATCAATTTATTAATGTCGATGTTTTATTTTATAACCTATCGTATGTAAATAATTTTATAGATAATCGTCTGAGGTGAAACTAGCTTATTAAGATGTTTTAAACATAACTGATAAAGCGCGGTAGAATCGATACGAGACTAATAAAACTGCCGATAGCATAAATTCATTAGAATTATATTTCTTCGGTTATCCCTAAAAAATACAAAAAATAAAAAGTTCAAACGAAGCATCCTAATAAATTACATAAAATTGAAACAAAAATCTTCAAAATAGTTTTTACACAGTACGAATGATAAAATTACCAAAGGAACCATTTAATTTTCCTGATAAACAATATCCAGATTTCATATTTACGTAGGTATATTAGAGTTCAAATAATATTTTCTATTATAATTAATGATAATTTTGTTTAGTACTGTGATTGTGTAGTTTAGTCAGCTGTGATTTGATTTTTTTTTTTTTAATTTTTTTCTCTTGGCATATACAATACGTGGTTGGAAATTGTAATAAAATAAAAATTTTTATTATTATATTTTTATATATTTATTTAAATTTCGTCATACATAATTAGTTACATAAAATGACAACAGTTGTTTTCATACAATAATTTAAGACAGACGTAATTTATAACGTATATAATTAATATAATTTTATAACAGGCGTAATTATTTTGCCAGAAAAATATTTGTAATATAAATTATTAATAAATCATTTTGAAAATTCGATATAATATCCATCGAAATACAGTTCCTATAGTCGATACACATACGGTAATTAGTAATAATCATAAATAAATTGCAAATGATTAAGAAATGCTACTATATTCATTAAAAGATATATTATAATGTGTGAATGGTATGATTTAAAATAAGAAATTTATCAAAATTTATTAACAAATTTAAATGGATAATTATTTATATTTACAATTAAAAATAATTATTTACTAATGTAATTTCGTCGTACATTCTTATAATTTTCAATCCAATAACTACAAATAAATATAATTTTTGGTAATTATTGAATAATTTTTGTTTGATATTGGCTATACAATTTACATGCTAAAAATTGAACATTTACTAGTATGCGATTTATTACAAATTTTAGATACTCGTGGCCCATCAATCGATCAAAAAGCCCCACCCCACGTACTATGCACGGTTTTGTGTATTTTGGAAACGTAAATAAAGCTCTGAATGTTAGCCAACAATCAGCCATTGTAAGATAGTTTACAAAAAAGTGCATTAATTTTTATTTAAAAAAATTGTATGATTTTTATTTGATACGATGAATTTTCAGCAATTATAATCTTTTATAACATTTATTACCACTGATTAGCTTAAATTACAATTGTTCATAATTTTAAAATAATAATTATTTATTTTTCACATCACTATCGCAACGTAATACAATTTCAAAAGTCGTTGAATTTATTAATTTTTTTCAATCAACATCTTATTCAAAAAGTAAAAATATTTTTTAAATAAATAAAAAAATAATTAAAACTTGATCGTGTTCGTTGTATTAAAAAGTATTTTCGTGTGATCAAAATTCCAATGAAACTGTGCAAATTTTAAATATTTGGATGAGTAAAAAACATATTAGTGTCTGTTAGATGTTGAGGCACATATTCGAATCATAAGAAATGTGCACCGAATCCATCAGAGTTGAGTTATTCATTAATGAATTCGATAGTGACTGGCCATTCTATTTATTCGACGAATCTTCACACATTCACCCGCCCCCCCCCATTTGTTAGTAAAATAAGATGGTTGTGTATGAATTAATATTTTTAATTAAGCATTTGTTTTTTTAAATTTTTCTACATACATACAATATAAATTTTTCTATAGTGTCTATACACAATAGACACAACATTACATAAAGTTATTACAAAAGAGGCATATGGTGGAAGCGTCGTTAAAAATAAAAATAGTGAAAGCTAGCTGTATGTATAATTATAAATAAAACATTGGAAAGGTTGAGGAAATAAAATGTTCAGAATATTGGATATATTCTTTAACAAATGAAGATAATAACTAACACAGACAATGGCTTAGATACTCGACATATGATTGAATTTCATTGTTTGGTTTTGTTTTTAATTAGAATGCATTAAATAATATAAATATCCAGTCGATACAGTTATATATGTATACATGCATAATAATAATATGTATTGTTATTACGTATATGTGTTTATGAGCCAAATTTGAGCAAAAATTGTGGAGAACTTTTACGAAAAAATATTTAAAACAGAAGTTGTTTATTTCAAAAAGAGAACTTTTACGAAAAAATATTTAAAACAGAAGTTGTTTATTTCAAAAAACTTAACACTTTTTATATTTGAACTTTTCTTCCATCTTTTATAGTTTAAGAGTTAAGTCAAGGATCCATTGGATCCAATGGACCGATTAAGCTTATTCACGAACTTTAACTCTTTTTGTTTTTGAGTTATCGTGATGACGAACGAAGGGGCAGTCGGAAATATTCTAATTAGGTGTTTCTATGAACACCTATAACAAAATTTTGTTTGTGCGGTCAATATTGAATAGCGTTACAAACTTTATACTAAAATTAAAATACTCTGATATATTATATATGTCAAGTATAAAAACGTTAAGCAATTCAAATATTTACTCATGTAAATCATAAGTTATTCTCAGAAAAATTGTATTTCTTAGTTTAACTGTACCAATTGCATTGTTTAAATAAAGCTCGCTTTAATTCAATAGTATTTTTACTTCAATTTTAATACTTGGCGAGGGGAATGAATCATACGTACACCCTGTACAAATACATAAGAGATACGTTGAAATTAAATTCACCTGGGGCACACGTGATATGTGCTTAATGTATTTAATATAAATTTCCCAGTAATGAAGATCAAAATGGGTCAGAATATATTATTAATACATATTATACGCAATTGATGTGTCGTGGTCGCATAGGAATACAATTATTTTCGGGAAATTAAATTTCTGACCAGTAATAATTTAAGCAGATAAAATGTTCAAAAATAAAAATATTTATTCTTAATTATAACCTAAGATTATTCCAAGCCATTTTTTGCGAGCAAAATTTACTTAACGTTAAGTTTTGCCACGATCTACTGTGGAAATCTGTATGCATGAAATGTCTTTGCCCCTAAGCAGCTTCAAAGAGATCAAGAAGTTGTTACTTCAAGAGCAACTTTTTAGGTATCAAAATAGGGCTTATGACTTTTGTTACTCACCCGGATTTAATTAACTTATCACAATTTAGTAAACATTTCTTAAATTACATAACTCAGTTGATAGAAGTAATTCATTGTAATAATTTCGATTAACCAAATTAAATCAATACATTTTACATTTAGATGGTTTTCTTTATTATTATCAATCAGTGTACAGTTTACGGCGTCTGGATTATTCGGTTGACTAACAGTTCAGTTTCTTTCTCTCAGTCTGACGATTATTTAACCAAATTGATGGTTCACCTAACACGAGTTAACACTAACCAAGTAACAACCCAACAGTAGACCAGCACATGCATACAAATACGAGATACAATATATATCAGCTGTGATAATTGAGCATTGTAATAACTACAATTACTAAATAAATTTACCAATAATAATATATCTATCTATATGTACACGTACGGACCGACCGATACTAACCATAACCAATGTTACAATATTCAATATTTGGTTACATACATCCTACACTCCCAGTCAAAAAACTAAAAAGCGCATTTGAAAAACATTAATTTTTGAACTTGTTTTTCTTTTTTTATCCCCAAATTTACTATTCAAAGCAATTCAGCTCATATTTCGTCTAATAACAGATAGCTAAATCCAACATAGTTCAACTCAAAACAAATCTAGTTCAATAAAAAACCATTAAAAGAGATTTTATATCTAAAAACACTTTGTCTTTGAGACATTCAAAATAGATTAGTTTATATTAGATTCTTTAACTGTTAAATGTTGTGGCAAAAGATCATGTTACAAGGATGGTTGATGTCAATATGGCGAGGATATATGAATTTTACGGTATATGAAATCAAAATATTTGATATGTCGTCGTAGCAGGATAAACTGGTCCTTTTGATAACCAAAAGATAGTATGGTAGGTAAAAATAACAAAGTCACTATAAGCTGTTTGCATGAACATTCAGAAATCGTTGAAACATCTAATGAATGAGCCACAAAAAGTGCAAAATGGTACCCGATTAAATGGTCCAGAACTGGTTATTGTGAACCCGAATTGTACAATGAAACATAAATGCAAGAATGTATGATACACTTATAAAATCATTCTTGAGAAAACACCAAGACAACGTAAAACCTGTTAAAAATAAGGTTCTATTGGCAAAATAATTCCTGGCAAATATTTGAGTCGCCGCGAAAATCCACTGGGAGTCACAAGTTTTTTAAACTAAAAATTTTTCAATATTCATTTTCGACTACATTTTGTCCGTTGAAGTGTGATCTTAATATTTTCTAGGTATAAAGTACTTATTAATATTTTCTAGGTAATTGTTATGATTTCCTTTCAGGGCAGTAAATATGATCTTAACAGAGATGTTTAAGCAAATTGACTTTTTAATTAGGATTAACCCCATCATACTATAAAATTATAATGCAATTGCATTTATTTGAATTCGATTGTACAAATCCACATAATGATATTACATATTCAAATCGTTGTTGACGACTAGAATGACCCATTATATACAACATTTACATCAATACAACATTACAGCCTATGCCTTCTTACTTGATTACTAAGATAATATTATCAAATATTAATTACTATATGTACCTCGATATCAACGATATATTAAATATTAACACCTATTGGTAATTATTATGCTTGTAAAACAAGCATGTATTGTGCGCCCTTGTTCCTTATTTCTCAGTTATAGCATTTATTTACAGTTTATGTAAAATAGTACCGCATTTATAAGCCAACTGTGAACTATGCTCTAAAAGCAGATATAAGTACGTAGTTTTCTGTAATGATTCCAGTGCATTATTAGAAAGCATTGTGATATGTTTTGATTAGTGGAAATGATGATAAACTAAAGGAAATTTGTTGGTTAATATAAAATTAATTCATAGTTCACATAACGTGGTTTTAGCGATTCTGTGAAAAAACTAAAATATCGCCAAAAAATTTGTTTTACTAGTTTCATAGAGTTATTCAAGTCTTGGGAAATCAAAACTACACTTATTTTTTACGAGATATCATAGGAAATTTATCTGAAATATTGACCTCCGGGTCAGATTTCAAACAATATATCTAAAACTACTATATTGTTTTGATTGTTACAGGTTTAACCACCTTTATAAACATAATTTTATCAACATCAGAAATAAAAATTTTTTCTCTATTTTGCGTATTTTTAAGGGGTAATTTAAATCATTCACAAACTGAAACTTAGCTTTAGAATACTAAATCCAAATTTCAGCTTATTGTCTAGTTTTGTTTTTCAGTTATCTGCATGATGTACGGATAGACGAACAAGCTGGGTGAAAATGGAATAATTAAGTGATTTCTATACCAAAGTTTTGTTTACATTACTTTCGATATTTTCTAGAGTTAAAAACTTTAGCCTTATTTTGATTTTCTTTTTCTAATATAATATAGCTCCTATATTCATATAAAAAATATTTAAAATAATATTATAATTTTAAATTGATGGATATATAATTAAAATAGTGTAGAAATTCTTATAAAATACAAACTATGTAATTAAACATAACAGTTAACAAATTAAAAAATTAGTAAAAATTAATTTTTTTTAATTTTAACAATGATAAATAATTATTTTATTACCTTCTTTGTTATAATATTTATATATGAAGAGTGGTAATAATTTGACTTCTTCGAACATTGAAACCTAAGTAAGTAATTTAGTCAAACAGTAAATCATTTTAATGTTTGAATACAAATTTATGTAGTTAGACAAGTTGTAAGACAAGGAATCGGCTTCAACGATTTTCATGAAATTCAGTATATAGGGGGTTTTGGGGGCGATAAATCGATCTAGCTAGGAATCATTTTTAGAAAATGCCATTTTATTCGTGTTTTATCGATAATTTTTTATAATGTAATGATATATTTGTTTAATATTTATAGTCATATAGTCATTGGAGTGGCTAAGTAGTAGCGTGCGAGGCTCTTATAAAGAGATCCCGCGTTCGAATCCCGGCTCGACCGACGAGTAAAATTTATTTTTTTTTAATTTTATTAATTTTAAACCCAACCCAACCCAAAAAAAAAATACCGAGCAAAGCTCGGTCATCCAGATATACATATATACAATAAAAAAAATTCAATTATTTACGTAGAAATGAAATTCCATTTTGTTTTTATACAGGTTTATTTCCCATCGGTATAAGACAATAATCCTTTAATTATTTATTAAAAATCAAATCTTGTAATTTTATTTATTTTTTTCATACGTAGTAGGTACTCACATGTAAATTATAAACTGGTTTTTAATCATATTATTAATAACTTATAATTCTAAATACCGCACCGTAACTGTAGATAATATGCAGTGCAACCTATTTTGTTCCTAAAAACTACGCTGATGACCTCGTTAAAAGTGACACAAATATTTCTGATAACTTAAAGAATGCCTACACGTTCAAGATTTTCTAGGTGATAGAAAGAGTGTTTTTCTGGATGTAAAAAAACCCTAAAGAATTATCAAGAAGCCCCAACAATTTGTTTCTTTATGCTTTTTTAGAGTAAATAAAGGTCTAAAGTACACAAAAATTACACCGATTGATTTAACATAAAAAATGACAATATACTATTTTAAATTCATTGGATATTGGATAGAATATTTGCGTTGTTATACCTAGTACTTTCATACCGAATAATACTTCCACATACAGAGTTTTCACTGTAAATAGGTATATTATACCTGTAAATAGGAAAACAGTACACCTGAAAAGTATTAAAATATTTAATACTTACTGGAACGAACATGAATTATCTCATATTATTTTATTATTAAATTTATAACAATTTAAATAATATGGTATTTAATATAAATAAAAAGTTTATTCAAATAGATTATCATCGTACACACAGGTTAGAGTTAGTAAGCTGCAAATGAAAGGAAGTAAAAAGTGTTTTAATTTAATAAAATGTTTTAACTTTTTTGTATTATAAAAAAAACTTCCAGATTTTGAATATAACATATATAAAACATATGTGGAATTAATTAATCCCTTTAGTCAAAAATTTGTTTACTTTATTTAACAATAATTTTAAAACTTTTTGTTAAAAGGCTATGTCAAAAATTAGAAAGAGGGTCTGAATAACCAAAAGTTATAGAATCAATACAACAATATTTAAATATAAACTTTTTATAGCATAGAGTTTTCATGATTATTCAATTACATAAAATTTTTCTAACTAAGCATATCTGTTGAATTTTTTGTTGTTTCCCGAAGATTCACGAAACAAGAGAATATTATTACACAGTTATAAAATAATTTGACTTGCTTCAGTGACAATTTTTAAATTCACTTATTATTATGTTAATACATCAAACATATGCATTTAAAATTTTCTTATATCTAATATTTTTAGACGTAATTGCTATTTTAATACTATTATACTATTAATAATTTTAATTGCTATTTCTCTGCAAACTATATAGAGGTTAAACTTTACCGCAGCAACTAGTTAAAAAATTGATATTTAAGTTAAAATTTAAATGAATAATGTTACAATGCGGGTATTTTCCGTTCCAAAGTCTTTACGAACTTAAAAATTTAGTAACATCAGTCCAAATTACAAGAACTTTATGTATTTTTTTAATAACTTTATAATTCTTTATTTATTCAAATATGGTTGGTAATTTATTATTAATTTATTCTGTATTTACTCAACGTACTGTTAAATGCGTCAATTACCATTCGGGTTTTGTTAATACAAATTAAAAATGCTTTTAAAATATTGCAAATAAAAAATAGCTCTAATTAGAAATTAACACTGATTTGTGGCAAATTAAAATTGAATGAATTCAAATAGGTCTGAATTATTTATTTATGTACTTTAAAATATAGAATCTTTTTTTTTTTTATTCATATCCATTCCAAAATTTCTTTTTTTTGAATCCTTTTAAAAATAATTTTATGGATTTAGAACTATCAAATCATTCGTTTTAATATTTATGCGTTTTAATTTAAGTTAATGAGGACAACAATATATGTGCCAAATTCTACGATTTTGATATACTACGAGAATTTCGTCTTTTATTTAAAATTTTGGAAATGTCAAATGAAATCAAAGGTAATATTTTTTGATGTATTGAATATATGTTTGCGGATTAGCTTTAATAAAATAGTCCGGTATCGATGCTTTTATTGAGAAGAAAGATCCACATAAAATTAAAGAAAACTATTCCATCCCTAAATTTGAATAACATTAAAGAGTAAAAAATAACTTCTATACACAATTTCCTTGTAACCAATTACATTTTAAAATGGGCATCAATTCATAGTTAAAAAAACAATACGATGGTTTCGACTTCAACAGATAATGACCGCAAAACATTTATTTATTGAATTATTTCATTGATAATAATTTTTTGTGTAAACTTTTTGGTTTTTCTACACAGCATATATTTTTCTGCATTCAAGGGCAAAAATATAATGCACTGTAATTTAGCATAATGAAGTAATATAAATAATAAAAATATATATTTTATTTGCGGTTGTTGAGTGTTGGATTACCTTAAATAAACAATAAAAAACATTTAATTTTTTTCACAACCAAAACTGTATACGAAAATTTTGTTCTCAAAGAATTGTAATTGTATTTTTTTTTTTTATAAAATACTGTAAGTCAAGCGGATTTGATTGACATTTTTGAAATTTTATTACCAATATTTTAAAACAGATATTTTTGATTTAGTTAACAAAATATGATATTTTTATTGTTACTAATAAAATTTATTGCTTATTGTCTTTTTCTTACAGCATTGTTTTATAAATCAAATGTTTAATTTAATTGTGTAAATTATTACACAGTGTTTTATGAGAAATTCATAGTCGTTAATAGAATAATCAGTAGTTAAAAAGTGTATTTGGAAACGCACTCTCTTCTTCATTCATTTGAAATTTTTATAAATCCATTATATTAGTTAAACTGTCATTTTAAATGCTTTCATAAACGTTAGTAATATCGATAAATATTTCAGTGTCTTTGGGATCAGTAAAAACAGTGATTAGAGAATATTTAGAGGTGAACCGCAAGCAACCGTGTTACTTGTGCCTAGATCTTTTGATCCGTTGTATTCCCTTTTTAGAACACTCCATCATCTGAAGGCAAAGATGCCTTCCAGCATAAGTGACAATTATATTGTAAATATATTGTTGGTGGAGAAGGTTGATTCGTTCTTATCCAAGCGACGACAGTATTATTAACCAACCTTTTTTATATTGATCAAGCTACCAGTGCCTGGATTCGAACCCGCAACCTCCAATCTTAAGTAGTAAAATGGGTGAAGGCATAAGTGCTTTCACTCACTTGGCCACTGAGCCGATAAAAGCATTGATATTACCATAAATGGTTTGGTCGTTCATCATTGAATCCAATATTATTTAGCTGCTCCAAATGAAAATGGTGCTTTAAATTTTGTTGCTGAGCTCCTTTAATATATGAACCGACACTAAAAATATATTTGTTTGCAAACGGGTTTTCTTTTTGAAACTTCTTTTTTAGAGATCGTGACTGGTATTACATAATTTTCAGTAACTAATAAATATATTAATTAATTAAACCATTTCGAGAAACCCCCGGTTCGAATTTTGAATTCATAAAAATTTTTATTGAAAACAATAATATTTAGTAGTATTTATTGCGAGATATATTAAGAATTTGCTCGATCTAATTTATTATAAATAATTGAAAAATTAAAAAATTATATTTCTCATCTAAAAATTAAGAATAATTAAAGCAACTCTAGTATGGTTGTAAATTATCTAATAAAATTTAAAATTGGAAGTCACGCGATCTACTAAAAAGAAGCAATTAAATCTTTACAAACCATACGCTATAAAAAATATCTTCATTTGAGGTACTTTATAGTAAACTTTTCGATTTCATCTTCTTAACTATAACATGTTTGACATTTGAATATTATGTTTTTAGAAAACTGTGTTGCAATATCTAGAATAATCTCCAAAATTATTTAAATTTTCTATAGAAAGATGTCGAGGTAAGGCTGAAATTATGAAACAGTTGTTTTTCTCAGATTGAAAAAGAACAAACATTCGTGATAGTAACCAGGTAAAAACTATATAAATATTAAATAGAAAATTACTAGGACAACAATTTCACAAATTTGATGCAATGAATAAATGGATATAAGAAATAAATCCGTTGAAACAATTCACTTTAAAAAACACATTCTTGTTGGGAGTTAAAAATGTCTTTGAATTTGTACGCAAAGATTTGGAAGGTTAAATGCGATGTTGGTTTTTTACAATGTTTGGCACTTTTATATTTAATTGTACTTTTATTTTAAATATTCATTTTTGGCAAATATAAAACTTTAGTATACTTATATCTAGATTTGCATTCAAACACTGTCTATATTTGCTGTTTGTAACAATAGCAACGTAAACTACTCGTCGTCTCGCTACAGTTTTAAGAGTAAAAACTTGATTGCGTGTACAAATATAAGTTTTTCAGTTGGAAAAATACAAAATCTTTATATTCCAAATTTTAAATAAAATTCCTGTAAACAAGTAGGTTACGAGAACATTTCATGAATAAATCAATGGTAACCGCAGATATATATATATTGTTTTATATTTTTAAATCACAGTTTGTTGAGAAGATTAATAATTTATGTCTCACCACAAAAAATAACGTTTACAGTAGGAATTAATCTTATGTCTAATTACTAAATACAGAATACATAAAATTACACCGTAACCTATTTTAATCACAAGTATCTTATTTCTTCAGAATAAAATGTTGCTTCTTCGCGTAACAATTGGTGTCATCCTTAATGATACGAGTATCTAAATTTCTACAAAACCTATGCTTCACTTTTTCGTAGATGCTACAAAGGTTAAATTTTTTGTTACTTTGAAAACTACCTAATCAAAAAAACTGTAATTAATAATTTAAATTAAAAGGGTAACCTAGTTTGTGCTTTCTTGTATACCGAAATTTATAAATTTTAAATTTTCTCGCAAGTATACGAGGTATTTTATTGTTTTATCTAAAAAGAAGTGAAGCTTACATTGTTTCAAAAACATGAAAAAACATACCTTATGCTAAAAAATTCCAAAGAAAAAATGGATTTTGTTTACAAAAATAATTTACTGCATTGAATACATTAATTTACATTTGAATAGAAAAAAAATATAACAATTAAAAACGCTTAATGAATAAAGCATGCCAAATTAAACAATTAATTATCTAATCATTCTAAAAATAAAAGTTTCTTTCAAAACATTATACAAAATTTTCCAACGTAGTTTATATAAAATATAAACTTTAGTTAAAAATAACGACATCGTCATTCAAACGTCAAATCGTCAGATTGACAGTTTATAAAAAAAATATAAACAAAAAACAGTCCGATCACCGGATTAGTATTAAATCAAGGGATTTTATGAATGAAAATACCATTAAAAATAAACTCTACAAATATATTCCAATTCATACCACATAAAACAACATTTAAATAGTATGATTTTCCATTTTTCTACCAAGGGTTGTAAAAAAAATAAATGAAGATCAACAAACCTTTCCCTCTCGACCTGTCTGAAGATAGTAAACAATCACAAACATCCATGCCATGGAAAATAATAACAATACTTTAACATTACGCCTCATTATTAACATTTGACTAGAATTTAATTCAAAAAATATTACAAAAAAACTAACAAATTATAAAAAACAAACAATCACTTTGATTTTATATTAGAAACCACGAGGATCAACGACACTACACGATTATAATTGTTGTACATTTGACAGTAGCGTCCGACATACTGAAGTTGTCAGCGCTACTACGCCTTCCTCCTATGTTTATTGTGTATATTCAACATAGACATATACACACGCAAACGGCAAAAGACGGGGCTAGCTAGCGCATGGCTTTCTATCATTTCTCTCTGATTATTCGCCAACACATGGTGGAATAACAAAGATAAAATTATTATTTGATTGTATACAGATGATTCAATTTTAGATCATTAGTATCGTATACTTATCTACAATGTACGTCACTTAAATACACCTGCTGCTTAAGGCATGTTCCGTCATTAATCATTTGTTACTTTCAATTTTCTTTAAGTTCATTTGTATTATTCTGTACCGAAGTAACCTTCCACGAACAACAATTGGAATTCAAATATATATATAAATATATTGTTGAAAACAAATCTTATTCTTCTGAAAAATCCAATGAATTACAGCAACAGCAGAGAAATGTGTCATTAAATGGAGAGTATTTGACGACGAACAAAACGAAAAGTGGGACATTTTTCGTCCCAGGATAGATTTCACTTCTTCAAATGGTTATCCAGTTTTTATAGACGCCATCAAACATACAACTTACCTGTTCCAATCTGCTACTTAAATTGTATGTATGTCCCACTGTCGGTTTTGTAACGATCGCCTGTTTTCACGTTGGAAATATAAACTCACTTCTTTAAAACAACATTTCAAAAGTTGACATTCTAAACTTCCATTACTAAAATGCAAAACAATGAAAGCAATATCGAATGTATTGTTTTAATTGTTTTTTTTCTCTCTCTTTTTTTTTGTGAAGTCTCCATTCTTTTCATAATTTAGAAACTTTCCGTTAATTTCGTTAGTAGCGCATTATAAGAGTTTCAATTACCATCATTGTGAATCTACATACCAAAAGCAGCTCCAACCATTTCAAAATGATAACTTCGCTTTTATTTTTGTACTTTAAATGAGACATATCATGTGATGAAGCGAAACCTTCAGAATATTTGTTGAACGGCTATATCGATCTGATTTACAGGGGAAAAACACAAAACACGCCATGATAAAGCACGAAAATTGTTGTTCCACGAGCAGTGTAGAAAAGTTTGTTATTTTTTTTGGATGTAGGAAAAATAGAAAAACTATTTTTACGAAAAAAAATATTAAAAGTAATTTTAGGTTAATATAGGAAAATTTAAGACTTAAAGAGTGTAATATCGTAGATTCAAAAACATACATATTCCTGTATTAAAAATTCACTATAAATTTTATTGCAGGTTTTGCAGATAAATAAAATAAAAAGAAATATAACAATCACCTATACATTATTTTCTTTCCTTTACCTTGAACGATACACATTTTAACCATCTTCTTTCACTCTAATGAGATTGCGCTGTTACATAAAATCATGTGGAGCAAACAATGAGAGAATAAATGGTCGATAGGATACAATCCAAAGAAAGTAATTGAATGCAGAAGAATCACCGGCATGAAATTACTTTGTATCTTATGTAGAGCAAATCACAGATGGCAGTCCTAACAATGAAGAAGATTCAAACGACATCTTTAATAGAATAATGATATTATGAACTTTTAAAATACATTCATGAAGTGTCATTAGTCCACCTATGTATTTTTATATGTAATATAATAAAGAATTATTCTAACATCTATGAGAAAAACTTTACACTAAAAGATAATTATATACGCTGACAAAATGTCAAATTTGAAAACACATTTTCCAATTTGAAAAATAAAAAAAATGTCTTTAAATGTAATGTGCCTAACTTCCAGTGGAGGCTTGCCATTGTTCATACGTAAAAAAGGGGATACTATAAATGTAAGTACTTTTTTTTATATTCGATAAATCTTCAAAACTTTTATTTTGATTCCAGCTTCCCTTTTCAACTGTAGCTGCTTTAAATGGAGTTCATATGTTTGGAAAATCACACAATATTGAATTATTAAATACAGGAACAGAAAATGCGGTAATCGTTTGGAAAGAGTTTCAAGATAGGTTAGTATTTTGATATTCAAAATAAAATAAGTGCCAAAATTACGAATGAACTTGTTTTCAGTATTATTTTAATTGGAATAGCTCATGAAACTAGCGAAGATATTATCTCACTATTGCTAGAATCCATATTCAATGCCATGATTTTAACAGTCGGATTAGAAGATATTAAAAACCAGCGAAATGTAGAGCGTTTAAAAAGAGATTTGCGGGTAAAGATCTGAAGAACATACAGCAACGAATTTATAAAAATAATTTGTTTTCATTTGTGTAGATAAGTTTTCCATTGATTGACCGATTGTTGGAATGTGTAGATACAGCCTCAACCGTAAATGAAATTGTTGACCTAGTTGGATTGGCTGAAGTAATTTTAACTCCAGAAAATCATTTATTGCAAGTAAATATATCCTTCAAATTAAATATATCCTTACAGACATATTAACAATTTTATTTTTCAAAAGACGGTTTTGGATACGTATGCCGAATGTATGGACTCATTATATGGTTGCCTTTTAATTCATGGCCGAATTGCCGTAGCAACAAAAAACTGGTGGAGTTTGCACCCAGATGAACGAAAGTTACTCTCTTTGTTAATGTCCACCGATAATCTAGCTACAGCTCGTGATATTCCAATTTTTCTACCATATAAAAGCCCTGAGGTAGTATCCGAATTGAGAAGAATTTCGAATTTTTATTAATTGAATAAAATTTTAGGTGGCTTTCCGATTAGTAACATGCACATTAATCAAAAATGTAGTAGTTTGTACAATTTGCGGCCCTGCACCAGAATTAGCTGAAGTCGATCATATTGTAGTGCAATGTTTCAAAACAATGGTTGAAGTTTTAAAATCAGGTGAACAATGTTACCCAAGAAATTTTCCTCAGTCGTTACAATTAGCTCCTGAAATATTAGGGTATAAATAATATTAAATAAAATAATTTAAAGTATTTTTCTAAAATTAAATTATTGTTTAGGTTATTACTAATAAATATCGACGATAGAAAGTTTATGCTATCCAGAAATGCTCAACAAGTTTCCAAAAAACGTTCTCTAAGTGGTATACATCGATTAGACACTTTGCGAACATTTTATTATGAGTCAGTTAAAACGTTTTTAATGCCAGCGAATGATGATGATCCCGAAGAAGAGGATACGAATTCAGAAGCACATGAAACTTATTGGTGTTCAGAGTATCATAAATGTCATGCTTTAAAAGTATCTAATAATATTTTATGTCTTTTATATACATCAGCGGTACAAACACATACAATGCGTTTGATTAGTCAGAAAACGTTGAAAGACTTAATTTCAGATAAGCAATTATGTTGGTAACCGTCTCTTCAATTATTTTAGAATAATTTGAATTAATAATATATAATAATGTAGAAGCAATTTGCCAATTTGAAGAAGTTAGCAAATATGAGGACACGGGAAACGCAGTGATGTAGAAAAGATCCCAGAAGGGAAATTTTTATTGATTTAATTTGCATAAATACGTGAATAGACATAAACTTCTTTCGTCTTTTTATTAATAATCTCCGTTTGACATGCACTTTTGCCTAACATCTATGGCAGTTTTGATAAATCACATCTGGCAATGTCATTATGTGTGTTATTAATTATTTTAAATTAAGTAGTAACTGATTAATGATACGAATTAGATAAATTGTCAAGAATTTCCGAAAATTTGTTCTGTGACTGTTCTTTAAGGTATGCCAAATATTCTGCAAATGAAGCGTACTATTTTAACTATCGAACTCACATTATTTTAACTAACAAAATTTTGAAACTGCAATCTCTGTTCAAGTGTATTATAAGTTTCATTGTTGCAATATTCTTAAAGACTTATTTTACGTTATAATTTATAAATTATTTTACGAAATGAAATTTCAATATGCCTCAATTTCTAAACCAAATACATTTATTTTTTGTAGTAAAAATAAAGATTCGATGTAATAGATAACGTATTGACCATGATATCATACATTATATATAATTAGATTATAGGAAAGCGCTTACTTTTATGTATAGACAATAGGCATCAAATAAGCAATACCTTTTTACAGGAATGATTGTCACGTGCATAGTAAAGCGTAATAATTGACTAGTTATATAAGTAATACAAGTTCAAATGACTTTTTGTTCGCAAATTCAAGAAGATCTATGTTTTCTTTTTATGTCTATTCTTTGTTTGGTAAATTCAACTGAGCCTATGACTAAGTTTAAGCAAAGTAGATCCATCTTAAGGAATTGAAGCTTTATGATATTTTATTTATTTGTCGATTGCCGTCCAAATATAAAGATATATCGAACGAATTTATACTACCGTTTAGAAAATAATAATATTTTTTGTACTATTAACATTATAAATATATTTTATTTAATAAATTTTATACTTTTATACGTAATTTGAATTGCTTCATTTTTAAAACATGCACAAATAAATTATTTAAAAACATGCACACATAAATTAAAAAAAGGACCTGATTTCCCAAAACTTTTATTTTCCATATATTGTACCTGACATATTCACAATTTTAGAGAACGTCTATACAAATTTAATTCAAACGAAAACAAGGAAAATATCTTTGACATTAAACAAATTTTTACGAAAAAATCAACACACAATTAATGAACATGTAAGAATAACACATAAAATATCTCCAGTTAACAACATATAAAAACATATAAACAAATAAAAAAAAAAACAATGTCATGCATACCTTTGTATTAAATACGACTATCTACCACAATACCTTAAAGTTTCCATACTTTTCCACACAAAATTACAAAAGATTTATTGAGAAATTGATAAATTCTTTTAGGCGTAATAATATACGCCATAACCGTTACAAGAAACAAATGACAAACTAGTTGAAACAAAGTTTTAAAAACATTCATTGAATAGATTGTGGTGCTAACTAGAGTTCATTGAAATAAACATTAAATGTAATATTTACTATATTACAAAAGATTATGGTTTTCAACTCGAAAATCAAAATGAACTATTATATATCATAGTCTTAGGATACCCAAAATGATAAAAAAATGCATTTCAATTTGTGTACCTGTCTGTAGCGCA
This sequence comes from Chrysopa pallens, assembly GCA_020423425.1. Taxonomy (NCBI): domain Eukaryota; kingdom Metazoa; phylum Arthropoda; class Insecta; order Neuroptera; family Chrysopidae; genus Chrysopa; species Chrysopa pallens. The sequence goes on from CM035593.1 coordinate 33,392,610, forward strand.
GTAATTCTCAATTGCTCAGGTTTATAAAAAAGTTTACGTGTCTATAATTTATCGGAATAGAAACACAGTCAAATCGTTCAAAGCTGACTTTTGAGTGAAGTACAAAATTAAAACTTTGGATAAGTCAATATTTGAATTGATTATGAAAATATTGTAGTTTTTCATTTTAAATTACGCTTATAAGAATTATAAACTGATACATTGGCTAATTTTTCTCACTATGATGTAAATCTGCTTTACCTGTTTATTAATTTAAAGTTTCTAAGATCCTGTTCAAAATATCATAGAAACCGCGATTTCTTACATCGATTTAAACTAATATTTGTTTAATGTTCTATATTAATTTAGTAGCTGATTGTTTTCCATTTGGATGAAATTCATTAAATGGATAGTTAATACTCAAAAGTAACCCATATAGGTATTTAAAGCCCCAAAGACTAATTGCTTCGATTCAGCAATTCTGAAAATGTTTGACTTGACACACAAAATGCATATAGAAAAAAGTATAAAGCATAGGGTTTCGAAGAAAAATTATTTCAGTTAGTTTAGTGATGTAAAGTTTCCACATTAGCTTTTTTAAATTTAAATACAGTTACTCAATAAATAAAATAATTAATTAAATATGATAGTTGTTGGTCTTACTTCCAGATGTCATGCTTACTACTAATGGTATACTAATGCGCAGGTATAAACTTAGCATGTTTAGTTAAATATTTTGTGTATACTTGTTTTCATTCTTTGAGTCGCAATCGTTTTTAAAGTTTGTTGGTACTACAATATACCCAGTGATTAAACTTTTTATGCAATTATTATTTTTTTTTTGTTTATAAACCATTAATTAAAAAATTCTTCTAGAAAACCATCCATTTCTAGTAAAAATTTAAAAAAAATGTTGACTATAAATTAAATTTGTTTATATTGTTTCGTGTTTTTTTAAGTTTTTATTTTATTGTTTATAAAGAATTTGAGTTTTTTAAAGTGCAGTTTTGAAAAAGGAGTAGTAGCATGCTTTACTACACAACTTAAGTTTTTTTATATTCTTTTGAAGTGTTTTTTAAAAAGTTTTGTTATTGTTTTAAATTTTATTTTGATTTTTATAAATTTAAATGTTTGATTAAAATTTTTGTGTTATTGTTTTTCAAAATCAAGAATCGTGACGTTGTTTTGCGTGCCTCGTCAAAGACGATCATCTCATAGCGAATATGTAAGTTTCTTTTTGTTTGAAATTTAAATTATTTGACACGCTGCGGTGGTCTACAATTCAATGAAGCAACATGTTACTTGCATAATAAAATGTTTTATTTTCAATGGGGGTAGATTGAAGTTATACTACTTTTAACATATTGAAATTTCAAGTGTATACAATTAACCGTTACTTTATTATGATTATAAATCCGGTTTCTTAAAGATGTGTTGTGTTTTAAAAAATTTTATGTGATGAAATTTTGTGTAATATTCTCAAGTTGAATGTCATTCAAAAGCAACTTTTTCATATAAATAACTTTTTAAGGTATATAAGAGGTATTACTAAATGGGAAGGTAAATGCGTTGTAGTAAAAAGTCAGTTCCATGTATGGGCTATGTAAACACCTGCAGAGAAAAGTTTTTAAAACATCCGCTGGTTGTCTATTTAATTCTGAACATCTGTGTTATATCTTTTTTGAGTTTTGTACATATTTAAAGAATTATTTTTAGTACAATGGAATTGAATGCATAAAAAAATATGGCCAGTTTATAATTTTAGTCAAAATACTCTATTCAATTTATTTCTATGGATTACTTCTGCTAAGATTAAATAAATTAAAAAATTGTTGCTAGCTAAAATTAATAACCGCTTCAAAAAAGTTCTGCAATAGCATGCATGCAAGTATTTCAAATTCCAAGCTTGTTACGCTTATAATTATTTAAAATTTTTGTTATTTAGGGGATATGAGGTGTATATTTTACATTAAGCTTTGTATATTTTCGACTTAAAAATTTTTTTCTCATATTTCAGAATTTTGTTATGTTTTTAAGAGCCCAATGTACATTCTTAAGAAATATATGTATATACATATATGAACATGTCCAAAAACAACTAAAAACATAAATCTTTAATTAAAATTGTTACTGATAAGAGATATCGGATACGGATATATGAATGCATATCGGATATCCGATAGTGTCAAGTATGATTAGGGAGGTCTATAACATCCTGCTTTTTAATACATATATAAATTTGCTTGCCTAAACTTCAAATGTTAGCTATTTCAATGTCGTAAATATTTATAAAAAATTTTTAAAATCCCTTGAAATATAATAATATCTTTTAAAGGAATTGATTTAATTTAGCATGCCGCAATGTTTTCGCCTACATTATCTGTTTATAATGAAAAGTCGATCCTCGATAAATAAGGGGTCGTTCATAAAATAGGTCAAATTAAATTTTGATTGTCACACTGCGTAACATTTTCTGAGACCGGTAAATATTATGTCTGGTGAATTATCCCATTTATTGATTAAAAATTCATGAAATTTTTTTGGATTTACCGTGTGAACATCATGTTTCAAACTTTGCTTTTAATTTTACACCAACATATCGAAAGCTAAACAGTTTTATCATTGTCATGCCAGCTATTATAATATTAGTTTTTAAGGTGGTATATCAACAGCTGTTAGAATCATACAATTTTCGACCACAAATAACTCAAAAAATACCCAAATGTTATGAATGTATGCATAATATTGACATGAAACCCTAGTGTTTGTCGATGAGTTTTTGTTAAGAAATAATTTCGGTAAAAACTCTTCTATAAGCACTGGGTTTTCATATCAATATTGTGCCTACCAAATTTCATAATATTTGGATAAGTATCTTTTGAGCTATTTGTGCTGGAAAATTGAAAGAAATACCATGTATATTACATGTTATTTAAAACAATAGCTGTTTAGAAGCACACTCCTTTATGTCAAGCCAATAGCTGTTGATAAATCGCTTTAAGATTGGCCTATAAAGAGCCAAAAATTAAATTGTCAACTATTTAATCTCCTATTATCCTGTTAGTTTTGTTACTTGATGTAAAATTAGAAATGGAATTTTGGGCATAATTAATGGCCACACGATGGATCTGCTGATAATCGAGAATTGTCGAGTAAAATCTGTCCTGCATTCTCTCAAGAATGAAAAATTTTCAGTATCAGAATTTTCATTGTATTTTAATTTAAAATCAAAAATATTTGAAATATTTTCAGTATTTGTTGAAGGTCATGATGGATTTATGTGATAGGATTCACAAATCAAAGTATCATATTACATAAACATGTTACATTTCAATACAAAATTTATACTTATTTAGTAAAATTAAATTGAAGGACACGTTGGTTTTTATTAAATTTTACACAGCAATCAGATAACAAAAAAATTTGTTTGACGTTAATCGATTATAAAATATTTAAAATACTACAAAATTCAAAAAAAAGAATGTTTGTTTTATTTATAAACCTGCAGCGGCAAATGTTGCGTTTGGAAATACCTTGAAATTTCAAACTTCCGTTTTTAAAATATCATTAATAACATAATGATATAATTGTAAAATTTTTTCAAGTTTAATCAAAGTTTTTTATTTTGAATAAAAAATTTGGAAAAATTGCGAAAATCTTAAAAACTACTCATCCAATCGTTAATCGTTAATATATATTCTACAAGTTTTGGGTAAAAATTGTAGACATACTAAGTTTTATTAAATTATTTTTCAAAAATTTGGATAGTGAATATTTTCACAAAGCACATCTTAAAAGTACCTACTTAAAAAGCTAAAAATCGAAGAAAACAATGTTTTCCATTTTTGATAATGCTTAAATATCACTTTATCATGTGGTTTTGACTCAAAAAATACAATAAGTGGATATAAACTACTGGTTTAATAAGTTTATAAGTTATATCATTTAGACAGACATAATTCGGAAAAACTTTACAAAACTTTGAAAACCTATGTGCTTTCTAGCATCTATTTAAGGAATATTTGGGATTCAAATATTTTTAAAAAGTTTCTTTTATGGAAACTTGTAAAATTAAGAATATTCACCGGATGTGGATGTCTTTGTATTTTCCTGTGAATTTTGCATGTAATACTAATTAGCCAGGTGAGAATAGTAATTGCGAATATTTAAAATGGACACTGTATTTTAAAAAAGCACAGTAATGTTATTTTTAAATGGAAATTACTACCCCCGCTCGTAATTTATAAATGAATTAAACTTTCATTGATAATTTTTAGGTATTTAAATATTCATAAAGTTTTGTTTTCTGTGAGTAAAAATTTTAAAAACTTAGTAAATATTAACACAATTATAATAATAATAATAATAATAATTGTGTATGACCTTGTGTCATAAATTACAATTTTAAATATTACAATTTTATATATTTTCTGCTACCTACGTCAAATTTATTATGTTTAGGTGAAAAATTGTGTGTATTTATTTAGAAATTATACATGACTGACTAATAATTAATAATTAATTGTATTCACATAAACAGTCACATGAATGTATTATTATGAAATATTTTTTTATATAATAAATTAATGAATGTATCCAATTTTTTAGCACGGAGACAATTCGTCTAAGAATTGTCCTGTATATATTTTGTTTTAAGATTTCTATGGGTTACGTCTAAGTTATAATTATCAGTTGATTAAGGTTGTGTTATGTTATGTACATATTAACCTTACGAAATATATGTCCGCGTAAACATGTGCAACACTAGTTCGTAATGTAGCTTTCGCTCGTATCAGCGACCTTTGTGTGGACGTGAATGCGCAAAATCGTCATGTAATAGATGTTGATACGCGGCGATGTTACATCACGTCTCGCAAATTGTCCGTAAATTTGAAACGCATCTAAAGATGTTACTAGGTGGGGTTGCGAATAGTGTGAACTCAATAATGCGATATTTGCAAAGACAAGACGTAAACATTATTTATTTTTGTTAACTGTATTTAAGTGTTTCAATATGGAGTGAAACGAACAAAATACAAAACAATTTATTGAAATGTATCAACATAAACAAATACTTAAAATGAAGGTACTCTGCTTGGTAAACAGATGGAACGCTATACAACACATAGCAACATTGTAACACCTTCAAACTATTGGTCTCGTAACACGTAACAGTGTACGCTGCTTAAGGTTTTTGTAATTAAGGACCTCTACCGTACACGTACCAAGTATTTATCATCTCAACCACTAGAGTACTTAAAATGAAGGTACTGTGCTTGGTAAACAGATGGAACGCTATACTTACAACACATAGCAACATTGTAAAACCTTCAAACAATTGGTCTCGTAACACGTAACAGTGTACGCTGCTTAAGGTTTTTGTAACTAAGGACCTCTACCAATCTGTACAAGTATATATCCTGTCTAAATTGAATTGTATGTTTGGAAATTGTTTTGTGAAATGATTTACATAGAAATGTCATTTTCTCTCTTCATTTCATACAATTTAATGTTTTTGCAATTTTGAAGGCAATATTTACAGACGCTGCAAATAAAAGCCCAGTGGTAATAACTTCTATGTCAATCGAATTAATGATTTTTTATGTTTCTACAGCAGAAATCTTTTATCCTAACCACTATTAAAAATAATGACCACAATGTTTTGTGACTTGTAATTTTATGGACTATATATCGCCTCTTATCTAATTGATATATTCAATGACAAATAATTAGCAGGTCTGCCGATTTGCAATTTCATCAATTATTCATATATCGTGTAGTTTAATGTACAAACTCACTCCCACATGCCATTGTGTTTAGACGATGAATGTTTATTATTTTTTGGGTCAAGTCAACTTTGATTGCGTATACTTACCATGAATCATCTAGCGCTGGGAAACTATCTTATGTTTCTGATATGACCCTAACAAAATCAAATTTTTAAATATTTTTTATATTCCTAACAAAATATAATATTGGGGCTCCTTTTTAATAGAATAACGAAGAAATCATATGTTTACTTATCCATTTTTGGTAAATTTTGAATATGTACATTTATAATAAGAAAACCACTCAGCAAATATTATATTTATTTAAAATTTTTCTAAGTGGTATTGTTTTTATGGCGGAATTAATTACAATTGGCTCAAACTTGAATTTAAAGTTTTTGTTAATTAAAAAAAAAATATATCCAGGCACGTAAAATTGTTTGAAATTTGTCTTTTCTAAAGATGCTTGGTATTTGTAGATTTTTTTGGTTTTATTTTAATGAAAAACAGAGAAAACATATTTTCCTGTGAACTTTGCATGTGATACTAATTAGCCAGGTTAGAATAGTAAATTGAGTCCTATAGATCCTTGACTCAACTTGTAAACTATTAAATATAGAAGAACAATTCAAATACAAAATAATGTTTATTTCTTTAAAACGAATAATTTTTGTTTGAAAATTTTTTTGGTAAAATGTTAGGATTCGCCACAATTTAAGTACACATTAAGCTACATATTGGTAATTACAATACATATTATTATTATACATGTATACAAATATAACTACTGTATTAATTGGATATTTATAGTATTTTAAGAATGCTAATTGAAAATAATATATACTTATAAAATACAAAATATTAATTACGTACCTTCAAAATTATTTTTATTTCAAATAATAAAATATCTTATATCGCGTATATGAATGCAATTTATATTATGTTTATGTGAAATTTCTCGATTCATTAATCAAAAACCAATGATCGTTAGTTTAAAAGAAATTAACGACAAAGATCAGTCATTCATCCATTCATGATCAATACAAAGTAAAGTAAGTTTTTTTTTCTATTTCCTGGCTCATTTCCCGGCGTCAATCGTCTTAATTGCGTTCATTAATATTATATTTCTCATTTTAGATTTTTTTGTTTTTTAATTTTATTTCATAGAAAAGATGTTTTTATGATGATGTGACCTATAATTTTTGAATTAAGTGTTGTGAGATGATATAATTTCGTACTCAAGAAATGGATTTGTGCACAAAAATATAATTAGCATAAAGGAGGATTTCTTGCTTATATTATTATCAACAACATTTTGGAGTGTATAATTATTACAAAAAATATAAGAAGTTTAAAAAATATTGAGATGAAAATCTAAACAATATACATTACAGAAACTGTACTTAATATTAATAATACTATATTTTATTGACGAAAAGATGTGTAAATACATATAGGCTCGTTACAGTTAAAGTGAGAATAACAATTAACAGATTGTTTTGTTACTCGACATATGATTGAATATCATTGTTTAGAGCATTTATAATTAGCATTCATAAAATACTATAACTATCCAGTCTATACAGTTATATATGTATACATGTATGATAATAATATCTATTGATATTATCTATATGTGTTTATAAGCCAAATTTGAGCTAAAATTGTGGAGAACTCAAATATTTTACGAACAAATTTTTCAAACAAAAGTTGTTTTTTACGAAATTTTTATAATTTAAAAGTTAGGTCAAGGGCTCCATTGGACCAATTTTATTTTACAACTTTTTATGTTTAGAATACGTCATCAAAATTTCAGCTCGTTACCTCTTTTTGTTTTTGAGTTATCGTGATGCCGGAAGGCCGGGCAGCCGGATATATACTAATTAGGTGTTCCTTTAAATACCTATACCAAAATTTTGTTTGTGTGGTCAATATAAGGTAGCGTTACAAACTTTAGAGTAAAATTAATATACTCTGACATATTGTCAAATAAAAAAATATAACTTAAATGTCGAGTTTAATATAGTTCTCTTCATATATTGTTTTATTATAAATTATATCAAAACCACACACAAGTTTTACTCATTCATTTTGTTGATTTTTAATGATATGTATAAAAATATCCGCCTACTCTCGACTCCTTTATACCTTTTTATGCGCTACAATGGTTTTTGGCTTTCGTGTGATTTACAAAAAACCATATAGTTATCCATATCTCGTTCATTTATTTCGTTAACTAGTTAAACGTAAACATGTTTTTTATACGTATTTAATTTAATATAATAATAATAATGTTGTATCAATAAAAATTAAAAGATCCGTAGTCTAACAGCTATTTGAGAAAAGTTTGTGACATTCGTGCATTTATATGAATGAATCCAGAAAAGAAGTGTGACAATGCAAAATTTGTGTTTTTATAATGATTTTGAAAATTTAAGTTTTTCTCCCATGTCCAATCGAGAAATTATTTAAATTTGGCATTTCTATTTGACAAAATCTATTCTTCCATATCAAAGAAGCTTTTGTTGTGGTTTTATTAAGAAAATGGATTTACTGTTTTACCCTTCTTGAAATTATTTAAATAACTCTTTCTGTCTTCATTTTCAGGAAATTCAAAGGTAATTCCCGCAATTTTCCTATTTATTATTGTGATTTAATGTTTCCGACTATCCAGATTCTGTGCACAGATGTTAATTTCCAGGGTATGCCTACCGATCCGGGAAAATCTGAAAAACCTGGAATATTCAGAGAATTTCGAATTTTCTGAAAAAGCAATGGAATTGTTAGGGAATTATGCAAAAAGTGAGGGAATGTAGAATTTTTTTTCTGAATTTTCAAAATTTAATTCGTAATAATTATTAATGAGTTCTTTTTTGATCTCATATTTATCCGATAATGATGCTCACTGGTGAACAAGTCACTGTTCAGGATAATAGTTCATATTTACAATAAATGATGTAGAAAAAGTCAATGTGAGATCCGAAAAAGTCAGGGAGTTTCATATTTGAGATATAGTAGACACCCTGACATACGGATTTAAGTCGTTAAATCCGTTTTCTGCTTAATAAACGATCTAGAAAACCACAGACAAATTCACGCACAACTTACAGGAGGATTACTGGTCTAGATGGGGTTCATCGTCTTTTTTTGCACAAATTGGTATATTTTGCAATAGTGGAATAGATTATCGTTTATATAAGACAATCGAATCATGTTATCTGGAAAAAAGGTCCATTGAATGATATCCATTAAATATATTAAACAACTAAAAATTATGTTTCTTAATTAATATTTAAATAAAAGTAGGAATAAGAAGGTTTCTTATATGTGAATACATACAGTGAGTTTAGTGATACATGAGAGGACATTGAATTTGGCTTGTAGTTTTGGCTGCTAGTTTCCATTATATTTCTGGATCAGGTTTTTTGTTCACGGCGGACATTGAATGTACTAACTTCTTTCCGGGCTCAGAGTCTTTTATCGTACCGCAGTCCTCCCCAAAAAACATTCGTATTACGAATTTTTCATGTCTTCCATCGTCTTCTAGTTACTACCTCTTCGACTATAATCTTGGATAAATAAAAAACTAAAAGATTTCCATCAGAGTAACATAGTAAGTGTATATACAAAACAGTACATTTGGTTGTTCTTAGTTTCTTTCTTATTCTTCGTAAGAGTATATCTACATATAAATATCACCGGAAATGAACTGGATTCAAGGTCTTTATAAAAAAATCGTTAAAGAGAAGGATTATTGAACTGATTTGTGTCGATATAATTTTATTATGAAAGTACAGTTTGTTTCAAAATCATACAATATTTTAATTTATTTTTTGTTTTGTTTGTTACCTTCTTTGAAGAGATGTAATTTTCTTGTCGCTTTAATCTTCGCATAGATTTTTGTTATCTGTTTTATATGGTAATTTTAAATATTGGTAAATACTTATTCTTATCTAATGGGTATTTATTTTATATTGTTAAAGATATTTTTTCTATTTAAATATCTGCGTAGTAGAAAATGAATGCGCAATCAATGCAGGTGATAGTTTGATAATAATTTTCGATCAATCATGCGTGTGGGAAAAATGCATTTTAAAAATTTTTTTAAATTATTAAATTATAAGTTTCATCTAAATATTTTTTATAGGTATTACAGAACACTACCTGGGAAGCGAATCTAGGCTTAGCAATTCTACAGCACGCTTAGACGTGCAACAGAAAATTTAGTCCAAGTAATACTCTACTATAATTGTAGAAGTTGCTACAGTGCGGAAGAAGAAAGCGATTAATTTTCAATTCTTCACTGCCAGGTTGTGTAATGTAACATTGACACATTAGGACAAGCCATATTTGTTCTTTCTCTCGGAGCTTCTTCCTGTTGATGATAAATTTCTATGGTTGTTCTGAAACTGTTCCAAACGATGCAAAAAATTATAGTTTCTTGTTCTGGAAGGCCTTCTCAATCAAAGAATATATTTTTATTGGATTGGACGAACATAGGGATCATATGGCCAGGAGTATCGAACTCACATAGACAGGCGAGCTTAGTGAGCTACTGCTGAACCACTCCGATTCTCCGATTCCTAAAACCATGAATTTTGAAATTCTATTCGCTCTTTACGTGGGTTTCATACTAAGAGTTTTTGGAAACGATAGTTTTCCTGAAATACTGAATTTTTTTGCTAGTTATCATGTTAGAAAATTGATTAGTGCTGATCAAAATATCCCCAAAATTTAAAACAAGTTAGTATTTATTGATTTAAATGTCTTAATCTGACTGTATTTCGATTTTATTGAGAAATGTCTTTTAAAAAGTATCAAGTCTTATAATCCAGACTTAAATTTAATAAAATGCGTAATATCAATAACATTTATAAACACTATATTCATTGATTTGACGAACGGTTCTTATAACATTTAAGTCTTTTGCGAAGAGTTAAATTACGTTGAATAATGCTGAACCACCGTATTAAAGTAATCATCCTGTATTACATTAAATGTTTTCTATATCTATGTGAAATATTTGTCGTTTTAAGTATATTAAACGCTTTGCAGTCAAATTCTTTTGTATGGTTTCACACTATGTGGTATATTTTAAATGTTTATATATGTGAATACTGCCCGTTTCGTAAATTACATACTTGAGAGTGAAGTGAACACAGGCATTAGCAAGCACATTCAGCAGGCAGAGGCTGGCTGTTGTTGTATAGCTGAGTGAAATGGGAGAACCATTCACTCAGTCAGTATACATAACGACGAATAGAATAATGGTATGAACCATTGAACTGAAAATATATTTATTTTCTTTTGTTGTAGTTAAAGTACTTCTGAATAAATTTATTATTTAGAATAAACACTTTGTTTTTTATTTTTTGGTATTTTGTACTTTCCACATTATTTAATTTTTAAGTATTCTTTTCTTTTTTTGTTCTTTCCTTAATCTCATAATTTATTTTTTAGGGAAGTTATATAAAATACGGAAATATTTTGCATAATTAAATATATAATTTCTCTTAGTAATCGTACTTCTTTAAAAGGGGTTTTTTCTGTCCATAAGTGCGTGATTAATAGGGTAATTAGCTGAAACAAAATTGTGATTGAATGGATATTTTATACATAATTTTAATTGAACGCATGGTGTCTACTAGTAAGAGGAAACTTGAAATAGACCGAAAATTCCCTTACAAAGATACTTTTATCGAAATCTGCGATAAATATAATTTTTTTCGATTTTTCTAAAAAAAAAAAATATAAAAAAAATACCTCACCAAAACTAATTTAAAGGTTATTTAAACCCGAAAATTGGGTCTGTTCATTAGCTGAACGTGCAGTTTTGAGATATCACACAAAATCGGGCCCGTAGAGTGAAATTCCAAAACTTTCCATCGATATCTCAGAAAATAGCCATCCAAATTCAAAATAAACTTTTTGAACCTCGATTTCGTTAGATATCCCTAAAAAATAAATTTTTTTTATTTTTAAGAAACTCGTAATTTTACAAAAACTTCCTGCAAGTTCCTTCGGAAAGAATTTTCTTTTTAATAAAATACCTTTTAGATAACAGTTCTACCCCGTCAGCGCAATTTACATAGCGGGCACATTTCTGGGAAGCCTGGAAAAATTAGAGAGTTTTAAATTGCTAGATAAGTTAGGAAATTTTGCAAAAAATCGGGGAATTTTGCCAATGAACAATAAAATCGGTAAATAAAAAATTAATAGCGTAACTTCAATGCAATAGAAATTTATTCTTTATAAAATTCATTTTCCAAAGTCATGTTCTTATACTCGTTTCTTAACCGAGCAAATAAGAAAAAATTCTTATTTCTTTTGATTAATCAAATGTTTATGCATAATTTAAGAAGCTTATCAGTGTCCGTAAGTCGATGGCTTCACATATGTCACCATGGTTGGTTGTTTCACAAATTTTAATCTATCTAATAACCTATTAATGATTTATATAATTGATTAATAAATTATATAATAATGAGTATAAAGCAAGGGATTTAATGTACATAGTAACACAAGTAATTCATTTAATTAATGTAAAATTGATATGCATTAAATATGCATAATTCAATTTAATATTAATATAGCATTGCAATTATTATGCACAAACACTACTCTAATTACCACATACGTAACTTTAACCACAACTGAATATTATAGAGGGGTTAAATCTGTCTCTCACTCCATCTATCACTCTCTCTAGACAAAATTAAAAAGGATGTTTATCGGTTTATGATGCAATCTTAAAAAAATTTTTAATTTATTTTTTCCAAGAAATTGGGTTCTTTAATAATAATTTTATTCCTGTTTTAAATTATTGTGAAGTATATACTTAAACAACGCCATCACCAGCCCGTGAGTCAGAAGGATGGGAAAATACAAAAATTCAGATTTGTAATTCTTGACATATAAGTACTTATAATTGAACTATTTATTGTACAACTGGTAAAAAGCATAAAAGTGCACACAAAAACAGGCCAACTCTAGGCATAAAAACTCATTTCACACTGGGAAAAATTTTTAAAAACTGTAGATTTTTAAAGTATTTCGTTTTGGTTTGAGAACGTGAATATATATGGGCTTGTGCTCTCAGCTTTTACTATACCCCCCCTTTCCCGAAATAGTTCGTAGATTTTTTATTACCAAATCCAAAACATATTTTGTATCTTCTTTTAACAAAATTTAAAAAAAATAAAACTATTTCATTATAAAACAACAAGACTGATGCACGAGAAATAACTCCCCCAAATTTTATTCCAAAAAACGAAAGTTCACGAAATTTTAAAGCTTGCTTTTATTTTTAAGACTGATACAAAAAAATAAACTACCTTTTTTAGTTTAGCATAGTTTAAAAAAATAATTTTTGACTTAAATTATAAACATTAATGATAAAATTCATACAAAATTATTGAGAACTAGACCAGGGTCGATAATTTTTGAAACCAAAAAACTTTGTAGTAGGATGAAACCTATTGGAAACGGAAGAGAATATAACAAAAATGAAAGGATTTATTTTTTCACCTTATTTTGAATAAATATCGAATTGGGACCCTAAATTTTTAAAAGGGTAAATACAAAAGTTGTAGATCTTTTTATTACCCACATCTTTGCCATTTTACTTTTTTCCATAGAACTTGTAGTTTAGCCGGAAATCGAGATAAACCGTGTTGTACCCTTATAAACTCAACCACTTCCATTTCTCGACCTCAGATCGCCCGTAAATTATTTTTGCTTTCATTTTTGTTATATTCTCTTCCGTTACCAATGGGTTTTATTCTACTATAATTTTTTTTCACTTTTTACCATTTTTATCGGCTTCTACATTGGTGAACTAAACGCCAAATCCGAGATGATTACATTGCTAAGATCACTGTGATTATGTAAGTGTAGAGATAATTTAATTTTACATCTCGATAAAAGCATATTTGAAAATAAATATGTGAGCGAACAAAAAAGGAACTAACCAATTTCATTTTTGTGATACAATTTAAATCCCAATATAATATGGTGCGATAAACACAAGTCTACCAACATAAAATATAGAGTTAGTTGGTTTGTATATATAACATTTTACTAAAAACCGTTTACCGACGATTATTATTACTGTAACCTAAATTATATTTTATTGTTGGATTATAGACACTAAAACTCCTCTCTGTTGGCTGGCTGTGTGGCGCGATGCGATGCCGTCCATATCGTATATATTGTTGGTAGTGTAATACTCTTTGAATTGGAATTCATGACTCGTTCACCTTCCGGCAAAGTAACATAATAGCATATTATTATTATTTAACTTTAAAAACTTCATGACGATTCACTTCTTCTTTTTCTTCTTTACATTTTACAACACTCTTTGCTTTATATTTTATTATTATTATTTTTTTTTTGTCTTTTATCTCTGTTTATTATTAAGGATGTTTGGGAGGTGCATAAAAATGGTACGAAACGAATGAAAATTTAGTAGAACGTTCATTAGTCAATTCTAAATCATCTGTTTGAAACCGATTCACTAAACAGTTAAGACGTTATTGCAATTTAAAAAACTGTAATTTATAGAGATTCGTTAACCAAACAGCTTAAATTTTTTTCTATTAGCTGAAACAAGGTACCAGGAGTTTCAAACTTTTATAATAAGTAACTAGTACTCTAAAAAACCAATTGAGAATTAATTTATTAAAATTCACTAAACGGTTTTCTATAAGGTCGTCTTTACTAGAAAAAAAAAATAGTACAAAAGGGAGTCCCGGCAACACAGCCGTTAACTGAGATCTAGTCACAAGCAGTTGTTCATTATAACGCATATTGAACTCGTTTTAATCTGTTTAAATAAACTTGTTGGATTATTATTTTATTTTCCCATAAATATAGACGTGATTTCGGTAATTTAAAAATTTAAATAATTAATATAAAAAATTTTAACTAATATTTTTAAATATTATTGTTTTAATTTGACAGCTTTTAGATAAAGAACGTATGTTATAGCAATGTATTAAATAGAGCTCAATATATCATCTTTGAAGTACTGCCAACATGATAATTAAAACACTACTTTACAGCGTTGACTAGATTTCATATATAAAATATAAGATTTTATTTAATGAATGCATGTAAATTAATTAAATTTGTAAATAAACATAATAGCTCATACTCCTTACTATTCGTAATGTATTTTAAAATAATTTAACCATTAGTTACAGCTTTAAAAAATCGAATATTTTATCTGTTTAAAGTTGAATTCAAGTCTACCTGCTAAGACAAAAGTTTTTTGTAAAATATTTAAAATATTTCAATTAAAACAGCGTCGTAAACAAAATATTATTATAATTTTGTAATTTACTCGTAAGAATTGTAATATTTAATGAAACTGAATTTAAATTTTTATATAACTAGAATCGTCAATTGAAATAATGAATTTATTCCATTTATTTTTTCCACCACTTGTTTATTTTAAACATCCTTAAAGTCTTCTTTTATTGGTAAAAGAATAAGATTTATGAAAAATATTATATTTTGTATGAAATGTGTGTCTAGTCTCTCTCTAAGGACCGACCATTCACTCACTATAGCACAGTCGGTGGTCGTTATATGCATTTTTGACTTTGTGACTTTGTATTAGGGAATTCTTTTAAATTTTATATTTTGTTTATGGGTGACTAAAGTGTTAATGGTGAACATTGGTATGTGAGTCATACATTTTTATGCATCTGCTTCTATCTGTGGGAGATGATTACTTAGACAATATTTTACTGGTTTTACAATTTCGTTATGTATATAACAAAATCTTGTTTAGGAAAATAGTTTTCGACACTAGATCGTTGTCACAGTACTTACAGAATGTACCAAGGATAATGTTTTCTAGAAATTATAAAATCATGTGTATTTCGTATATCTTTCAGTAGATTTGTGCCAGATAAATTATCTCTTTAAAAAATAAACAGATCTGGGACATCACATTCTTTCTTGAATTTATTGAAATTGGTTGTGAAATCGGGTGCCTCGATCGGCCTAAGGAATTAAGTGCCTTTGTCATCTCAAGCATTTACTGGTGAACATTAAAAAAATTACCAAAATTTTTGGACAATTAATTTTTGGATTGACTTGAATCGCTTGAAGAATCTGTGTTTTTTTGATGTCTCATGGTCAGAATGAGACTGAATTCAATGCGTATTTTTTGCTTTATTTTCAGCTTGCGATATAATTTTGTGAAAATAATTACCTACTGATTATTTGAATTAAATTTTTGGTTGAAATTCATATTAATAATAAACTGATTTGATCTGGGTATAGAATGGAATTAGAATTAAGTAAATTCTTACTGAACGCATTAAGCTATTTGTTTAGAGTTTTTCTGCGAATATAAGCATTATAAAAATTGTTTTTGTATAGATACAATAATTCGAATTTTCTAGACTATAGTAAAAGTAAACAAATACAGAACCAATGTTTTTTCTTATGGCATTTCGCATTTGGCATTAGTACTCAAAAGAAATATAATTATTTCTCTAGGAAAAATTATTTGTTGTCTTGTGCTAAATTTCCTGAGGAGATGTTTTATAAAATAATAATAATAATAATCTATCTGAAACATTTTGATTTAAAGAGTAGAAATGTACAAACCAATAACATGAAATATGATTGGTAATAAATTATATTATAAAATATAAAAACTAAAAAAGCAACGATTCTAATGGATGTTCAGTCTACAGGATGCAACATTTCATAAAAGCAAAACAAAAAAGAAAAACGCACCGACCAAAGTCTTTTATGTTCATAAAAAGTTTTTCCCAGATAAAAATTCAGACCGGTGTTTTTAGATTTGACTACTCGGAAAAAAAAAACTCTCAGATCTGAATACTACATATTATTTAAATTTATAAAATACGATTTTTATGATGTATTAAGGTCTTTATTTGTGTAAAACGTTTATTGTAAACTGAATAAATTATAAAATACACCATAAAAATCGTGTATTTTGTAATTTTAAATCTACACTGAGAAATTTCATAAAACTGCTATCAAAAAATAACGTTGGCAATTATTTGTTGGTATACGCAGTCGTTCTTACGCCTGGTCTTAATAAATAAATCTAATTTTTTTTAATTATTGTGTTGTTAAACTAAAATTCTAAATTTAACGAATATTTACAAAATTTTTACAAACTTATTCTAGGAAACATTTTTTTACCACTATGAATGAATCAAATTACCCGCAAATGAAATAAACATCTATGAAAATGGTACGTTAAAAGTATCAATACCGATAATTTTAGAAAATAACGGGAAGGATCTTCAGAAACTATCGATTTCTAAAGGTGTCTTTTATGTTAAAAGTTATTGATCTAGGAAAAAAATACGAGTGTGCTTTAGACCACACGACTGAAGAAAAACTTCTTTAGCGCCATCTATATATGTTTATACTGTCTCTTTCAGTTTCTATGTTCACTAACTTACATCTCCCTCTCAACTTCCGTCCGCCTTGCCCGATCACACTTTTCGAAACGCTTCCGTCACACATTCACCGACTTACTTCAAGTAAAATCACTTCATTCAGCACTTCAAACAAAATCGATCGTCAAAAGAAACTTAAGGCGTATCAATACTTTGAGATGTCGTAGCTTGAATACTTTGAGTTATCGATATTTTTTTTCGATACATATCTAATAACAATACTTATGCGATTCTACTCAAGAGTAGTGAGTGTGGATGATCGGTATAAAATTCAATAGTTTTGTTTCCGTTTTGTCCCAACTCGGATCGATAGTATTACGTTTTTACAGCTAATCTAACATCGCTACTTGAAACTTCTTGTAATATAAATAAAACCATAATATTATTAACGTAAAGATCATAGAACACAACAACAGCAAACAAACCAACAAAACATGAAATAAAAATAATATAGTATAAAACTTTTTATATAATAATAATTTTGATCATTGCAAGCAAGCAGCAGTCAGACAGCCAGCCATACAACTAGATAGGCTATAGCAATAACAACAAACAAACAAACATAAATACAAACAACAGCAACACAGTCATGACCATGATTTTGATTTGATATTAGTTGTTTTGTTACATTAGTCGAAGCAAATTAGGTAAAAAATATCTAAGTTGAAGCAGAACGGATTTTTATCAGAGATGTAGCTCATTTTATTCGTAATTAACTGACCCTCATAAAATAATGGGTTAATTTTTTTGATAGGGGTGAAAACCACCCCAAATACTTAAGGGGTAGGAATTATAAATAAAAAAATCCCAGGATTCAATAGAAGATAGAATTCAAAGCAAATCGTGTTTTAAAGACGTTTTAAAAAACATTATTTTTCAAAAATACCCCAAGGTTTTAAATGATTTGTCACAAATATCGATTTTATATAAAAAAATATAATTTCTAAAATTGTTTTTAATAAAAATATAAAGAAATTTGTTTTCTGTATTTTTATTAAGGTCCAATACAAGCCTCATTGTCGGTAGGCCTGAATTTTTCAATGAAAAATTAGAGAATTTCTTCAATGAATTATGCAAAAACGGTATATTTTAATATGTAAAATAAGGGACCTGTAACGAAAACTAGGTAATTTTCTATTTTTTTTTTTTTACGAACAAAATTAACAGCGAAACCCTCCTCATTACTACCCTGATTGAAAATAAATATTATGCATTTACAAATTACTCTATTTTAACATAATAAATATAATCCAGAAGTTTAACCAGTTTTAAATACTTATTTTGAAAATAAATTTGTTTGTGTTGGAATAATAGGTGTTTCTGGAATTTATCAAAAAATTTTCTTTTTTACAAAAATAACTAAAAAAATAAGTCTATTACTATAAAATTATTTGACATTTTTTCAAGTTCGAATTTTATAAAGTGTTTGGTTTGAGAAACATGAAATTTACATAAGCTTGGGATTTAAATTTTCTCCATTTAATGGGAAGTCATGTTGAATTTTCTCAATTTTTAACGTTAGGTTTATGCTCAGCGATCTCAAAAACTCTTTTGGTAACAGTATTTTGAGTGAAAAAATTTTTCGAAATGGGGTGCAATGTTGGATTTTTGAAGGGGCGGCGGGTGATCAAAATCCGTTCTGCTTCAACAAAATAAGATATTAGATCCCATCCATATATTGTTACCTATTTTTCTCCGTCTATATTATATTATTACAACATTGCATTTGTAAATTACAACTACTAAGTGTAAGTAGTATAGGTTTAGGTCTGTTACTACTTATTTTATTATATGTATCGGATATTAATTTTATATGTGATGTTGATGATGTAATGGACCAGTTTTTTATATTTTATAATATAAGTAATAATAATATTATTTTTACTTATAACATTATTATTATTATTATTATAAATAGTAAATTGTTATAATGTAATACTACAAAAGATTTGGAAAATAATGGAAGGGGAATTTATTGTCAGATTAATAATTTGAATAGATTTGTATAGAAGATAGGATTTATCAGAAATTGATATAGTCTAAGCGTTCGTGGGCGATTTCGATAACGGTTTTTCTGTTAGGC
The DNA here is from genome assembly GCA_020423425.1 of Chrysopa pallens. Classification (NCBI taxonomy): domain Eukaryota; kingdom Metazoa; phylum Arthropoda; class Insecta; order Neuroptera; family Chrysopidae; genus Chrysopa; species Chrysopa pallens. The sequence continues at coordinate 33,411,893 of CM035593.1, forward strand.
TGTAATTTTTGTCTGTGATGAAATTTAGTATGTGAAGGACGAAAACATATTTCTGGCAGGAATCAACTCTGCACGTCATCAACTTAATACAAATGAAATGGGTCAGAGTTGAGTAAGATCAAAAGTGTTAGACAAAAAAGTTTCAAATTGTAGAACATACAATTTTACATAAGAAAAAGTTTATACATTTTTTTTTTTTTTTAAATCAAACATTTCTTACACACTAAGCTTTGAATCGCTTACGATCTCGAAAGTTAATTATCAAGACTGAATGCAATTAAGTAATAATAAATATGGTAATAACTTATATGGTAATTAGGCGAATTTCGAACACATATTCTAATATTTTATTTTAGACGTGAATTTAATATACCGTCATATACAAAACTGTCAGATCGTTTTGTTATTTTTTTAATATTGTTTGTTTGTAATTGTATTTCTTTTTTGTTCTAGGTAAGTGTTTCATATAAGTGACAATAATTTTATAGCCGATTTTAAATCGTAAGTAGTTTTATAATGGACACTGGATATGATCTTCTGAAATTGAATATTATGATATTCTGAAATCAATTATTTTTACATCAATTATAATATAGTGATCACTGAAAATATGTTTTAATTTCATCGGTTAGGCTTTCACGATTAATCATTTTGTTCAAGCCAGCATCTATCTGTACTCAAATAAACGCTTACTTAAAATAATAAAATACACACATTTTATGGTGTATTTCATAATCATTTCAGTTTGTAATGAGTGTTTTAGATAGCAAATAAATTTATGCGTATAATCAAATTAACATAACAATCCGACACTTAATGTTTTTAAATAGGTATAAATCATCAAGCTCAAGGCTCAAGCCTGTATAATTTCTTATTTAGATAAGAAATGTAAAAACAAATACACTTGTGTCAGAAATACTTGAGTATATGACTCCCTCCCCCCATTCGTACTAATAGTATTCATATGCTTGTTGTTATTGCTACTTATATGTCAAATTTTGTTAAGCACCGGTGCGTTATTTTATTTAAAAGTACTTGAGTCCCGTTACAGCGGTGTAAATTCGACCATAATTATTCAAAATTGAATTTCACTGTCTTTAAACAGAACAGTATATATGCGAGCCTATAAACAAAAGAGTATATATGCGTGTGTGTGTGGTAGTGTGTGTAATCTGGACCACACCTCTTATATATTGTGTCATTGTGTGTTATTTTTTTTCATTGATTTAATACATTTTTTATGACTAATTAAAAAAAAAATATGACCATTCTCCAGTCGTCTATATAAACTATAAGTGTGTCAAATTTTACGTATTTTATATATAGATTAAACTTTAAATGGGAATAGTTAAGCACGAAAAATAATTAATAATTTTCTGATATTTTAATTTACAAACTATAATTTGTATATAATTTCAAAAGTTTTTATTTCACCATCATCATCACATATCTATAGTTTGTATTTAAATTGTGAACTTTTATTTTAACATCAACATCAAACTTACCTCTGATTTTATACTAATAATATTTATTTAGTATCTATCTTGCTTTATCTATGTTTTTTTTTTTTTAAATATGGTTTAAACTAACTTTTAACATAAACATTAAATCTATTTTACAATTTACAATAATAATTTTAATTATATATATATTTTTATTATAGTCTATTATTACTTGGTGGCTATATAATATGCATAATATATTATTGTGCAGTATTGATTCGATCAGTATGATAATAAACAATGTATTTAAATTATAAATGCAATATATATTTATTAAATTAATATGTTTTATGGTAATTTTGTTTAATCGTTTAATTAGATGTATATCATTTATTATTATTTATTTACATTTAATTATAACAAGTGAGTAATTGGTGAAAATACATAGTGATTATTTATATCGACTATTAAATCTCTGCGTACACAATTTTAACAAATTATGTGATTAATTTTTATAACCAAATATAGTTAATTAGACGCTTAACATACAAAAAAAAAGGTCGAGAGTAAAGTCTTTTTTTTTTTATCCTTGGACTCGATACACTGTACTGATGTATCGTCAATTAAGGGAACATGAACTGGGAATTGTGATGAGCCTTCATCCGGTCGCCTGTAATGTTACCAAAATCAAAAATCATGAATCCATTTTTTGTTTGGGTTAACCTAGGGATGTCATGGCGTGGATCTCCAACAATACCATGTCCATTGGCGCATCGGAAAAATAAAAACGCGTCCATTATCTCGTTGCTTATTGGGAAATATCTGAACTACTCTGCTCCCAAATACTTAAGATACTAAGTGTAAAAAACCCTGGGACATGTTTCAAGATAAATTGAATCTATGAGTCTAAGGTCCATTTTTTTAGTTAAATTTTATTTTTATATAAATACCTATGGAACTTTCATATTATTTAAAATCAGACATCTTTTGTAACTTTTCGAGGGGTTAGTGGATATTTTTTTCTTAAAAATTATATGTTTTAGAGCAGTTTTTCATGAAAACCAACAAAAAGGAAAAAGTATTTTGACATCACTCTTTATATGTTACCATCAAACGGACTGTGAAAATACCATTATCGATGGAACATTTGTATAATTTGTCTGAAATTATTTTGAATCTGCACAATTAAAACAGTTTTCAAAAAGCAATTATAACTGTAGAATGTTTTCGCTACACATCGCTAGTTATGTATTCCACATATACAACAATTACATGGAAAATTAACTGACGTTTTGTACAATAATAATAATAATAAAAAACATTTGTAAAAATGATGATATTAATTCTTTTCTTAAGTAGAGGAAAATAATCTGTACATGAAATTATTATTTCAAAAGTGGTTGCCACGTTTTATTTGTATTATTGAAATATCGTAAAAGTAGTTTATGAAATTTTTCCCTGTTTGTATGTTAACGTATCACGCCATAACTGTTTATCCGATTACGATACGAATTTATTTATTATAAATTATGTCTTCAAAAGAATTTTAAATTAACTAACGTATGTGTAACGAATAAAACCAATATATAAAAAAAATAACTAACAATAAAGAACTTTATATACAAAATAACTAACAAAGTTAATGGTAAAGAATCGGACCCAATAGACCATTTTAGATCATTTACGAACTTAAACTCGCTTTTTACGTGAAGAATACGTCACCAAAATTACAGCTCGTTTTCTCTTTTTGTTTTTGAGTTACCGTGAAGACAGATGGACTGATAAAGTGGTTCTATGAAGACTTATATCAAGATTATGATTTTTACGGTCAACATTTCTTAGCGTTACATACTTTGAACTAAATTTAATATACTCTGACATATTGCGTACATCGAGTATAATAAAAAACATATGATTACCACAATTATATAGATCGTAAAGCTGCATTAATCATGGAATTAATGGTTCGTCCTTATTAGAGGATAAATCTCCTTAAAGCATAGAAAATTATTTAGTGCAGGTTAATTTTTTCACTTTTAAATACAACTTGTAAACAGTAAGAGATATACAAGATGATTGATTTTGAATTTGATCCACAGCTAAATATCTTCAAAAGTTTGCGCTGTGAAAAAAAATTATTCAAATTGGTTTAGAATAATAGTGATTATTAGATTTGAGGTCATGTTTCAAGACTATTTGATGTGGTTCGGAATACCTATCTTTGATTATTGATTTGGAAAGAGCTAATGACATTTAATGTCCTTATGTTAAAGATATTCAATGTCAAAATAAAGACAATTATTTCGTCTTGCACAATTATGGTGTTGGCGTGTACAAAATTACGGGTATCAGCTAGTCTACAATAAATTACAACAATTCCAACCAATAATAATAACAATAAAACATCAGAGTATAGTTTGTTTGTTTTTTTTCTTAAATTCTCTTTATCTGTAACAAAATATACCATTAGTAATGGTATTTAATTGCATTTAAGTTTACATATCCGTTGTAAATTCTATTTTCTTTTGTGTTGTATATTTATTATTTTGTTCATTAATTTGTTGTTATTTATTTATAAAAAATTTTTAGCAAAAAAAAAAAAAAATTAATATAAATATAATAAAACCTTGAAAAATTATTATTAATGTGATTTGAAATTTCATGGTCAGTATTTAAAAATTGTTTGTTAATTATTGTTCAAAGGAATTTAATAATATGAGTCATTTAATATGTCTGAGATTTTTAAGATTTCAATATTTTTTCTGTGGTATTTTTACTATTGCTTATTGAATAGATTTTTCCCTATATGCGCATTCTTAAGCTATAAAATGCGTTTTTGGTGCACTTTTATAGCTACACACATATCTCAGAGTATATGCATTTTAGTGTTAAGTTTGTAACGCTATCTAATATTAACCGGACAAACAAAATTTGGGTATGTTGTATGGTAGTTGAAATTTTGATGACGTATTCTAAACATAAAAAGTGAGCTTAAGTTCGTGAATGAGCAAAATCGGTTCATTTTACAAAGGCTACTGAAAAATAGTCTAAACAATGAAATTCATTAATATGCCGAGTATATAATCAATATACTCTATTACTTGTTATCTTCACTTGTTTCATCCTCAGTTTAGTATTATAAAATGTCAAAAATAACACTTATTTTACAATTGGATGGCTAGTTTTTATGTTATCACTTGAAATTTTTTTTCAATTATGGAATTTTGGAGCGAATTTCAGGCGTTACTTCAAAAACTACGCATCCAAGTGTCGATTTTTAAGAATGTTTTCAATCGAAAAAAAATAATTTTTATGTAAATTTTGGTTATAATAAAAAGTATTTATTATAACCTTTTAGGGAAACGATTCTTAAAAACAATGGAAATAAATTTCAACGCATATTAATTATTTTAATTTAGCTTAAGAACAATTTCATCAAAATTTAAAAAAAAATCTTATAAGAAAGTATTTTTATAAGTTTAAATTGTAAGTGAAAGCTATTACCATCATCATGTTTCATGAACAATACCTTATATGTAACATAAATAAAATCAAATACCATGTCAGTCAATTTACAACACCGGTTATAAAAATATACAATTTTTAGTAAAATACGTCAAAACGAACAACTATTTACTTTAAATGGTCACTAAATATTACTTACTGGCTACAGCTGTGAGCGATCTAAGTCAATGTCCATAAACAAACAGGAGCTCATCGTAAAAAAAAAAACAGTGACACTCCGGGTATGTCGACAGAAATGAAAACTTGAACAATGTTTTATAAAAATTTGCAATATATTGCTTAAAGTTTTTCAATTTTATTACATTTTATGTTAGATGCTTGAGCTTCATTGAAAATTATTAAGTGATAAGAATTAATCTGTAATTGTTAACAATTTCTGGATAAATATAAAAAAAAAGTAAATGCTGATCTAAGGGCTGATACTTCGTCGCTAATTCAAAGGTTTTTTCCCATCTCAAAAAAATGCCCAATGCCTTTAAAAAAGTGTTTAAAAATCGTTCAATTTTGTATATGTCCTACGTTCTTCTTTTTTGAAAGTACATAATGAAAGTTCATGAAAGACTATAAGTAGTTATAAAATCCGTAAGTCAAAAAAAAATTACCAAGATCGTTAAATAAGATCCACAAATTTGTATCGATTTGCATGTGCATTTTGTGTCAACTTTTCTGACCGAACATTTCCATCCATAAGCGTATTTTGCAGGTACTTCATATAAAACAGGAAATCCTGGAATTTTCATTATGCAATTATGAAATATAATAATTTTAACGTCTGAAAATTTCATACTGCTGAATTTCACTAAATTGTGATATATATTTTGTGAAAAAATTTTCAACAATTATTTGTGTTTTGTAAGGAGAAAATAATAAAAATTTATATTAGATGATTTTCAATATGATTCCGAGAGTAATACTTGTTTTATATTCGAAAAGCCGTGGCGATTTGATTATCCTGTCGATAGTGGTTAATACTATTAGTTTCTGACGATTTCTCTTATCTAGTTTTCCCGTATCCAAGCACAAACATAGCTACAAGGGAAAACCGCCTGTCTTTTATAGACATCCCTCTCTCACTTATAGGGTTAAATCTTTGAATTACTTGTACAGTTTTTTCGCTTATCAAATTCTCTTTAAGTTTAGGTTTTGCTGACTTTTAAATATTCCAGAACATTAGATGACACCAATGTTATGTTTATTTTCTGTACGATATTCTCCTGTTCTATAACATTTTATTATTATGTATTACTTGTTTTACTCTTAAAGAATCTAAACAGAATTTTTACCATAACAAAATACAATAAAAATAACACATTTTTATGACTATATATGAATAAGACCACTTTTTCTCTTCTTTCATACTTACTTTTAAAGTCAATAAGTCTAAATAAAGTGACTTATTGTTAAATACTTTTAAACCAACAATTGAAATGTAAATGCAAAAAATAATCGAAAAGCAATGACATTAATTTTCTAAAGGCTAAAGAATTATTATTATGATTCGATAATTTTTTTGTAATCTATTTAAAACGATGATTATTTTGTATTTTTTTTAAAAACAATTTGAAGATTGTGTTATTTATTGATTGTTACTTTCATTTTATTTATGTTGAAGGCATTTTGTCCAAAAAAAAAAAAGTTTTGTGCTTTTCAAATTTAATTTTGTAAAAAATATAAAAATCATGAAAATCAAAAAAACTTTGTAGCAGTAAAACCTTTAGGTTTACTGGAGTAATTAAGGTCTAAGATAACCAAAAATAATAATAATTATAATTCTTATTTTTACAATTGGATGACTATTTTTTTGTTATCGCTTGAAATAACACGATCGAATTTCAGACTATATAAAAAAAACTACGCATTCAATCACTAAACACTAAGAATTAAAAACCATTTCTCGATTTTTCGTAATTTTCTTAACCTTTTCGAAAAAATAGAAAAATTTGTTGTCTTCGTTTTCGATAAAATGAAATAGTTGTTTAACCTTCAGATTTCAAAAATAACATCCATTTAACAATGGTAAGTATGCGTAGTTTTTGAGATGAAGTCTGAAATTTGTCCGGTATATTGACATCCGGACCGAATTTCAGTCGATATTTCAAAAAAAAAAAATTCTCGAAAAAAGGCGCCTGAAACACACAAAACTAGCCTTCCAATCCTAAAATAAGGGGCTTACTTGCTTAGACAGCAAACAAATTTGTGATTTTTTGGTGCTTTTTAGTTTTTTTTTTTTTTTATAGAATAAAAAATTCATTAATATCTATATCAATTTTATCTAACTCCTTCATTCCAGACCATTTAAAAGCTTTTTTTCCTAATTAAAAAATAGTTAAAATTATTATTACTTATTTAAAACAAAAACAAAAATGTTACTAAGAAATTTCTTAGTACCTATAATAAAATTTTTGGAAAACGTGTTTTATTGTTAAATACTAAATGCAACAATTTAAATGTAAAAATGCAGAAGCTGCAAGGACATTATTCTATATTCTAAATAATTATTATTCAATAATTTTTTTTAAAATCTATTCAAAACGATGAATATTTTGTATTCAAAAAAAAAAGAAAAAAATATTGACGATTGTTACTTTCATTTTATTTATGTTGAAAGCATGTTCATGCTTGCCACTATGCATATTTATTAGATATTTTGCTTTTATTAACATTGTTTTTAAATGAATAGAATGTGAATTTTTTACACGCATTTATTTTATTTTAATAATCAATGGAATAAAAAGACATAATAAAAGGATCAAATTTTATAATAAAGAGCTTTTTGTGCTGTTTTTAACTTTTTATGATTCTCTAAAAAAAAAACGACGTCCTTAAAAACCCCTTAAAACCTCTTAAAAAAAAAATAACGAAAAGTCCAGAAAATTATTATAAAACTGATTTCCTGTTTATTTCAAAAATTGTATACATTTAACGATTAGAAGTGTAGTTTTGGAGATATCATCTAAATTTCAATTCGGGGTTACAATAATCCGGAAAATTTCATGCAATAATATCTCAAAAACTGTGGAATAAACAGACATAAATGATCAATTTTTAGTAATAATTAAAGACAACTGTACGTTTAAATTAAAATTCCTTTTCTGAATCGCAAATACATGTCGCAAAAATCTTAATTGAAATTTGTGTCGTAAAAAGTTACCATTTGGTTCAAGATATCGAGATAGTTTAATTATAAATTCACATTTTTCTTATTTTATTGAATGCCTAGATCACATTTTACAATTCAAGACTCTAACTTGAGGACAGATCAATAGTGGTAGCTACACCTTTTTCGTTAATTTACCCATAAATATGAAGGTTCTTGATTTAATTTATAGATCATTTCAACATTCTTATAATGAGAAATAATTTAAGAGTTTTTATTTTATTTTAATATTGTTTTTTTAAAAAATAATTTATAGAAGTTATTTTAATTAAATTTGAATATTTGTTTATATAATCATAATTTATATGTATATTGTTGATAACACTAAAAACACATTCTTAAAAAACAAAATTTTAATTTTTAAGTGTCCATTCTTAAATGATTGATATATTACAGTGTCTGTAGCATCACTTTTGAATTCAGATATAATACTTCTGTATATACCGAGAAATATGGGGAATACTCATTCGATGTTTCTTTTATTAATGGACTTCAAAAAAAGAAATTTCACAATTCGACAGTAAATTTTGTGTGTGCTTGCGAATAACTTCGTCGTTTATGAACCAATTTTGATGAACCTTTTTTTGCTTTTTTTTAAAGGAGATATCCCAAGGATGGTACAAGGGTCATAAGTAAACGACGATATGATGTCCTTAAGGGGAGAGTAGGGGTAAAAACAATTTTTATTGTTTTTCATGGTTGTATACAACACTGAAAAGTAAAAAAATATAAATTTATAAAAAAATAACCGCCTTCAAAAATGTACTAAAAAGTATTAAAATTTTAAACTTCTATAAATAAGTTTCTTGTGATCAATTACCTTTCGAAGTCTCGGTGCCAGTCTAACCTTTTGCAAAAACATTGATTGGTTGGTGTTGACTTCGAAAGGAAATTGGTCCACAAGAAAATTATTTATGAAAGTTTTTAATTATAGATACTTTTTAGTTAATTTTTTTGAAGACGGTTCTGTTTTTAAAAATTTCTTATATTACTTATAATTTATTACCTATATATATTAGATGAAACTACTATAATATATTAAACTACTATAAGAGAATTCGAAGATATTCAGGTGTAATTGTGACTTGTGATTAACAAAATTTAATTGTTTTGTGACTGACAAAAGTCAATCTCTTTTTCGAGTTATTAGGTTAACGTAAAGAAAACTTTTTAAACCAAAAGTTTGTTGTGCATTGTAGATCTATAGTCTCTGACATTTGTATTCGTTTTATCTATACAACAAGTAAATCTAATTTTTGGATTATTCTAATGGGTTTCTTTTTTGCTTTGGCTTTTTGATATAATCTCAAAAAAATCGTTTATTTGATAAATTTATAAGATGTATAATCATACCCTAATCCACCCATTTTATTTTATATGTTAAAGCATATTTGTTATCTATATATGGACGTTTTGTGTGATGTTCACAACAGATTATTGTTCAAGTAATTGATGAAAGATGACAAACAAACATGTATATATACATTCATCATTATGAAAACCCCACAGAATGTTTAATCTATGTTATTAACAATAGACATTGTATAATTATTCAAGAGGTATTTACTGTTTAGTTCATATATTATTAAAATGTGTCAACTCTAAATCATTAATTTGAAAGTTTATTTTCCATTTTCAATTTTAATACTTACAATGACATCGGTTGAGTGAAACGTTTGTTTAGGATTTCCCATATTGTAGACCATAATTTTAATTGTAATAAAAGTATTTTCATGGGCACCATTAAAAAATATAGTCACACGATTTTTAATTATTTTAATGGTAATCCGACTTAAAGTGTTGAGCGACTAAACCAATTAGAGTATGAAAATCAATTCTTTATTCATTCTACAATACATATGTGTACAGAATAAGTCAAAATAATAGGATGGGGCAAAAGAAGGTAAGGGAAAGGTATGTGGCTATGGCTGACCTACTAGGAAACTTTCCCAGTATTCACTTTGTTTTAAACCAAATGGAAAATCATAAACAATTGGTAAGGATAGCCGGTACCCGATACCAATGATACCAATGAAAACATCCCGAATATCACCAAAGGAAGTGATTCGGTTCGGAAGTAATCCGATTAAGTAATACGCCTTCCAGCCAATCCAATTTATAATTATAAAATTAAAGTATAATTATATTTAAAGAAATCGAATCGTTTATCATTTAATAAAATTTCGTTAGATTTTAAATACCGTATAAAAAATACTGTAATTAATAGGAAATTTAGCTCTCTAAAATCTCCCTTAATTTAAATTTGAAAAATATATCAAAACATAATTTATTAATTTACTAGTAAGTTCTTGTAATCGGTCCGATTTTATGATTTCCGAATCTAAAATTTTTAGAGAACTGGACGTGTATGCGCTTTTGATTCGTCTCGTTTATCTTGAGAATGAATAATATTGACGTGGAACTACATTGTTTTGACATGTAATTACGTGACTTTAAACTGAATCACTTTTAAGCCAAATCAGCTCAGCGGTTTTAATTAAGGATAAAGATACTAAAAAATTCCCGTATTCTTAATAATAAACAAATTATTGTTTTTTTATGTTTCTTATCGCGGACTTTTAGTTGCACCAAGACCACTTATTATTATAATAAGTGATATATATGGTTTTTTAAACCCATTTTTATTCAAAAATGCCGATATGAAGCCATTGAACAATAAAATATTGACGATGGTTAAGATATAATATCCAAGAATTACTTCTAGTTTTGCAAAGAACTGGACTTTTAGATAATTTAAAAATAATCCGTATAATATCAAAACTATACAAAAATTTTTCAAAACAAAGAAAATACAAATCTTTTGTAATATGTAGCACACGCGATCTGCTGCTTCAGGCACGATAATAACTTGAAAAGCTTTTTGTTAACAAATTCAACTTAATTCAATTAACGTAAAAGTAATTACTTTTTCATTTTGTTGAAGAGTATTGTAATTAATTTTTATCATGAATTATGATTTTTTATGCACTGAACATAATAAATTAAAACATACTATGGGCTCTAACTAACTTTTGCCTCCATATAAACACACTTTCATCACACGACAAACTTTTATATCATATAAATTGTGTAATGACGGTAAAAGTTGATAGTAATATTTTATCTTTTTCTTTTTAGGGTTAAATAAAAGTTTGTTTTAAAATGGTTCTTTACTTGTAATTTATTTTTTACCTTTTAGCTATGATGATAATGGTCGGTACATCATTTGGACAAATTAAGATACATAAAATAATTACAAATTAAAAAAAGAAATACAATTAAGTATTTTCGTGTACACATAACCAATAAAATAATGATCCAAAAGTAATATAATTTGCCATACATAATCTAAACATGAGCATTTGCCAAAGAGTTTTTCTCAAAAAAGCATTCTGTCTTATATAAAATAAATTTTCTTTTGAATAATAGAAGATTTACCGAAAAAAATTTTTGAATATTTTTTCCGTAAAAATACTTTGATTGGTTAGGAATAAAGGATTTTTACATAATGGAGTGTGCTTCAGTATTATATTTCAATCCCCTTTAAGCTATAATCTTTATGATATTCACACATTCTAAGGAATATTTAGAATGAGGAAACCTTCTATATTTACGAATGCAAAAATATAAAAAGAAAAATCTAAATAGCCAAATATCGTTAAAGAAACCATTTCCTGTATTTTTTCTTATACAACTATATAGAAGTCATTCGAGTGTATCAGTAAAAACTTTTTTCTTTCAAGTTACTTTGATAGTAGTGGTTAGTGTAAATGTGAATTAATGATATATTATTTTATAAAAACCGCCTCTTAAAAAAAAAAAAGTTTTAGTTATAATTTCATTATTACAAAATTACATGACTTTTTTTAATAGGTCAATGACTGTGAATGTAAGTAAAGTACTTGTAATTGTATGTAATATGTTGGTTTTTTGTTTGTATGCACAATATGCGAACATGTAATATGCGAGAGCATATGCATCTCTTATAATTGAAAAAAATTGTTTGTGGACATTATAATTGTATATAATTATTGTATTTATGTTTGTTTAATCGAAACATTAAAATGTTTATTAGTACGAGCTAGCAATTCTCTGTTTTGTGCTACAGGGTTGCCACATTCGTCACTTTTCCACAATTTGAGTGTATTTTTACGACTCTAGAGGCAAGTATTAAAATTATGAATAATAAAATATAAATAATCTTTATTTTCTTTAAACGAACATTATTTGAAATTTTTTTGCGTAAAATGTTAGGATTCGCCACAATTTAAGCTCAAATTTAGCTTATTTCACATAGTCTTGATAACAATATATATTATTATTATACAAGTATATATAACTGTAAAGACTGGATATTTATAGTATTTTATGAATGCTAATTAAAAATAATTCAAATAATGATATTCAATCATATTGTTATCTTCACTTGTACTTTTTTTTAATTTATCGATAGTATTAATTTGTTTTTAATTCAATTTATCGTAGTTAAACTTAAACGTGATTTAATTCAAATTTTCTTGAAATAATGAGTTTTTTGTTTGTTTGTTTTCATAGGGACTAATTTGAGTTCCTTAATACTTTGTAAAACAGGTATCCAATAAAATATTGATCGATTCGTCTAAGTGCACACTATACTTGTATTTTATGTTTTCTTGATATAAAGTGAAGATTTCATCATTAATTTTTAATAATTTGTTATTTCCTTTTCCGTACGTCACGACGAACTGACCAAAGAGTTTTTATCATACATGCATGCAAGAAAGCAAGCAAGCTATTTATTTATTATTTTGATGTTATATATATATATATATATATATATATATATATATATATATATATATATATATATATATATATATATATATATATATATATATATATATATATATATATATATATATATATATATATATGTAGACACATATGTTTTACGTTTATATACCTTTTTAAATATTAATTCTAAAAACAGCATCATTCATCCTCTTTAAATAAATAAAGATGGGAGTAATGCACCACACGACCGAACGACGAATCACTACTACTTTAACACTCGTGTGGATGCTGTTTAAATTAGCTGCTGTAGATGAATACTGTACTAGGGAAGCTCATGTTGCTGCATGGAAATTTAAACGAGTGTCATGGGACTTATTGAAGATTGAAGCAAAAAAAAGTTGTATGTAGTAAATTTTTTCATCGGGTTGTAGAGCTTCCACCAAGCTTTCAAAAATGTTATAAAAACATGGAAATATTAATTTATTGCAGTACGTCAGATATTCTCAGGAGATGTTAAATCAAAACCAAAAAAAGGAGCTCTCAATCAGAAGACTGACGATTTGAATTTGACGCAAGCTTGTAACTGTTTTTTAAAAATGCAAATAAAATTTGTCGTTTTGAAATACTTCAGCTTAATGTTTTGATCGAGCTGATCCGTTATCTGAGGATTTAGGTCACACATACTTTTATGTTTTGCTCAAATAGTCAAATTACATGATTTTTGAACTAAAATTGTGGAGAACTCAAACATTTTACGGAAAAATGTTTCCAACAAAAGCTGTTTGTTTCAAAAAATAAACATTATTTGTATTTGAACTTTTCTTTTATAATTTAAAATTTGGGCCAAGGATTCATTGGACTCAATGAAATTAAACTCACTCTTTATGTTTAGAATAAGCCACCAAAATTTCAACTCGCTATCACTTATGTTTTAACGCTAACGTGATGGCGGGCAGTCCAAGATGGACTAATTAGGTGTTTCTATGAAATCTTATACCAAAATTTTGCTTCTGCGGTTAATATTTGGTAGCGTTACAAACTTAAGATTAAAATTTACATACTCTGACATATTATGTATGTCGAGTATAATAATATACTCCGACATATTATGTATATCTCGAGTATAAAAATGCATACACTAATAGTCAGATTTTTTTGATATGCACATTGATCAGCACAAAACCCTCTTCTGGGCTCTTCTATTATTTGAGTTGAGATGTTATGTGTGTACTATGTAATGAACAGAACAAGTACTTCTTGTTTATATCACTAATAAAACAATACATTTCCTTTTTTATTTTTATTTTAAATGTTGCGTTTATTTACAGTACAATTAGTGTTTTTATGTAGGTAAGCCTACGTAAAAATTAATTGAAATAAAAAAAAGACAATTAATTTGATGCTCTATTCAATCCAAATTTATGCTTTAGTCACACTTATATAAGGGGCTTCGCACACCAATTACATATTGACCATGTTTTCACAACATTAACTACAGAATTCATAACTTTTGTTCAAGAATGGGTATTGGAACGCACGGCCACATTTAGCCCGAGAGGTGAGGCTGATTTTGATATTATGACACATTTATTGTGCAGAGAAATAGCCTGCTGTCAGTTGATCCGATTCGTTAGTGTTTGCCGAGGGTGTGGTTACTACTATCTAAAAGGTCAAAGTGAATTGCAAGCAATATATTAACTATAAGTGTTAAAATTAATGAAGTGTTTTGTATGTATATTTTAAATGATTAATTTTATCAAAAAACTTATTTTTAGTTTTTTTAAATTTTCCGAACTTTTTGCGATTGTATACGAAAACCTTAAAAACCCGACGAAAAGTTCAAAATTTTTGGTTCGCTGTTTACCAGTTGTCTAGGTTAATTAAGGTCTAAAAATTTCAAAAATAATATTTATTTTACGATCAATCGGGTAGTTTTCGAGATATTGCTTGAAATACATCCGATAAATCGGGCTCTAGATCGAATTTCTAGCGATATTTTAAAAATTACGCATCCAATCGTTAAATAGATATAATTTTTGAAATCTGCGGGTTTAAATTACCCTAAAACATGTATTTCATACAAATCGGAACAAAAATTTTTTTTTCGATTTTCTCGATTTTTTCAAAGGTACACCCCTTAAAAAAATTGCGAAAATTCGAAAAAAAATTTTTCTATCGGACTTCGAAAAAAACCATGTTTTTAAGGGAAGTTTGACCCGTGGATTTCAAAAATAATATCTATTTAACGATTGGATGCGTAGTTTTTGAGATATCACTGGAAATCCGATCTAGAGCCCGATTTATCGGATGTATTTCATGCAATATCTCAAAAACTAGTTAACCGATCGTAAAATAAATGTTATTTTTGAATTTTTAAGATCGTAATTATCCGTAAAAACCCATAAACAGAGAAAAAAATTTTGAATTTTTCGACGGTTTTTTTAGATTTCTTATATTATCACAAAAAACATAAACAAAAAAATTCGACATTAATGTACTTTAAGGTTGATAAGCTTCAAAAACTATTAAAACTGAAGTAAAACACCGAAATCAGCCTGAGGTTTTTTAAAACAATAATGCCGCCCCCACGGATGCTAGACGCTAAATATACAGGATGACTGACAGCATTTGTTATAGTTAAATTTTAAGCTAATAAAATAATTCTTTCACCATTTTTTTTATTTTTATTTTAAATATTTTCACTAACAATATAAATGTTTTCAGAAAAGACTCTCAAGTCTTTTTAACTACATACTCTTCTTTGCTTTGTATTATTCTTTTATACTCTTTTTAATAAATATTTAATAAAAATTTATTATACTTTCCTTCTTTATGATGAAGATGGACTTAATATCGTACTTGTAATCATTTCTTACAATTTTCATTCTATCTGTGTTTAAAAGTGTTACAAAAATAAATAAAAAACATACTTTTTTTAATAGAAACGATAACAGAAATTATATTTTCCTATAAAAAAAATAAAATAAACTGAGCTATATAAAGGTATTATTCACATAATATAATACAAAAAAAAAGAGATACCTTAATGTATTGAGTGGGTGTACAAATATTAAGGGTAGATAAGTATTGTGATCCTTGTTTAATTGTATTGCTCTGTACATAAAAAAATGAAACACTTAATATTTGAATATAATGCATCACTACTTCTATAAAATGCCTTGTTAAAAAATTTCGACTTCAACTGCAGTTGATGGACTTCAACTTCCATATTCAACTGCAGTTGAAAATGGAATAACATCTGAAACATGTCGCATAATTAGAATAAAATAAACTGGTATAGCAAAATAAAAAAAGTGTGTAAATTTATTTATCCACCTAACATAATTATTACTATGGAATACCACAAATTAAAGCTCTCTACCATTAATATAAGAGAAACAATTGGCTTACGAGCTTTGAGCCCAAAATAGTCTAGCTTACCTATTTGAACGGTGTTAGAGACGGTAAAATTTCACCATTATCACGTAGTGACTTTTTTTAAATTTACTTGTTTTAACGCAATTTAATCCATTCTTCAAAAATATCTTGTTAAGCTTGCCCAAAATCAAGGCTTACCATTTTGTTCGTAAGACTACATAAATTATCAAATTAAATAAAAAAATTTATGATTCCACGATGACGGTATTCTCAGTATGGTCTCCCCACCTAAAAATAGAGATCAGAGTGTGTTTTTGAATGAATTATATAAGTGATGTATTTGATTTCGTCTATTTAAGACTTAGATTTTAATGCATGCGTAAATGAATTAATTTGCTATTCGCGTTTCACTTACCTGAATACATTTTACACTATACTCAATTTTTGGTGGTTAAATTTTTTTAGCCATCATCAGAATAAGTAAGCTTAAATTGTCTTTAGATAGATATATTATCGGTATTCCAGAGATCATTTTTGATTCATCTTTGTTCATATGCGTCGGCGCTAACTCTATTGTAAAGCATTAACCTTAGTTTTTTTTTATTGGAATTGTTATTGTCCCAAAATTCATGCTATGCGCTGTTTATTTTTGATGAACTTATTTAATGATAAATTTAAGACTTCATTTGAACTGTATATAGTCTACTATGGTTCATTTTTTGATGCACCAATGAGTACAATTCATACATTATTACGTGTACATATTCTATTTTACTTCCTTACACTTTTTTATCATCAAATATTATTATTACACTTCCTACACTTCTCAATATAATATGATGACTGTAATGACGAGTGTATAAAAATGTGAGGTTTCTTTTTTATCAGAATTGTGTACGAAATATCGAGGATATATGTGGGTGTGTGCAACGAATAAGATAACCATAAGAGAGATAGAATGATGATAATTGTAAGAATTATAAGAATTATATAATATCATTGAATGTTCGATGTACTAAAAAAAATAAATTGTGTTAATAAAACAGATGACATATGTCAGTAAAATTGAGTCGAAAATATAAATAAAAAGTAATTCATAAGCTGAATTTTTATAAATATTTCGTCGGGATAAACGTAAGAAATGTAATACATCTCTGAATTTCTATTTTTATACTCGGCATACATAATATGTCAGAATATATTAATTTGAGTTCCAAAGTTTGTAACACTACCTAATTAATATTGACCGCACAATCAATATTTTGTTTTAGGTGTTTATTGAAACACCTAATTAGTCTCATCTTCGACAGCCCGTCATCAGGATAATTCAAAAACAAAAGTGATAGCGAGTTGAAATTTTGGTGGCGTATTCTAAACATAAAGAGTGAGTTTAAGTTTCTAAATGAGCAAAATCGGTTCATTATGTCCAATGAATGAATCCTTGATCCAACTTTTAAAGTATAAAAGATACCAGAAAAGTTCAGATACAAAAAATTTATATTTTATTGAAACAAACAATATTTGTTTGAAACATTTTTTGGTAAAATGTTTGAATTCTCCACAAGTTTAGTTCAAATTTGGCTAATAAACACATTTAGGTAATAACAATATATATTATTATAATGCATGTATACATATATAACTATATAGACTGGATATTTATAGTAATTTATGAATGCTAATTAAAAACAGTCCAAACAATGAAATTCAATCATATGCCAAGTATCTAAACAATTAACTCAACTGTTAGTTGTAATCATCAATTGTTTTTAATTGCACTATTCAAAGCGACCCACAAATTCTATCCAACTGTATATAATTGATATTTTCGAAGAAAACTTACAGAAAATAAAATGGTGAAATGGTCGACTGGAAGTTTTTGATATTGTGTTATTCGTGGTTTAAAACTCAGCGTACCAAATTTTATGGTTAAAAAATGATAATAAAATTTTCAACGTACAACTGTTTTCAAACAAATATAAAATTTTAAAAATATTTTATCTCAATTTATTGTTTTTTCTATTATTTTTCTTTTGAATGAAATGCATTTGGAATCTATAATTTTATATCATAATGTAATTAAAATGATGTTCTGCCTTTGCATTCATAAGTAGACACACGTGGGAATCTGTAAGGATATATATAGGGTGTGATCTTAAAATTTGAGGTGTAGTTTAATGTGGATTGAATCATTCTGTTCTGTCTTTTCATTTCTGAATGTAATATAAAGCTTAAATGGTAGACAGCGTTTTTACCTTTATAAAACATGTTAAAATTTTAATGGAATTTTATGGCAAGGAATCATGTTTATTTTGCATAATATTTAGTTTTTGTGACTTTTTATTGGATAGAAATGGATATTTTGAAGTAACTTTGGGTTGTAAACAATGAACATAATCAAAGTTGTATTCAAATAAAGCAGACAAAAAAAACATAAAAATCACACGACAATAACAATCAATATATATTCAATAAATTTAAAACTAATAAAAATATATTGATTTTTAATTGTATTTTATTTAGTTTTCGTTTTTGTAATTGATGACACATTTAATTTTATACTTATTATCTAAAGAAGGACATTTTTGTTATGAAATAATTCTGAATGAATAATCATATCAATAATAATAATTTTAAATATATTTATCCTTGATTGTGGTAAACAAGAAACAACAACACCTCATTTTATTAATTAGTAGGTAGTACACGTGACTCACTCACGTTGTGTGTGTACAATATGATGATGGATGAAACTAAACTTCTAGTAGAAGATAAATGTGCAATTACTTATAGTCTAATCAACAAGTGATTTTCAGCTCAAATTTTTTTCTCAGCCTCCAAAAAATATTATCATGGTGACATTCTATTTGGAATGGAATTAAGTCTACTTTTTGTAAAAAATTAGACCCTTGCAAAAAAAAAATCGTAAAAGGTAAAAAAATTTAATAATAAAACTGATAAGGGTTTTTTTTTCGCAAATATCTCAAAAAGTATTAAAGATATTTGAAATCAAAAAAAAAAAAAAATTGATTAAAGAAAGTTTTTTATTTTTGTTAAAATGTACGAATCCTGTTTTGATCGTGTTGCCCAGAACATCCGTTTTTACCCTATAAAAATTATCACTTGTTTCATAGGAAAATATGTTTGACATTTGAAGACATGTGGAAAATACACTACGAAATAAAATTTGTAATTTGAAGGCTATTCCAAATTACTAGGTATAAATTTTAAAAGGTGTGTAAAAGAAGTAACACAAGTATTAGTTGTAAAACATTTTGGAGGTCATTTTTAATAATTAATTATATTGATAAGATAATTTTTTGTTTCAATTTAATTCAGTTCAATTTTTTAAATTTAAAATAAATACTTAAATATTTACTAATATTGTAAAGAGGAAGCATTTGTATTTTGTATGTAACGCTTAAACTTAAAAACTCCTTGACCGATTTGAAAAATTCCTTCACCGTTGTGAAGCTACACTATCCCCGGGTGGCATAGGTTACAATTTATCCCTACATTTTCATGAGAACAAGAACTACGCGAGAGAAACCGTGTGACGTCCATTAATTTAAAATAAAATGATTACTCCTTGCTAGCTTTATTAGGTTGACTCAGTAGATATAGAACCGCAAAGTTTTTGAAAACTCATTAAGGCTTGAAATTTTTGTTATACTTTTTTTCAACTAATGGTTTAGGTTAGCGCACGCGATAAACATTTCAATCAGATTTTTTTCGAAGAAATTGTCAAAATTATATCGGTTTGAAATGGTGCACTAACCTAAACCATTAGATAAGTTGAGCCTCGCTAGGAATGACTCATTTTAAATTTGTAAGTTGAACTGAATTGTATTGAAACAATATATGATTAACAATTCCGGGATAAAAATTGTATACATAAATTGTTTTCAGAAAACTCTCTTTCCATCGATGCAAACAAATAAGAGCTTTATTTTCACAATCTTACTTTGTACCATTTTGTGCTTATTAATAATTTTAATTTTCTTGTTTGTTTTAGGTAAGTGTACCAACAAATATCATTTTTCATTGGAAATCGTAAGTAATTTTAGCTTAATAATTATGTTACATCATTAAATGAGCCAGGAAAACATTATTCTCTTGGGGATGACGAAAGGATTTTTAACTTCCTTATAACAATTATTGTTATCCCGAAATATCGGAATTTAGTTTTCGGAATATGTATTTAGAGGATCTCAATTTATAATTATGCTAGTTTCTGGGTATTTTGAAAGGGTTTTGACGAGTGTTTATTATGTATTTATGTATACCACAAAGTTGAAAAAATTACCGGAAGGATGTTCTTTGATTTAATATTGAATTTGACAACTCTCCTTTTTTGTCCCTGGAAGTATTACCTTAGGCAGATTCTATTCTCATTTAAACGTAAGATTCAACAAAAGCATGCTGCGACTGTTTCCAATGTTAATAGAGATAGTAATAAAAAAAATTCAAACAAATAATAATAGGAATCCATTAATTTCCTGTTCCTTTTTAAGAAAATTATATCTTGTATTTTTCTACAGAAGAATTTATTTTTATTGACTAAATAAATATATATTAATAACGGAAATAAGAAAAATTTTCTATTTAAATTGACAATATTCAATTATTATAATTGATTAGACATTATTTTAACGATAACATAGTTATAAATGTGTAATCATTTAGAAAACTTACAAGTTGGATAAATTCTTTTGCTTCGAATTAAAAATATCAATTACCTAGAAAAATGTCTACAATGTATACTTATGGAATCAAAAAATGAAACATTTTTACCTATTTTCATTTTTATTGCCTATTTTAAAACAGTAAAATACTTGATTTTTTTGTTGTGTTGAGTTGTTTATCTATCTAAAACATTGATTTTAATGTGAAAAAATTGTAAAATACTCCATAAAATTAGTGTATATTATAATTTTAAGTAATCATGGAAGATTCAGGTCGTTGCGTTTTTTTAATTCCATGAGTATATATAAGTAAATTTAGAACAATGATAGACATAATCTATCAGTTTAACAGAAGCAGAAAATACATTTGCACCTCTACAGATAAATGTCTATTGTGCTAAAGTATTTATAGATTCGATATTCTCATTTCAACTTGTTGGTTGATGAAGGACTCGCCGCATGTTAAATACGTTGTCAATGTTGTCAAATCTTTGACTCTCTCAGATTTTTTTACTCCTTGAAACATACTGAAGAATTATATTGATTAAGATATACTGAATAAAAATCTATTAAAAATTAGAGGATGAAGAATTAGTGAAAACATCAAGATAAAGCTTTTACTTTGTAACGTTTCGTTTTTTTTATTAACACTTCATCAGACGGTCTACAAATTAATTTTTATGTATTTAATTTGTAGACTGACGAAGTATTAATAAAGAAAACGAAACTTTGCGAAGTAAAAGCTTTGTCTTAATATTTTCACGGATCCTTCATCATCTAATTCTTAATAAATATACTGAAGAATGTTTCTATATCTTTGGCAACGTTGTACATTAAATTTTACTTACCAGTATGGTCATATAACGAGAAAATCACCTTCTTTTCGAATAAAACCAATGTCAGCGATATAGATTGGTGTAAATCGTATTCAATTAAAACGATTTTTATATTAAATAAATTTGATAATTTTACTAATAAATATGTTTGTGATATTTAATAAATTTTTTATTTTATTTATTGAAATTTATATGTCCCTATTTAATTGAAAATTTTATATTTATAAATTTAAATTTGAATTGATAAGATAGGAAAAATAATTAGGTGGTAAATTTTGTATTGTCCGAAAATAGTAATCATCAATATTATTTTCAATAAAATTTGTTTAATGATAAAAAGCGGTTCAGTTCATATCTTATTTGCTTACATATGTTATTTTATTCATATATTGATTAAAACATTTGTTTTTAAATCTATTGTTCCTAATCTATTTCTAGATTAAGAGCCAATAATAGATTTGGGCAAGTAAGCCTATTGTTTATATGCAAATTACTTCAGTTTGATGAAATGTGTTTTGACTTGAAATGAGAATTTTCGAAAAACCACCGGAATACCAAAAAAAATCGCAGTTTTTGTGTTTTCCAGGGTAAAATATAAGTCGTAAATAATACAAAAATGACCGATTAAACCTCATTTCCGATTAAAAGACTATTTGCTGAAATATCACTTCTTCGATACTGAATATAATTTCAGTTGTTGTATCTCAAAAAAACTACACATTCAATCCTCAAGTAGACCCAACTTTTGTAATTTTTGGGTCAAAATGACTTTATCTTCACAATTTAAGCGAAATTAGAGAATTCCTTAAAAAATCACAGAATAAACTTGTTATTTTAACAAGTTGCAAATAATAACGAAAGTTTCACATGAGGTTCAGCAGACGCCACACAGAAAACGGTTTCTATTCGCCTCTTATTTGATTTATTGACTTAAATCATGTGCCAAACTTTAATTTAACATTTTAAGTAATCCATAGATTCCATTTTACTCGGGAATTAACATATTTTTAAGAAAAAATTAGAAATTTAATGAATTTTGAAAAAAGTACATTTCTTTTGAAATAATAGCCCCAAAGTTTGGATGTGATAGTCCACTGAAAATCTCGTAAATTTTAAAAAATCACAAAATTAATTATTTAAGATAAATTTATTTTTCTTAAGCACATTTTTCTGAGCTTTACCTGCCAAACAAATTTATTATTATTTTTGTTTTAAATAATATCCATCGTAAAAATGAATTATATTGAGTTTATATCCATTTCTTCTCATAATTTCTGAAAGGTATTTTATCAGCCAAGTTAAGAATTTTGTTTTTCATCGTTTTAGGTGAAAAAGTAGCTACTGCTATTGTAGTTCTCTTACACCAGATTATTCACGTGAAATTTATCGTTAGTAAAAAAATGTCCAAAAAAACTGTATTATCAAATAAAATAAGATAAGATAACCCTCCTTTTGTAGGAAATGAAAGTATCAACTATAAAATATACCACAAAGTTTCATGTCAGATATAAATTTATATTTGTAAGACAAGCAGAGACATAAAGAAAACAATACGTAGATACTTTGATGATATCCAAAAGGTAAATTTTTGATACATTGTCAAACTATTTCCCTATAGAAAACTATTCCAACACACCTTAGCTCTGCTAGCTAACCTGTCTTCATCATTGTATCATCAAACTGTTAAGCCTGACATGCACGAGCAGTTAAAACTGTGCGATTCGACTGGACAATTTTATTTTTTTTTTTGTACAGCTAAATCATATTAAATGGGTGGATAAGTTTTTGTCCTGGCACGTAGATGGCGCCAATAGAATTGAATCCATATGATTTTCAGTTAGTACGAATTTTCATAAGATCTACGATATATCAATAAAAAGGGTATAAATTTGATAGCAGTTGGACCATTAGTTTCTGAGATAAAGTGTTTTGAGTGTGTGAACTAAATGGATGAAAATTTGATGATTCGGAGAATTGTTTGAAACTGTTTAACAGTAATAAAACCGAATTTTTGTGTCCATATGTGACAATGGATGAAACATTGCTTCATCACTACACTCCGACTACACAGTCACCAGTCAGCGGATTGGACTGCACGCGACGAACCCAATCCAATGCGTTGAAAGACGCAACAGTCGGCTGGCAAGGCACATGGAATAATTTTCATCAACTATTTTGAAAAAGGAAAAACCATCAACAGTGGCTATTATATAGCGTTTCAAGAGCGAAATCGCGAAAATAGTTACGTGTGTAGGTAAACATAACGTTGTTTTCAACACTGTGCAGTTGACCAGAAATAAACAACAAATACCAATTGGTAAAACTGTAACATCATGAGGTGATATAGCATCCCTCATTACAGTATTTTGTTTTTGGATTAGTGGTGTAACTAAAGGAAAAAGATGCAAATAGGGATCTTCATTCATCCACAAATAATTATTACAATCTTTTGGAGTAATTTTCAATTCACTTAACAAATTTGTTAAGTGAATATTCATTACTTTTCAGTAACCATTGTTAACACTATAAGTTACGTTTTTCATTTATTTAAATACACATTAACCCAATAATTGGAAGAGCGTTATCTATTGCCGCCATGTTCCGACTTTATTATCAAAGTCAAATCACACAGTTTTAACAGATTATGTGTGACAGGCTTTAATTCTTCTTCACCCAATAAACACATACAAAAAACATTATACGCATTGAACAAAGAAGGAAAAGATAGACGAGGAGAGAATGGAGACAGGTAAACACATGTGTATGATAGAGTTGAATAACAACATACAAAACACAAACATGAACTGTGGAGTCCACTGACCTTGTTTCAGATTATTTCAGTTATATTATAAAATATATATAATAATAATGACATAAAAATATTGCTTGTGGACTGACTGACACTGCCATCATGAATCATGACAATAAAAATCGTTGATACTTTTTTTTTATACATTAATTATAGTTTACTTCCAAAATGTTTACGAACTGTTTTTTTAATGGCTATCGAATAATTGTTGTTTGTTAAATTATGTTTATTGTTGTCAACATGGGATCAATGATAGGTTTTTTTGCAGTCAAGTAATAAATACTGTTTTAGGGGATCGTCATAGATCAAGTATACTGCTTTGCGAATAGGGCGGAATTTTGTTTTAAGCCCTTACATATAGAACATTTTAAAAATATTTGCTATTCACTCTCTTAGTTCACCCAGCCCAAAGAAATACCTGAACTTTGGGAGGGGAAAAATCATGCTGTCGGGTGAAGTGCTGAAGTCCGCTATACTGCACACTGCCTAGGCAAGGGAGCTAGCTCACATGATACCTTTAGAAATCGGATATTAATTCTATAACTAAGTCTAAAACTTCGCTTTGAATTCAGTTTTGAAAATCATTATTTTTATGATGCTGACTAACGCACGATGGAACCTAGGGAAGGAAGCAAACATACTTCCAGGCGCAATTTAATACACCTTTAACATGGTAATATTATTGAGATTACTCAAATTTTATAAAAATATCGCCGATTCATTCGGATTATACGAACTTTTCTAACCTTATTCCCTATTTATATATGAAAAAAATTTACCAAATTTATAATATTTCTGTGACGCATATCACTTATGAACCTAGGTTAAAACTTTAAAGAATCGTAATACACCTAGATATCTGTAAATGGTGCCTTTAGATTCTACCATTGACTGATAAAAACCAAGGTAATTTTATTCAAAGATAATAGTAAAAATAATTTTTTCGTCTCTGAGATTGAGCAAGACCTTAGTTACAAATATGCATAAACGTGAAAACGTACCTTTATATAAAGGCTAAGCCTTTTTATTATACATATATGTTATGTGTACAAATGTTTTCTTTCAACGTGTAAACAATTTATTTGTACACAGAACATAACACAGAAATAAAAACCAAAGAACTAATAAAAAAAAAGTAAAGACTGGAATGAATTATATGATAGTTCCTTATATTTATTAACAACCAATCCAAATATCTTCTAAGTACGTACATTTGACGTACGTATATCAATAAGAATACAGGTAATAAAGTTTATTTTATGGCGTAAATACATAAATTTGTCCATTCTTCAATTTATCAATAAATAAATATAACAATAAGTTCAAAAAATTATTTAAAAATTGAATTTTAGTTTCTGTAAGTAAAGCTGTGTATTTTCTTAAGCAATGAGTTATAACATGCTAATTACAGTAACCACGTTTTGCCATAAATCTGCCCTGTACGCCATCAATTTCAATGCAGAAGGGTCAAATTTGATTTCACTCAATAAGGGGAAAACCCGTTATACAAAGTCGGCATTCGGTTGTCGGCTAGACGTAAATGTGTATAAATGTCAAAAATAGGTTTTAATGCGCTTGCATACGTCTAGCCGACTACCGACTATGTAATATGAATAATGAATGTTAATAAAAACTGGAGAGCATAAAATATGACAATTTTTTAGCTTTCCGAGCATTATTAGCAGCACCGTAGTTAGAACGTCTAAAAGTTACCACACTTACATATATACAATTTACTTAATATGTATAAGGCTTTTTTCATCTTTAGGTATGCATTTTTTTAATATTCTGACCTATATGTTCGCCAATTTTGAATCAATTAAAAAAAATCATTTTGATTCACTATCTAATCTCAGCTAGATCAAAATAATTGTTTCTTTTTAAATTTTTTGGACCCCAGAATTTATAATTATAGTATTCTCAATTCGACTGTACCTTTTTGAACAAAGTAGATTCTATTCGAAATGCATTAAAAAATAAAAAATGACTGATTTTAAAAATTTCTCGGACGTGCAATTTTTGTATAGTTAATTGTGTAATTCCTTTAAAAAAAAAAACTTTTTTCGTTTTAATATCAAAAAATCATTTCATAATTTTTTAAGATCGATAATTTTGTGCGTGTAAATTTGCTTGTTTACCTGTAGTATTATAATGTAACCTATAAATGTTACCAACAACAAAAAATGAGTACCATTTTACGCAATAATAAAATATACAAACTAGAATTACTTTACTATGAACTACAAACATGTTTTTATTTTGTTATTTTTTGTTTGTTTATTAATGCTGTTCTGTTGTTTCTTTTGTCTGTTTGTTTGCGTTGTTTGTTAGGTTTGATAACATGCTTGAGTAATCTTCAGAGTTTATTTCAACTTTGTTGCTTTTTTTTGTGTTTGTTTGTTGTTTTAATACAAAAATTAACAGGTGTATCCGAAGTTTAATGAGAATTTAACTTTGAGAGATTAAATAATTGTGGCAGAAAGATTTGTTGTTTTTTATAATGAATTTAATTTTATATAATTTATTTTGAAAAGGAAGTTTGCTAGACGCTGGAAATGGATGGCTAATGTGATTTGAGGATGCGAAATTTAATCAACGTAATTTATGTTAAAATTTTTCATACTATTAATAATATTCAAATTAGACAAATTTCTATTAATAATTAATATTTTTCATCTTTTTATAATTCGTAATGTTGAAAAATAACGATTTGAATCAAAGAAACAAAATGAAAAAAGTTATTGTAAAAAGTTTTGAACCTTTATTATTAACATATTAATATTATTAAGAATTTGACAAATAAATAAATTATTACTAAGTATATAATGCACTACCAGACGCGGGTGTTGCTGTGACAATTTTCATAGAAAATAGTTTGAAAAAACTATTTCCCCAGTTAATCAAATGATATTACATCGAATGCATACAAAATTTGAAGTAGATTGGACCATTCAATCACGTTTTTGGTATTTGCCATTGGTATTTGATGTGGGACAACCGTGACAAAAATTTTTTATACCCATCCGGTATTTGGTGGGGTCACCCAGTACTTCGTGCTGTAGTATTCCTGTACTTGATGAAAAGTATATGTTCCTCCAGAACCACAAACAGTTGCAGTGATACTCGATCGATCCGATATGCACACTTAATGTAGTTGACAGTTGGACATACTACTAGTGAGATGAGATAAATAAATTGTATATTGAATTTCAAATTTAGATTTTGGTTTCGATGGAAATAATGCTGTAACATACTTCAAGTCAGAACTGAGAACAAATTCCTTCGTTTTTCACCCCCTTAGGGATAGGTAGCAAATGTAACTAAAACCTATCGTATTCCAGACGAAGATCAATCCAAATACACAAAAATCATAACAATTGGTCCAACCGTTCTTGAGTTATAAGTGTTGTAACTATTAAGATAATAACTATTTAAGGTATTTTGAGTATTAAATAAAAATTATAGAACATAAAATATTAATTCGGAACATCTGTTGAACCCTTTTTGTATATATCGTAAACAGTTTTCCGTTTTAAAATATATAAAAACTGTTTTCTGTCAGAATGTGACTACCGTAATTATCATGTATTGTCTCATCACAGAAAAATTTTTACCCTTACAGAAAAGCCGTTGCTCAAACCACTTATGAACTCTCAGACAATTGGCTTAGTAACCGAGATAAACTCTAAAAATGAAAAAAAAAAGTTAACTGAAAAATCTCGACATTTCTCATTCATCTTCACTAATCGAAATTTTTTCCAAAAATAAAACCCTTTTGTTTTGTCTATGAAGATCATTTCACGAAACAAAGTTTTCTACTTAATTTAAATTTGTCTGTTAGCTTTTATGTCACCCACATAAAAAAAAAATTTTCTGTAAACCAGTTTAAAAAATATTATCTAATGTTTGCATGAAAGATTTTTCACGTACAGACAAAAAAAATTTTTAGAGCGAAAAGAAAATATATAAAGTATTTAGAAAACTGTATCACCAACATAAATTACTCTCTCTTTACCACTAGATTTCTCTTTTTTTTGCCATTCAAATGAAAATTCAGTATCGGAAATACAAAAAGCTAACAATGGTATGTACAATCAATTGTATATTGTATTTCCGTTTATTAATAGCTACAACCAAACCAACACAAATTTTTTTTGATATACAGGTACATATTATGTATAACAACTAACATACATTATTATATTTTTGTAAAAAAAAAAATTACATATCTATTGGGTGTCCCAATATCAATAATATCGAGTGATATGAAGTTACTTTAAAGGGAGGTTATATAGCTTATAATATCTTGTATTTATTGAAATACATCAAACGAACAATGTTGCACTCTTTTAGAATGTCATTATGTGCGTGTTTTAATAATAAATACAAAAAGTACCTACGAAAACAAACTACAAAAAATACTAACACCGTTTATCGGATTTGGTAAAGATGAAAAGTACTAAAAATTAATGCTATAATAAATACAATCTCTTTTGTATTCAATTTTCGCGCACAATCTATTCAAAAAATAATCATACAAATTTAATAAAAGTGGATAATTATTTTTTGAGTTATTTTTTGTGCGAGAAAAAAAAAATACAATATATATTACATTAGAGATTAGCTTTATGAGCTTTTAGACGTCTCTATCAGAAATACAATCCCGCTTTAAGTATTTTAGTCATGAAAAACCTATTTAGCAATCATTTTCAAAAAGAAATTAATGTATTGTGTAGTGTCTTGATTTTTTGTTACTGCTTGCCATAAAAAGTCAAACTCAATACTAATGGCATATTATAGTGCTCTTCGAGTAATAAATATTGGGTATATGAAGATAAGCAATATAAGACACAGTCAGTACTTGGATGGGTGTCTGTTTGACCTTAGTAGTTGAAAAATAAATAAAAAATAAAAGTGTTTACACCTGAATTGGGACATACTGTATATAATATAGATTAATTTTATGCTCATATGATTTTAATGAATAAATAAATAAAACATATGATGCGATGATATTATTATATTGTTGATAAGGTTGATGTATGATCTACGAAAATAAAATATATAAAAAAAAACACATATTAAAAACGTCAACCTGACTGAATGTTTTTGTTTGAATAATAGCAATTATTTATTTTTTACATACAGAGAACAATACTTTATATTTAATTGTATCATCCAATAAATTATATTTGGTGTAGGTAAATCATCAATTGTATATATTATTTGAATACGAATATGTGAAGGATTTTATCATTCCATTTGTAAATAATGAAACAGAGTGGATTATAGTGCTGTGCAATATCTTGTAGTATTGTAGTATTGGTTTGTGATATCTTAGAATAAGATTGAATCCAATACCGTTTAAGCAAGGCAATGCTAAAGAATATACAAGAATGAATTATAAATATAAAATCTATTAGAAATATAATTTTTTTGTAGTAACTCCAATTTACGCTTTTCTTGGAACAAATAATGTTGTGTTTTTAAGAAGGTATTTCTAACGACATTAATGAGAACGCAATCATTATATAATCAATATAAAAGACAACTTTTTAAAGCATGTAAATGATAATTTACTCAATGCAAGTTTAATTTTATATCACATGAGGCGTGGCATTCGTTTTACTTATTGACAATTAATAAATGATTTAACCTCTGCCATTATTACGATTCATGATATAATTAATGGAATTAAAATATAACATATATTGTATTGATATTACTTTTAATATAAACAGCAATGGAGTATACTACAGGTGTATTATTCCAATAATGTTCCAATTTAATAATTATACCATTATTTATTGTCCTACGTACCTACGTTTATTTTGAATATTATTTATTGAGTACAAGGATATGTTATATTAAATTATTATTTATTGGATCATAACTATTAATTAATATTCAATATACATATCCTTGTTGCATACTCAACAACACACTTACCTATAGTCCTTACAATATTTTAATGATTTTAATTAATATTCAACTTGAGAGAAACTTCAGGTACATAATAAAAGATGAAATATTTTTAGACACAGGTGTAAAGGTATTGTTTAAAGTAATTTGATATGATAAACATGTTGATGATGGTTATAATAAATCAATAGATACAATTATTTATAATCGCAACCAGGAAAGAAAGAATAATTTTTAAAACTAGAAACAGTGAGATTATTGAGTGAATATTGTATTGTTGTGTGTACTATATAATGGTAAAAACAAGTTTTTTTGTCAAAAGTCTGTTTTTGCGTTAAGTCTTCATTTTTAAACATACTTTTTTGGTTTTCT
This sequence comes from Chrysopa pallens, assembly GCA_020423425.1. Taxonomy (NCBI): domain Eukaryota; kingdom Metazoa; phylum Arthropoda; class Insecta; order Neuroptera; family Chrysopidae; genus Chrysopa; species Chrysopa pallens. The sequence goes on from CM035593.1 coordinate 33,442,792, forward strand.
TACTATATATCTAGAATGAAATATTTGGAAAACCTTGTTAGGTATGTATTTATAAATGATTTGATTTCATAGATTTTGAACGAGTAACAGGGTTTTTATGTTTTACAAAATGTGGAATTTCAATATTCCAAAATACAGGGTCAATTTTTAAAACATTGAAAACAAAGTTTGTTAAAACATTGATTCTGTTTGGTGGGTTAAAAAAAGGACTATTTCTCCGACTTTATTACGAAACGTCCTGGATTCAATCATTTTTATAAGATTTTTAACCGAAGAATGTATGCCTTTTTCAAACTATTTTTCTATCAACAGGGGGCTGTTGGTAGCACCAGGCTCTTGCTCTCCAATAGGTAAACAAAATCCTGTTTTATAAACTTCAACGATTGACGACACATTTATTTAACATAATTTTCTATTTTGAATCCCATATTGAATAAACTGTTTTTATGTAAATATACATTCAATGATTACAGAATGGCTCTTTTCAAACTGATCATATTTGCACAGAGAATTTGTTACTGTCATATTACTTAAGTTTTAATGTTCATTATTGTTTCTTTTTTTGTTTCAGGTAAGTTTTTTATTCGTGTTGCCAGTCAACATGTATGGGATATTTACTAAAACCTGTTATTTCATCCTGATTAGCAGTCTCAGATAAGTTCGATCTTTATCAATATAATAATTATAAAAAGTTTGAATTTAAATACCCTTAAGCCACTCTCTAGTAGTCATATTATATTTTTTTCGCCATTATTGAAATATTTCCTTCAAAATGAAAAATAAATCAGATCTCGCTCGAGAATGGCTAAGTTTGAATTTTTTTTTTAAAAGATTCTAAACCCTTGATTCCTGTAGATAACATTACATACTTCAAATAATTCAAATATATCATATTTGACGGGCTCCAGTAATGCCACAAATTCCCTCTTCGTACCCCTTCTCAAACATATTATAAAATTGAATCCAGTTTCTTTATGAATAAAAATTATATCTTCAGAAAGTACAATCTTCAGAATTATACTAAAATTTTGTATACTCAACATATATTAGGAACCGAAATTGGGTCCATATACATATGGAAAAAAAATTCCTACCCTAGGGTGGGAAAATGGGAATGATTACTGTTCATTCGTAGGTTTTAATACTGATTTGTGTTAATAAAATATTAATCATGTAGTAAATTAGTGGATTATAGCCAAAAAAATTATAAAATTAAAACTTTTTAGAAAAAAGTTAAACTGCTAAAAAAACTGAATGGCCAAAAATAATTAACTTTTTTTTATTTAACCTTAATAACTAAATTTTTAAACTAATGTAAGCATACCTAAGTAATTTTGAGTCACCACTAAACAACCAAATTAATGAAAAAACTTGATACGCGCCAGCTGCTAACTTAAAAATACTTGAGTATGCGCAAATTAGTTTAAGAACTTAGTTATTAAGGTTAATAAAAACCCCAAAATATTTACAAAATATATACTTAGGTATAATCACATTAGTTTAAGAACTTTATTATTATGGTTAAATAAAAGTAGTTTATTATTTTTTCCAGTGTTTTCGTAAAAGCGTTATAGAGGAATGACATTCTGTACATAAACGGCATCTTCTTTATAAGATGCGATTGAAAATAGATAATAGATAATAGGTATTTACTGAGTATGATGATGATCAAGATAATGATGATTTGTGATGAATAAATTGAATGTAAACATCATTTATTTCAAAGTACGTTTACGATTTCTTTTTTATTTATGTTTTTATTTATTCTATCAATATTTTTATATGATACTAACATAAAATACTTAAGTCAGATTATTTTGCTTTCGTATATTATTGAAATAAGAATTTATATTCAAAGTATATTTTTTCTTCGCCAAGCCTACCATAGTAAAGTATTCAAAATTGATTTTAATTATGCTCAAAATTAGGTACTGTAATTTTTAATTTAAATCATTGAGTTTGTAAGATGTACTGTTGCCCTGATATCACCCTGGCAGAGCAATTCTGAAATAAAATATAATTGGTGTAAGTAAAATAAAATTATGTGCTTTTATTTATGGTGGGCTTTCAATAAATCAATTTAATCAAAATTACCAAAATCCATGCAACATACTAACTTGATGCTTTTATAAGCAGTAATTAATGTTGAGCGCATTCATTATGGATTGTGCGTTGTTGTGGCAAGCGATTAAGGTCCTTGTCCTCTTATACAGATTAGTAATTCTATACATTTCAATCTATCATTATTTGACAGCAAAATAACAAAACAATAGAACGGAAAATATATTGATGGAAAAATAATGTTATTAAAAATGCATTTATTACATTTAAAATACAATTTAAATTTTAAATACAATTTTGAACATAATTAATTTATGTTGTGAAAAAGATGAAAGAAAATTAATAATATCCATAATTACTGTTATAACATTTGTGTTACTTAAAAGTCAAATTTTTTGAAGAAAACCATCAAGAAATTGTATCAAACAGTTTATTACTTTTAAGCTTAAGTTTGTACCAGCGTGAAACATATTTTCGATAGATATTTTACATAGAAGGACGTTTTCTATGTGATACCGAATTTGCAACATTTTTTACCGTTAAGTTCGCGAGAAAACAAGGTCAAAGTTTTCGATTCCAAGGATCACTTCCCTTTCAAAGCATTTAAAATTTATTATCCTCTCGACTATTTTATATTTTATCATTAAAATCTCCGACAGTATTAAAACTAGAAAACCAGGAGGGTATACTTTAAGAATAAGTAAAAAAATAGAATCGACGTTTTGTCATGATCGAACTACCTTAACAGAAGGGAAGGAATATTTACTGTAATTATAATTTTTTTTTAAGCTGCAGAATAATAAATATGGCTCAATTAATCATCATTTTATTAAAAACACCACTGTAAAATTCCAACAAAACTAATATTTTATTGCGTTAAATTGTTGTATGCAAATAATATGTCAGAACAGTGCAGAGGTAGAAAATGATATAATACTTGTGAACATAGTTTTTGGGGTTATTATTTTATATATGTTTGAACTAAATTCATTTACGAAATATGTTTGAACATAATGGTTGTCCTACAGTTTTATGAACATTGTTTAATTTTGAATAGCTCTATGAAGTTCTAACTGTCTCTGCAATTTAACTTGTGAACTGCCGATGTGCTGTTTTTTAAGGTATTAGTTTAAAAAAAAAAAAAAATAAGAAAAAAAAAACAGATCACTTTTGCCTATAGATTCTCTGCCCAATTGGTACATTGTTTCGTGACCCCGACACACAGACAGGATTTGTGGTAAGTATATCGGCCGTCTGTTTTTTTCCCAATTAAAGATCAGTCACCCATATTTTTGGGCAGGATGAGCGCATTTCCAAGATCTTCAACATGATAATGGTAGAACGAAAACTCCGGAAATACGGAATAATTGATATCAGAGCTTAATTTTCCAACGCTGAGCCAGTCTACTTTACAGTGAATAGTAGGTTTCCAAGCTTAGTGAGTGGTTTTTGTTTTACAGATTCTGTTGGTCTGGTAGGACTGCTTTAGCGATATTGCTTGTTTTTCATTTTGGAAAACGTCTATTAAGTTTGCTTGGAATCCATTTTAGACTACCAATTCTTTTTCAAAATTTGGTTGAGTCATAGCGATAGTAAAAGCCCTATTACTTCAATTGAGGCTAACTTCACGAACATAGAACTGAAAATATTTTTTTTTAATCTTTAAAGATAACCGAGATATGGACATTCCAAATTATTAATTAAACAAAGAGGGAAATACCTATGTATGACGTCATTTTAAACATCGGTTTCAAGAAAGAGAGAGAGAAAGAAAAAACACAATCTTTGATAGCATAAAGTTTATTTTCTTTTTGAATCAATTTTAATATAATTTTCAGGTTTTGTTATGATACTAAGTCTATTGCTATTACCTGAAGTTTATATAAGATGATGTGTTTTTATACGATGGCACCCAGTTGAATAATATGAACTTAAAGTTGGCACAAATATTATAATAAAAACAATATTCAAGATTGTCGTCGTTATGTTTAATAGTTTGGTGTTTCTACTATTGCATCTAATGTTTGTCCTAGTTTGTAAATGTGATCACATGAAGTTACTTCTAAATGAGGCTGTTTCCTTCACAGACGACTCAGATAAACGTCTATGCTCTGTTTATGATGTTGGATATTGTGTAGTTATGAGATTGTGTTTAAATTTTGTCAAATTAATTTTTTTTTTTATGTAAAAATTTCAGCTCTAAAGGGAGACGGAAGCAATTTTTCAGTGATTGAATATCACCCTAAAGAAAAAATTTTTGTGGTTGTATACAGCACAATAAAGGAAAACAAAAATTCTTCGAAAAAACTAAAATGACCGACCAACGAAAATTATGAAAAAATTTTAATTATTACTATAAAAAATTTTCTTGTCACTTCATAAGGTAATTGGTGACTTGGAAATTTTTTATCGAAATATTTAATTTAAAAATTTAAAATTATTTGAATTTTTCGGTCGGTTCTATTGTTCTGTTCTTTGTGCTATAGTTAATAACTACAAATTTTGATACTTAAATTTTTCTTTTTATTTTAACTGGGAGATTTAGATATTTGTTTGTATTTTGTATAGAAAATTTAGAACAAAACATAACACTTTCAAATATTTTTTTAATTAATTACGATATTAATTATTAATAGTCATTACCAAAATGACGTCACACCATGACAACCTATTATTTTAAATATAATGATAAAATTATAGAATTGTAATTTTAAGAGTTTAAATTATTCATATGCTTTAACGAATTAAATGTAGAATATTTAAGAACTACATAAATTTTAATTTTTGTTAAATTACGTGCTTTATTTTTCACTATAGAAAGTACTATATTTTATTGATTTGATAAAATATAGTAATGCCATTTTTTTACCACATTGTAAGTAAAATATATCGCCAATACACACCAATAAATGTTTACTAGTATAATTGAGATATAAAGCTGCATAGACGAGCTTTGTTTGTTATTATTATTATTGAACACTGTGCTTTATTCTACGTCTACATAAAAGCTCTTTGTGAAATGTTTTTACGATTGACTTACTATAGTTTAATATCATTATTTAACTTCATGCCTAACTCTGATTGGTGTTCTTATTTATTTCTCATTGTGTGTTATCGATGATGTCAAAAGTTTTATACTTTGATGAAGACAAATAATATCAAGAGGTTTGCACTACTTTTTGCATTGTTATTAGTTTTTCAAAATGTTCAAATAAATATTTTTAATTATTTTAATGTATTAGATAGAAATTTTATGCTGACAAAAATTTTAATTACTTTAATTTAAATTATTGAATCAATCTTATCCTTATTCGTCATAAAGATTTTATGCCGAGGAAAATATACGAGAAATAGATTCGGATTTTCAAACAGAAGATTTTTAATACAATGAATGTGAATCATTATAAGATAAATAATACAATCGGATTTAGTTTTTAATACATTTCCTCTCTATTTACAATTTCAGATAGCTCGAAATTTTCTTGATAAATCGTCAAAGAATATGGTTCCAAAATACTAAAATCACACTAATTTGTTTTTTTTTTTTATTGATCTACTATACTCTAACTATTTGCTAGAACTGGAATGTACCCTAATTCACAACTAAAATTAAGGAACTTACTTTGCATTAAAAAATAATTGAACAAATATCTTCAAATACCATGTATGCATTTTATCGAGGTTGCGAGTACCATTCTCATCGTCGCCACAAAAACTGATTGTTGCGATGGACTTGTGAAAAACGTGTCAGTAAAATAGAACTGGAATAAATATTTGTTCCACTTTATTAATTTTATAGACATGTTTACAACATTTAGAGAATGTATAGTTTTTGGAAAAGTTTACCCTCCCACCTTTACCCTCACATCAATACCATTTTTACCATGCATCGTATGAAATAATATATGTAGAAAAAACAGGAAGACTTTAATTTTATAAATTGGATCCTACTCTTTTTTGGTGAAAATTTTTGCAGTTTTCTGCATACCATCAAGGAAATAATTTTAAAAAATACCAATATACTTTTTCTCCTGGAAGCTAGGAAGATGCTAGTTTTTTTGCAATATATATGAAATAATGAGGAAACAAAATTTTTTGTAACCTCAATCTCATTTTGGAAATTCTTAAAAATATCAAGTATTTTTGTTTGCAAACTAGGAAGGTGGATTTTTCTTATAAACGATGTAAAAATGACCAAAGCAAATATGAAAAATTTATGTTTTCTTTTCAATCCCTTTCTCTTTATCTAATTATAATCAGAAGTACATTTTAAAGACACCCCAAACTTCTTCAATAAATTTAAACACTGCATCAGCTATTACTTTTCATGCAGAGAAGAACACAGGTAAATACTTCACAATAAATTGAAAACTATTTGTTCTAGATGCAATCCAAATAAACAATCCAAAGATTAGAGACGAAAACTTTACTTTTATTCTGATTGTAATACAAACAACCCTCACGTTCAACTGTTCTACAATTGACATTTACAATTTTATTTTGCTATATAGGTACATAAATTTTCTCAAATACAATTTTCTCACATTTTGTGTGTACAAATAGTCTCATGTGCATAGTGTTTATATTGTTTTATACTGCATTTTCTCCGTATTTCTAAAACGATTTGTGATTGGTTGGTTTTTTACCTCTATATATAATAATGCATATTGGTTATACTTAAATTATAATAGATTAAAAATAAAATTGTGGATGACCATCGGTAATAGATCAGTTTTTAAGCAATCTCAAAAATAGACAATTTGACTAAGTTATAAAAAGCAATTTTATATAATTCTTTATTACATAATAATAACTGCATTGATATTTCCGGACAATCTACAATATTATCAATGAATGTTAAAATTTAAATTTTCAAAACGCTAGTAAACCAGTTCTTTGTTTAATATAATATATGTATGGTAAATATGGAATATATTTACTAGCTAGTGACGTCACCAGAACTGTTACCAGGTAAAATTTCAAAAATTATTGTTTTCTTATTTGATAAAGCTCTGTTTATAAGATAATTTTGTCCCATAAAATTCAAAAAATAAAATATGTTTTTAACGATGTTAGTAATATATAATAGTAACGATAGTAATGTAGTATTTGAGATATTGTAAAAATTTTTGTTAAATATCTCATTTTTAGTATATTTAAAAAATGTCATTGAATAAATTATTTGTCTATAGAGGTTACGTGATATTCTCGCTCGAATTTTTTTCTATCAATTTTTATTTCTATTCGACAACTATAGAACTAGTATGAAACAATACAATAAAATCAAATTGTGCATTAATAAGCATTTTCTATATGTGTATAGTATAAAGTTTTATTTCATTCAAGGTTTTTTTTTTTCACTTGGTTAAATTGTTGGTTTTCTCTCTTATATATTAGTAAAATACTTGTGTAATAAGCATTTTCTAATACTTGTAACATGTGCTACAAGTTACAAGGTTAGTTATTGTCGTTGATTAAAATATTTTGTGCTAGTTTTTTGTCTTTTATTGCTTTCCACCAATTTCTAAAAGCATTATTTGTATACCAGACTTACTATATTTAAACATCTAAAAATCTAAGGATTTAACGCTTAAAATCCACTAAAAACATATTGATATAGATGCTCCTCGAATCACTTAATTAGTACATTTGTGCACCTGCCTGTAAAAACGTAAATTGGATGTCTTTAATGTAAGGTAAGTTCCTTCATTGTACCTTCTCAGAAATATAATAAATACAAAAAAATAGTTCAGTTCTTACGAAACAACATAACGTTTATTCGAAAACATTTTTTCTGAAACTGTTTATATTTGCGACAATCCATCTCAAATTAAACACTGCTGTGTCATTTCTGATAGCTTGTGCAGGGTCTCAGTCACCATCGTTGAAAAGCTGTACATCATATGATCTGTTTTGCTTTCTGCCATCTACAACACTGAAGTAGCCCATGCAGCCATTCTAGGATATATATCAATTTCCGACTATGCTTGTATAAACGTTTGGTTATTGAATTATAAACAGCTAAGGAATATGAATCAATAAAAATTAGCTCTAAATCATGAAATTTTGCAACTTGGGATTTTCAATTTTTTCCAGGTATTCATCAATCGAAATTAACTTTTGGTTATTGAATTAAAAACGTCTAAAAACAAGAGAATCAATAAGAATGGCTGGAGCAATAGGCCTTTGAGTCATAAAATTTTGCTACCTAGAATTATTAAATTTTTCGAAGTGGCTTGACGGATCCTTTAGAACCTTTAATTGTGAAGAACTTCTAGTAATTTGTTTCTCACGTCATATGGATCATGTATATCGCAGAAACATTCTGAAACTAGATATATGGACATTAAATACGATTTTCAAATTTTTTTTCTCGAAGTATAGGCCTTACTGAATATATTTTTATATTCCAAGCGTTATATAAAGTGGGTCTGCCTACATTGAACTTTTTTTTCTGTTCGTAGAAATTTTTTTATATTTCTTTTAAATAATTAGCCGGAACTTCAAATACATATTCTAGACTGTCTACTATTATATTCACTGTTTCCGCAAGCCATAAATATTCATTAATTTCACCTTATTTCTTAGTTTTTTTTCTGGGAGATGAAGACTCAACCAACATTATTATAGTATAATCATGAATACGTTGATCGGACATTAATCATTTTTTTGTAGTTTCAATTGGAACTATATTTACGGTAAATCCTCTTCGTATGGAATTCGAATATAGGAAATACCAATAAATCAAAATAACTTGAATGACAATAAACTATATTTGAGATCATCATTCATAGCACAATAACTAATCTAATGGGTATTATTAAAATAAAATAAAACTATAAAATAAAACCTTAAATCATTTTCGAAATTGAATATTATCATATTTATTTCGATCGTAAAATCAACAAAATAAATAATAAATAAATATATGACATGGATGAAAAAAGTTTATAATAAATACGATTGTTTGTATATATGCCGTCAAATCCAGACAATTGAACATAACCTAAATATTTTGTTGACATTATAGTAGTCATATAGTGAACGGGTTGTAGTTGTTATGTCATAGTAGTACTATATAAATATAGTATTCTGAAACGGACATATAGAACAATTTAAACCAATATTATATTTTTGGCATTAAATAGGGTGATCAAAAAATCAATCGTTTATTAGGAAGGATAATGCATAAATATTCTTACGGGGGCCAGTCAATAAGTTTTTAGAAAAGATTGAAAAAACATATTTTTTCTAACATTATCTCGATGTAGGTCAATACACTTTGACATGCGTCTCTCCAACTTTTCGAAGTTTTCAGAAATGTAAAATAGTTGTAGCCGAAAATATAAATTTGTGTGTGCGAAACCTCCTTATTAAATGTAAGTCGTTATCCAAAACCTCCTTATTAAATGTAAGTCGTTATCCGAAACCTCCTTATTAAATGTAAGTCGTTATCAAACTTATTTTTAAGTTTGAAAAAAGATTCAATTGGGGTTAAACTATTTCGCGAAATTGCATCCTTCGGTCACTTAACTCCATATCGTGCATTATGTCGTAGCTGTTCTTAAGATGCCGCAGGTAAACCCACCTTTTAAAATCCATTAATCGTTTCCTTTTTTCTGTTACTCAAAGAAACACTCGTAAGCAAAAAACTACTAATGCATTGCCATTTTGAAACACCTATATGTATTTAATAGTTATCGAAACTACAAGAGAGTTACTTAACATTCCCGAAGTTTCTCATATAATTCCAACATCCTTTGTGTGTATTATCCTACACATTAGATATACTATTATACAACTCTAATAGCAATCTACTAAATTTAGTGTATTTCTGGAGGAACTTATCCGAATTCCATTTATAAATACAGTTAAACCTATGTAGTACCGATTACATAAGTCGGATTTTAGTTTATCTATATAAGTTTTAATTATTCTCCACTTATCAAAGATCTCTAGTAATATCTATAATGAAAATTCTCAACAAATTTTACTACAAACTTTTCATTTTGCGGATAAAATTTCGTTTTAAAACATTCAAACCATTAATGAGGCTCTTACCGTATATTCAGATATAAAAATTTGTAAATTCGAAAATATGACCAGAAAATAAATTGAATTTTACTAAAATATATGTAATGTATGTAAATGTATATAAGTTGTATAAGAATTTGTAATCATAATTAGTAAACTGTCATAAAAAGAAAGTTAAACCAAAATTTTGTAGGTTAAAAAAAAAATGTCGATTAGAATCACTATTCATCATTAACCAAAGTTCATCCAATTTTAACTCTAGTAGTTCTTTTGTAGGAATAGCACTCATTGTCAAACTCAAATGTCATTAAGAAGAAACTTTAAGCTACACATTTATGTACTTATTAGCTAAAATTGTGGCTAATCTTCATTTATAAAAAAAATATTTCTTAAAAAACAAACATTTTTTGTCACTGAATTTATATTCCTTTATGGTTAAAAAGTTGAGGCATGGATCCATTGGGGTGAGTGGACCGATTTTGCAATACGAACTTAAAGTCATATATCTAGAATACGTCACCAAAATTTCAACTTGTTATCTCTTTTCGTTTTTTAGTTATCTTGATTAAAAACGAAAATTGGCTATTGCCACCTATACCAAAATTTTGTTATTGCGATCAATATTTTCTGGCGTTACAAACCTTAGGCTGAAATTAATACACTCTGACATTATGGCGAATATACAAATTGGTGTTTTTTAAAAAGCTTTTTTGAAATCTAATGTTTGTATAGTAAACTCAAAATTTAAAATTAAAAGTTTTACATCCAAAATTTATTAAATTATACTTAGATTGAGTGTAGCAAATAATAAACTATAAGAAATGTTTTCTTATACAACTTTGACTGTATTAGAAATTGATTTTTCTTAATATGTCCATATTTTGTTCTCGTTTGCAACTTTTGGCCACTACTAACAAACAAACAGATATAGTTTTATTATTATATCTATGCTGCAACAACAATGATGACAATGCCAATCCAATTCGCATAGCATCATAAAAAGTAAGAAGAAAATGAAATATGCAACATTATATTATTACATGTTTGTTTGTGCCAGTTGGGCAATGACCCAACAACATCTCTCATAATATCTCAACAAATATTTTCATCTTGTCATATATATATATATTTCGTATATATGTTTTTATTATCATAATGAGATCTGATTTTTTGTACTCTTAAATTTGAATCTCTAGTGTTTGGTTAAACGATACTACTAGTAAAAATCACGTTAAAATCGCATACAAACATACCTTACTGATTATGTAGGAGATAAATGGTTCCTAATGAAAAATGCTTTAATTTGTATGTGAAACGGTTCTTATATTGTCATTGAGTTTAATATTCCTTTGTCGATATAATTCTTTTAAACTTTATTCCAACGAACTGTCTTTGCTTTAGCTGCTATTGAGGCTTGGAATAACTTTATATTGTTTTTCAGAAAACAATATCGTCTGTTTAAATGTCACCCCTTCAAAATTCTGAATTTTCTCCAGTAATTTAGATCCAAAAAATTTATATAACATTTATTTTACGATTTATCGACTTTTTTCTGCAATTTTGCATTCAGTCAGTGTTATTTTTCAAATTTGTGGATCACTTTTCCCTCATTAAAACAGTTTCCTCGAAATTTGGAACAAAAATTTCTGAGATATCGCTTGAAAAGTCTTCGGGATTTTGTTTTTCGGGCATGATTTTAAGTGATATCACAATAACTTCCAATTATTGAATAGTCCCCGATTATTGTAATTTCGGGTCAAAATTACCTCATAAAGATTACCTAAAAATAAAATCTGTCCTAAATTTCGTTAAAACAATTTGTATAAATTAATTTTGTTCCGAAAATTGGAAATATCAAGTACATGTAACGACTATGTAGTCGCAGTTTTTGAGGCATCACTGAAAATTACATCCGGAGAGTTCAGTTCAATCTCAGCCATCTTAAAATAAATGCCCAACAGAGTAAATTTGTTATGATGTATTTTAAAATGTAAGAATTCATTAAAAAATTGGGGAAGTCAGGAATTTTTTTTCTCAAGATAAACCGTACACCCTGATAAAACCATTTACAATAAGGATGTAGACTGCGTCGAAAAAAAATTATTTATGTGCCGAACGCTTGTAAATAAACATGGCATACCCAACTTATTTATACGGAAATATTTTTCGGTTAATTTGAATTAATTTTATATCATTTTTACTATATTTTTGTTATAAATTGTTATTGTCTTTTTTAAATAACTTTTTGGCAAATAGGACACAACTACTTTTGTTGTTTGTGTTTTTTTTTGTTCTCTTTGACATTTATAACTACCATTTGATCATTTATCATTTTCTTGAGATGTCGAATTTTTATTTTATACCATATTTTATATAATAAAATATGGAAATATGGAAATGCATAGAAAATTCATTCACCCCTAAATAGAAAGCACATTTGTTATTCTGTTTCGTAAAATTTTTTGAATTATATGTTTGTTTACTGATAATAGACAATCAAGAGGCTGAACTGAATGTTATTAGGTTGAACTATTACATAAAGTCGCTTTTCGGAACAAAATACAGATTTTGACTTTAAAGAACTCCAACATACGATATAGAATATATCTCAAAAACTACGACACACCCGAGTAATTATTATTGAATTTGATATTTTACGCATTAAAATTTATCCATTTTAAATTAAAATTGACTGGAAAATGAGCTTCTACAAGCTGTTAAATACAAAATAAATGACGATTAATTCGTTACTTCCTCTTCGTATAATCAAAAACTTATATGTTGCTTTTTAAAAAAAAAAAAATTCTTATCAACATTCTTATTGGAGGTAAACATAATTTATCGTTTTTTCGCCATACTTTAAAAAAATACAATTTTGTACCACAAGTTATAAAGATCGATTCTATTTGTCGAAATTATGTTTTAAGATCGATATCCCCGATCATTTCAAGCGATAAAAGTAGGATAAAAATTGTTCCTACTTTTATCGCTTCCTGCTATAAGATAAAACAAACTCCTTTTTAAGGTAAAATTCGAATATTTGAAGCATCAGAAATTACAGGCCAGGTACTGTAATTTCGAGAATGAGTTAATAATTTTCAAAGTATTAGTAACATTTATTTGATACAGAATTAGTGTTCCGATAAAACTTATTAAAAAATCATAATTATTTGAAATCAGAATTATTCTATTGTTAACTTCCTAAGATCAGTAGGTCATAAGGTGAGGTTACTCAGGTAACTGATTTTTCCTACAAATATGTGTTACAACTATCAAAAGAATATACAACAAGAAAATAATATTCAATAATTTTTTTTTTTACAAATTACATGAAGTATTTATAAATTTATCGTATTTTAAATAACCCAAAGTCACCAATAACACAACAAACCGGTTTTTAATAGGCGCCACATTAATAAAAATTATAATTATTTTATTTGTTCTTTATTTTCAAAATGTAATCGTTAAATTTTTATTATCTGCTTTCAAAAATTTTTTATGATTAGTAGCAGTTCATGTTGAATAGTGAGTGCATTTTAAAACTGTTATCCATTGTAAAATCTTTGTAATTATTTTTACAATGTCATTGAATCATTGTATAATCTTATTATTTTTATTGTAATTATTTTTATAATGTTAATGAATTATTGGAACTTATGTTTATAATTGTTGACATTGTTTAAATGTACTAAGTACATTTAAACAGATATGAAGTATTTACCAATAGGAATTATTGTATTATAATTATGTATGTTATGCAAAATGAACAAACAAAAAAAAGTTTAAAAGATGAGTCCATAAATCCTTAGGACTCAATTAGAAATTTTCAATTTTTTTAATTTCATCCCTAATATTTTTGAAAGGAATAAACGAATCAAATATACAATTTATCGATTTGTTTTACCCTAAAATTAGTCTCCAAGGGGTATACCAGAGGATTGTACTTATTCACAATTTATCATGGAAACAAACTTTTTTTAATTAAATTACGAATATTTTCAAAATGTAAACAAATATTAAATAATTTTATTCTTACACTTTTATAATCTTTTTTTTAACGTTAAATAATTATTTTAATGTGATTCAATATAAATTTTATTATTTAATATTTAATTATTTATCTTTTGTAATCCTTTTGAAGATAATTTTATGTTTATATATAAACATAAACATATATAAACAAGGTATTAATTCCGAAACATATCATAAATTGTCGATAAATCATCCTGTTTTGATTATCCATGGAATTTTTTTTCTGATATGCATAGAAAACCTTTAATAACTGATTCTAATTTAAAGCTATAACATATATTTAAAAAATTTTTGTTTTGTTTCTTCTATTAAATACAACCAATATTTTCGCGAGTTTGAAAATTTGTCCCCGTTCTCGATTTTGTTTTCCTCTGTCTCTTAACATCTTCAAAGTAAGATTCAAGGAATTTTGTTTTATAAGCTCTAATCGTTTTCGTTACGTGAAAAAAAAATCCAATAAAGAAACAGGCAAAAAGAGGGAAGGGGAATAGATTTATTGTAGTACTAAGGGCTTTTGTAATCGACGTCATTTCGAAAATCTCGCAATAATACACTTAAATTGTTTTCTTTACAGAACAGATTAATAAAATGATAAATCATGTAAAAAAGTGCTTTTAGATCGAAAGTTTCGTTTATTGTTCTCATGGTCGCTGCATTAACATACTTAAAAAGTAAGCAAATATATTAAAAACAATCCAAGAATTTCTTTGAATTATCAATAAACTAATAGGAATCAAAGTCTTGCAGATAATTAGAATCATCACTTAATAAATTATTGGCCTAAAAAGGCTTCGTCTTTATATTATTCATAAATTCTTTTAACCACTTTCTTTAATTTCTTAATAAACATACATTTTCTCCCATTTTAATTACTCGTAAACTTGTTCACATAGTTGAATATTAAAAATAACATAAATTCTTTTAAATTTTGTTATTAATAACTGTATTTTGGATTTAAATATATTAATTAATTTAATATGATAATAATTTGGCTGGCGCTATGTGAGAACAGTTTTGATCAACCGTACGTAATAGACAGTGATTGTAATACAAAATAACCCAGGAGATGAGCGACAAAAATTAAGCAAGCATTTTCTAAAGGCTGCTTTTTTATATTATGACACATTACATTTTCTCGATTTTTTCAAAGGCATACCCCTTAAAAAATTACGAAAATTTGAAAAAAAAAATTCTATCTGATTTCGAAAAAACCATGTTTATAAGAGTAGTTTGACCCGTGTATTTCAAAAATAATATCTATTTAACGATTGAATTCGTAGTTTTTAAGATATCGCTGAAAATCCATTCCAGAGCCTGTTTTAGCGGATGTATTTCATACAATATCTCGAAAACTAGTGGACCGATCGTAAAATAAATGTTATTTTTGAATTTTTTAAATCTTATTTATTTAGAAAACTCATAAACAGAGAAAAAAAAATTTTGAACTTTTCGAAGGTTTTTTAAAATTGCTTATATAATCACGTAAAACATATCTCCTTGAAAAATTTCGAAAATTGTTTTCAATTTTTGAAAAAAGTCATGTTCAAAAGAGTGGTTTGACCCGTAGATTTCAATAACAACATCTATTTAACGATTAGATATGTAATTTTTGAAACACTTTTTTATTATACTCGTCAAAACCCTCCTTTTTAATATAAATTTGGTTCACGGGGCTTCAAAGCCAAATCAAAAGTAAAATGCATTAATTGCAAAATTTCAGCGGTTTCGACTGTGCACAAACCTTAAATTGGTGATACAGGAAATATAATGCTCCTTTCTCCCACCGAAAATCCGACAAACGTTTTGCAGGGCAGTGTCGAACTATCAAATTTGCCGGATAATAGAGTATTGTCTAAGACTCGGTAGAGTTCCGATTTCTTTATAAAGGAGTACCTTGTAATTTGACAAATTAGAGATCCAATGATTAGATTCTATATCTTATACTCTGGGGGTGTCAGATTAGACAGGTGCCGGATTACCGGAGGTCCACTGTTTATAAAATATCTAGAAATTAATTTGAATTTGGATAAAATTTATATCTTTAATGTCTAATAATTTATTTTCACAAACTAAATATATATTTCAAGGGTCGCAAATTCGCAATTTGTAGCTTACGTGTAGAGTAACTAAATATCATCTACCTTACTTCGAAAGTTTCGCATGTATATTCGAAGATACCAGATTTACACAAATATTTTATTATTTTTCATGTTATAAATTTAAAATAGTCGTAAGTCAATATGACGTTTGAGCGACATCAGTTCCGGTCAGACATACCTAGTTACGTAGATACATAGATTCACATATTATTGTAATTCGTAACCGTACATACATACATACATAAACACACACAACGCCAACATCACTAAGCATTACCCACCAGTGGCAAGAACACAAGGTATTTATGTATGCGTGTCTTGTTGTCATTATAATATTGTCCATAACCATGGTTTGTAATATATGTTTAGTTAGAGAGACATAATATGTATTTGAACCATTCAAAAACATGAAACAGTTACCACCAGAATATTATAAATATACATAAACATATTCTGCAGGTTTGTCATCTGTTGTATATGCATATGGGGGTGTATTATGCGATGACAGGTCATTCAATAAGTTTTTTGAAACACAGAGAAAAAATTGTTGGTCTTTTAATTTTTCTTCTATAGTTTAAAACTTCCTGGACCCAATGGACCAATCTTGCACATTCACTTAAACTCAGTTTTATGTCCAAAATATGTCACCAAAATTTCAACTCGCTATCTCTTTTTATTTTTGAGTTATCTTGATGGCGGACAGACAGTCAATGGATTAATGAAGTGATTCTATGACCACCTATACGTTACAAACTTTATTCTAAAAATAATATACTTTGACATATACTGACATTCAAAATTCCTAATTCAACATAGAAAGAAAAGCTACGTATGGCTATAAAACCTAAATAACTCCATATAAATTAAACATTGTTTTCATGAAAGAGATGGAAAAGAAAATGATCTTTGATACCCAGCCTATAACTTCTTTCTTTTATCATAAATTTTAATTTAATTTTCAAGCAAGTTTTGTTATGGTGTTGAGTATAGTTGATGTGAATTATAGCAAATTTAGAATCAATCAATCATCTATTCACTACACTTTGACATACGTTCCTCGTGGATCCAAAAAGTAAGAATTTGTCTGTACAAGTACCTATCCTCTCAGTTGCTGCCTAAACAATGTTTTTAAAATTGAAAACAAATAGAACTCACTCGCTCACAGATCTAGTGTATACTGTGAGTGGTTTATGTATCTCAAATTTCTATTGCCCAATTTTTGAAACTGCTGACATATATACTCGTGCATTATCCTGGAAAAAATAGATCTTTTTATTCCTTTTAACTAAATAAATTTTTGCAAACAGAGGGGTAGATGTGCCATGAAACTGAATCCAACTCAATTTGTATCTCTAATCTCAATTATTTCCAGTTTTTTAACACTTAAGTTTCTTAAGTTGCAGACAACGTGATCTCACAAAAATGAGATCACGTTGTCTGTAACTTTTCCAGGCAGTGGAGGAATGGTGTTTATTAAAAACAGACCATTAGCGATGCTACGGGTGCTATTTCTTAGATTTTCTAAGCACTTATTGACTGGCCCTTGTGTTATTATAATAATATTATTTTATATGAAACGTATATATATATATCTAATTCCCAATTGTGTTGTCTATCATAATATTCTGTGTTGGAAATATTTTATAAATTATTTTAAAATGAAATGAAATATTTAAATATATCGGTGATACTTAGAGGATTTTTAAGACATTTTATTCAAAAGTCAACAACTAAACTTTATATGGATATACAGGTTTGAGGTTTTCGGAAATGATTTAAGGAGAATGTAACGAAATTTTTTAATATGGGTTTGATTGTACTTAAACGCATTTTTAAGATCCATTTATACTATTTAAAGTGATTTTTGTGGTTCTCTTAAAACCCTTAAAAATCACCAAATATTAAAAAACAAATTTGATTGTTATTTTAACGTTTTTAAGGATAACTAAGGTCCAAGAAAATTGAAGATGTTTTACGACTGGTTTGTCAGTTTTTAAGATCTTGCTCGGAATATTGGCCTATGGTTCGGGTATAATTTCTCCGAAAACCAAAAGTTATACATTTTATGTTTAACCCGTTACGGTCACATGAGAATCTAACCCATTCTTTGGGGCCATTATTTCAAAATAATTATACTTTTTTCAAAATATATTGTTGTCCCAACAAAGGTTTTTTTTTAATTTTTTAATATTGCTAATATTAAATCTTATACATTGTTTCTTATAAAATATGTCGAATGTTTCGAGTATTTCTGTTGTATTTTTAACTATTTCAAACCTTTAAAAAAATATATATAAATAAATGAAAACTATTGAATAACTTAGAGAGAATGTTAAATTAAAGTTTAAGTCAATAAATCATATAAAACGCGAATAGCTGGTTTTCTGCCTGGGGTCTAATGGACACTATATCTTATAGTTACCCATTATGACTAAGAAAATTGTCAGAATAAAAATCCACGTTTAATCCCTTTTTCTTATTAGTGAGCAGCTCTAAAAAGTTTAGCTCAAGAACGACTAACTTGAGATTTGTGTGCTTTTTTTTCGAGTATTATGCGTTTCCTCCCTGCGTATATGCCGCATTCCTAAAATTTTAGCTTGTATTAATACATACTTAAAGTCACTGTGTAATCTCTATATTAACTTTTCGTAAACTATAAAATAAAAGTTGCTGTACGATAAGAAAAAACAAACAAATGTGCTAATTTAAAACAAAAAAGTTGAGAGCCACTGAATTATAAATAATGTATAATTTATAGTCTCTCATATAATAATGCCAAACATAATAACAGGAGCGAATTGTTGTCGCCATCTTTTTTTTGTTAATGCATTTTTATAAGTTTGAAATATTTTTTTTTTTTTCATTTATATAAGTTATTATTTTATTTGTTATTCAAAGAAAAATTAATTCTGATATATTTTATAGTGTCTGTATTGTTCTGTCCCTTCATGTCAAACTCGTTTTGCCAACTTATAATAAATAAACGTGACCATTTAATATCGTGTATTTTAAATTTTAATTAATAGCAGCACACTTTTTTATTAAATAGTAATTTAATTTATAAATGACAGGATGTAGATAATTTGTTCCTATCAATTATAAAATTTTGGGAATACCACAAATCAATTAACTTGAGAAATACTTGCAAGATATTGTTTTTTTTTTTTATACGTGCAAATTATATCATTAATACTTTAATAACGTTTTTCCTTTATAAAGTTTTGTTTAGTGGGATGTTTTAAATATAATGCGTTTCTCTATAGACCAGTGTAGAAGCCTTTAAAAATGGTAAAAGTGAAAAAATAATTATAGTAGGATGAAACCCTATTGGAAACGGTGGAGAATATAACAACAATGAATGGAAAAAATTACGGGCGTTCTGAGGTCAGGAACTGGAATGGGGTGAGTTTTTAAGGGTAAAACACTGCTTATCTTGATTTCCGGCAAAACTACTGTTTAAGTCCTGTGGAAAATAAAAATTTGTAGGTAATAAAAAGATCTACGTCTTTTATATTTACACTTTAAAAAAATAGGGTGCTTTTTCGATATTTATTCAAAAAAGTAAATATTTTATTCAAAAAAATAAAAAACCAAAAACTTGGTTATTTCAATTTTTCACATAAATTTTGAGGTTAAGTGAAAATCTGTAAATACAATAGTTGTAGATCTTTTTATTACCTACAACTTTACTTTGCCACTTTACTTTTTTCAATAGGGCTTGTAGTTTTGCCGGAAATCGAGATAAACCGTGTTTTACCCTCAAAAACACATCCCCTTCCACTTCCGACCTCAGATCGCTCGTAAATTATTTTTCCTTTCATTTTTGTTATACTCTCTTCCTTTTCCAATAGGTTTCATCCTACTTTAATTTGTTTTAGGTTCAAAAATTATCGACTCCGGTCTATTTAGGTCATTATCTCAAATAATTTATATCTTAAAATACAATGATTATTATTTTTAACTTCGTAAGCTGCCGTTTTTTGCATACTGTCAATCAAATTATTCTATTAATTACTAATAAAACATCATTTATCTGTAAATCATTCATTGCTTGTACTGTTTATATTAATACTAATAATTATTTTTTACATTTTTTCTAGGTAAGTTAATGATTCCAGTCTTATCTACCCATATGATCTAAAATTATTCGTTTGTAAGTAGTTTCAAACAATTTTCTTTTTTTTTTTTTCTTACACATTTCTGTTTATGTACAGTTAATTATGTTTAAGTGAAAAACTTGTCCCAATTATTACTATTTTAATGTAAATTCACATCGTTGTGAAAAAAGAAATTGAATTAATTATTATAAAATGCGTATTATTAAAATACAGTAATTAATTAATTACTGAAGACAGGTCCGTATTATTTATTCTTTAATTTAATTACTTACACATACATACTCTCAGTACCTTACATCGTGTGAAAAATTATATTAAAAAAAAAGTTGACAGTTTTTCAATTAATTGTATAGATAATTTTATAAAGTAAAAAAATTAGAATATAATAGAAAAAAATCATAATGGACTTTGGTGAGAAAAAACAATTGAATTTCTAATGAATTACACGCGCTTACTTGTATCTAATTAAACAACGATTCATGATTTTATGCATTTGAATGAATATATTGCTTTTTTCTTGACGCTATCTGGATTTGATTTTTTACTTCCAAGTTATATCTATCGATATGGGAAGTATTATATGAAAAATTACATATTTCTACATTAGTGATTTAAATTTTGTTGAGATGAATCATTCCAGAAAATCGGTATTTAGTAAAAAAGAGAATCGTATAATGATAAAGTCTTACTGCCACAAAAAATTTAACTTAATAGTAAAAATTAAGATTAATATTAAACAAAAATTATTTTTTTACATACTATCCAAATTTCAATCCAGTCTGTCCAACCGCCCCGGACAACTATTTTTCTAAACAAATACATACTACGAAATTTTGTGTCCATTATTGTTACTGTCTTTTGTAATCTGTTCTGAAACGTCCAAGGATCTTAATTTTAAATATCAGAACATATCAGATTGAGCTTTTTATATTTTATTATCAAACTCGCCATTTTGTTAAAAAAAACTATTAACAAATTTAAAATCTCGACAAAATATACGTAAAAAAGTACCACAATTGTCTCGCAACTTTTATCACTTATTCGAAATCGTTAATACCGATATTAAATTAAAAATGTCCATACGGGAGAGGTGACCAGTCTAATTATTTTCGGAACCCATAGTAAGATGGCAATATTCTAAGCTTAGTTCACTTCTGTTGACGTATGCAACTAGTACTCGTTTCGACAAAGTGACTAGTTTTACCAAAAATTACCAAATTTTCCTCAAATGTTCATGCTTCTTAAAACAGATTAAGTACCATTTACCTTGGTTTGAAGCTTTTCTTTTTTTATTTGACTTGAAAAGTGGAAAAAAAAATTATTTGTTTCATTAAAAATTTTTTCTTAAACTTATTTTTGTTGTAATTTGCTTATAACATCTGATAAATTATTTTAAATCAAAAAGTATTTCCATTATTTTCTATAACTTGCAGCAAAATTATAATAATTAAAAAAAAAAAAATTGAACCAAACAACAGTCAATATTTGAGATGAGTAATTATTTTTTAGTTAATGCTTGTGTTTGTTGTGTGATGATGATTCCTCATACTACTCACAAAATACTCTTTGTTTTGTAATAATAATCCAAAACATAAAACACATATGCATTATAGTTTAGCACATATTGACGAAATAATATCGAAAATGATTGATAATGTGGGTGTTATTTAATAAAATAGATGTTACTTGTAACAATCTACGAAATTCTTATAAAAAGTTAATTGTATATATAAATAATAAACCAAAAATAAATTGGCGACTCTTGCGCTCTACCAAAGATTTTATTGTTTTGAACTATTTAAAAAATAAGAAAGGATTTAAACTCAATTGTATGGTCGTGATGGGTTAGATTCTTAATTTTTTATTTTGTTTTTAATAAAATCACAAGTTAAACATAATGTACATTTATTACAATGTTAAAAAATTGAACATTAACTTTGAATTATTGATTATGAAAAAAAGTATTTATTAACACTATTTAAACTAAACACTAATATCACAAAATACTTATTTGATAAATCGATCTAGAAATATTAACAAAAAGAATAACATTTAATGACATAGAAATTATTGAGCAACACTAGAATCTAATTAAAAACACAATAAGTTGACGTACAAGGAAATTATAATTATTTACAACGAAAAATTTTACGTTTGACTTTAAACTCAACAATTTAAGACTAATAAATAATGAATAATTATATATTGGCTAGGTTAATGTTAATATTTTTCAATCAAGTTGACAATAGATGGCATAAAGTGTTACTATCATGCAGAGACATCTACGATAGGTGTTTTTGTTTCGAGAATTAAGAATCCCTTACCTATCTTAGGTATTATATAATCCATGGATAAAACTAACTGAATAAATTTCAGAATTAGTACATCAATATATTCTAGGCTACTATTATTTTTATGATTAAAATCAAAACTAACAGAACATAAATAGTAATAATAATCACTCCGATGGGGGTGCAGTATGTTGTTATAATGTGTGTGTGGTGATGGCTCCCACACACACTCTGATATTAATATTCACAAATGTGTTGGAGTATTGTTTTGTTTTGTTCATTTTAATATGTTGAGTATGATGTTTTGCAAATAATTTTTTTTTTTCTATTTTGTTTTATAAAACCTAATGTGCAGCATGTGATTTATAATTATAATAATTACATTATGTTTATTATTTTAATTAAAAGTCTATAATTTATTTATTTTTAATTAATTGAAATATTTACTTTTCTATGTTTTATTATTTTAAAGTATTCCTAACCAGTTAAACAATTTGCGATTAAACAGGATAAACACAACTTTAAACCCTTCCACTAATAAGGAAAAGTTTTTATAAATCAGTCATGTTTGGTAGCCTACAAATAAAAGCTTGAGGAGTAATATGCTTATATTTATAATTTGCTTTTTCCCGTTTTGAACATAAAACTAATTTTTCTCTTTTTAAATCTGTGAAAAATTCTTAAAATGTCCAAAAATCTACAAAAATTCTATTGTTGTTTTTAGGTTGTGTAAGATAATTAGGTTCCAGAAAAAACCAGATATATCACTTGTTTTACTATTTTACAATATTTGCGAAATTAGTCCTTAGGACACTGACTTTTTTTTAAATTTTATCATTTCACCCCAAGTGAAATTGATTACATTATTATATTATGTCCAATGGATTTACGGTTAACGGATTTTATTAAATTGCAATTAACTATACTTGTCAATTATGGTGGGACTGTTCGCAGCCAAAGGTAGCTCAATTTTTATTCTTAAAGGTAAAACACAACAAGTGGAAATGATAATTAATAAGGTTATTTCATAGATACTCAACATATTCTTGAGTATAATTTGCATAGGTAGTTTACATATAGTTGAGTATCAATGCTTGAATTATTTTTAATCATTAGCATTCATAAAATACTGTGAATATACAAGTTATAAATAAATTATAATAATATGTATTGTTGTTATATACGTGTTTGCTACCTAAAATTGTGGCGAATCTAAACAGTTTACGAAAAAATGTTTTCATATTTTTCTTTTTTCTTTAATGGTTTAATATTTGCTATAGTTGGAATCGTTAGTGAAGTTAGTCATGTGAACATTTGTATTCTACAATTCGATTGGTTGTTTGACAATTAATCTATACATTTATGTATAGTATACAATACGACATCATACATATTATATATTTATAATTTTTTATGTATTAACCAAAAAAATAGAATCGATAATACTGCCCTGAATGTGTTCACTCAGTGAATGCGTGATCAGTTGAATATCGAACACGATTCAACTTTAGCGTTACAGCTTTTTGACATATTCTACAGAAATGTCGAGTATAGTGCATCAAAATATGTCATGTTTTCATCATGTTAAATTATTATGCAGTTATTTGATTAAACCAAATGTAAAACTATTATTATTATTAAAAAAATAAAAATACTTTCAAATAATTACGCATTATAATTTTAATACAATCACTAATTCTGTTAAAATGGTCATAATATTATGAAACTAAATAAACATGCTGTCATGTCATAATGTACACAAAATAATATTCTAGCATAAACCGTTATTGTAAAATTATATTCATGTATAGTAAAACTGTATAGAGTTATCATTAATGTCAAGTTATCAGCTGTTTTAGTTGTTCGTATTGCATATTCATTCATTGTAGGTGGAATATTTTATATCATAGTTTCTAATAAAATAAGTGAAGATAACAACTAACAGGGTTAATTGTTTATATATCCGATATATGGTTGAGTATTAATATTTTAATAATTTTTTGTAAATTTTATTAACATTAATTCCCAATTATACTGAGTTTAAAGAATGACTCGGGCTCTAGAATAACTCGAAAAATAATAATGAAGTTAGAAATGTATACAAAAATTTAAAATTGAACTAAGTGGAGAATTTGAAATTGGCTCCAAACTTTTGAAATTTCAACAGGATTCACCCCTTTATTTGCCATTGAAAATGCAACGTGCACAAAATTTAACGTTGAAAGATATGTACACGATGTTAGCACCTTCCCTATTGTAAACGTTAGCTGATTATTTGAATCGATAAAAATAATTTATTTCTACTTTATTAGAATCAGAATTTATTTATTTTCGTTGGTTTACAATTATTAAAATTAAAAACCATATTAATTAAAACCTATTCAAAACTTGTGTTATTATAGTACTATTAGTATGTTTTAATTTTAGAATAAGAGAAGACGACGATTAGAGCAGTAAATGTATCTGAAATAGATCACCAGAGCGGTAGAAAGGAAAACTATCTTTAAAATAATGTTTAAAACTATTTTAACGATTAAAATAAATACACCATAAAAATTAAAAATCATTATTATTAAAAGTACATATCATTATTAAATTACATTAATGAACTTGATTGTAATTTGTAAAATAAATGAATTATTTCTATACATAAAAGACTTCTTGTAATGGAGTACAAACTTATTATATGCTATACAATAAATTCCAATGTTTTGAATCATTCTTTTTTAAATTAACTAATTATAAGAATTTTAAAATAATATTAAAAAAATCATCTTATGCGCATTGGTGACTCAATGATCTTCAAGGGTAATAAATTATTAGTAGTTATTAGTGCAGGTAGTAAAATTATAAATTAAAAAAAAGGAAATTATTTGTGTGCATGTCTGCCAGTTCTAACACACTTAACCTTAATTTATTTTTGAAGTATTAACTAATATTAGGAACAAAAATGCAGGAAATAAAAATCAATTGAATATCGATCACGTCATTGTCTAATATGTCCTATTACATGAAGGAATAACACTTTCTTTTTTTCATGCAAATTTTAAATTTTACACTAGTTATAAGGTCATAACTCGATTTTAGTCAAAAGTAAATTAATTATTTTGTTAATTTTTTTTTTAAACCGTAGCCTTTTCATTTTAGAGCAGGACCTGGAGGCACGTGTGCAAAAAATATATCAGCGCATTCCATCACTGTTAATAGCTTAAATATTAAGTATTCAGATGTTGCGTGACCAATTTTTGATGTTCAAAACCAAAGAGAAAGTGTTTATTTTTTTTTTTAATATACATAAAACTATGATTTAATTCCAATTTATTTCGAAAAATTCTCGTTTTGGTCAATTATTCAATTTTTTCCAAAAATACTTCATTTTCAAAATTTAAGCGATTTGAATTTTAAGAAAATTTTCCGATTTTGATGGTCTTTTAAAGTCTTTATCATATATAATTTTATTTATATATCTAAAACGTTCATTTTAAATTAAAACATAAAAATCGAGTATTTTTTAATTTTAAATAAACAAGAAACATTTAGGTCAGTGCGTTTTTTTGGAGTTGACTATTATATGATTACCATAGTGAGTTTGAAATACGTAATTTACAAATTAAAAATTAACAATCTTTTTTATCAAAAGCAGCAATTAGGTAGGTTGTTGCTTCTTAATATTTATAGATAATATCTATTAAATTCTGCAATCTTATTAGCTTATAAGTTTAATGTATGGTTTCATTCAAACTATATACAATTTTAGTAAATTATGACAATTCTCTCCAATTCACTTTTCAAAAATTTCCATCCAAATAGTGTTTCAAATTTAACTAAACTTATATTTTGTCTATAAAAAAAAATAGTGTTTATGTTGGCGGTAAATATTCTACATGTGAGTATCGACCGTGTGTGTTTGTGTGGTAAGAAGTATAAAGGTGTGTGTATTTAACTAACAAAACAAATGTGCTGTTTGTTTATTTATATCAAACAATATTAATGATAACACCATTTTATGCTATCGATTCAAAAATTATTCAAATATTATTTTTTATTTTAGATAACATAATTATTTATATCAGTGTTACAATAAAAACACAATGACACCCATTCATTTTATACAGTTTTTTATTATCGATATTATGAAGTTGAAAAGTAAGCAAATTAATAAGAAAATAGGAAAACTTGTTTATAAATAAAAATGGCAGTACATGTATAGGTTTTGGATCAAAATATTAAAACGAAAAAGATTAAGATATAGTCAGTAGGTTGATTACGCGCTAAAAAGTGTACATTTTATTAATCTGACGATTTGAGTTTGATGAAAGAGAATATGATGGCCTTAAACTTCCGTAAAGACATGCCACCTGCGTCACAGTCATATCGTCAGATAAGTAAAATGTACCCTTTTTAGCACGTAATCAACCTACCACCATATCTCAATCTGACGCATTTAGTCCAACTATAGATTTTTTCGCTTTAATATTCTGATCGACTACCGTAAACTCGTGGAAACAGATAGTGAGGTAAGAGTTGGTGGAGGTACTTCACAAGGGGTAAATTATCTATCAAATCTTAATCTGACGCGCTCGAGTAAATCCAAAAATCCACGCTTTGACTCCTCTACAACGTCTTCTATATAGATATTTAATAAACTTTTGGTCTGGAATAAACCTCTTAGACATTTCGGTAATAATTTTGCTTCTTAAACAAATTATTAGCCCACCAATACCCAATAAATGCTAACTTTTTCTTCTTATGTAAATGTGTTCTTACTAAGTGCATGGATGTTAACAAAAATATCTTACCTAAAATATAAGTGAGTGGATCAGGATTCTGAATTCTAAGAATCTTATCTTATCTTATCTTATCTTATAAGATAAAATTTCTTCCTTCAGTTCACCTCCATTTCCAAAGTCACCAGAGTGTGAAGTGATTTTAATTTGTAGGTGATGCTACCTTCCTGCGTAAACAATACTACACGTCTAATTACCCCCATGTACTCTAAAAATACTTTAATGCAATTGAGTGTGGTTTAAATTGATAATAATAAGTTTGAAATGAAAAAATATCAAATTTCTTCACTATAAAAATTGCCCAAAGTTAAAGAAAAAATTTTACACTACGAATACTAATTTGTAAATATGTACTAATAATTAATTTCAAAATATTATACCAAATGTTTTTTTGTTTTTTTTTTTTAACTAAACTTTGAATAAGTAATAAAATTATTTATTAAACAAATTTTTTATTATATTTAATATTTGTATATCATTTTATAAAAGTTATATAAATAAAAATTAATACATTTTGTTAAATCATTTAAAAATTAAAAATATAAAATAAATATTATTATTATAATTTAAATGGTTCTAAACCTATTAATCATATATTATCCAATATGTAACATTTTATTATAATTTTTATAATCAGCAAAAAATTGCTATTTATATAGGCAATTTAATTGTTTATCCGATGTACAGATTAGTATACCTGCACGTATAAACCAACAGCTCCTAAGTGATTTGAGTAATGTTCTTTCTGTGACGCTGTAAATTTATCCAGTGATTAATCGTACTAAGTACGGAAACCACGTTCTAACAGGAGTCATCCCTGCACGTTATCAGCTTTAATACATTTGAAAGTGATTAGAGTTGGATTGGGACTAAAGTTTATAAGAGTTATAAGAGAAATTTCAAATGCAAATTGTAGAGAAAATTTTCAAAAAAAAGCTCTTTGTCTTTTTTTGACTATTAATAAACATAACGGAGCTAGAGCTAGAACTTTTCACACATACACACAAGGTGAATTTACCAGTATATAATATACAGTGTGTCTACTTAAGTTGGCTCCATATATAAAACCTTTTTTATTGTATTTTAAGATTACTTTATCTTCTATAAAGAATCACATCGACAACTAAAAAAGTTGTACCGAAATGGAAGTGCTTTTACTTACTATAGTGTCAAGTTTAAGATTTATTTATAAATTTTAAGTCTTCCATTTTTTAAATGGGTGTAATTAAATTTTCAACTAGTTGTCATCGCATAAATAAAAATTTACTATTTAAAAACAGACTTTTTGTTTTAACCTACATTTTGCATAAATTTTAAAACTTGTAAATCATTTGTTTTTTACATAATACAATAATAGAAGTCAATGTCACATTATGTATTATTAGCTGTCGGTTATGCAGTCAGATAAATTGTCGGTAAGTAATTATATTACAAAATCTGTTTTTATTTTAATAAAATTTAATCATTAATGAATTCCGAGGTTTTTGTGGTATCAAAATAATTTTTTTGCGGTATAATTAACTTGATGTAATTTTTCGGTTTTGAAATTATTTTGAAAGCGAAATTCTAAAATTAATGTTCATTATGTGATTTATTTAAACTTATTCAGAGTAACTATTTCTGCTTTAGAAAAAGCTCTAATATTAATAATTTTAAGTAACCAGTACTCTAGAGAACTAATTTAGCATAAATTTATTAAAATTCACTTAATGGTTTTCGAGAAGAGATGTAATGTAATCTATAATCGTTCATTGAAATAATGAGTTCATTCCATGCACTTTATCTGCCACTTGTATCGCCCAAAAATTTTAAACTAAATGTTGAGTATCTGAACAATTAATATTGTTAGTTATTATTTGTACTTGTTATTCATGAATAATAAGTTTCAATACTATTGGTTGATGTCATATTTAATGTTAACTCTTCAATTTTAGTCAATATTATATGCTGCTCTCATATGAAGTAATTTAATAGAATGTTATAATTTAGTACGTATAGAGTTGACGAAAATTTAATATCGGGTTTCAATTAATCTTTCACTCACCAAAACGATAAGGGCTGTACTTGTAGTGTGTGTGTAAGGTTGTACATAACATTCAATCCACACGTTAATAATGATTAAAGTTTATATGGCGACCGACGTATACCGTATTTTATATTATACATAGTGTTTAGTAAAAATGTATATTCCAAAACAAATATGATAATTCCTCACAAAGTGAGTTGCTATGATTAAAATAATATTCTCAAATAATTAAAAATAAAAATTGTACAAAATATGTTCTTCAAATGACTTCAAAAGCAAATCTATGGCACAATATAAACAGTGTTCCAGAAATTCCATCCTCGATTATAAGAGAAAAAATATAAGATGCATGGACTTAATTTAAACGGTTTTAGATAAATTTATTTTGAAAAGTTGAATATCCTTGGAGAAAAAATCGAATACCTTTATTAAAATAATTATTTTTTTTTTGAATAAGTTCATACCTCTTTTTTTTAGCCTAATAATCTTAAAAAAAAAAACCAATTTTTCTTCCACCTTCTAAATTCGGACTGAAGTTTTTATAGATAATTTTGAAATGTTTTCGATCTGAAATTATTTAAGTAATGTATTTGTGAGTTGGTAAGGGATTTATAAAGTGCTTTTACACTTAACGTATCACTAAATTTAATACAACACTGCTTTATCATTAAACACTTCTGTATTCAACCATTTATCTTTATACAGCTTCAAATATAAATTACTCACTAAATTTAACGTTATCCGTATTATTGAGAGCTTGAACCCTACAGCAATGAACTTTATATATATGAGAGAGCACATACGATCAAATAATATGTGTGTGTGTTGTTAGTTTATAAAATTATTGTATCAGTATAGTAATTGTTATATTGCCAAATTTATTATCTATTTTGTATTTGGTGTATGGCAGTTCTTCTGGTAGCTTATATAACTACTACTGTCGTAAACATTATTTGACTTTTATTAACATTTTTATAGTGTTTAAATTGAATGATTCGGTTTAACTGTTATATTTTGTGTGGGTGGAACAGTGTGGCTATTGAAAAAGTATTTTTTTTTTTAAATAAGAAAAATGGTTTTTCAATGAGACTTCATAAATATGTTTTATTTTATTTCTGCTCTCACCGTCCAGCTATGACTGACTTGAGTAATTTATTCTTTAACCTCTGAGAATTAATATTGTCGACGACAATACACTTCTAAGCCGAGTAATATTGGCTATTAGGTGAACATTTAGAAATCCTGCAAAAGTTCCTAAATACATTTTTCCAAGTAATATGTATAAATTTTTGGTGTAAATAAACCTCTTCTTGTAAAAAACTGTCGATAAAAACTATTTGTTTATCTATCCATACTTGTTTCGCTGTAACTTTCGAAACCATTGTCCAATTTTGTTATCACATTCAGGAAGTTTACTGTAAAATTTCATCACCACCACCCCCATCCTTTCTGGGAAGCTTTCTGCAATTAATATGAAATAAAATAACATATAGGTAAAATAAAAAAACTTTAATTTGTCTATGGTATTTCCCTTCCTTTTAGGAAAATTTTTCGAAAATTTCAACTTTTTTTTTATATACAAGCTAGGAAGATGCTGTTTTTTGCTTCAAATGTTAAAGGATGTAGACAAGAAGGAATGATGTAGATATGAAGACAAGAAGGAATTTTTATAAAACATGTGTAGTAAAAAGAGCAAAGCTACTAGTTTTTTATTTTATACTTTCCTGGTAATGCTTTTGGCGTCTTTATTCATATTCATAGTGTTAGTGGTACTTTATGTTTGCTAGGTTATCAGGAAAATTCAATATTAGTTTAGATATGCCTCTATTTTTCAGTCGGTTCTTTAGGGCAGTGATTTTCAAATAATCGCCAAATTGTAAAAGTGCAAAGAAAATAAAATTTATTTGTATTTCATCTTTATATATAATTTGCGTGTCACCTTGTTTGGTTGCGATAAAATCCTAAACCGATTTTAATCAAATATTGCCAAATATGTGCAGTTTGACTAAATTTGAGAGAGGAGTATAGTTTATATACCAATTTATAGTCGCAATATTGTTTTATTGCAAATTACGTGTTTATTATATGCCAAAATGGTATAATTATCTGTGAATTTCATAAGATTCTAACAGATGGCGATGTAAGGTTATTTATCGACTTGGTTGAGTAAGTATCCAATATATGGCACTATACGAAATCGCACATCACGAGGTACCGGGTGCCACCAAATACCAGGTGCTCACACCAAATACCGGGCATCCGATAAGGAACGAATTTCTAAAATACTCCTAAGGGGGTGAAATGTCAAAAAAATTTTATAAACATTTTTATGTGAAAATTGTCTCAACAACTCGTGACTTGAAAAATGTCTAAAAATTTATTGATGTTGTGAACTCAAAATTGTAAGCAACAAAAAAAATAAGTTTAGAAACACTGGTTTATACAGGGCCAAGTTGAATTTACACAAATTATCAGTCTATCTCCAATATCTATTCAAAATTGTATATACCTTGTTTTCATAAGACTGTGTGAGGTCTAGATATTGATTATTTTTCTCGCTAGTTAATTCCAGAATTTCCAATAAACTAAAACTATCGTACGTGAAACGTGCGCATTTTTTTTCAATATATACAAAACATTAAAATTGATTACGGAAATTCGTATTAAAAAAATATACACACAGGATGGGAT
The DNA here is from genome assembly GCA_020423425.1 of Chrysopa pallens. Taxonomy (NCBI): domain Eukaryota; kingdom Metazoa; phylum Arthropoda; class Insecta; order Neuroptera; family Chrysopidae; genus Chrysopa; species Chrysopa pallens. Next base: position 33,474,931 of record CM035593.1, read on the forward strand.
TAAAACATATATAAAATAAAATAAAAATACACAGAACATTTTATAAATAAAATACAGAATATTGCTTGAGTTTTATATAAACATTTGATAATTAATTATTGTTTCAATCAAATTGATTCAGCCATCTGTTATATTCTATATAAAATTACTTTAATGTTTTTGTTTTTTTTTTTTTAATAAAGCCAAGCATATGTTTGTGATAAAAGATATAAAATATTTGATATTCGATAAAAAAAAAGTTTATTTAAAAATTTTAAATAAATATTCAATAATTCACATATATTTATAAATCTACGTTTTAATTTAATTTCAATTTCATTTCTTACGCAATTTTAATTTAATGTCGAAAAACTTTTTACAAATTGTATAATTTTTGTTTAATAGCATTTTACTACTAATGAAAAAAAATAATCTGTTGCGACACGTCACACGAAATATGCTTATTTGAATTTTTCCAGAGAAATGTTTCAAAGTAGAGTAGTAGAACTTGTGAACATACTAAGTTTGAAGAAAAACTTTTGAATCCATTGATGTGAAAAACTTCAAAAACCGAAAAATCAATAGAATATGAGAGCAGACTCGATATTCCAATTTTAACCAAAATCTACGCCGTGCAATTAGAGTTAATTTGAAGATAGAATAATTGACTTTGGTGAATTTTGTATAAAGTGTTCGATAAAATGTCACACACCTACTTCCTTCTACTATAGTAAAAAAAAAAGTAAAAGAACTTTTAATTTTGGTGATCACCACTATAAAAAGTTAAAAAATAATAATATATAACACAATAAGCATGTTGACACACACATATCACATGTTTATGTATTAAAATTGTTTATAAAAACGTAATGTCCAAATCGATTAAAACTGTTTTAACTAAATTTGACAGATAAATGGAAGAAATTCATTTTATCTATGTGTACGAAATATCGAGTATAGCTTTTTATCAATAAATTGATGTAAATATTAGAGGAATTGTAGCATTGAAATTTTTTTTCTTTCAAAAATTAAAGCCGACGAAACTGCGGTTTTTTTGTTTTAGATTCTAATTGTATTTACTATTTATATTATAAAAAATTCAAATGGTTAGCTACTTTTGTAGCATTTTTATTTAAAATTTTAATTTTTTTCTTCAAAAATTTTAATAAATTTACTACATTAAAATACGATTATATTAAATTCAATCAGATATGGAAAGCGAACACAAACACATTTTTAGTAAAAACTGTTTTGTTATAATGAACATGGCCAGAATGGCGTGTCGTGATTTCCTGTCCATCAAAACAATCATAAATATAATTTAGATATACTACCAACACAATCATAGTTTTTGACTAAAATAAAAAAAATTTTTAATGTTTAATGTATGGGTAGCAATTTTCTACATGAGGTAATTCAGTGAAGGTTAATTCTGATTTTTTATTTTACAATTAATTTACCTACTACTGGAAAAAATTATCTTATTTTTTGTGTAAATATTTTAATATAGTAATTTTTCACCGTAACATTTTTGAGATTTAGGGAAAGAGGCGATTTTAATGTCATTGTACGTTTAGTTTTCATGAAAATTAATTTTAAAATTATAGTGCCTCAGAAAATGACTGGAAATTATATGCAATTATTAATTGTTATAAAATTGAGAATAAACAAATTTAATCATAGCGACACAAAATCTGTTTCTGTGATTTCCTATATTTTTAAGTGGATTTTCTATAAATCGACGCGGAGGGAAGAAGATCTATGAACAACGCATTAGCTAAATAATTTTCATTAAACAAGGATAACTGTTACAACTTCGCAACATTTGTATTAATCGTACGAACATTCTAATTTCAACCCGAAAATTTTTCTTATAAATTGTACATTGTATTATAATACCAAATTTTACGTAAACATCAGGTATAAATTAACTGTAATTAAAACTGATACAATAATAATTAAATATCTTTACTATAAAAATATTTTCTTTATCCAACTCTAGGTAAGTAATTAACCTTAAATGGTTAAGAACTTAAAGAAATAAATATATTAAAGTGAAATTTTACAACAGAAAAATTCATGGCTTTAAGTTATATTTGAAATATTTTAATTTATAAAAAAAAAATTGTCTGGGATATATTTATGGTCGACGCGAATACCCGTTGAAAAAAGTATTGTCGTTTATGTATTAAAGTTTTCTGAATTTTATTGTAAGCTTTAATTAATCTTTAGAAAGTAGATTTTGAGATATTTTGGACCATGGAATTATAAACACAGTGATCAAATTTTCAAATGAATAGTCAATAAAAATGGATATTTTTATCAACTCACTTATGCAGAAAGCACGAAATTATTTATTGCGTATCAGTAATATTGCAAAAAAATTGAATGTAATTCCTTGCAACAAAAATAATGGGAAATAAAATATGATGGAAAAGTTTGATGAAAACGAAATTTTTTGCTTGGAACAAGTTTTTAAAATAATAATGAATTTTTTATTCACTCAATTGTAATTTAGTCGGTAATTTAAATTTCGACCTATTTATATGTCATGCACCTTGAAATTCGCGCTTCGATTAAGGTACCAATCTTTTGGATGTGGTACATGAAATATTCAATGAAATTTGATTTGGGAATTTATATTTATTTGTTAATTTAAATTTTTTTTAATTCTTTAAAAGAAATAACAATAATTATCAATAGTTATTTACCACTGACATTATTAAAACAAATTTTTAGTTTTTTTTTAATTAACCTTAATTACAATACAATTAAATTTCTGTTGATAATTACCTTCATATCAATTAATTTATTTTATATTCATTATTGTTGTTTTTCTTTTGTTTCAGGTAAGTTTTTTTATTCGTTTTATTAGACATTGTCTGATAACCTGTAAATGATACTTGAAGGATAAATTAGCAGTACTAATTAGTAAGTTCGTCTATACCAAGAAAAAAATTGAAAGTCTTTATATCGGTAGATTCTTTTTCAGCAACATTTTAGTTTCCTTAAGAGAAAGAAAATTTTTTACAAAAAATTTCATCACGAAAATATCATTTTGTATTTATACTGTGGAATGAAGTAAAATATTTTATTTAAATAAAAAGATTGTTTAGTGACAAAAATAGAAATATTTATTATAAGTACTTCGTTAGAATATTCGAATTTGTTCGGTTTAACTATTCACAAGATTGGAAATTCTAAAACCTTCCGAAAAAAGCTGCTTTCATTTAATGTTTGTCGGGGATCTGTCTGTCTGTAAACTCATTCAGGCTAATCGCACGTAACTCCACAACTATCGAACAAATACCACAATAATGGAAAAATTTGGTATGATCGCATTTAAGAAACATCTCAACTATGAACTATCGTTCCGGAGAGAAATTAGACTCTTTTTTTTTCACTTTATCCCTATATTTCGTGATTTGTTATTAAAACGGAAAATCTAGAACAGACCGAAAAAAACGTAAAAAAAAATAAAGCTAGCTTAATGTCAGGAGCTTATAAAATATATTTTTATTCTCAACTCAATCTGCCAAGCACTTTCGGAGAATAATCTAATCAAGTAAATATATAAATAATATTATTCATTGGTAATTTGATGAAATATTCAAAATCGTTAGATTTTGATGAAATTTTGTATAAGCGCGCATGATATTTTTACATCAGTGGTTACAATTTTGTTGAAATCGATCCAATTTATTCTGGATATTACGAAAATAACAGAAAGTCATTCAATAACAGAACAAACGAAGCAGTTTAATTAGCTTACTCCTACAGAAAATCTTATGTCATGTAATGCAGAAAATCCATTTTTTTTCTCGGACACAATATTGATGCAAATCATGAGGAAGTTATATGTCCTTTTTTGGTAGAGTATTTTTTATTAGTAATAATTTTGAAAGAATGTAAAGTTACCAGCAACTTATTAATCCTCTCTGTAAAGATCATATCCACCACTTGTTATGGTAAATAGAAATATTTTTAGAATAAAAGAAAAAAATAACAACATAAACTTTTCGATATCGTTGAAACATTCATTGAATACTGACCACATTTTTCAATTACTAGAAAGTTTTAACGTAAATTGATGTCATCGGATGATTTATTTTTAGAAACGAAAGGAGATAAGGGTAATTCTAGATACGAATCATGTAGAAAACTATAATAAATTTTGTTAGAACTAACATTTTTTACAATTTTACATGAACGGAACGCTAAGAATATATAAAATATTACCCACAACGTGTAATGTTTGTTATCTGTTTTTAAAAGATTTTCTACAATCCTCTAAGGAGTTGATAGTTACATATCGCATCTCTATGATAAATTACTATATAAAAAATAAGTATTTGTGCATTGTTTAGTACAACTCGTGAACGCTCCCTACAACAGTGTTGAATCTACAACTTTGAAATTTTTAACAACTTTTGTTGTATTAACAGTGTAGATTAACTTCGTAACGGGCATAGATCTAATATGTAATTGGCAAAACTAACTGATTGACCGACATTTCAACGCAAAACCGAAACAGTACTGACTAAAAGTTTGTACGTATAGTTTGAAATGTTTTCAATTCCCAGTATGTTTAAATGAAATACGATAATAGACGTTTATCTATTTAATTCAAATTCTACTGCAAAATTGATATAATTTGTTAATGTAATAAAAGTTGTTAAAAATGTCAAAGTTGCAGAATTTGACAGTCGCACACAAAATGAAAAGAATTCGCTTGTATTTATAGTAATAATTTATCCGACAAGCCCTAGCCTCTTTCTAAGGAATCTTGAAGTTTTGTACAGTGGTTACCTCTACTATAAAATAAATATTTAAAATATCTCCTTTGAAAATAGTAACTTTTAAAAAATATCAGGTTTCCAAACATAACAGCTTCAAAACGGAATTTGAAGCTGTTATGTTAACGTATAATTTAAAAAGTGTAAACAAGTGTGCCTCACACTGTCGTGCTGGGCGTTATGATGGCTTCTATGTGATATTTGCTTCACACGATGATCGTTTTCAGCGATTACGCTCAACCAACTATAGGCAATTGCGGGAAACAAAGCCCACGTGACAATAAAATTCACTGATGTGAATGAAAGCCGAGGAAAATAGGACTATCGTCAAGAATTCTTAATAAACGCAACTGTTATAACTGGGTCTGAGTTCAGCTTGCTTGGGAGCACAACTCCAAATTTTATCAACCGTACCAAAAAATTTTTATTTTTAGTTTCACACTTTTTTCTTCATTAATAAAAGAAAATATAATTTAGAACAATTTGTTCAACACGGGCAATAATATGATAAAAATTATAGAATAATATAACGTTATCATTTTGGTTTTTCATGAGAACATTGTCCATTGAATTTATTGTAGTTGTTTAAAAATTTCTATTACTTATATTTAAAATGAATTTAATTATTTTTTGTTTATTTTTATTAACGATTTGTTGGAAAAGTATATTTTCATTAGAACTTTAAAAGAAAATGCAAATGTAATATTGATTCATTCAACTCTAAAGATATGTTAAAAATGCTTACTTAAAAATAAGTGTAACAATATTGAAATATTTGGCAACGAATCAAAAGCTTGTTATTTTCACTTATCTTCAAACCTTGTTTTATGAAATTTTACAATATTTCACAAAAGGAATTGTAGTAATACACAAAGAACATAATATTTTACTATTTTCACTAGAACATGATATTACTACTCGAATAGAATTAAGTTACATAAAGGCTGTTGAAAGTATTTGTAGGTAAAACGTACATTTAATGCAAGGATTGTGTTTAGAGCAGGCGCTAGGGGTACTTCGGTATGCAAAAATCACAAGGACCGTATAATGTAAATGAATTTGAATTTAGAATAACTCAAATATTAAGAAGCCTGATTGATACATTAAGGCCAGTGCCAGATTAAGCTACTTCAGGGTTCGTAGTAATACCTATTACAATTTTTAACGTTTATGAAACAGGACATTTTGCAAAATCATTTTCGTGATTAACTATGAGCAAATTTAAAAATATTAATCTCTCATCAAATCAAAATTTAAAGTAGGTCGTTCAGACGGTTTTGCCACATTATGATGGTCCGAGTTATTGCTTTTTTAAAGCGCAGAGAAGTGAGGCTCGTCAGACGCGGGGCCCGTAGCATTTGCTACTTCTGCTACGTAGGAGATCATTGTAAAAAGGACAAGATTGTTTGTTTTATTCATATTGGACTAAAATAAAATATTTAAACTTTTGTACTTTATCCAAAAAATTCCTGAGTTTTCGTGCGTTAAAGAATCTGAGATCAGGAAACATTCAAAACACACTTTATTGAATTATAATTTTTTCGGATTTAACTGAAGATTTTTCATTGTCTCTTCAAAACTTATATTTCTATACTACATACTATTTATTTCCCTTGAATTTTTTTCCCTCTTGGAATTTGCATCTCTTTTTGATAATTTCATGTTTTAAAATTGCTTTGTAATTTGTGCCTTAAACTAATTAAGATCGAAAAATAGTTGCCAAAAAACAAAATTTTTCTTAGAAAAAATACTTTGTCAAGATACAGACTTACTGAACAGAAAAATAATAATGAATATTTTCAAAAATAAGTTAATATAAAAATCTGTAGTCAAAATGCAATAAAATGCTCAAATACGGAGTATTTTTCGAAAAAGCCATTTAAAAGTGTTTATTTTTGTTCAGGATAAAGTTTTATTTAAATAATTAAATATATTCCATTTAAATGGGGCACAGGGGTGTGCCAATTTTTAATCCGTCATCATCCTTAATATTTGATGTATTCTTAACTGAATTCCATTGATCGAATTCCATTCTCGATTTTCCCGCATAATCTCCAGTCCCTGCTATACATTTATGTAAAACAATATGAAATGCAATATGTTGAGTATTATCAAAATTTTGATTTAATATATATTGTATATAAAACGTAGATAAAAGTCTGATAAAATCAATATATTTTTTAATACCAACTGTTTCACACATGAATAAAACTAATAACATTTTTAATTAACTTCAATCGAACTTCGTATATTATTGCATTTATACCAAATCACATGTTAATCTGTTGTGTTTTGAAAAAGTGAGTCATATTGCACTGTTTTATTAAAATATAGCGTAGTCATATTATACAAGGTGCACGAAAAAAAGAAAAGAGTTCTTATTGTCCTTTGATGAATTTTACTCTGACATTGTAGCTAACTGTTATATTCGGGGATTTAAAGCAGTGCACTGTCGATTTTTTTATGCGGTTTTTAATACGATTTTGGGCATTGGATTCGTGAGATTCTCTGGAAATTTTGTAACCTAGTCTCATTACGTAAAAATACCAAATTGCATTGTTATTTTGGGGTCGCTCAGTTCGAATATTAGGTCGATGAGAGCCTGCGGAGTATCTGGTGCCTGCAGCGGGTGTTTTAACATCTTCCTCTTAAGAATTATGACAGTTTATCATATGATTTGTGTTGTTTCTGCTTGAATGTGGAAATTACCAGATTTCTTTTAAAATATAATCAGGACAGACACGAGTACACTTTTCGAGAAAGAATATAACCTACAATAGAATGTCTGTCCGTTTTAAATATGGACGAAGGGTTACGTTAAATACTATCCATATGTAATTTGGGACGATTTTTAAATAAACACTCGTTATATTAGTATTTAAAATATTAGTTAGTTGGTCTTGATGACTATTCATTTACTGGTAATAGCTAACTGTAAATGTAAGACAAATTACTTATAATAAGTATCTATCTAGTCTACTATCGCTACCGCAGCACTCACCAAAAAGCCATTTTATCTATAACAAGTAAGTACAATGTGGGTGTGATAAATATATAAATTATTCGTTTCAATTAAATTAATTGATTATTTTGATCTTAGTTTTTATTCATATCTACACCATATCTAATGTGATATTTACAGCAATATTACACAAGAACTGTTGTATTATAACGGTCTTTTTTTCAATACTGGGCACAGTATTTGTGTTAATGGGATATTTGAAAGTCAATATCTATTCCGTGGGTAATTCATAAAATGTTGCTAAATTAAATTAACTTGCTAGAGTAAAAGTTATTTTTTTCAAGTATTGAGATTCAAATTAAGGGATTATGGAGTAGTAAGATGAATATTAATGAAATTGATATAATATTTTTATTCACAATCATCTCATTTGTGTATATTAGCATTTTTTATAATAAATTTTGACGGAAAGTGCCATGGACATCGATATGACCTCTTACCGTAAAATGACGTTTATGTACAATCACTATGGAGATGGACATGTATGACGTCATTTATGCAAATCTCCATCTTTGTTTAATTCATAATTTTGAACGTCCAGATTTATAAAAAATAACTTCAAATTCATGTTGTAAAGCGCTACAATGACAATGATAAAAAAAATTTATGCATCTTCTCTCTTAAAACCCTTAATCGAAAACTATTATAATTTTATTACAATCTTTACAATGATAACATCAATTATTATATAATTATTTATCAGTTTACATTTAAATAGCGTATGTCAATGATTCATAATTGTGTTATGTACAAGTGCGAAATTTTCAGCACATATCAAGTGTCATAATCAATCATACTTATTTATAACATCGCATAACATATACTAATGTGTTAAATTAACCAAGAACCACTGAACATAAAAGATAACTATATAACTTCACTTAAAAATAAGTGAAATAATAACGCATAATTATAAAGTCAACGACAACGCATACTCAAAATATTTATTATATTTATAAAGACATGACGAGTGTAATAATTAGATTGGACGCTAGTCGGCTTTGTTTGCATAAATAGCAAGGAGCACAAGTTTTCAAAGATCTTAAATCGGTAAAAAATACAAAATGATTTGATTCATCTTAAACAATTTTTATACATTATTGATTTTTCTTGCGTTCTCCTTATTCTTAATAAGAAATTTTCGCCAAATGAATCCAATTTTGGGGTCTGCATTACCTTAATGGAATTTAGAAATAATATTTTTTCAATTTTCAAATTTGATAAAACTTTTAACCCAAATAATTTAAAAAAAAATGATTAAATTTATAGTTTTTGAAATATTTAAACTTTACAAAACAATATCTCGAAGCTATTCCAAGCGATATCTCAGAAACTAGTCATTCAATTATAAAATGAATTAATTGTTGTTTTTAAAATCTCTTTTAATCTTAATTACATCCAAAACCAGACTTTGAAAAAATTTGTGAAACTGATCTTTATTAGTCCTTCAAAAAAATTTGTGTGAAGTTTTATTTAGATAACAGAATCTTCAGAAGTAGAAGTAACAATTGGATGAGATATAAAAAGCATAGAATATTGGAATATCTGGTCACTGCTTTGAGAGTCGTAGAAAACTAAGAAATTTTTTCTTAGAACCTCGTAATCGTTTCATATTTTCACACTTAACACATTTTTTTTCAATAAATACAAATAAAGAACTAAAAAACTATTTCGAAGATACAGATCAAGTTAAAAATGAATTTTATTTACTTTTTTCTATTTTTTTCTTAGATTTACTATAATATCTATCAATAAAATCATTATTCATTTATGGTAATATCAGTTTACACAACTGTGTAAGTTTAAAATAATAATAATAATAATAGTTCAAGCAACTTCAACTTACACTTGCATATATTTAAAATGTCAACAGACAGAGACGCATACACCGAATCACGCATTCATAGATATGTTTTATTATCGATCAAAATCATATTTATAAAGAAAGGGTCAAGTTCTCGTTTCTTTAAAATCGTTTTTAACACATTGATAAGTTTCTCCGCATACTCTAGTGAGTGTGGTTGCGACAGGCAATGTACCAAACAACCAACTAATGTAAGTTGTTGAAGCAATTTTTCGAAGAAAATATTACTTTTGAGGCAGAAGCACGAATATTAAAAATGAAATCAAACACGTGTATGAACATAATCTTCTTCATTTTTTTTTTGTGCCTGATAAAAATGATGATATAAGAAGTATAAGTTATATTTTGCATTTTTGGACAGTATGCGTACTTTTTGTGGTTTGTCTTCAAAATATGATAGAATTGTTGAAAAATACAAAGAATTAAGTTTAATTATGTTTCTAACTGAACCTCTATGACTTTGTCAACGTTGAAATATATCACACTCTCGTCTTTATATTTGTGGTTTCCCTAGACTTGTTTTTTTAACCTCTACAGTTTTTGTGACTAAGTGGGAGAGGAGGTAAGAAGCATAAGGCATTTTCAAATAATCCCAGTCCCTGACAATAATCTCCTCGATTGTTTCAATCGGCTTGATTTCGCCGTTTTGGAGATATGTTATTCACAAAGCACAAATCTTGCCCTTCTTACCCTTTTTTGAAAAGGGGAGGAAAAAAGTTATATAGTAAAGAGACAAATTATTTTACACAACGTTAGTTTTGCTGAAGATTTTCACAAAGAAAATAATTTGTTAAAACTTTTGTAACAATTATGTTATTTTTATTTAGGGCGGAAAAAATGGAAAATTAAAAGAATAATTGTATTAAAAAATTTCAAAGATTCCTTCTATAAATCTAAGCAATTTTTGCCTCGTTCGAATTTTTTTTTAATGTTCAGTTTTCGTATAAGTTGTTTATTTTTATATAGAAAACGGTTTTTAATTTTTCCTCATATCTTAAAACTGTATTATATAAAAGATTTTTTCAGTAGAAAATTTAATTTTTTCCTTATAACGTACGAGAGCCTCTCGAATTTTTCAAGTTTTTGAAAATTAAGTTAAAACAAGTGAAGATAACAACTACCAGAGTTAATAGATTAGATACTCGACGTAAAATTAAATATTATTGTTTGAGCTATTTTTAATAAGCATTCATAAAATACTATAAATATCCAGTCTATACAGTTATATATGTATACATTTATTATAATAATATGTATTATTATTACCCATATGTGTTAATTAGCAAAATTTGAGCTAAAATTGTAAAGAACTCAAGCATTTTATGAAAACATGTTTCACTCAAAAATTATTTTTTGTATTTGAAGTTTTCTTCTATATTTTATAGTTTAAAAGTTGGGTTAGAGAATCATTTTGGTCAATATAAGTAGGGTTACAAATTTTAGACTAAATTAAATATACGTTAACGTATTATTTATGTCGAGTATTATAAATAATCTTGTGTATTTATGTTGTGCTCGAACTTTTGATATCTCATTACCATGCATGTAAATTATCATAGATATCAAGTATCGCCATTGATCGATTACAGTCGTGTATGTTCTCTTAAGTATCATTAATCTGTGACAAATAGTAAAATCCATCATTGTTGTGTAAAAGAATTCAAATCGTTTTTGATTGATTGATTGTGTCTCTATGTTTATTTGTTCAATGGTTAAATCGATGGATATTTAAATAAACATATTTTTTTTGTGTGTGATTGAATAGATTATTTCGATTTTAGATTAGAAATATATGTGTTATTGTATATTATTTTTATCGTAGATCCGTATGTGTATATTAGGGACGACCAAGTTTTTCAACCAAGTGTTTATGTGAGTCTTGATAATTCTTCAAAATAAGACTAACGTGTTCGTAAAAAGTGCTTCAAATATACTTTGCTTTAAAAGTACTAACACAAAATATCTTTCTTGTTTCAAAAAGTGAGTTAAACGTTTTGTATTATGTTTTTAATGCCGCTGCTATGATATGATAGAATATCTTTTATACAAAATTTATTAAAATATTATTTAATTCAAAGAATAAATAAAAAACCATTGTCGATGGGTATTGAGACTTTTTCTGACAATTTTTTTTCAGATTTTCATAATTATATTTATTATTTAATAAGGGTAGTTTGACCGTAGGTTTCCAAAGTAAAAAATTGAATGTGAAGTTTCTGATATCGTCAGATATCCGATCCAGAGATTTTGGACAAATTTCAAGCGGTATCTTGAAAACTATCCTCCCAATCTCAAAATAAGTGTTATTTTTAGTTTTCCCCATAGTTACAAAAACATTATGTTTGCTTTTTATTTTAGGGAATAAATGCACTATTCTTCCCACGATAAAATGCATTTTATGTGGTACAATCTAGATGTTGAATAGCTAGTTTTAATTGAATATTCGAAATCAGTTACCTTAAAAACGTCATATAAGCATTTTTCATCTGTAATCTAATTCAATTACTTTTAAGTGCACCCCAAAATCTGTAAAACTGTATGTATGTCTATTTGTAAAGCTGAGTTCAGAAGATTTGAAAATTTTGGCCTTAAAATGGTATACTACATTGGTAAAGGTTTTGAATCAAAATGACTTTGATATTATAATAATATACTTTTAGTGTGGCAGATAGAAGTTTTGCGTGACTGTCAATTCTATTTGTAATAATTTTTTATTTGCATTAAGTTAAATTGTATAAAGTTAGGTAATCATTATTATTATTATTTTGTGTTTCTTTTTATACTTGTTGCACAAATAATAATTATTGACTAAAGAACATTTTATAAATTATAAGAATAACAAACAGGTTTGAATTATTTATTTTTTATTCATTGTATGTAAAAATATATTCTCACAATTTGAAATAGATTATGAAAAGTTTAATTGAAAAAAAGGGGAAATATTTCATTTTTTTGTTTTGGATAATTTATATTAAATATACATAGTGATCCTATCTGAATATCCTGTAATTTGCGCAACACTTTGCCAGAAATTTCTTTATATTCGCATCGCTATTTTTATACTTTAACATATACATTATATGCCATTATATATTAATTTTAGTCTAAAGTTTGAAAGTTTAAGAAATGCTAGAAAATGTTAATGTCACTAACAAAATTTTTACATAGGTGTTCATACTTATTGTGTATCATCTAATTATCTTATTTCAGCATGTCTGTTCGTCATCAAAATAACTGAAATATAAAAACAGATAGCGGGTTGAAATTTTGGAGGCGTTTTTTTAAGATATAAAGGCAGAGTTTAAATTCGTGAATGTGTAAAATCGGTCAATCGGGTCCAATGGAACCATGAACCAAAATTTAAACGATTAAACATTTAGATTTATTTAGATAATAAGCATATACGAACTAAAATACATAAATATGAACTTAAACACTAAACCTTTTGAGTTATATTGATGCCATCAGACGGGTGGATATCGAAAATTATACCACCGTACATTCACATTAAATTAGCCTTCGTCCATAGAAAACAAAATTTTTTAATACAGAAATGAACGTGCTTATTGAAATTTTTAGCATAAAGAGAAGTTCATTTTAAAATTTGTTTAAGAACAGCAGATTTTATCTAATTGTATAAATTCTCATGTTATTTCTAAAAATACGTGTCAATACATGATTTAATAAAATTAAGAACAAAATGCCATTGAAATCAATAAATTACTAAACAAGATGTTATCATTTTTTTTTAACAAGAATGCAATAAATGAAATTATGATTTGTAATATTTTAAAGTACACTCTGTGTCACTAAAAATGTTTGATTTATGATATTTCAATTATTTTGTTTTCGTACTTTTTTTGATAATACTCATGTATTTTTAGTATTAGTAGGAAAAGCAACATTTTTTCCAGATCACGTGGTCCACAATTTTGTAGTTTCTGGGTAAGATAGAGATTATTTCTATATGATTCGCAATCATTGCATATTGCTTATAAAATGTTCTGATGCTTGGGGAGAGTCAATTAACCATGAGACTCGTTTAAGAGAGGGGGGATTTTTCCTACAGCTACGTAGGATAGGCTCTGAATAAAAGAGATATTTTTCAATAAACGATAGCTAGCATCGCCTATAGACCATTTGACAACATTAAAAATATACTACAAGATATGGCCATTCTATAAGATAATACCCTTAAAGAATATATTTCACTTTAATTAAACTAAATTATGTTTACTTTTTGAAAATTACACGAAATAAAATAGAATAATTTTTGATATTTTATCTGGCACGGAAACAGCCTGTGATTGGTGACAACTCTGATGTCACTAGCAAGTAAATTAGAATATATTACATACATATATGATATTAAACAAGGATGTCATGACTGATGGTGTACTATTTTGTCTGGCTTACTAGCGTGTTACGTCGCGCATACCAGGTGACAAACGTCATAATAGAAACATCGTTTTTCACGCTATTTTAAAAATTTAAACTTTAACATTGATTGTAATCGTGTAGATTTACCGAAAATATAAATGTATTGTGCTTAATATGTAATATAGAATTATTTAAAATGATTTCCAAAAATTAGTCAAATAGTAAAAATTAGTTAGAATGTTAATTGACCAAACTTAATGAGGTCTATGGTGTAACTAGACGATTTTGCATCTATTTATCTAAGTTTTTTCTGCTGTAACTTTTAAACGCATGTTACTTAGTAATAATACACATTTTTAGTGCCACCGTGTATAATTTTTTTTACAAATGTATAAATAAATTGAATTGGAATTGAACTAAATAAAAGATGTGCAAATTTAATTTAAATGAATAATAATTAATAAAATAAATTGATTTAATAATAATAATAATAATATTAATAAAATAAATTGATTGGTCGCTAGATCGTTCAATCAGTCGATTTCACCAGCATGACAGTCATTATCACATTAATTGCTATAATAACAATTGGTTAGTACTAATGTTCGAAATATATGATTTTTAGGATGATGTAGTCAATTAAAAAGCCAGTTCAATTTCGACATGCGGATCCTTTTTGCGCAGATACATTTATGATTAAAGGTTTTAAATTTTACACATTTCTAAGCTGTTTCTACTCTCGATGAATTGCATTTATTTTATTCACGAATTATTCGTTTGTATAATACAGAAACTGTTGAAGATATCGAGATATGGTTATTGTTTAATTTAATTTGTGTAGCAGTTTAGTGACGATTTTAAGCTGTATTTATTTTCAATATGATAGTTAAATACAAATATCCTACATCGTTCGTTTGATCCGTTGTTTATTTAGCTTAGACGATAGTGATCAAATGTGTTAATGACCAATAAGTTCTGATATTCGTTTTTAGTTCACAAAAGAAAGGTCTTAGTTAACAAATAGATAATATAATTTCTGTAAAGAGAGAAGTGGGCAGATTAAAATTATTTATTTTTAGGAAAGTAATAATCTAAATTATTTTGCTCCCTGGATAGTTTTATTCGCTTCCTAAAATCTTTGTCAACGATAAACCTATTTGAAATTAAAAAAACCAATTTGCAAACTTGCCAGGCAGTTATTATTGAATTAGGGGATGAGGTGTTTCATTAAAAACCACCGAAAATATTTTTCGCCAGTAGAGCTAATAGGTCTTTGAGTTGCAGTCTAGAAAAGCAGAAAGTAACAGAAGCTGGGATACACTAAACCAATGAATCAAAATAAATTAATTTTATTCGGATATTATCCGATTATGAAGGATTTTTAAATTGTTTCCAAAAAATTATAGTTTAAAAAATTTTCATTGTTTACAAATATATAGAACCCTACTTTCTTCGTTATTACTTCACTTTACCGATTTTTTTTATTTATCGAAGGTTATATTCATTATTAAATAAATAATTATAAATTCGTCACGTATTTTATAAAGTAATATCATTATAATATAATGTATTTTATTTTAAGTCATAATTGGTAAAATTGCTCAAAATACTTTACAATTTATTTATTATATATTTTTAATTTCTATATAATATTGTTTGACCGATTTCAGTATATAATAAGTTATATAATATCCATTAACTACTATTGTTTGTAAGAACTATATGAATACTTTGGATTCTTTTACTAATTATATTATTATTTATCTAATAACCGTTTATTTTCGGCTTCACTTTCAAAAGAAAACTTCTATTTAAAATGATTTAGTATGCAATTTATCTGTATTGTATTTCTGTCCTTTTGGGAGCTATTGTACTTTGTAAATGAACTTGATTTGCCTCAAATTTTTTATTTTGCGGGATTTTTTAACCTTCAATTGCAAAATATATGTTTAAAAAATGCATGTAGAGAGCAACCCACGCTTTACGAATGCGGGTAGAGAGCAACCCGCGCTTTTTATCAATGATTTCTGACCAATAATATTTTCATATTCACCACAATTGTTCATGTATTAAAATAAGCATGTTTTAAAAATTTTCTCCTAAAGTTGAATCCCTTTCGCTAGTCCACGCATTCACGGCATGGTCATATTATAAAAAATAATGAACTATTATTTATAAATGAATATTACAACCTTCAAACACCCAATCAAATCGTAAAATACAAATGTTAACGTGAAACTTTTGTTTACACACGATAGACTAACGAAAAAGATTCAACTATAAGTAAATGCTATTCACCCAGTCAAATAACTCTTTCAATCAGATTAACGAGAAAAAACGCTGCATTTTTGTATGAATTACTTTGATGTATGTTTAAAACGCTGTGTGAATCATTTTTCCTACATTCCCGAGTTATGAAAAACCAAAAAAAAATTGCTTTTTAGGACTGTTCAAAAAGGGTAAAGTTAGAAAAAAATTTTCAAATAAAAATTACAGGACACAAATATTTACACAAAGGTCCTTTGTCTTTTTGGCGAGTATTAAAAATAACGGAGCTAATGTGTTAGAAGATTACATTGTGATTTCACAATATTATATGATTTTTATCCTATTACTGGATTTCCTTTCGTTGTCTTAAACACATGTGAAAATCTAATACCGAATCGTAACTTATTTTCATTGCTGTAATTTGACGCCAACTTAGTCGGCTTGAATTTCAGACAATAAAATGTATATTTGTATTTGTTAGCTAAAATTCAAAACACTTCCTCGTACATCAAAATATGTCATATTAATGCGGGTATTGTCTTTTCATATTGATAGTTGATATGACTATTTCTAAAATGGTATGTATTACCATACGATAAAGATACACAAAGAAATGAATTATTACTTGGAAGGAAACATACAGGTAATAATTTAGTACAAATCCTAACTAATAATATAAATGCGAATGTGTAACATTGGTTATAAAAAATATTCATTTGCGATTTTGTATCAGTGTGGCCCATATTAAAAAAATTCTAAACGGTGAGAGACATTGAAATACTGTATAAAAAAAATTTTTTTTCAATATTAAGAACTTTGAACAATTTTTTCTTAGAATCAATATTTTGGGTACCTACAAGTTGGGTCTATACAGTCTAACCAATATATTTTGAAACTGTTTGCTATCAACTCAAGCGAAGCAGTATAATAAGGCTACAAAAAACGGTTAAACTTTTTGCATGACGTCTATTTCATTATGAATTTTCTTTAAATTCAATATAAACGCCGTTTCATCCATGTGTTTACATTGAAACCGTTTTTGATTAAAAGTATTAACAAGATTACAATTTAAAAAATTGACAACAACTCAGTCCGGGCCATCTCTATGTTTACTTACTCTATGGTATTTTAGAAAGACAAAAAATTTTAGATGATATATTGAAGACAAACAATAAAACGTATGTACACGTAGCAATTTCCTGTTTGCAATAATAAACAACAACAAAAATTGTTTAAAACGTCTTGTTGCTTAAAGAATCTATGAACATAATCTCTAAAATATTAAATATTTGTACTCTTTGCAGAGTTTTTTTAAACCATTTATTATTAAAAAATTAATTTGAATAATCAACATTTTAATGTCTATATATTGATTAATTATATAATACAGAGATATTTTATCGATATACGTTTCTACCAAAAGTCCCAGATTATTACTCAGTAACTTACCAAATTGAGAGAGTTTTATACAGCAATATATAGCAATACCATCTAATATATAGAGGCTTTTGTGAGGTATTTAGCCAATGTTTTAAGATTAATATTTAAATACATACTTACATATTTAATTAGATCTTATTTATTTTTTTATATGTTAAAAAATTGATATGAAGTAAGAAAAAAAAAATATAATAATAATAAAATTTAATTAGCTTTGAAAAGGAAAAAAAAATTAATAATTATATACGGCTAAGTAATTTTTTATAATATTTAAATTGATTTAAATGACTCAGTGAATTATGTTTCAAGAAATTCAACAGTTTTGTTTTATTGTAATATATGCCAAGTATTTCCTAATTAATTTTCTATCAAAAAAATCGAAAGCTTGCATTTAAATGAAGACTATTGCTAGACAATTAAAAATAATAATGAATAACTCATTTAATGGTAGTAAAATTAAGTTTTCCAACTGATTCCTTACTTGAGTGATATCAAAATTTATAAATTCAAAATGTTGAACTCTTAATATTTAAGATTTTTTCGTTTGTTTTGTAGAGTTTACTTATATTTATTTTGTCTTCATTGGTGCTATTCAAATATAAAAAAAGCTTTATTTAAAAAAATCGAAACTGATTTTAATACCAATTTTGTAGCAATTTTTGTTGCTATTTCTTGAAAGTCTGTAGTTTCAAATTGTTCAGTAAGTAAAGAAGTTAAAGTTCTTTGCATAAATTAATAAAAAAAAAAAAGATATATCAAAATGTTTTGATGCAGAAGTATACATCAGCAGCATACTGTTTGTTCTATAAAAAAATATTTTTAACATTTCCTGTCGTTGAGTTTGACCTTTCTTCATATTAATCTTTGGTAACACTAATAAAATATTATTACTTAAAGCATAAAATAAATAAATTAAAAAATATACGTATATATCAATATGGTAGTATACAAGATGATCAGGAGAAATAATGCAAAAAGAAAACAAAATTCATATAAACATGGTCAAGAATCGTTAAGTTTTTATAAAATTAAATGAAGGTTTTACAAATTCTTTTCCATTGAAACGATTTCAATGAGTTCTTCACAAAACGTCATTGTTCCATGTATATATTTTATTATTTATATAGAAACCCTTTCATTTTAAGATCGACAACATTTGAATTTAATGAGACAACGAATTTCCCTTTCATTCTGTATATATTCATTTTATTTATGTTCATTTATCCATATTTCAGTCACTACAATAATAATATTTTGCTATCGATAATTTTATAGCTAATTTAAGTCAAAATATAAATAATTTACAATGTTTTTTAACTATGCATATTATATTTTAACTATTATATGCTAATATAATGAAATAAAACCTGTTAGATGGAGCTAATTGTCCCATTACAGTGGTCGAAATTCGACCATAATCACTCAATGCCTTTAAACGAAACAGTATATATGCGTGTGTGTAATACATGCCACACCTCTTATATATGTGTATGTCATAGTGTGTGTAATGTTTTTTTTTTTTTTTTATTTTTTATTTAATGTATTTTTTATACATAATTTTAAAAAAATATCATTCTCCAGTCCGTCTCTATTTATACTAAAACTGTGTAAATTTTCATACGCCACCAATTTTCGTAAAAAAAGGTACAAAATTTTTTCTACACGTCTTAATAAATAGATAGAGATTTGTATATGTTACTAACCTGTTAGAGGAGAAATTAGATAGTTTCAAAATGAGTGTTGAAACTATCTAATTTTTTAATACAGCGTATTGAAATAAAATAATTTTTCCAATTTTACCAGCCTTACAAACGGCTGCCAAAATAAAATGCTTGATTTAAAAAAAATTTGATAATTAAAAATTTTCGACTTAGAAATTTATAATTACAAAAAAAGGTGTGTTGATAACCGACGAACAAATCGGGTTCTTAAAAGTAGGAAACACGAAGACATTATTTGCTGCCATTCTTATTTGACCCCGGACTGACGTAAAATAATTACAGACCTTGACCAATCAATAAAGTTAAGCAAAATCAGTCACAGTCAGTATTTGGATGGGTGACCATTTAGCAGTACTGTGTACATTGTATAAAAAAATAATAATAATCCCCTTTGATTAATGGCTATATGGCTGAAGTAGCTGAAACCAGAAAAAAAAAGTTTGATTTTATAATGTTCATAAATTGTTATTTTGGCACTAAAATTATTAATAATAAAACACATTAGTTCTTGAGACGTATTTTTTGTTTCATGGAATTTTCAAGACAGTTATTTATACAATTATATGATATGAAAACAAGTTTTGTACAATAATATAAGAAATATTATTTTCAAATAATAAAAATATATCGTGCAGAATAATTAATGTAATAATTATTCAGTTTTTTTTTTTTAATATTTTATTTTATTTATTCATTTTAATTTTATATCGCCATTGACGTCATTTCAAAACACAATCCCACCTGAATTTAAAAAAAAAATTCTAAATATAAATTTCCCTTGAAAAAATGCAGCAATATAACATACCTACAATTCTATTAATTATAATATTAAACATATTTTCCAATACATTATTCGTCCATCACCAGGTCGCTTCATCGTGTTATTTATTTCGAAATAGCCACAATATCATTTTTGTATAAAATACTTACAGTCTCTACAATATGGTTCGCATTATTCGAGGAGTATGAAGAAAATTCGGGGTAGTTACAACAAAATTTTAATTTAACAAATAAAGATAAAAAATAACAGTATTAAATATCCGACATATGACGGAGTATCAATGATTTAAGACTGTTTTATTATTAACATTAATTAAATATACTAAATATTTAGCAATTCTTGTAGTTATGTACGATTTTATCCATTAACGAAATTAAGCTTACTTTGCAGGTATAGAATGAATACGCCATCATTGCTACAATTTCAGATTCCTATCTCTTTCTGTTTTTGAATTTTCGTGATGATGGACAAACAAACCAATTGGACCAAACAAATGTTTCTACGTGCACCTAATAATATCTTGTTTAGTGCCTTATAAGTATATTTTCAAACGTTACAAACATGAGGCTAAATTTAATATTACCTCATATATTTTATATATGTCGGGCTTAAAGCAATGTTTGAGAAAAATTTTCAAATGTATATATAGAATTTAGGGTATAATTTATAATTATTTTGGCCATACGAGTAAATACCTAATAAAAGATTTTGGTGAACACTGCCAGAGGCTATAGCTTCAATTGAATGTTGCAAACTGGACTCCATATTGCTTGCAAAGTCTTTATTTTTCTCTGCACAAAGAAGACAATGACGTAAAAATCTCTTCTTAATTTTTTTAGAGATAAAATTTTCTGTTTACTGGACTATCATGAATAAACTCCTTTAAAATTTGAAATAAAAATTTAAATATTAGATTTTTATTAAAAAATGCAGATGAAGTTATTTATTTATTTATATTTTTTAATTATTCTTGAATAATTTGAATTTAAACAAGTTTTTTTTTTGTTTGATAAATTTTTGTGAATTTTTAAAGTTAAAATTAAATTTATTACAGATATTTATCAAAGTGCGTAATTACTTTTCAAACAAAAGTTTTAACATAAAAAATAAGAATACTATAACGAGATATTTAAAACTATTTTTTAATTAACTACCTGAATTTTTTTTTGTCTTGATTTTAAAATAAAGAAGTAACCCAAGAAATTATAATGAATGATAAGTTGTAATTTTATATTTTGATGAACACTAAAACGATTTACAAAAAACAATTAAATTACAACATATTTTGAAAAATATTCTTAGAATTGAGTAAATATCATTTTTTATTATCTCTTAATTAAATCTTTGAATTTTAAGAAATTGCCAAGAAATGTTTTAAGCAGAGATAATTACATCCGATCTTTGTTACTGTATTTAAATTTTTTGTGACACTTTAAATATCAGATGCTTCACTGGAATAAGAACCATTTTAATATCAGATGCTTAACTGGAATACGAATAAATACAGAGACATCTTTAATAAAGATGAACTCCGTTTTCATCGAGTCAAGTTTTTGTTTGTCGAATTTTATAAGATTTTGATATGTATGAGTTATTTGTGCATGAAAATTTAAGGAAATAAAATACAAAATTAGATATTGTCTTCATTATAGATGTCTTTGTTTGTATTCATCTTAAAAGTTGTGTAGATTTTTTTAAATACTAGTCAAGCTAGCCATTGCAAAATAATCAAAATTGAATTTATATATACTCAAAAGTAATGTGAAAAATAACTTTTATAATATAAAGTAAACACCAGAATAAGGTGTTTTTTACATGCTTTTATATTATATTATTATAGTTTTTATTTCAGATTTGCACCGCTAGCGTGTTATCACGCCATTAATTATATGAAATTCGAGCACCTAATTTAATTTTGAAGCATCTAAAAAACACTTAATTTTGAGCATATTTAAATTTAATTTTGCATACTTTTTGCTGTTATTTCAAGATATCACTGCTAGTTTTTTTTTAGTCAACTTTTTTTTTAAGCAGTAATGTTAGTTTATTGTAACAGTGCATCATAATGACTCAATTTTCTTGATTAAAAATTGGAGCACGTAATTTAATTTTGAAGGACCTAATTTTGAATACTAGAAGTTCTACTATATTGCTTAGTATTTGATTGTATTCAACAAATAGTTTAGTTGAACGTGTGTGTATACAAATTTGCTATAGAATTTCGTTATGCATTTGTACCATAACGAATTTAACACTCCTGTCTACATAATATAAATTTGTTTATATAACTTTCTTAATTGAACCAAACTAAAATAACTAATTTTATAGTTTATAAATACACGTCCATAAGAAATAAAAAGCACTTTTTGTTTTGATTTGGTTTTAGTATTTAAAATGACGTCACTATTGTGTATATACATATATGAATATATCACGTGATTAAAAATATAAAATGCAGGTGTTGTATTGTTTTTATTAAATATGGTTTAATATATGTTGTATAGTTTTATATATATGTAATGACCAGTAGTTTTATCGTTGTTAATTTCATAACAACATAAGGGACACAAAATGAACAAGCTATGGGAGGATATGATCCTTAGAAATCAGTTCAGTATTCATTGGTAAACGATACTTATGTCTTTAAAGTCTAAAATGTCGTGCGCGATTTGGTTATCCTGTCTCTAAATCTAAAAAGATTTTCACTGATGGTTCATAGCATTCTCTAAGTACAATAACCACGTTCTGACAAGAATCAGTCCTGCAAGAGTTAAGTCGTGTCAACAAAGGTAAGAATTAGAGAAAAATGTTTCAAATAATTGTAGAGCATAAAATTTTACCTCGAAAAATGCCACTAAGAAAACAGAAAAATATGAACTATTATATATCAATTTTCACTTTTGCTGAAGGTATGAAATCCCTAATGGTTTAATCCTAATATTCACTAAATAAAATATTAAAAATTATTTAAACAAATCTTCAAAATTTCAACAAATTACTCCATTATCAATTATTTAAATCAAAAGCGTGGATAATTAAATACAAACAGTCAAACAATAGACAGATCAATGATAGGTGCCGTCAGATATCTTGTTAATAATTTAGGTTCCTACTAATCAGAGTAACTTCATTTTTATCAATATTCGCCATAAATTCCGTGAATTTCACCTCTTCGTGATGCATCGAATAAATTATTCCCTAAAAAACTGTTTGTATGAACAAATTGAAGAGAACCAAAATATAAATTTTTCTCGATTTGCAACATATTTCTCAAATCTGTCTGTTCGGAATCTAAAGATATGAAAATAATATTTTTGGAAACTGATTATTGAATTTTCGGGTGAAAAACATTGCTTTTATCCCGCGCCCATAGTGGTAGAGAAAAAAAATTATATTGTTTTTAGTATTAGTAATCTAAAATAATATATTGATTTTGGTTTTAGTGTTGAATTTGTATTCGATAAACGTTTTTGTGTTTTGTGGTACAAAATAATTATTATATTCAAAATATTATTTATTGATTGGTACCAATTGCGTTGATAAACATCAAATTATCAACCAATAGCATTTCATCACATAGAATAAATTACAATAAAAAAAATTAATAATAATTTGCAGTTCAAATATGAATTTTTAATATAATGAATAAATTTTATATAATAAATCACAATCTATAATTATTAATATTTGAGTATTTTGGTCCCTCAAACGTCTATTATTTTAGGTCGATAAGTGCATATGCATAACCTGATTTTGAAATATTATGTAAGACGAGCTTTTGAGAGAAAAAAACAGTGGAGAATTTATTTGTTCTGAGAAATTTTCTACCAATTAAAATTTAATGACTCGCTTTCGGTTTTCATATTCTGATTATGTATTCATCAAAAATTCACTACATTTTTCTATAGTTTCATTATAGTTTAAATCTATTTATCGATTTCGGATTGACGTAAAGTTATTACAAACTTTGACCAAGCATTAAAGTTAAGCAGTCACAGTCAGTATTTGGATGGGTGACCAAATGTGTACTGTTGTTGTGTAAAAATAATAATCCCTTTGGTTAATGGCTATATAGCTGAAAGTAGCTGAAGCCAGAAAAAAACAAGCAGCAATTTTTTTTTCTATCAGATAATTATTTTTATTAATTTCTTTTTTTTTTGTTTCAGGTAAGTTTCTTTTCATTTTGTCCGATAAAATCGTAAGAGGTACCTCTTAACTCTTTGAAGATTATAATTAAGAGTAAGTAAATTTTGCATTAAACAAGTAAAGATAACAAATAACAGAGTTAATAGTTTAGATACTCGATATATAGTTAAATTACAATGTTTGAATTATTTTTAATCATAAGCATTTGTAAAATACTCTATATATCCAGTCTATACTATTATAAATACATATATAATAATAAAATGTACTATAATTACCGAATATGTGTTATAAATGAAATTGTAGCGATCATTTTATCAGTTGTGATATAAAACTTCCGGTAATCGAAGTCGGGATTCTGAGAATCATGTTCCGAGATTCATTCTCACAAAACCAAGATTCGATTTCCGGTGATTTTGCTTTAATTCCGTTAATTTGGAAAAGAAAAAGATTATTATATCTAATTAACAAAAATAATATAAACGAATTATTGTCTACTGATCAGGGAAAACCTGGAATCTAGCCGTGGAAAATAGCAAATAATGCGGGAATTCTTCGTAATAATTTTGAATGAGTTCTTCTTAATTTCATAGTTATCCGATAATGATTTTAAAAATTACGAATAATAATTCATATTTACAAAAAATGGTCTAAAAAACTGGAAAAGTTTTCGTTCTTCCAGACATAGTAGACACATCAAAAAATAAATTATTTAAAAATCTTTAGACAATTTTGTAAAACTCATATTAATTTAACTCATGGTATCGCATATTATTAATAAATTTTAGTTTCTTACACATTATAACTACTAATCATGAAAGACGGACGACAACAAGTGAACTGTTTGGTTTAGTTTAATGTGGTTAAGTTGTTAATCGTGTTAATTAAATCGGCTTCCTGTCGAGGTCACTCACTATGTTACTAATTGAACTAATAGTTGATAAATAACTTTGTATATTATTTTCTACTTCGCTCATCTATGTATTTCTTTTAAGTGCTTGACTAAACCGATTGCCCATAAAATCATTTTCCATAGGACCAAATGGGGAAGCCGATACTAAAATACATAAAACATAAATATTAAACTACATAAACTATAAAAACATATGCCTAGTTTACTGTAGAATCAATCAACACATGCATACTTCAATATTATTATTTTTAAAAGATGGCGTTGGGGAATTAATAATGGTTATTGGCAAAAAATAATAATATTCCAGTATACATGTGTGTTGAATCTATGCGTATGACCTGTCTATCTTTTGACACTTTATGTTTAATAACCCACACGTTTGATTTAAACAGTGATTGATTATGGAGTAATTTGTTGCAATTTTGCAGATTTGTTTAAATAACATTTTATTCAGTGAATATTAGGATTTAACGATTATGAATAATGGACCTTCAAGTAAATATATCATTACTCAGGAACTAAAACATTTACATTACTTCCGATTGTAAAACACAAGGCTACGTTATATCATTTATACCGAATTGCACTCAATCCTTTTTTTTGTTGCATATTTAAAAAGAACATTTCAGTAGCTTTCATATAACACTGCGTCTACTTTCCTGAATCGCTAAAGTAATAATATAATATAATAGTAAAGCATTATTCAAGTGTAAACATACTTAATGTAAAGTATACGTAAGAGTTTATAGTTTATGTATATGTATTTTAATATTGGCTTCCCCTATTTATCCTATAAAAAATGAAGTTCTGGTCAATCGGTATATAGATTAATTCAGTGTGGTTTCTATTTGTTGCTATTCCATAATAAACGTCTGTATTAGCAAAATATCTTGAACAACATGAACTTGTTGGCAGATATCAATGATATTATTTACATTTTACAAATTATCGTTCTTGTTATAATAATAATATTATCAGTTTTATGTAAACTTGAAAATGTTTTGAAGCATAGGCAAAACAGACAAGTATGATAATTCCAATCTACGTATTTGACCTTAGAAATATTAACGTCTCGATTATAGAATTTGACATGGACGATTGCTGTCTTGTGAGAAAATTAAATAGAGGAAATTATTTTGAGAAATGCTACGATAATCTAAACATGAAAACAAAGTGCGTGTAGAAGAGTTTTTGGATCAAAAAAAAAAAAAACATGTCTAGATATAAAATTTTGATTTTATCCAGACAACGTAATTTATGGCCAATATTGACAAAAAAATCCCTTTATTTGTAAATTATTTAGAAAATATTTGCATTTGAAATTTATTGATTTTGGTTTCGAAGTAAATGATGCTGTATGATAATCCGTTTTGAAACATACTTCAAGTGCGATTTGTAAAATATCCATATGTATGTAGGGCTTTGACGTTTCTCCGGGTAATTCATTTAAACGAAAATTTGTTATATTATATTTTTATTGTAGGAACGCGCATTGTCTACAAACTTTGCTGTTGGATTGATCTTGGGAAATGGGTTAAAATTTGATATACAGTTTTTTTAAACAGACAAACACACAGACACTTCGAGTTAAAAGAAAGAAAGTAGAAATTAAGTTACTCTGATTAAGAAGTAGTAACATAAATTAGTAATTAAAGAACTAAAAGTTTTACATTACTTAAAATTGTAATGATTTGTTTAAAATACAAGCTATACTTTTTTTCTAATAGCAAATAAGTTTATACTCAATCGCACTCAATTCGTTTTTTTACATATTTATAAAGAACATTTCATTAGCTATCATGTAATACTAAATTTGGCTGCGTATACTTACGTTTCCTGAATCGGTTAAGTAATATTAAAGCAATATACAAGCGTAAACATATAATATTAGCCGACTGTTGGTTTAATTTCACCTATATGGTGGCGTTCTTCGTTTTCATGTCAAGATTGTGAATACCAAAGTTTGGTTCTTTTTTGGTGAGTACACCACGTAAATTTGATGATCTTCCGCCCAATAACAAATTTTTTGAAGCTATATTATAATTTGATTATTTTTATTAAAATGAAATTGGACATTTTTGTAAATAATAAAAACCATAATTTTCCATTTTTTTTTGCTATTACAAAACCTAGATTTTAAAATAACTTTCACAACAAAAAGTCACGGATACAGTGGAATCTAATGAGTATGCAACAATAATAACATTTTAAATCTAATAAATAAATAACAAAAATTATAACATTTAATTTTGTGTTCAAGCTACTGAATAATAATAATTTTTCAATTGAAATTACATCACATCAAATGTAATAATGAGATGAATTAAAAAAATACATTTAACCACAAAAAAAACTTACAATAATATTTTGCAAATTTAATTCTGGTTACAAAAATTAATAGAGAGAAATAAGTGAAAGTTTTTTTACCTAGTTAAATGAAAAAATTGAAAATAACCAAAAAAAAAAATCAAAATTAATTGATCACCATGAAATTAATAGAAAATTTTGAATAATACAAAATAATAAGATTTTTGTATTAAAATATATTTAATTTAAGATTATAAAATAGAAATCAATTTTTTTGTTTTGTTTGAATATATTTATAAAGTAGATTAATCATCTCTTTTGTAATAAATATTTTGGAAAAGAAATTTTCGATTCATTTCTTTGTATATCTAGTTTAGGTAACGTGCTTTTGATATCCATTGTCATAAATGACGTATTATAGTACCAGCGTTTATAGAATTTCTAGTCCTGCACCATGTAATTATTGCGGGACGTCTGTAAGCTTCAATCTGAAAGTAATATTCAGGATAAATTTCCACTTATTCAGATAAATTCGTATTTCCCTTATAAATTATATAGTGTTATGATTCAATGGGGCACCGTGCATCAAATTGCTTTCTTTCGGTACTATGGTTACGAAATACTACTTTTTCAATAAAATGGTATATACATATATTATTTATTAAAATTTATTTACAAATTTAATTAAATAATTATTTATATCTGCAATTAAAAACAATTACTAATGCAATTTCTTCAATCATTCTTACAATTTTCAACCCAATAATTACAATTAAATGTCATCTTTTCTAATTATTCAGTAACTGTTGTTTGACATTTGCTATATAAGTTACATGCAAACAATTGAAAAACTATTTATGGTAGAGAGCTTTAATTTGTGGTATTCCATAGTATTAATTATGTTAGATGAATAAATAAATTTACACACTTCAATTTTTTTGCTTTAACCACTTTATTTTATTCATATTAACTACTTTATTTTATTCTAATTATGCGATGTTTCGGATGTTAGACCTTTTCATTTTAAAATTTGTTTCGTACTGTTGACAATAAGTTTGACAAAGATAGAAAATATTTGCTTCTCATTTTATTACATTAGTTTTTTGACATTCTGTCCGAAACAAAAACGAATCGAAAATTAAAATGAAAAGCCCTGTTGAATATCAAGCACTCTCGTGTCTTTGAGCATCTCTAACGAACATTGAATAATCTTGGTAGTCTGCGACGCCAACTAATTTTTGTGGGTTTTCGATTTTTTCAAATTGCTCAAACTATTTAAAAATTTATAAAAGTTTTAAAACTTATAAGGAAAAACATTTTTTTTTTCTGAAATCGTTTTGATTTTGTACAGTTTAAATTAAATTGAATTGTGGACAGCACTTTATTTTTCAATATTTTGTAAACTTAACAAATTTTATTTTTCATCGTTTTTATTTCTACAAAAATCTATTCATCATGACAATTTTCAATATTATTTTAGCTGCTACTTTTTTAATTTTCTCCTGAAAATCACCAGGAGTTCTAACACATAAAATGTCTTATAATAATAATATTACGTATTCTTTACAAAACATTCCTGTCCAAAATTGATGAATATTATTATTTTTTTTTTTTTTATGTATAAAACAGTGAAAAAAATTATTATTAATCATTTCTTTTTTGTAATAAATTTTTGAATATGTGTTATAATAACCAAAATAAAAGAACACTAAATATTGTAAACAAAAGCAGATGTTATTATCTTTTCATTGTGTTTAGTTAAAATGTTTAAATAAATAATGACTTAGTCTTATTATTTTTATTCCATTTTTTTAAGCAGATGTTTGAAGAAAAAATGGACTTGCCATTGATTCGACAAGAGCTTCTAATTACTACAATACTTACAATCTCTTAAATTAATACAAAAAAATATTAGCAATATTTGCATCTGCAATTTTGTATTCATTTATAATGGATTTCCACAAATCATCACTGCTCGACACAATTGGCAATCTCTTTTTTTTTCGTATCCATGTTGTTTTAAATAATTTATAATGTAATTAATGTAACTTGTTTTGGTCTTTTGAGTAACTTATAATTCTTATTTTGTTGCATCGTCTTATTTTACAAACGATTTCTTTACTGAAATGAATTGTTTTACCCGATGTTTTTAAATAAAATATCAGAAAAAATGCTACCTTAACTAACAACTTTGTAAGAGCTCGATAATCTCCACCATAAAATATCGTAGTTTATTATTGTCTTTTCCGCGTTTGTCGTTTTTTCACCGATCGTTTACAGAAGGTACGTAAAACAGGCTCCTAAAACTTTTTGTACTTGAATTTTTTTCTATTTCCTATGGTTTGAATAAAATATTGATCCATGATCAATGAATTAATATGGTGCATTAATTCATTGATCATGGATCAATTTTGCTCGATCCCGTACTACAACTCATTATGTGTCTATATTTGTCGGTATAAAAATTGATTGAAACATAAAGTATATAAACAATGTTTCGTATTTATCAGTATGTCCGTATTTTGTGTATTTTATAATGATTATAAACCGTTCATATATGGATACTGAGCATGCACAGAATATTTAAACATTTTATTCTGTTTGATTTTATATATTCAAATATAATAAAAATGTTGAACCACTAAATCGTCAGATTCGTTTGGCTACGGAATCAAATCTACACACAAATTTCTATTATAAATCTAAATTTGAAAGTCGTATAAAAAATAATTTTTCCCGTGGCGTGAATACAATAGCTTTTCGAGTGTCTTTTTTTATTATAAAAATGATAATTGAAAGCTACAAGTATTTTTTTTTAACTTTATTGGAGTAATCATATTACCTCATTGTTATGATTTTATTCTCTATCCTTTATCATTTTTTTCAACACACCTTTTGTTCTTGTTTGAATCCATTTTTCATTTAAAAAGACCCACTGCTGTATCACAGGCCGTGTGTGTTTCAATTAATGCATCATTTTTTAGTTAGTTTTAAAGATCTCTCTTGTTCATTAAAGATTGTATTTAATCTTAAGTTTATTTCATTATATGCCTAATACATAACGTTGATATTATTATTATTTTTTACATTTAATCAACGACAATAATTTTTTACGCTTTTAAATTCAAGTCTTAATAATTTAAAATAGATTAATGAAATTTTATTATAGAGGTTTTTAAGAAGTTTTTCCTAAGATTTGACTCCCAACATCGGATAGCTTAGAAATTTTGCTCATTTTTTTCTATGTCATTAAGAATGGTTACATCCTCTATATTCTATATTACGTATATCTTGGTATTTGCTCTTGATGGGAATTTTGTGATTCCTAACATTCCTGTCTATAATATATTAAATTTTGATTAAATTATGTAGAACAACACATTAATTGTTGATAATAATTTAAAAGCTTAAATTTGAATCGTAAATTCTAAACAACTATCACATTTTCCAAACAGGCCTGATACTATTATTAATGATTCAAATCACCCAAAAATGATGATGAGTGTGTGTTGTGGTCTCAACAATCTCCAACTCCAATTTGAGTGTTTAATAGCTAAAATGATATTTATTGACTCAATGAGTGTTTTAAGGCCAAATTATATAATATTTCGCAGACCTTCAACTATTTATGAGATTTTCTCCACTCAAAATTAGGTATATGTTCTAATCAATATTAAAACTTTGTTTTGTTTTAAGAACACTCAGTGACTCAAGTCTTTTCATTTGAGCTATTAAACACTCAAATTGGATAAAATGGAAGAGATCAAAACGTGGATAGTTTCAATTTTTCATCAATGTTTTTAATATATATAGTTTTTACTTGTATGTCTCAAGTTTGGGCAGGCCGCCAATTTCAATTGGACAAAATTCGTACTTTTTGTTATTAATTAAAGGACAATAAAGATAAGTTTCATTAAAATCCTTTGAAAATCATTATTCGACCCAACTACCTTAAAATTCTAAATTTTAATTTATTGTAAGTTAGTCAATGAAAAAAAAAACAAGTTAAGTATATTATTAGACGATAAATGTAGTTCAATGTTCGTCTTGTATTAAAATATAAAATTATTAACTGATGATATCATAAATAACAACGAAACCGGTCTATAAACATATTCATTTTAATTTAATTCCTTTTATTTCATCTTTTTTTTTTCATGAACAAAAAATAGGCCCAAATATATGCAGTATGATAATCTAAATAATAATTCAATACACAGTGAATCAATTGTTCGTAAAGTACGATGGTATGATGCCTGGCCTGATCCAATGCGACGTAGAAGGGAATCATTATTATCATAATCAGAGATGATGATTCATAATAGAGTATTTTCTATGCATAGTTGGTTTGTAAGCCGCTTTATAGTCAATAATAGTATAGTTAACCTAAACAGAGATATTATACGTATTATAAAAAAATAAAAATAAAGAGCCGAGAAAGAAACCGGTTTTTGTAACATGTAAGAGATGGTATGATTGTTCAAATTAAACAAATGAATTGAAAACACAATGAAACCCTTTCAAAAATATATTTTTTGTATAAATATATTATGTTTCTATGTATGTTCAAAGTTTTGTTTCTTTTATTTGTGTAATGATATAGTTTATAGGTGTACTGGATGTTATAAAATTATCTTGCTCTTAGAAATCATTTAAAAAACAAGTGATGATGACAACTTACAGAGATAATTGTTTAGATACTCGACATATTATTAAATTTCATTCTTTTTAATTAGCATTCATAAAATATAGTTACATATATATGCATGTGTAATAATAATATGCATCGTTATTACCTATATGTGTTTATTAGCCAAATTTGTGGAGAACTCAAATGTTTTACGAACAAATATTTCAAACGTTATTTGTAACGAAGTTATTTGTTTCAAAAAAATAACCATTTTTGTATTTGATTTTTTCTTATATTATAGTTTAAAAGACCGATTTTGCTCATTTACGAACTTTTTATATTAAGAATATGTTACCAAAATTTCAGCTTGTTATCTCTTTTTGTTTTTGAGTTATAATGATGACGGGCGGACTGACGGACTGTCGGAAATGAACTAATTAGGTGTTTCTATGAACAACTATACCAAAATTTTGTTTGTGCAGTCAATATTAGGTAATGTTACAATCTTTAGGCTAAAATTAATATAATATGACATATTATGTATGTCGAATATAATAATGTTTTTAAGGGAAACACTATGTTAACATAATCTGTCCTTGTTTGTCCTTTTCTGTTTCTCCTTAAGCCGCTTGTCCTTTTCTGATTATCCATTATTTTTGACGCTGTTAACTTTTGCAAAATCATATTTTTAATCCCACCAAGCATGTGTTACAGACAAAAGTCGTTCAATAAGAATATACAATTCTTTACGTCTATAAGTTTTGAATATTTCATGAACACACGTTGCTCCAAAACACCGTTCAATTTTGGAGACATAAAGGTTGGATACATCGTGTGACCGATGAACTATATTTGTATCTCCAGGTAAGCCACCCTTCTGGTTAATTAAAGTGTGGAAAACCGAATAGTCAGAATAACCGTGCACTTTGATAATGTCTGTCCAAGGTAATTCTTCTCGTTATTTTGGCCCACTTAGATAGCCAAATATTTTTATAATTTATAATTTCCTTATTTCTTGTAACACTCTATATTAATTTGTACATATTATATTTAACATTATTGTTATATAAATTCTCTTTCACAAATATACATTGGTTTAAAAGTTAACAAAACTAAACTTGATAACTAACATTAACACTAAGTCAGTGTAATACATTCATTATTATGCATTGCAGTTGAGGTAATTTTAAGTTTGTATACAGAATGCTTAGGAAAACTTTTTACAAAAATTAACTGTAGATAAGAAGTCATTTCAATCAGAAAGCAATTTCGTTAGTTAAATCTCATTCTTCATTCCCAACTATTCTCAACTATTTAATGTGTTATCACTATTTACCGTCTGTTACAAATGATAGATTTTTAGAATGTACATTTTCTAAATAACTAGCAGACTTACGCGTTACTGTGACAATTTTCATAAAAAACAGTTCCCCCGTTTTTTGCCTCCTTTATTTGGTATGAGGCACACAGTACCTCGGCCTTCTTGACTCGCGGAGCAGCATTCGGCCTTGGCTCCGTGTCACAGAAATGTATATATATATATCATATCTGGTTATGGTTCCAATAATTTCCTCGAATGGTTCCGGTGATACTTGAACGATGTGATATGTACCATTATATACTTGACAGTTCGACTTACTGCTAGTGAGAAGCGATAAATCAATTTTATTTTGAATTTCAAATTTAGATTTTGGTTTCAATGGAATTGGCTAATAAGATTTGTAAAATACTTCATGTGAAAACTTAATATAAAAAAAATGTGTGTGTACTTATGTTCACGCGTTAGAAGGTATACTTCTTTGCCGTATGAAAAAAAATTTCAAAAAATAAAACTGCAGTAAAGTTCGAAGAATAAATTAAAATTAATCAAAAAGGTCTTATATGAGTAAAAATAGATGTACAGTCAAAATAAACAGTTATTAATTATCATGTGAACAAGTCAAATATATTTTTTAAATATTTAAAATATACTAAGCTATATCCATAGGTTCTTCTGGTAATGATTGAATAGGCAAGTGAATGGCAAGTATAGAAGTTCACTTAATCAAGAAATATATATTATTAATTCTATTCTGTAGCCAACTTCATCATGTCGTTTTTATGGGATCGTGCGCGCGCAGCTAAAAAGTTCACTCTCATCCAAACTAAGTCAAATACTCAATCAAACTAAGAAGTATAACTTAAAAAAATCGCCCGTTTTTTACACTGTTAGGGGTAGAAAGTGGGCCTAGTTTTTGCGATAAAGATTAACAAGCATCTATGTTTATACTCAGAAACTTTGGCGTTTATAATATTAATAGGATGATATCTATGTTTATTTTCAATCAATTTACCCAAGACTTTGTACATTGATTATCATATAATATTCCTTTTTGTTGTATGAAGGAATACAATATTATTTGTACACTTCCATACACTATTTGTAATATTAATATTAATGCGTAGTTTCATTTAATATGATACATTTTCATTATAGTTATACATTACAACAGAGAACTCCAAAATTTTTTGGCCGCATATCTTTTTTAACGAAAATCGATCAGAAAATGAAATACATTTTCTTCACGCATAAATTAACGAAATTTTGAGATTATTGAATGGATTTTGTGTGAATTAATTGCCTCTTAATTAATTTTTAAAAATTGATAAACTTGTAATTTTTAAAATTTGTAAATTTTCTTGTGGTTTTTTTAAAAAAAAAATTGTATTGCTATTTTTCCAAAATAATTAATGTCTACTAAAACCAAAAATTAAATTCACGCACCTTTAACAGAATTTAATTGAAAGATAAGAAAGTTTTGTCCACTTTTTGAAAGTTTCTTGAGGTTCATTTGGAAAAATCGAGAAAAATCAAAGAAAATGTTCGTTTCCAAATTAGATAAATCTCTGTGTGTAAGATAATTTTGAAAATAACATCGCTTAAACGATAGGAAATGTATACTCGTGAAATACTTTTATCTATTTTTATTTTTTTTATCTACTTAAAAACGTTAAATTGGCATAGTGTGTTGTGTTGTTTAACAGGATTCATTTTGTTTACCTATCAAAAAAATTCATTTTAGACTAAAAAAAAATTATAAAATACACTATAAAATGAGTCTGATGAGATTTTATAATTTGAAGTAAGCGTGGAAGATTTAGGTCGTTGCTTTTTTGTTTCTACGAGTATAGTTTTCGTTTGAATCTCTTTCCGAGGGCGAATATTTCGGTCAGATTACAAGAAATATTTTTGATTACCACACTTTGGAGACCACTGCATTACATAATATATCTATATTATGTACAAATGTTAATGTATTACAATATAAATATATATAATGAATTGGAGGTATTCGTTCTATTTTATTTTTATTTCATAAATTAAAATGATATTTTAATTTCATTCGAACTAACATACTTCTTTTTTTATTTATTTGTTAATCAAATTGTTGTCAGAACAATTTAATTAAACTAATATAAATCATTCTTGTTTTTGATACTATTATATCAGAGAATAATTTTTTGTATTGTTAATAAAGAAAAATTATTGAAATAGAATTGAAAAGGCAGGGGTTTATTTATTGGCTTACTTACTCTTTGTCCTGGGTTTTTGTTAATGAATCACAAATTTTTTTTTCTTTTAAACAAATTTGGTAGCTCGGGTAAATAAATGAATTCTGATTTAAGGTGTTTTTGTAACCAGTGCTTGATTTCCTTTAACCAACTAGGCAAAGCGTAATTTTCTGATATGGTGTTATCATACCTTTGCCCTTTTTCCCGCACAGCTGATTATTCTTCTAGATTTTGTGTAAGGATTTTTTACACTTTTTTTTAAATTTAGCAAATTGAAAAATGCACAATATATATATATATATATATATATATATATATATATATATATATATATATATATATATATATATATATATATATATATATATATATATATATATATATATATATATATATATATATATATATATATATATATATATATATATATACATATATATATATATATATATATATATGTATATATATGTATATATATATTACCTTAAAAACATTCATCGGCAATGAAAATTGATTTGTCTGTCACCCAGAACATGTGTCTGGCATCCAGAAAACACTTTATATACATAGACGAAAGGGGCCATTTTGAGTAATAAAATGCTTATTTATAGTAATTTTAAACTTAATAGAAGCAAAAACATTTAAAAAATAATATATAACAATCCTTCCTTCGTAATTGGAAGTATTAGACTCAAAATTTAAAATATACTTAATATTATTACATTAAAAATTCCTCTCCACTCTTGCCCGACTCGCATTTGGTTGCCTCTATTATTTTTTCCGAATAAGATTTAAATTTTTCCGTGACTTGGTTATTTTCTCTTTGTTCATCTGAAATTATTTATCCTGATGGTAAATTGTTTTAAATTCAAATAAGAAAATTGTCATTCTATTAAATTACGGATTTTATATGGAAAGAGGACTCTTTTCATTACGTATATCTTTTATTTTTGTCTGACTGAATTTAAGAAAATGTTTCAAAGATAAACAGTGTTGATGACAAAGTTAATTTAGAGTGAAGAAAGGGATAAAATTATCTTATTTAAGGATGTATGATCACTGTTCATCAAATTTATTAAAAATTTATAAATTGCTACATTCATATTCAAATCTGAAGAACGGAGAAAAGAATGTATTTTGGAATATCCAAATCTGTGTAAACATTTTTTGTTTGTAAGTACCAATAATACGGTAGACCACGTCAATTGAACAGTCTTTACTTCACGAACATGAATTTGAAGTTAGTTTTTAACACGCTTTTATTAGCTTCACTCGTATGTTTGTTTGTCTGTAGGTAACTCTCTGAAGTTGGCTGCAGAACGCATCTGAACGGATCCTTTGCATGAGAGTAATAAAGATAGAGCTAGTGCGCGAACTACGCATGCATGCGTGTTTTTTTAGTTTTTTTAAACTATTATAATTATTAAAAATCTTAATAAATAGCTAAAATATGGACATTTAAAATTTTTATTTAAACAAAGAATGAGATTTACATAAAGAACGTCATACATATTCGTATCCATAATGTTAATACATAAGGGTCACTCTACTATAAGAGGTCCGTCCTATCGATGTTCATGGCCCTTATATACACTTTCCTTTAAAATTTAAGATAAATAATGTTAGTATGCACAAATGAGTTGGTTGTGAATAAAAATGTTATGCAAATTCAAAATTTTGTTGTGCGATTTTTCTATCAAATATGAATGCTTATTTTAGATGAAGTAAGAGATGGGAAATAATCTTTAAGAGCTTGCATCTTATTCGTTTTTTAATCAATTTTAATTTAATTTTCAAATTTTGTTTATCTTCCCTATTGTAAAAAAAAGTTTTTTTTTTTACTAACTCAATTGACATTTGTTTATTAAAGGGTAGTTTATGAAAAATAATTTTAAAGAAAAAATCTGAATCTCTAGAATATCATAATTTTCTATTACATTTCCCTTCCATTGATCCATTTCAAAAGGAAATTAATTAATTTTTTTGATCCAAAATTAATTGTTGTAAAAATTGCCATTGCTCGTATATCCTTATTATATAAAATAAAATTATTATATGAAAGAAAAACTGTGAAATATTTGTAAAGTGTTTTCATGTAAATAAAATGATTTTCTTATGATATTCACGTACATTTTTGTGAAACGTTGATAAAACTTTTTTAAAGTTAAAGAATATTGTATAAACAATTTTTACAGAAAGTAGATGTAGAGGATAGTGATAAAACTTTTCGACATAAAATTTTGTAAATAAAAGTTGTAAATAGAATGAATCATTTTAATACGATTTTTATGTTACACATAGAGTTTATGAATATATTTTTAAACCAAAAATGGTTGTAAAATATATTTATTTGAGTTGACAAAACTGTTTGTAACAAAAAGTAAATTTAACGATTAAATAGAATATTTTAACTTTGATATGTTTTTGTTTTTATGTATTTTTATGTACCAACATATTAAAAACACCAGTTCTTGTCCAATCACTGAAGTTAAGTAATATGTATTTTTATTATTTAGTCCAAATTAGCTGTAATTTTTATTTGTAATACTATGATATAAATTTGTTGCTAATTTAATATTTTATTGAAACACGGTAGTAAATTGCGATAGTTGTCCGAGAGGGACACCCGAAGACATACATGAAGCTGCGTTTATTTGAAAGTTTTCATTGAACCAAGTTGTTTATCCAGGGTGTTGGTCAGCGAAAATCTGGAAAACCTGGAATACTCAGAAAAATTTCGAATTTGCACAAAAAGTCATGGAATAGTCAAGGAAATTTTGTAAATAGTCAGGGAATTTTGAATTTCTTTCTGGATTTTCTATCCGATAATGATGCTTTCTCATGAACAAATCAACTGGAAATCATTTTAAAAATGACGAATGATAATAGTTTTTATTTACAAAAAAATGGTCTAGAAGACAATTCGAGATCTGGAAAACTCTGGGAATTTTGTTCTTGAGTAGACACATCGAAAAATTGCTGACCTATATATATTTGGCTTCGCATTGCAAAACTTGCCAGGGTTTATAAGCAATTCTTTGTTCCTCTCTCTCACAATAACAATGCCTGCAGTATCTGTGGTATACAGCTGGGACTGAGCATTCTGACTATTTTTAATCAAGTTAATTTTGCGGAAAGGGAACTTGGTAATATAATTGGTTTATATACAAGCTTATTTTAAAAGAAATTTGAAGTCGAATTTTTTTAAATTAAGGTTTTTAATTTGACACTTGTATATTTAATACAACTTTAAATGTAATCATATATTTAATTTCCAATTTTGATCACTTCTTCCGAAGTCAAAACAAGAAAAATCGTATTCACGCATTAAAGTGACCATTTTTCCATTCCATTACTTTTCTTGATTAAAACCATTCATACTGAGAATTTTATATCGGGTCTGGCAATTTAATATTTGAAGCAACTGAGTAGTCGATTTTGTCGACATCATATCTTTTGATGGTGACAGCGAAGTTTAGTTCGGCTTCTTTTTCGCTATTCAACGCGAGAAACAAAAAAGAAGATTGTAATCCGCGTTTCGACACAACACCTATAATTTAACAGGATTACAATAAATTCTACAATAGCTTTGTACAAGTATCTACAGAAAATAATTCCATATTAACGTGCACGCACATTCATTGCTTCTAATTGGAGTCACGACCTAATTATTCTTAATTCGTTCATAAAACCCTAATATAAATAAAATTATGAATTACTGGTTAAAAATTTACTATTGGAAATTCCATTGTTGCAAATTATTATAAATTCTTAGAAACATTATTAAAGATCATCATACATTATTATTAAATAAATTTTAATAATAAAACTTTCATATGTGTCACCCTAATAACAGAATTACTACTAACTATTTATACATTACATTACATATCCGTTATAATGTATTGAATATTTACCGGTATCGGATGGCTGGTTACACCCAACATCAACATCAGTAACACCCGGTTATGACGAGCATATTATGTGTGTCGCATTCATATGAGAGTGGTATTATTATTATTATGTATATATGTATATGGATTATATAAATGATTAAGAAGAGAGTCCACTAATATTCGCAAGGTCGATTGAAGACGATATCAGATGTGTTTAACCCAATATACCTCTGTAATAGTTACTACAGTAAAAATAGAATTTAACTTTTATAAGGTTTAGAATCATTTACTGATTATAAAATAACAAAATACGTATAAATTATAATGGAGCTTCAGACACCACCTTGAAAAATTGTTTTTGACGGATATCTCGAAAACTATGCTTTTTGGGACAAAAGTCTTTGAGGCCATTATTGTAGAAAATAATACATTTTGCGTCTTTCGTTTCATGGAAACCTTTTTTGTAATACTTACTGTTTACGATTTATGACCAATTTTTCTATCTGTTTTGATTTTTTTATCTTACCTGATAACTCTTAAAATATTGGATATATCAATAAAATACAGCAATTCAAGATTAATTTATTCTCAACAACTTTTGTCTAAAACTTTTTA
The DNA here is from genome assembly GCA_020423425.1 of Chrysopa pallens. Taxonomy (NCBI): domain Eukaryota; kingdom Metazoa; phylum Arthropoda; class Insecta; order Neuroptera; family Chrysopidae; genus Chrysopa; species Chrysopa pallens. Next base: position 33,515,241 of record CM035593.1, read on the forward strand.
AAAATTAAAACAATAATTTTTTTTTTATTTATTTATTAAATTTGTACCATTAAAAATAAATTAATGCATTATGGCGCCTGAAACTCCTTCGGAAAGTGTATGCAATTTGCGATTTTATACTGAGTGTAAATGATTTTTGCCTCGCAAATAAACACTTGATGGAAAAGTATCAAAATGCAAGTAATTTTGAGGCAGTAAGATCAACTTTACACATTTTAAGAAATTCGCAAACAGATTATTTTATTAAATTCATAAGACATTTTCGATCTTGGATAAATTCTATGTGTAGTAAGGTTTTTTTACTAGAAAACCTGGAATAACCAGAATTTAGAATTTTTCTAAATTTTTGTGTAATAATTTCATGAACAAGTAGTCACTGTTCAGACCTAGAACTAGAAAGCATTTTAAAAATGACAAGTGATAATAATAGTTCATATCATTTGACAGTCAATACCTACATACATATGAGAAATGCATAAAATATTTTTTAGGTCATAAATCATATTTTTTTTTTTAACAAACCATCATGAAAAATATAATGACAAAAATAGGCCTATAAGGCTTTCTCATAACAACCAGTAAGTGAAGTTGTTAAAAATAAATAAAATATTAAATAAACATTTATAAATTTAAATGTTTATTTTATAACAAAACAAAATAACTGATGTAGATGAGGAACTATTTTATCGGTTAAAAAACAATTTTATGTTTAAATCTTTGCCTGCTTAAGCAAGAGCTAAGCTTGCTCTATCGTATATTAAATATTATTTACTTTATACATGAGTACATACATATGGGTATGCATATGTATATTTTTATATATACATTTGTCTTGTATATATTGGAGATTTACCGTAATATAGTCCAGATCTCAGATGGTAAAATATTGATGATAAAGGAATTTTTTTAATCAATGAACTTGCTTTTATTCATTGTCTATAAAAAGCTTAATGTCTTCAAAAATTAGGCACTTACTATCTATCTTAAAATTTATTATAGATATATCTAGGCCGTATTTTAACCAAAATCACTCAATCTTTTTTTTTATACTATTTTTGAGTCATAATTTTTTAATATTGTCAATTCGCTGTCCTTAACCCTTATACGAAATATTATTACCAGACACTTATTATCTCGCAACGTATTATAGGTATGTTTAGTTTAACTAAAATTTTGAAAAATATGACCCAAATTTAGTAGGATTTCATATTTCGTTTGTCAAGAATAAATAAAAATTGAGCGTTATAGAGCAAAATTTTATTATTTTGGTTTTAATGACGTCATAAAGTTCAAAAAATGAATTTTTAGATATCTTGGCCGTATTTTAACCGATTTGAGTGAACCGGTTTTTTTGAAACCCACTTATTTTGGGACATAATTTCCATTTTTAATATTGTCAATTCGATGTCTTTAACCCTTATATGAAATATTATAAACAGACCCTTATTATTTCGCAACTTATTATAAGCATGTTTAGTTTAAGCAAAAATTTGAAAAATATGACCTAAATTTAGTAGGATTTCATATTTTGTTTGTCATTATAAGATAAAAATTGAACGTTATAGAGCAAAATTAATTATTTTGGTTTTTACGACGTCATTCATTTTTATATTTATGTGGCCATCTCTCCCGGTTAATTAATATAAGAGACGACCACATGTGACGCAGTAAAGATGTTCACAGTAGAGTATGCTTTTTATATATGTATAATATAAATTTTAAATTATATATTAAATTAATTAACATTCATTATAAATATAGTTTTAAAATAAAGATAAATTTATTTTTGATAATCGTGATTGAAGTTATTATTTATCGAAAGTGTCCTCAGCAGTAGTTGTCACAATTAAATAGTCATCACCCAGCTTTTGCACGAGTTAGTCATTATCAGATTTTCTCTTGTAGTTAAAAAAGATTAAGATTTTAAGATTAAAATACTACTGGATCGATGCAAATATCAAAGTTAGTTTTTGAATATTGATGAAATGTTATAATCTCGTGCTACCATGTTTTAATAAATTTTAATTAAAGTTGAAGTGAATTATTCTCGTGTTATAGATAATTAAATGTAATTGATTTATCGCTGTTGTACTAAATAAATTAAAAGTTTTTCAACTTTATGTTGTATATGAATATAAATATATACCGTTATAATGTTTAACATAATACATACGAATAATAATATATTTTATGTTGTGTATGTTGAGTTACAGACTACATGTAGACTATATATACCTACATACAGATATAATTTCAAATGGATTTATATTCAATTGACACTGTTTTGATAAATCGTATTTGATCGAATCTAAAACTGTGAATTTGGTAGTCCTTGTCGAATAATAATCTATAATACTTATAAGAGATGTCACCCATCTGTTTACTGTAGGAACAAGAATATTTTTTATCAAATGCGATACTTGAAAAAAAAATCGTCCAATGGATTGTCTTGTTCATGGCTATGTTTGATCTTAAAGTGTTTTGTTTGGGCGTGAATTTTTTAAGAATTGCCAATCAGGCTTGAGAAATATTTTTCTTATTATACAGTATATTTATAAAAGGAAACTTTAAGATACCTAACAATGCATAGATCTGAAATTTTTACCTGAAGTTAAATTTTCTATACGAAAAGTCTGAGATTGTTCTCATTAAGATTTTTGGATGAAAAATTCTTATTTGACAGTCGTTTAAATTGGCCGCTGTGAGTGTTTTTGTAAAAATGAGACAAATTTATTAAACTCCAAACCGTAATTTCATAACGTAGATTATTTTGAACAATATTAAAATTTCTTTTACTCTTAAATTCGAATCGAAAATAATTGATTTGACATAATTTTGCCTATTTTCAGTGTTTTTTTATATTAATTTTTTTTTTTTTTTTTGTTTCAGGTAAGTTTCTGGGATTATATTTTTCAAAATAAGTATTAAATTTTCATCGGAATACATCATTATTATATTTTTAATATTTTGGTATGTATGAAACACCAACAAAAAAGAACTTTGATGTTCTTAATTAAATAAATTCTTTGAATCTTATTTAATAGTAGATTACACACTGTAATAAAAAAGTATCGTATTTCTAAATTTAATACGCCTTAACATATGTTTAATAAAAACTATATAATATTCGTCATGTGCAACAAAATTCCTTTGCACATTTTGATGCATATTTCACAAGAGATAAAAAAGTCTTAATTCAGAAATTATAATCTGAATTATAAGTGTAGATTTGAGACTTATATACTGTCGCCATGTGGAATTCAATCGTGTCATTGTGTCTGCATAAAATGATGAGTGGATTATTACTGCATTTATTGAAAGAATTTAAAATTACTACCTGCTTAATTATCGACAATTTTTGTTTAGTTTAATTTATATTTTAAACATTTCGGTAAATAATACCACTACTCGAATTTTTATCTCTTTAAATATCTTAACTACAACTCTTGGACCACCAAATAAAACCATGAAGTTTTCTGTTGTATCATTTATTTTAAATTACATGGTTTCATATCCAATCTATTGATTTAAATCGCCGTATTAACTTATTGTAATCCAAACCATTGTGGAGTAGTTTTTGAATAAAAAAATGTTTATTGTATAAACTTTTTCGAAAACAAAAGTGCGCTCATTTTGATTTGGATAGAACTAGTAAATTTTAATTATGGTCAAAGTAAATTTTCATGAAAATAAAGATATCTTTGATATGAAATATATCAGACATAATTATTTCTGAATCAGACAACTTTCTTAATTTTATGTTACAACTAAACGCCTTATAGTTCACTAAATACGATCATGCCGTAGCACTATGACACCTTTATAAAGGTATTTAACCGGTATAGCAATCAATCTCGAAAATAAACAATTAGTCGACAATATGAATCGCCTGTGAACCATAATAAACCAATAAGGTAATTAAAGGAATACAAGTGAGTTTTCATTGGCTTTTTAATGTGTATTATATATTTTTTGAGAAATTAAATAAAACTTTTAAAATCAATTGTTTTATAAAAAATTATTAAAATATATTTATTTTTCAAAAAATTTTCCAAATAAATTTAGAAGAAAAAAATGAATTGAAAAGCTGACAGTTTTATCACAGTTTTAAACTAGGTATTTGATACTGCCTTGCCTGAATTAATAAAGAATACTTCTCTGTATCAATTAAAAGATAAATAATTTTTCTTTTATACATTGAAATAGAAATTAGCAGATAAAACGATTCGAATTTTTATATTTATTCAACAAATTTCATTTTTACATCACTTTCAATAAATGCATAAAACATTTCAGTTAATTATAAAAGAAACTCTATTGTTTAGTCAGTTAGCTCTCGGACTAAATGAATCATAATATCATTATCATAACTATTTATCATATTATCACATTATAAAACAAAATTTTATTAGAATAATTAATAAAAACAGTATATATCTACGAGTATGTTTTTATCAATGGCAATATAAATTAAGAAAAAAATAAAACAATAATGGATATAATAATTTCACATTTAATAACAAATAGAGCGTAAAATAAGCACAATTTAAAAATTAATAACAAATATATGTCTATTAATATATATAAATATATTTTATAATAAGTGTTTGTAGAAATAATATAACAACGCCAACACACACATGTATTACGACAGTTTATATTATGTCAACTATTTTCTCATGTAAGCCCGTTGAAATACTGTCGATATAAAATCGTCCCTTCAATATACACAAGAAATTGCTCTTGCAGTCGTTCATAAATAGTCAAATCACATCAAAATGTTTACTACAACGCACGAATCAAATGGATTAATCACTTGGTATTACACTCGTCACAACTACATATGCACTTCATGTTTATTCTCTACAACGGTTTTTGACTCCACTAGGTTTTACATCGTTCCAATTTACAACCTTCTGACTCAGTTACAAATGTTCACTATCCACTATGGCTACTAACAATCGAACCCGCTTATTAATTAACTGCCACAACACAAGCACTGACTTCAATATGATCATACCAATGTACACATCCAAATCACGTGCTACTCAGGTGAACCTAGCTATATGACTTAAGTCCTCAAAACTTAACCTTAAAACCTGAAGAATCGTTAAAAACTGATGTATGAACAAATCGTATATCTTGTCTATTACGCAGTGGGTCATTAAAAATGGCTAGTACTTTTAATGTCGCCATACTGGAAACATTTCAAAATTTGAGATGAAATGTAAATATTATTTATAAAACTTCATTATTTAGCAACGTTTCGATTACAATATTTAATCATTATCAGGCATCTTCAATATAAAAACTATGGATAATTAATTATTTAATATTATGGATATATAAATGATTGCTAAATATTATGCTTATAGAATACCAAACATTGAACAAAAGGTGCTCAATACAAATTAAATATACATAATTTTTATTAAAGCAACGATATCATGTAAATCTTTTTTATTTATATAATATTTTGAGATAAAAAGATTCAAAATATATTATATAAAAAAAAAAAAAAAGTTTTAAATTACTGTAACATTGTAATGGTTGAGTGATTTTAAAAGTTAATCAACCAATTTATTTTTACACCTAAACAAGATTATATTTATATTTAAAGTGTTGGACATGTTATGAATAAATAAAACTATATTCATCATTTAAAGATTACAATATACGCACGATTTATAAAAAAAAAGAAGTATTCTGCGTGACGAGATGATGTAGGTAACATTAAATTTATCTTGTTTGGATTTTGAAGGTGATCACTTTTTTAGTTTTATTGAGTGGTTGTGCGTTTGTCCAGCTGTGGATCCCGGAGAATAATTTTTTCATTTAATAAAATATTAAATAGTTAAATAATTTAAAACAAATCTGCAATCTACTTGAAGACTTATTACGTCTAGCTAATTTATACTGATGATGACTACTTTGAAGTCGTAATACGTATTTGTAAAATACAAACAAAAATTTTCTACGAAATTGGGGCCAAAAATCGAAATTTATTCAAATCTCTACCATGAATAAACATTAAACTAAAGAAAAATTTGGGTCTTTAATTATGTACGTGAGTTTTTGAATACACTTTTGTTAAATCATTCACCCGGACCAATTTTTATTGCTCTTTTTTAAGGTCAAAATTATTTATAAACTACACACAGCTATTAAAAATGCTTACAAACTCTATATAGTGTAGTAATTTATTACTAACTATTAATTTTAATATTAAATTTTACCAAAATTTAATATTTAAATATATTATTATAAATTTAAAATTTAATAAAAAATTTGAAATTTTGATTTGTTTACACACAAAAATCGTATGATTAATTTTAAACATACTATTAAAAAATAATAGTTTTCTAACCATATCTTAAACCAACAATAGATGATTGGCATTGGATAAATATTCAATTATTTAAATTAAGCCCATATTTGTAAATTTCTTTTCATATTATATTTATATGCGTATGTGAAAACATTTAAGAGAGTGTTTTCATGAGATTACACGTCATAACATATGTTTATAAACATTTTACGTACTTAATTTAATGTTTGTATACATTCTTCGGCAATAGTAAATACATCTTTACCTTATATATACAGTGAAACTTCTATAATAGCATACATTGATTGTAAATTGTTGAATGATTAGACATGAAAACAATTTTATTTTGTATACCATTAAAATCTTTAATATTAAAAAAATAAATAAACAAAAAAAAATAAAATAAATGAAAATATGTTTATAACTAGCGGATGCCCGCCAAATGGCAATTCAGTAAATTTTTATTACTTCAATTAGGAAGATGCAATAAAAAAAATTAGCAAAAATGTAAAACTAAGCTCAATACCAAACAAAATTTGAAAATTAATTTAATAATGATTCCAATAAGTTATAAACTTTTTAAGATTTAAGAAAAATTTTATGAGTGATTCTATGATAAACGGTCATTTTCTATAGAAAAATCGAACAAAAAATTTTTTAAATATTAATGTAATTTATATAACATTTTTATTAACAATAAACTTAATAGTTCGTACTAACATTCTTTATTTGAAATTTTGCAGGAAAATGTATATAAGTGGCATGGACATCATAAGACCTACGGTAAGAGGTCCAAGTATTGAAACTGTCTGATGTTGCTTAACTTTGAGATCAGTAATTATGTTACGTCAGTGGAAGTCTGTAACAGATTATTGACAATTTATGTTTTTATTAATTAAATGTAAAATTATTTCAACCCTTCAGAATTTAAACAGTTTTGATTTTTTTAAATAAACTTTTTGATGAGTAAAAAATGTGCAAATGATAAATCTATTTGTTCATGACAATGTTGTTGAAAATTAGCAAATTTTTTCTGAATAATTGGTTATAAATTATTTTTCCTGAATAATGCACAAGTTTAAGGCTTTCCTGGTAAACATGCAGACAGAGGCAGTTTTAACTGTATTTACAAATGAATACTTAACACACTAAACTAATAGAAGTAAATTACCAAGAAGAATTGAGAATAACACAGCACGATGATAGGTAGCTAACTAATATCGTATAGTTTATTATATAAGCAACCATCTTCAATTAAATTTAATTCCTTGTATTTTATCACAGATAATTCTGTTAAGAAACTTAAGTTCTATACTTAATAAATGTAATTTCTTAAATGTATCTCTTATAGTTATATATTTTGAATATACTAAGTAGTTGTTATTCGTAAACTAGGTTAACGTTTACATTCATTTAATGTAATCTATTTTACAATTGGATCAACTGGAAATGGAATTCAGTTGTAGTAGGTATTCCATAGTGATTATTCGAATTTCTACTTTTTCAAAAACACTCAAATAAACTTTTCATTGCATTTTGAAATATATTTTTAGAAAATTAATAAAATTGAATGTTTCTAATATATTCAAGATACCTTCATTGATTTTAACTCAAAAAGAACGATATATTTGTGGTTTCTTCAGAATCTTTCTTAAAATTTTATAAGAAAGTCATAGAAAAATTCGGGAGAAAATTTTTTGGAAACAAATAAGTAAAAATCAAGCATATAACAATAATTATATAATAATAATAACGGAGTTTAACCACCGTTCTTCAGACATATACGTCTATACCATAGGCCACCCACATCATGATTTTTATACCTTAATTATTTACGCTACATCTGATATTGCATTATACAATTAAATTTATGATGTGACTGAAGCCGGTTACTTCGTTCTTATCCAAGCGACAACAATGTAATCAATCCACCGGCCCCCGTTAATTTTAATCCATGACACAACCTGGATTTGATCCTGCAATCTCCCAATCTAAGTAGCCTAGCGTGTAGAGGTAATCATGTCTTTACTCACTCGGCCACTGAGCCCGTCTATAATTATAAAATACCATAGAGTTGACGTCTATAAAACGTCCGTTGAAATTTACGTTTTTAAATGATATCTTTGTATGACCACACAAGAACATTCGCTCAAACTTACGACCATTCGTTTAAAAGGGCGTTCAAGTAAGGTCTAGTTTGACAAGCTCCATTGAACTGATGAACATGTAAAACTAGAACGGACGTCAATTTGTTCATCCGTTTCTGTATTGAAAAAGTCGCTAATCCGACCAATCACTAATAGAAAAGAAATTGATAAAACCTATGGTAGTTTTTAGTATTAACTCTTTATTTAAAACCAAATATGTAATATAAGGCAGTATAATCACCGTTTAAATCTACGCTAGTGTTCCTACAATATAAGTTTATTCTCAGATACATGACATACAAAAGTTAAAATCTTTAAAAGCTCGCTATTACACCACTAGTTAATGAGTAAAATTTTTAACAATGATTTTGATTCATTAACAATAGTTAATGTAACAACATATGCGTTCTATGTAATTAATTATTATTATGTATATGAATAATTTATAAAATATGTATTCTTAAAATATGTATATATATTATAATATGTATTTTAACTATAATATTAATTAGAACATATGTTTTGTAAATTAAAAGATACACAAAAGATGAATACTTACAGCAGCTACAACGAACGAGCTACCCTCATACAAATAAATAATGTATTCAACAATATTGGAACAATAATTTTAAAAGGGTATACAAATTACATTCATTTGAAAAATGTTCACGCTTATTTATGTGTATTCATACTATAGTACATACAAAAATACAATTTCAAAGATGGACACAGAACTTTTACGTGATGTAGTGTAGGTATTAATATATTGAACATTGTGAAAACATAAATTAATTTTCTGAATTTCAAACACATAAAATTTTCTGTACAAATAAACCAACTAGGCTTTTTTTTATTTATTTAAGTTTTCTGTCACTATTTATATTTTTTTAAGATCCAAAATAATCGATTTTCTAAATCATGTATTGAAAACTATATCATGCATGTAAAAAAATTTCATCAAAATCGGATGAATGCACTAAGATATCATTTTAGTGAAAAAAAGGTTATTGTAGACCGCTGTTTTTCCGAAACAGTGTTTGTTAGGGTGGAATGTTTTTACAATGGGTCCATCCCGAACACCTCCACTATTATTACTAGAAATTTGTTAATTTTGTGTAGTTTTGTGTGTGCATCTGAATAAGTTTTACAGGCAGGCTGACAGTCCAAAACAAAATAAGAGTGGCTCAGGTAGTTCCAAAACGTCGACATATTTCCAAATTTTATAAATTACAACAATTTTTTTTTTTTTTTAAGGAACACTACTTCAGACATTAATTGATATAAATAATACAGCTCTTGAAGGAAGAGATCAAGTTGATACATCTGAAAAACTTGAAAATGTGAGAATAATTCTAGGAAGAGTCAGAGATTTTTAGAGTCGATCATGGATATTGCTAAAACTAATTTCCTAGCTTTGAGATTGGAAAAGGATTGTTGTTCGATTTTCTATCGATATCCAAAAACCAATACATTTCTTGCTATAATCATGAATTAACCACAAATTCACAAATTTTTTTGAAAAAAATGTTTAATTATTCCAAAAAAGATCGATCTTTGTTTTCTCCAAAAGTTTTTGATAATTTCAATTTCTACCTCGTAATTTGGATTTAAAATCGTATTACAGTGAAGTCTCTCGCAAGTATTACATCATCTTGAATTATAGTATTAATTTATTTTGACTATACATTTTCCTGCAACCTCTCACTTTAGAAAAATATGTTGGTATTTATGAATCAACTATATTCAATACGTATAACTGATATTATAATTATATGTTATATTATACATAATTGTACAATGTTTACTATTTAGAAGGGAATCTTACCCCTTTTTTTAACTGGATGTATTAATCATTCAATTAATTGTGTTAAATATTAACCCTCATTAAATATGTGCAAGTAGTGGTGGTGTGTAATTCATTGACTTGAGTATGTTTTTTGTTACATAAATTTTCCACACCTAGTTTTTTTTTCCATTTAGTATGATGAAAAAGATATCTGTTTGGTTTGGTTTGGGGTTGTTTTATTTAACTTTTAGAGGATTTTATTGAAAGTAAATTTGAATAAAAGTTGCTGAATCAGTTTAAACATTGAAAGTTTTATATTCTGCGTCGATTCTAAAATATGTATTTTAACGGTTATAACTAATTTGAATACAAGTGGCAGTTTATGAGATATTGAGAGCTTAGGCCAAGGAAATAATGGGTTTTTCTTATTTTCGTTAGGAATTCTATATAATAATTTATCCAAATATACCAGATGTAAATTTTTGTGGACTAATTTTTTATGTTTCTTTGAAGATTTTCGCTCTTGGTGTTTTTCGATTCAGTTGGGAAATGGGGAGGAGAGAAATGCAAAATAAAACATTTTTTCTTTTATTTTTTCGGTTTCCATCTTTTTCCAAGGGATATAAATAGTGTAATTATACTCACGGAACTACAAAAACAATCTTTGAGAATTTATGCTTAAATTATTCATTATTAATCAATTGAAGCGTCTTTTCCTTTAAAAAAAATTGCAGAAAACTATTTTTAAATTTTTTATGGCAAATTACTGTTTTTAATTTAACTGTGTGGAACGAAATATCATTTAGGATCTGATTGCAATGAAATTTAGAAAACTTAATCTAACATTTTTTTTTTGCAATTATAGCGAACATTAGATAATTTTAATTAGTATAGTTCTATATAATTTACTATCCTCTTAAATGTTGTATTGTATTTTTAATGAACAAACAATAAAGTAATGGGGTGAATTGACTGACCTAATTTGAGTATACACTAAAAAACCATGATTGACGTGTGATCTTTGGATGTCAAACCAATATTTTCCTAATTATAGGTAACTTATTGTGTTAAATAATTCATAATTTGCCTTATGGTTGTTAACATTCTATATTAATACTAGCCAAGATTCTTAAATTTATTTTCGAACGAATTATATTATTTTATCCAATAATTATAAATATTATATTTAAAATCTAATTAGAAAAAATCGACCAAGTGCGCGAGTCAGACTCGTGTACGAAGGGTACCGTATCATTATCTATAAAAAAATCATGTCAAAATCACCTAAATATTAAAAGAAAATAATAATAATAATTTTGTATATGCGAAACCCTAATTATTTTGTTTATACTTTTTAGAATTTGTTGTTATAGCGGCAACAGAAGTACATCATCTATGAAAATTTCAACTATCTATCACAGATCATAAGATATAGCCTGGTTACAGACGGACAGACAGAAAGACAGCGGAGTCTTAGTAATAGTGTCCCGTTTTACCTTTTGGGTACGGAACTCTAAAATATGGATATTTATTTTGATCTTAGTAACGATCTTCAAGGCTATATCAATGTCGAATTTCTTTGAAACAGAAACCCCCGTTCCATATATCCAAAGAATTTCAATTTTATCGAACCTATATACCCCTAATTCGAAAACCAAAAATACATACATTGACCTTAAAATAACGTTGAAGATCATTGCCTAGGTCGCTAAAATTTTGATGTGATATTATAAAAAAAGTGTGTTTAAGATCGTAAATTAGCAATAACCGTATAATAATTAAAAGTATATAGCAAATACAACAAATTTTTCTTTCTTTAAAAACTAACAACTCTTGTTTGAAACATTGTGTCGTAAAAATGTTTAGATTTGTACCTTATTTAATTTTTTTAAGGTATATATTTCTTATTGTACATACTACACTAACACTACAACAGTAACATTCATACAAAATTTCAGCCCTTTTATGCATTTGAAACACAGCCATTTCATCAAAACTTTGATTACAATTAAGTTTGGACTGCAAATGTTCTCGAATTCTCTTACATAAAAAATAACATCCAAATTTAGTTTTTATTTTTTAAAACTTACTAATTTTCGGGATGAATGCATTATTTTACTATCAAATTAAATACAGATTATTTAATGTATGGACGGACGTGTATCCAACACACACATATAATATTATATCCAACTAAAATAGGTACCTTAATACACCCACATTGAATGGACGTAGGTGTGACGGCTAATAATAAACAAAGGGTGCTTACCTAGCTAAATATACTTCATTCTATGTTAAATGTATATACATTGTATTCAATATGTTATTTTTTTTTTAAATAAATTTTAACTGGGTCGTGGCGTCATTCATGAACTGTTTATCCATCAAAGTGGTGGGTGATGAATCTTTGTTTGTATATATCATACTTGTTGATACTCAAATGTTCCTCAAATTAGAAAAAAAAAATGTATAGATTAGGAACTATCAGTAATGTCATTTCAAAGAAAATTTTGAATAATTTTTATTTATACTACTCGATTCTCGTAGGAAGATTTCCATTTCAAAGTGAATTTCGAAATCATATAATAGTTTTTTAAATTTATAATTCCATTGTGGTTGGAACGAATTCTTCATAATTTCACTTAATTCTCCAATTTACTTGTTCAATTTTGTTGGGTTTCTTAAAAATAAAATATAAATCATTGGAGACGTGATGAAGGGAAAAAAGGACATAAACTCTGCATAAAAAAAAATTGAAAATTGAGAGTAAATATTGATAAATTTTGAACATAAAATAATGAATAATCAACATATTTGATTATGAAATGGGATTCAAGAAACTCCTAAACAAAAACAAAACCTAAATAAAAATTTGTATTTATTTGGGGGAAATTCTGATTAGTTTTTATAAATAGAAAATCTCAAGTAAGACTAACTAAATTAAACTTATAATGTTTAGTCACATAAAGCGTAACCTACAGTATTTGGATTAAAGTCTTACTTCTTAATGGAAGGAAGTTCCAATTTTTTTTCTATTTTCTTTTAGTTACGGGGAATGGATTTTTACAATAAATTTGTGACGTCTTTAAGTCCAGATGCATAGTCGTTGATCTTAAAATCAGTAGACATTTGTAATAAATATGTCTAACAGAGGCCTTATAACCTAAATATATATAGTTAAACATTACAAGTATAAACAAAATTTGTTAAATATATTCATCTTTTCAAATTAAAACCTATCTAAATTTATTCAAAGTAATAATTTATAACATGTGAACCAAAAAAAGATAAAAAAATAAACAATGTAATATTTCATCAAATAACTAATTTACTATAATTAATTATATATTTCAGTTTTAAAATGTCGTCTCATGTAATTTGCTTTGCTACTTGACAATTTCGACCTATTTTTATTACAATACAAAAAACAATGCAAACACTTACTTATGTCAGTCATTTTTCTTGCTTGATGTGTAAACATACATTAAAACTAAGCCAGGCTAGTCCTAATTAACATAATTATATTTGATGTTATGTATTATATAGAAATTATTTACTTTCGCATTTGCAAGTACTTGCTATTTTCATACCGAAAATTGAAAACAAAAATTTTGATTGACTCTATACTTGATACAGCCTTAAATTTTACGTGGATTCATGTATAAATAAGATTACGAATGAAATATTACGTATGAAATATATCGAAAGGAATAGATTGATTTTGCTGACAAATTTCGGTTTAGTGCACCGACTTCAGATGGCTCTAGCGAATTGTTAATTAACATTTATTGTAAGTGCACCATCGGATTGTCGATTAGGTTTCATAGTTACTGACTTCATTAATTACCCACTTATATCCCAACAGATAGTGCTAGTACACTAGCGAATTGTCGATATATTAAATCTTCTACTTACCGACCTCGTTTACTTATACACCAACAGACAGCGTTAAAGTTTACGATGCATCTCTCGAAATAATCACAAGTGTAAACGGAAACATTGTGTATCTACAGATATTCAGTAATATCTGTCTAATGAAAATCATATTTTATAATGTAAATTTCTATTTATAAATTTTTTATCAATAAATTGAATAATTTATTGAATCAAAAAGATATTGGTCTTTACACTAAAGATTATATCCATAATTGTTTGGTTATTTACAAACAAAAAAAATTACAAAAATGTAACAATTTTGATGTTTTATTTGCGACATTGTAAACAAATTTTAATTGATGTGAAGTATTGTTTAGTTCGTTATTATTATGAGATATTTTGTTTTCTCTGAATAAAATGGAAACTTTCATAGCATAAATAATTGTGACGATTATTTAAAAAGAAAAAAAAAAATTGTCTATTGTGTTTTTATTTTCAGAAATTTGTATGCTACAAAATGTTATTGAATTTCTTATCTTTAATAAAATTTACTTTATGTATCTTAATTCATTTCTCTAAGTACTTTTTGAGCAAATTAGGTCTTACTGTAGCGGAGTATAACATAATCATTAAGTTAAGCTAAATAGTTATTGGGATTGTTGATTATGATTTTGATGCCCAAACTGTTTCATCTCACGAATTTAATACAAAATCCAACTTACAAGAGATATAGAAATCAAGGTCCAAGAATGAAGGTTAGATTTTCAAATTATTACCGATTTTAGAAAAAAAATGCTCGAAAAATCAGAAGTTTTTATTTTTTTCCAATGTTCATAAAACATTTATTATAATGACCAATTAAATAAATTATAGATATAGGAAGAGGACTCAGAAAAGAATGGATTCCATTAACAGTATCACGGTAGTGTATCTATGCAATGTGTACAACTTTTTAATTAAAATTTTAATTATTAATAACGAAAGATCGTTTTTAAATTGACACAATTTTCATAAAATATGTTTCCGATTTAATTATTTTTCACATTAGTTTAATAAACTTTAAAAAATGGTCGAATTTTCAGGTAAAATTAGAGATTTTGTTTTAGGGTATAATTTCATAAGGATTATAAATTTCCTCATAGTGCTCATAAAAGATTAACTGTCTTACTATAAATTTTATATTTTCTAAAATTACAAAACCATTTATATACCGGAAAATTCGGTAATGTAATTTAAATGATATAGTTTATTAACTATGTAACAGAGACAAATATATATATAAAAATGGTACAAACTAAACTAAAATTTCATAATGTTTGAATAATTATTTGTGAAAACTTTTTTAGGCGTATTGCGCGTTTTTTATTAGGGATAAACTTTTCGATTCGCATCATCATCATGCTAGATGGCCGCGTCACTTAGTTAGGTGCACCATTTGTATATTTAATGTGTGTCAAATTAGCCAAACAACATGTCCCAATTAAATTCGAAACCGTCGCTCTAACCATAACGGAGAAAATTGATATTTGTACTCAAATATTTGTAGAAATACATTGTGTATTGCACTAGTCTGCATTTAATATTGTTGCTATTATTAATGCTCCTTTTTGGGAAGAAATTCTGTTGAGGGTAGAGAGTGTTTGTTTGTTGGCTTTTCGATCTTTCCCAGTTCATAATCACGATTTTACGGTTTACACCGTCTTTAAGTAAAGTGGGGCAATAAAAAGTAAAAATAGTGCTTTTTATTAACTATTTTAGCTGGTTAGAATATGTAAGTGAATTATACATATTAAGTACTTATTTAGTGTACCTATTTGTTAATGTTAATAATTATGAATGCTTGAATCACTGATATGCAACCATATTAAGAGTAATTAGAAAATTAACAGTTTGTTTTAGAAGTAACCGGAAAACTTGCGCCGAAAATTACGAAAATTATCAGTTTAGTAGTTGAAACAATCCAACTATAAGTACTCTGTATTTACATAAAATTTTCTAAAAACCGAAGCAATATTTTGTCATCCTGAACATCTTAGTTATATGTTACTTGGCTAGTTAAGAAACAAACTCTCATTTTTTGATACTTCATTTTAAATATTATGTAGAACATGCAAAATTATACTTGTTATTTTTATATTACAAATAAATAATTAACAAACAAAAGAGACTTAAATATATTATTTAAAATAATTATAATATGTTGTAGTTTGAAAAACAAACAAAATTTAAATATATAATCACATGATTGGTTAAGCTTTATTGTTAACTTCATTTTGCATTCGTTATTCTGGGAAAATTCATTATTCAATTTTATGTAAAATGTATGTAGTTATATTGTTGTTTATTATAACTTATTATTATTATATTTAAACATTTATACATAATATCTCAACATCGTGATACAAATTGGTTATATTCATGTCGAAAATTGAAAAAATTTCATGATATTTTTACGTTTTGATGATCCCAAAATGTCTACCTATCTGATTGTTTATAGCCAAATGTTTAAATGTCGTAGAAATTGCATAATCGCTGTATAAGATGCCAATCACATTTAATTTGGTGAAAATATTTTATAGCTTAAAAAAAATTATCTGAAAGAATCTGATTGCACCACATTTGAGGATCCCAAATTATCGTATGTGTTGTATACGTCTGCCTATCTACTTAATAAATAATGACGTGTTACAGGTTTTTTTGTATATTTATATTTTATAGGGGGCGGGGGGAGGTACAGCTAAAAAGCATTATTATATATTGTCAATGCCGAACGATGCCAGGGTGCTACAGATGGCTGTAGATAAAAGCACCCTATAAATACAATAGTGGTGTTAATAGGGGAACGAACTTAATTTTATTACTTCAATTGAAGCGTCTTTACTTCACAAACATGGATCTGAAGTTATTTTTAAAAATAAGCGAGATATGGACATTCAGAATAGCTAATTAAACAACTGTTAGTATCTCCATATAAATTGCATATTAAACATCGTTTTTATAAAAGAGACAGAAAAGAAAATAATCATGGATAGCTTATAACTTCTTTGATTTTTAATCAAATAAATAAGTTTTGTTTTGGTATTGAATCTAGCTTCTCATTTTGATGTGAAATAAAGCAAATTTTGGAATAAATCCGGTTTCCAATTACACAATTATTGGTCTAATTTCTACAGTTCATATTTACTACGATTTGTTTATTAACTTATATCACTCACCTATCATCAATATGATTAAATTTTTTTTTTTAAAGAATTAATTTCTTATTATTAATATGTAGTTCAGAAAACATTAACTACACCAATTAAAAATGTGTTTTTTTTTCTGCATTATATTATTTAAATTTTTTTATTTATAACTGATAATTATTTTACGGTTATATTAAAATATTCTTTCTACACATCAAACTGTTTTTTTTTTCATTCACGTATGTGGGTTTTAAATTGCAAAATAAAAAAATATATATTTATAAGTGTGTATGCATTTTAATGTTTAAGATACAAAGTGTGTAGTGAGAAACGGTCTGAACTCTTAGTCGAAGACCTTTGTTGCCTGTAAGCTATAAACATTTGATCCTTTGAATTTATATTTTTGGTGGTTTTGATCGTTTTGGCTTTATATTTTTGGTGGTAAATTTTGTTGTTGTCATTTTTTAGGTTTTTAGATTAAAATTTAGGAATTTATCTCATTTTTTATTTTGATCCAAATTTCTAATTATACTAGTGTTCCATTATTCGTGATATCCTGTTCCTAGGAGTGGCTACTTCAAGCATACCTCGATTGCTATAATTTTTCGCGGATGACATGCAAAGTTGTGTGTGGCCCTACTTTAATAATTTCATTGTTTTCAATTGGCACTTACTTCAGGACACACTTGATAAGAGATGATAACTTTTCTGACAGATACAGTTGGTTAAACTTGAACTTGTAATTTAGGAATCTCGTATTTGGAAAATGTTCAGCCCCATTATTTTCATCTGTCGGAACCTCCGTAAATGTAATATTTACGGAAAGTCTGAAATTTTGAATCCGTCCATTATTGGAACTATCTTGGCGCTGAAATTGTGGGCTTTTTGTATGGGATCTAATCTATATATTAATATGTGAAGCAAAAACTGTATACCCATGTTTTCGAAAATAGGGCGGACGGAGGAATATGATATGTGGCTTACTTATATTTTATATAGAGAGCACTGGAGAATGCTAATAATTTTTTTAAATTGTGCATTAAAAATAGATTCAATCAATAAAAAATAAACATTACACACACTTTGACACACACATATATAAGAGGTGTGGCTTATATTACACATACTACTATGCACACGCATATATATACTATTTTGTTTAAAGGCAGTAAGAATCACTTTTGAGTAATTTTGGTCAAACTTTGACCGCTGTAATGAGTCAGTATCAATAAAAGTATCCACGTGACCTATAGATCTAATTAATATTATTTTTAACAAGAATTTACCCAAAAATTCTGAATGTTTTATAATTTTATAATACATAAATTTATTTATAAAAACATACGTACATATTATTAAATATTATTACTTATTGTTATCAAAAACAAATTTCTAAAATATAATCATCTTTTTCTTTTTTTTATTATTTATAAAATAATTTATATAAAACATAATTATTATGTAAGTATAAAAATTACACACTGTATCCATTTAATATGGGAAAAAAACTATATCCATTTCATATTTTAAAGGATATGAATTAATAAATAAATATATGCTTCAATTCAATTGTTATGATTAATATTTAATGTTTCAGTGGTTATTCTTCAAAAATCTGATAACAATCAATTTATTTCCTTTTGATTTACATTTACATAAACTAGATACAAGTGAAAGTTTATTAAAAAATTAGAATTATGTTTTTGAAAAATGAAAATATGTGTGTAATTTTTATTTCTCATCAGAAAAAAAAAAATAAATAAATAAATATTTTATTTTTATATATAATAATTTTCTTTGTTCAAAATATTATTAATATTTTAATTTCACATTATTTATCAATTTTATTAAATATAATTGAAAATATAATATTTTAAATTGAAATCAATTAAATTTTAAATGAACATATCAAAATTGATTTTAAGATATTTTCTTTTGTATTGAATTTTTATTAATTCAAAATTAAATGTGATAAAATGAACCCTTTTTTCGTTGAATACCTAATTATATACAATACTTCCAGGTTAATACCTATAAAAGTTAATGACTGAGTAATCAATTTATTAGTACATTTAATCCCTAAATTTTATCTTAGGTATTAAAAAGTACATTTTTTAATTTTCACGTACAAATTACTCCAAAAATAATTATCCAATTTTTATGAAATTTGGTATGCTCTATATTGACATGAAAACGAAGGACTTGTGGATTTTTCTCGAAAAAACATTTCTAAATAAAAAAATTAAATTTTGGTTTTTACCCTAGAATTTTTATTTCGGTAAAAACTCTTCGGTGAGGCCTGCCTCCGTTTTCATGTTAATAGTGTACAAACAGAATTTCGTGATATTTCGATAATTATTTGTCGTTATATTTTTGCGTCAAAATTGCAAGAAATATAAATAATATTACAATAAGAGTATGGTTATTACAGAAATGACAATCCCCCTTAATAACGATTATCCACAGTTGTTATAGACATGAAGGAGTGTGCTTCTAACAAACTGTTGGCTTAAATTACAAGTAATATGCTTTGTATTTCTTTCAATTTTCGTGCCCAAATATCTCCAAAATACTTCCAAATGTTTTGAAATTCGTTTTAAGTCATTATTGTGCATTCCAAATTTCGAAACATTTGAATAATTATTCTTTGACTTATTCCGCCGCTTATTCAACTTATTCAACGATTTTTACATATTGGAGGATGCTTAGGTATTATGTTTCAATCTCCCTAAAATAAATGGTTCAGACAGTATATTAGAAATTAATTTTTTTTGGTAACAACGGGAACTCAGGTACCACGATGTTGATTATATTCTGAAGTTAATTTCGATTTCTTTTTAATGATCCTGTATAGACTGTATTTCTGAAGAGATTAATGCCAGAAATGTTTCATAAAAAAAAATTTAAGCCTCTTACATTTTATTCGTCGAGGACATTTTTATCTTAAAAATTCTTCCAGAAATGTTTTGTATAACAAATAAATCCATTACCTGCATTCACACTGTCAAATACTTAAAAAAAAGTTTTTTTCTTTTTTAATAAAGGTCTATGTTATTGAAATGTATCGGATCTCATATTTACAATTCTCTTTCTTCTACAGTCGCATACATAAAAATGTTTTTGGTATTTTTTTTTTTATACATAGTTCTTTATCCTTTCCATTCTATCTTTGTTATAGGCTATGGCACATCGCACATGAGGTGATTTGCGTGAAATCGGCGATATCATACATATGATTTGCTTATGGAAACCAATGTATAGTCGCACACGACGTGATTTTCGTGATTTGAAATCATACATGTGATAAAAAAATCGTTGTTAAAATCCTTCGTTCTTAAAATCATATGGGCAACTTTTTTTTATTCTTGTTTATACAGTCATATAAATCAATGTTTATGACAAAGATAGAGAGTTAAATAATGTTTTTTTAATATTTAAACATAAAAACTTGTCAATGCGTGTTTGTATACAAAAATAAAAAAGGTTACATTCATGTCCTGAACCATATAGAACAGGCTTAATAGGTGCATCTTATAAAGCAGATTATAAATTTTTTTAAATACATACATATGCTTTAAAGAAAAGGAACGAAGAGTAGCGAGTATTAAGTAAATGCTTATAATATCCTGCAATATTTATATCTTTGAATACATGCTATACTTTTATCACATATATGGTATTGTTGCAACTGTTGTGTCGTATACGGATAGAGATTACTTTCCATAAGAAAATTACATGTACGAAATCGCACTGTGTAAGATATGTATAATCAAATACTTAAATCGTAAGAATTCCATCATGATGCGACAACAATCGTATGTAATTTTACATTCGTAAGCAACGTTGTCAAATACATAATAGCTTTCACCTATAGTATTACTCAGTTAAATGCTCAACTTAAAAAATTTCTAGGCATATTTATTATTTGTGGATAGCAAAAAGGGAAAAACCTCTTTCTCTAGGTATACTTCTCCTAATTGTTGTAGCAACGTTGCAATAGATACAACATTTCTTCATTATGGCAGTAATGACGTTCTGCAAGAGTTTATAAACTTATTTTCTTATAACACTTTTCAAGCGTCAATATTAATTTCATTCATTTCAATGACAGGGTAAATAAACAGAAATGAACTTTAGACTTATTTTATAAAATTAAGCCAATACATCTTATACTATTAAATACTAATTCTTATTATTATGTTATGTTTACAAAATGAACTGTAGAAATATAGTAATTGTACAGTGGCTATAATCTGTATCTATTCTAATCACATTAAACAAATAAAAACACAAATAATAACAGAGCTGTAACTAATAACAGAGTTAATTTTTTAGATATTCGATATAACATTGAGCATCAATGTTTGAACTACTTTAATCATTAGCATTCATAAAACACTCTAATATCTATACAGTTATAAATATAAATATAAATATATTTATATATATATATATATATATATGGTTTAGTCATAGTATATTAGTATTAACCCATCTCAGTCTCCCGTTCGTCATCAAGATAACTGTTTGAACATTTTTCGGAATGTTTATATTCGCCACAGTTTAAGCTAATTAACAGATTCTTATTATATACGAAAAATGTTCATTAGTTATCTTCATGACGAACGGGAGACTGAAATGGGTAAATACTAATATACTCTGACTTAACCTTATATATATATATATATATATATATATATATATATATATATATATATATATATATATATATATATATATATATATATATATATATATATAAATATATATAAGATTTGTAAGACGAAATGGGAATTTCAAATGGCTTAAAGTATAATCTATTATAATATATATTATTTATTACTTGTATGTATTTCATCCTTTAAGACACTGTATATACATATTTTGTTGTTAGTAAACAAACTATGTATTACCCCTTCTTCAAAAAACGTTACAAAGTCGGAGCAACTTCTGTTGCTCCGTGTGCGACTAAAATGCTGTGATATCGCTGATATCGGCGATATCGCCGATATCGGCGATTTCGCCGATTTCACCTAAATCACCTCATGTGCGATGTGCCTATAGCTGGCTGGTATCGCGTCGTCATTGATAAATTCCATTTTAACAAATTCAATGCGGAATACATTGGCTCTATGTCAGCTGCTTGGAAATAATATTATATTATACGTATCGTACACGAAATATACGTAGTAAATACATGTACGAATCGACCGATACAACACAACGGTGTTGGACATGGTACAACAAAATTGTTACGACAAAATATTTCAAGTTTGTTCTGTTTATGTTTAGATTTAGGCTTTATGTATATACTGTCATAGAAATTCATCATATACATTCATATAAAAACTTCTCAGCTTTAATTTTACAAATGTAGAAAATCAAAATTTTCTTGTAACTTCTTCTTTGTGTTATCAAAAGAGAAACAATTCTGTAATGTAATGCCAAATTAAAAAAAAAAAATCGCACAGCAAAATTTTTGAATATTTTTATATAATATTTTTATTTACAATCAACTCATTTGTGCATACTAACATTAATTATCTTAAATTTTGAAGAATGGTGTATAAAAGTGCCATGGAGATCGATAGGACCTCTTACCGTAGAATGAACCATATAAATAATCACTATAGAGATGAAAATGTATGATGTCATTTATTCAAATCTCCATCTTTGTTTAATTAAGAATTTTGGATGTCCATATTTTGGACATATTTTAAGTTTTTTAAAGAATAACTTCAAATTCATGTTCGTGGTGTAATGACACTTCAATAGAAATGATAAGTGATTGTGCATCTTCTATATTAGTCGAAAGATTCTCCAAGTCGGATTCGGTTTGGTTTAAATACAAATTATCTCTATTGTATATTTTGTAAAAAATTTGTATATAGCTGGTAGTAGAACATCTATATGTCAATTTTGGACACACAAAACTCATAGAATTAAAAAACTATAATTACTATCGCAATTTTCGGGCTCAATTATCTGAAAAATTAATTAACCCAATGATATGAATTTTGGAATGCATAATCTTGCATTGTTGAAAATTAGTGTCTTTATTATATGAGTCTCTTTTTTTGCTCATATTCCCTTTAAATATTACAATCTGTGGAGTAGCAATTACCGTTCTACCTAGTGGATATATTTCATAAGTAGAACAAACTTATTCAAATTCGACCCATAATAATACATTCTAGTATTACCAAAATGCATTACTACAGCAAAATGGAATTTTTTTGCTTTGCTTTTTGTAACATAAGTTTTGTTCTTTTATCTAATTTTTAAGCATTCTTTGTCAGTAATTATAAATTTTTTTGTAATTAAGTGGGTGTCAAATCATATATTATACATAAAGGATTACGTTGTAAGTTCTAAACTCAATGAAAGTACCAGATACAAAAACAAAATAATCGTTAATCATTGGAATTTTAGTATGTTAAAGAATTTGTTCTCTCAAAGGGGATTTAAAGAACTCGGGGAATTAGTAAAGTAAGCCTATATTGGAGTGATTTAATTATAAGTAAAATCAACATTATACAAATTCGTGTGCGTTAAGTGCGAAAACTATTGAAGATATCGACATATGATGTTGGCAGAGTGTACATATATTTCTAACAAGTAAATATCATTCATATCGGCTTTTTTTAAATGTTTTTGTTAACTTACTGACTTAAAGATGACGTTGTATACAAGCTCCGTTCATGTCATTTTTGTGCGTAAATATTATATTTAAATATTATTTCTAACATCCAATTTTAAATTTGAATATCTTTTCACGTTTTAGAACGTATAAACTGTTTTTTTTTTAAATTTGTATGTAAGGTTTCATATGTTTACTGCTGTAAGGTTATTCCAATATTGGCATCTAGCTTCCAATTATGGAAATAAATACTCTATAAAAATATTTGGCTACCAGTTTTTATTTAGAAATATTGCTTAGGTTGGTTAAGAAGGCTGAATGATTGTCATAAAGATGACAACTCGGAGGCCTAAAGCCTATTATGTTTTTCTATATCTAATCAATAGTTGATTATTTCGCTCTTTATATATTTTGTGAATACTTTCATGTATTTTATATTTAAATATTCAACTATATTAATCATATCACACTATGGGCACTGTGAATCAAAAGCTTTTCATTCGTTTCTATGGTTACAAAATTCACGATATCAATCAAAAGGTATATAAGTCTCGGAATGATATATGATATAATATAGAAAATTTTTCAAAATGTACTTACAAATGACCCCGGACTGACGTAACGTAATGACAGGCTTAGACCAATCAATAAAGTTAAGCAACAGCAGTCACAATCTGTATTTGGATGGGTGACCACCTAGCAGTACTGTGTACTGTTGTTGTATGAAAATAATATTTCCCTTTGGTCAATGGCTATATAGCTGAACGTAGCTAAAGCCAGACAAAAAAAAAATTTTCTTTTGCAATTGAAAAATATTACTAATTTGTTCGATGATTCTTACAATTTTCAACCCATAACTTCAATTAAATGTCATTTTTTGTAATTATTCAATAATTTACATTCAAATAATTATATTTTTTGAATTTAAATGTTTTATTACAAATTCTAGATACTCGTGGTGCATCAATCGATTTAGAAGTCCCATCCACGTACTATGCACGGTACGACTAATGCTATTAATGCGTGCATACAATAAAATTAATAATACTTTTATTTAATAATTAAAAATTTATTTATAAGTAATCTGTTATACTTCCACAGGATTTTCTTAAAAATTGTTCAATTTTTTTTTTTTTTTTATTTTGGAAAACTTAAAAACCCAAAATGACCATCTTGTAGCCAAAAAAAAACATAAATTATAACCAGATTTGTGTCCGGAAATATTCAATTTTTTTCACGCAAAATAATCATTCTCTGAATTTACTCCGGTTTATATGAACTTATAAATCGTTTCAATATCTTTGTGGTACGATACCTTAAAAAAACAAATACAGAATCATACATAGAAATATAACATACCTCTATATACATCAAACAGAATTGTGAATGGTCCATCGATTTTTCAGTACATACACTGGATATGGATACTCTGAACTGACTAATAAAATTAAATACTTTTCAAATAAACTACAGTGATACAAACACACATACATACATAACTTTCGTACACAATATTGTTGAAAAGAAATAAAAAATTTATTTCGTCTTTTTACTTTGACCATTCATATAAATTCGAAAAGATAAAAAACATTTTTTTTGTTTTTGTTAGTTGCAATTCTTCTGTTTTTTATTTCTTATACAGTTTATATTCTTTCATTCCGTTTACCCAACGTATTATTTAAATATTTGACTTAAATTAATAAATTCAATGTTTTAAAATTAACGAAAAATCATTATTAAAATGTTCAATTAATTTGGTGTGATTTTAATCCAACAAAAATATCGATAATAAGTAATATGCAAATTTTCTTAAATCATTTTATTAACCAATTTATCAATCTAATATTAGTGAATTTTTCCTACTAGTTCACTTTAAAGATTAAATTAAAAATAGAGACATCTATGTTAAAGAAAATCTTTAGCAAAAAATATATTATACCATTGAAATTGCTTAGAATTCTCAAAGTAAGAAGAACTTATTTTTTCCAATTTTTGTTTTCAACCGTTCATTTTGTTTTCAAGTCCTTTTCGGGCTTAGTCTGTTTTATTTCATTATTACATTGATCGAGTCAAAACGGTACCACGGAATGATCTTTTGGGCTTAGGAAATTAAATATCCAATTACGGAATAATTTCTCAAATTATCGATGCTATGTGAACTAGTAAAATTATTATAATGAGTAAAACAAAAGTTTTCTATCCGTAATAATCTAATCCGTAAAATGTCCGACTAAATCCAATTAAAATTAAATGGAAACGAATCGGAAATGAATAGGTTTCAATCGTAAATTTTATTTTTTATTCATCCCGACTAAAACTCATTCAAATTTTTGAATCAGAATGAATATATTTTAAATGGAATTAATTTCAATTAAAATCTATTATTTCCTATACCTACTATTTTGAAAAGACGTAAGTCGGAATAACTTGGCTTCAAACAGAAATAATTTTTGATTAAAATTCATTCATTTTGAATCAAATGTTGTATGGAAACGAATCGGCAATTATAAATCTATGTAAAATTCCAATTGAATCCTATTCATTTTCCATTTCATTCCGATTTAATCAAACATTTTAATTAGAGCTAAGAATTTAAAAATAATTTAAAATTTATTCTCAATGTACTTACGCTTCGATATCTAAAATAATAATTAAATAACCATCAATATTTCAGACTCTAGAAAATAATTGTTTAATAACAATTTTAGTTGAGATAATATTAAAGTGATTATATTGATATTAATTACAATATTTTATACTTATGTAGTTAGTTCATTGTTCAATTTATTTCATGTATATAATTGAACTTCATTTAAAACAGCCATCTGTTCTTCTGTGTATCTTAACATTTAATACTTTAAATGTTACAAAATTGCATGTTTTGTATCTTATTAATAAAAATATTCTTTTAATTGATACCATTTAAACTATCATTATCATTTAGTTTGTAATAATCATACAATTTTTTTATTTAATAAAAATGATTGATCTAAATGTTTAATATCCGCATTTTCTATAGGGTCTTAAATGACAAACAAGTAAAGGTTAACTGAGTAATTATAAAAAATTTTATGAAAATAATTACTTTTTAGTTAATTTGTTAAATCAATATCGTGGCCAATAATGGTATTAATACAGT
Organism: Chrysopa pallens; assembly: GCA_020423425.1. Classification (NCBI taxonomy): domain Eukaryota; kingdom Metazoa; phylum Arthropoda; class Insecta; order Neuroptera; family Chrysopidae; genus Chrysopa; species Chrysopa pallens. The sequence goes on from CM035593.1 coordinate 33,542,342, forward strand.
AATTACTATAAAAAAAAATTACCTCTGAAATTATATATAAATGTAAATTTGTTGTAAAATATCAAAATTTATTGAAAATTAATCAAATTTTCTAATTAATTATTTATAATAAAATAATATTTATTCTGAAACTGAATCAATATTGCTATATATTGATTACAGATGGTAACAGAAACAATTCTTTATTTGAAAACGCGATTGTTTTTCCGCTTTTTTTTCGAAAATACAAAAGATATGCAAAAACAAAACCGATTTATCATTAAGTAAATTTTATTTCTAAATGCTTCTTACATAATTTGTAATTTTGGTGAAAAATGGGTAATAAATTCGTTAAAGTCATTGTCCACCTACTAGTTCAATCCTCATAAAATAAATCGAACAAATTTTTGATTATATGTAATTAAATTTCAAATTATTTATTCAGATTTGCACATTCAAAATTATTATACTTATTATAAAATTGAACTTAAGTCTATTCAAAGCCTGCCATAAAATTTATAAATTTTCTTCATCCAATCTTTAATTTATTTGGACATACATCCAGTGCGCAAATCATGTGTAAAAAATATTATTGTTTGCTGTGATACAAACTAAATATAATTGACTTACAAATTTATAACATAACTGTAACAATACTCAATATACGTAACAATATACAATATAGTGATTAATTTTAATTAATTAAAACAATAAATTAATGTATAGACAGATTTGAAAATTGGTTTTATGTATTTGTGGTATATGTGCATCGAATTACAGGGGAAAATAAAATAGTTTGAGAATACAAAATAATTATTTGTTGATGTTATTTTGTACATAAACATATAATTATAAAAGCCTACCTGTTACCCGTCCTCTTCGTTGGACAATTTATTTATAGTTCAAGACTACTATGTAACTAATCTTATTGCATCCCAGGCCTCTTTTATTTATATATTATGACATATGGCACGAATAATAAAGAGCTTAAGCGTGAAAATCGCTACGCACACTGCATATGGATATGCTCAAGAAAACCCTCTCGTTACCTAGCCGATTATCTCCGACAGAGAATTGTTGCTAGATGAGTAGTAGGATGCTTATTGGAGAGTTTCAAATGGAAAACTTAAGAATTTTTTCTAAATTCTCCGAACAAAATTTGAAATTATTGATTGCATTTTCACAACAAGCGAAGGAGGAACATTCGCTTAGATAGGGAAATCGTACATGAGTACGAACCGTGTACAAGATTTGTCAATGTTCATCTAACAATATGGATAGATTTTCATCCAGGCGCCATTTGGCGTTGTGTGTGCAATTAAACTTCCTTTGCAGAGTCATTCCCAGAAACTCCATACTTTTATTTTGCTGAATTTATTTAGTGGGTAGATAAAATCTTTATTTCTTTGAATAATCGTCAAATGGATTTCTCCATTTGTTTACTTCTATAAGTTTGTGATTGAAGAGTGGTGGGGGAAACAATTTGTACTAAAAATAAAATTTAACTACTACTTTTCTGACAAAATTAAACGGCATAAAAACTTGATCAATGTGAATATGGCTTTAAATATACTCGAACAGCACTAAATCAATGTACACGAACTTGAGTATGCATGGGTATTTTCGTAATTATACGTTCCACATTATATTGTTTTATTTCCGGTACATTTGTCCAGATGATAATTAATAATACCAACAAAACCGAATTATTACTCTGCATATATAATGAAACTTGCAACCAAACAAACCGATTGTTATTATCACAAAAACATTTTAATAATAATGAGGAATCGAATTATAATGTAACCATTGAATTAAATAATTGTTGTGTATAATTAGGAATACCATATAATTAATTATCCTATGTAAATAGTTTGTCATAGCATACAGATTATATATGTAAATTTAAAGTAGTACAAGTGTATATGCAAAATTATATCCTTGATCTGGACAAAATTGGATATTATTTTCAAATGTGCGTAGGGTAGTCACTTCCGGGAACCGCACAATGTGACATTTACGAAAAAGATCATCTAAAATAAACAATTAAAGTAGTCCAAGTGTATATGCAAAATTATATCCTTGATCTGGGCAAAATTGTGTAAAATGTAATTTCACGCAAAATAACATTTGTACTTTTTTCCATGAATTGACTAATAAAATACTTATCCGATTTATCCGACATAATATGTCATAATATATAAATTTTAATCTAAAGTGTGTAACGGTAGAAAATATTGATTGTAGAAACAAAATTTTGCTATTGGTGTTCATACAGTCTATCAATTTCGACAGTCCGTTCATCCGTGAACAAGATGATTCAAAAAATAATAGAAATAGCGTGTTTACATTTTAGTAATGTACATTAGGCACAAAAAATAAGATCAAGTTCGTGACTGAGCAAAATGGGTCCATTGGATCCAATGTATCCATAACGATGCATAATCCAACTTAATCCAATAATAGAAATAGCGAGTTTAAATTTTGGTAACGTACATTAGGCATAAAAAGTAAGATCAAGTTCGTGATTGAGCAAAATGGGTCCATTGGATTTAATGGATCCATGGCGATCCATAATCCAACTTTTGAACCATTAAAGACAGACGGAAAGTTTAAAGACAAAAAATATCTGTTTTTCAAAACAAATAACATTTGTTTGACACATTTTTTCGTTAATTGTTTAGATTCGCAATAATTTTAGCTCAAATTTAGCCAATAAGCACATATATAATTGCAATAAATATACTTGTTTATAACTGTATGGTCTGCATATTTAAAGTATTTTATGAATTTGTATCATTATAAATAGTTCAAACATTCATATTGAACCACATTTCAAGTATCTAAACAATTAACTCTGTTGGTTGTTATCTTCACTTGTTATTTTATAAAATGAATGTTAAAATTGATTAAGAAAATTAAGTCTGGTAAAAAATTAATGCGCCACAAAAATCGTGTATTTTGCAATTTAAAAAACGTATTAAATATTCAGATATTGCATTTTTGTTGTTATTAAGGAAGTACGAGCACCAAGGCAACTTTTGATAAAAGGCTTGATTTTTTTTTAATACAAAGTTTAAATATGTCTAAACAAATTCCAAAAATTTGAAGGAGATTGCCCGATCATTTAAATAAATAATTAACTTTAAAGTTGAGCAATTTAACATTGGTCTTATGGGGTAACCTTCAAACATTGATACATTTCTGTATTTTTCTCGTAAAACTGTCGGTGAATATTTTTAAAAAACTTATGGATGAAAGTAAATATATTAGTGATAAATTTAATTCAAAAACATTTACACTTGCCCGACTAATTAAAGTGTATTAATTAAAAGAAAAATAAATGTCGCCACTAGCCAATGTTAAATGTATATCTATATATTGAAAAAAATCATATGGTTACTGCGTTCCCCTTACCGCGCTAGAGTCGATACCTATCCCCACACCGTCTGGCGCTCGTACTACCTTAAATATACCAGAGATTATATCATTAATCATACCTAGAAAGTTGCATTAAGAAAAACAAATCTTCTTTTTTTTTCATATAAAGTGTTTTTACAAACATTATAAATCTTCTAATTATATAAAATTATAATTCTAGGACGTATTAAATAATATAAATTATAATAATAATAATCATACATATTTAAAAAAAAGAAAGATTAATAGATCCACGTTTTATAAATGTAAGAAAAAAAATGAATGTAATAAAAAAAACTGAACTGAAGTCGAGAGGTCTTTACATATAAACAATGAATCTAATAAAATTCTATTTAAAACAATTAAGAATAAAAATAATAATATGTATATATATCTCTAAGTATATATAAAATGGTGCCCTACTTTTGTTTGTGAAGAATAATAATGAATTAAAAATTATTATTAACAAGAAGACAAAGAAAATATACAAAGGGATACATAAGTGCGTATACAGTTTAATATCTATAAAATTTATATTGTGTAGTATAACAGTGTTCAATTAGAAATGAAAAATCTAGCCTAACTCCATAAAGGCGAAAGTTTATTTATTTATTTTACGTCTTAACTATTCAACCAATCATCATTAATTATCGCATAAACGTTGTTTCAACGAAACTTATCAGACGTGTGTAAATAAGAAGGTTGTCGAAAGTGAGATCGGGTATCAACTTCACGTCAAATTGAGCCATACAAAATTTGATACTCCCACATATTTCATTCCAAACAAAAAATTATTATGTATCTCTCCCACATGTGGGCAACATCTCACAAAAAATTGGAGACCTCTTACGGAAACATAATATACAAATGGCTTATATATAATAATAATGGTTATTTGGGTATATCAATTTTTAATGCCAAAAAGTAACCTACCTCCACCCTTGATAAAAATGATATGGATAATCATGCCCGCAATTCAATCCCGCTTATGTGGGTCTGTCAGGTAGATCATTTTTAACCAGATACAACGAACACATAAACAGCTATGAAATTTCTTCTAACTTCTCCATTCATCTTACCAATACAGGTCATAAAAATGATATTAAACGCAAATGCAATTAAATTTGCTAGAAGTTCTTGAAATCAATTAATTAAATAAAAAATTAAATATTACAATTTTAAATCATCAATAACTTCCCTTTATTAAATTTGAAATTATAAATATGAAAATCTATTTATCAACTCCACCCACACTTTCATCATTCTAAGGAATCTTACATACTTTCCCTATATATTTCCAAAATAAAAGAATAATTATAAATTACTTGATAATAACGATATGCGTCGAAAGTGCACTAGTAATTTAAAAAAAATCTATTAATTTTCTTAAATTAACCAACGTCATCAATTTTCAGCAAATCACTTAAGATATCCCAAATTATTCATTCCAGATATCACAAATAATTTGTCTCGATTCCTAACACAATGTATCACTTTATTTTATATATTTCTAGAGTTGACTAAGATGTCTTTTAAGAAACTATATATTTTTTATAACAGTATATTTACTTATGGACCTACCTGTATATTAAAACTCCTTTAATAGATTATCATAATTTTTTTCGTCTTTTATATAGTTTAATATAATATGTATAATATCTTACATTGTATGTTGGCATATTCCTTGATTTTAATATTTATTTAACCCTTTAATACTCACACCAGGTTACTAAACTTTAATGTCCGATGTGTGAAGGACTAGGATTATTATTTGAAGTTTTAAATACCCGTTCATATCCGTTCATATCTCGCTATATCTTATATCATCGCTCGACCAATCACATAGCACGGAATATATAACATAAATAAATATTTAAAACACATTATCTAAGGCAAATTTTAAATAATAATTAAAGAAAATAGTTCTGTCAATCACTCTCCGTTATACATGTTCAACTATATTGTTTGGGAATTCATATTATCGAACATACATTCGTTGTATAGCTTTTTTTCTCTCTAAAACTCAATTCAATTTCGGAACTTTTTTGTCATTTATGCTACAAGTTAAATTTTACTGTATATAACTATTATACACATGTGTATAATATTTCATACAAGATATGTAGAGTAAAGTTAAGAAAGCTAGTGGATCTTTGGCCTAATTTTTACCCCAAAATAGTTATTCCTAGTTCAAAAAAACGGGTTTCATTCAAAGAAAACACATAGACTTTCTTCAGCCTTATCAATCTTCTTTAAAAAGGAAAACTAAAGGCTAATAAACAATACAATAAATCGATTTAGAACACAATAGTGACTATTAAATAAAATAAAAATGTCATGGTCATTTTGGGTGACAAAAGTTATAAAATTGCAAAACAATCAATAAAAATAAATTACACTTTTATTGCATAAAGGGGTTAACGACTGCATATGATACTCAACAATTGCGTGATCTACAATCTTATCTCTTAATATGGTAAACTTTTTTTAATTGTTTTATTTCTGCAATTTCCCGTGGTGTGTAAACTGATTTTAATATAAATCGTGACTTACTTAAAAAACACAATTTTTACTGTCAATAGATTTTAATAAATGCAAAAACGGTTATGTAATTTATTAAATCACCAGTTTTTGAAATAAAAAATAAATTTATTAATTTATTAGCTGTACGATGCGGCTTTAGTGCTAATATAAGCGGAAAGTATTTTAGAAACTAGTCATCGGATTCTTGTTACAAACTGACTGGTATATGCTAAAAAGAGACGCAATTTAAATTTTGTTACACTTTCTCATTGTGTCCAGATTCTTATTTTTAAACAAACTTTAATGAAATTTAAAATCTAATAATTTCATTTTTTTCGATTTCAGCGTGATGGGATGATCGGACTCGAGTCACCAAGTGTGCCGGGTGGAGGCGGGACACCGTCTCGTGGTCCAGGTCCTGGCGGCGGAAGCAACAACAATATGAATGGAGGGGGTACAACTCGGGAGCGAACAATGCAAGCCGTTGAATATTACAACAGTAATGTTTTACGAGCACGTCAGAATGCAGGCTTAATATCTGCATCCAAAATCAATTCACAATCAGCTTATAATGATCGCCATCCACATAGCATATTGCATTCATCATCTACTTCATCAATGACTCGAAGACATCACTTAGCCCAAGATGCACTCTATCGTAGTAACTCCAGTTTGGAACTTCAAGATCATCATCATCATTTCCATGGAGAATCAAACTTATCTAATGGAGCACCATTACGTCGTGAATATGGGAGTCATGGTTCAATCGATGTAATTGGATCAGATCGACCTGGTGGACCAGTGACTGGTACGAGTGAATCGTTTTTTGCAATGTTGCAAGATTATCGACCAGCGGTGTTAGGTGTAATTGGTGCAAATGATCAACGTTCACCAGGTCCTTCTGAATATCTTCGTGGTAAAGTTGAATCACCTTCATCCGGTATTGAAAATTCACCGACAATTTTGTCAACCGGTAGTAGTGATAATGTTGATTCGATTTTATCTGACCGTGGTGCGCCTACTGCAAGTACAAGCCCCAAATTGAAGTTAAAATTACACAGACTATGGGGTGGGTCTAGTAACAATAATGCTACGGCTAGTAATGGTTCAAGTAATAGTAATTCGGGACATTCTTCTAGTGCTACTAAATCGCACCATCGACCGCATGGCATTGTTGACGATAGTGCAGTGAATACAAGTACAACACAAAATAGTAATAGTAATAGTAATAGTGTAGGGACATCCTCAGCGGATATGGAAGAACGGCAACGGCGACGTGCATTCGCACATTACGATTGTCAATCGTTAACCGCGAACTTAGGTTACGCTGCTAAATTACGCGGTATACTTTTAGCACGTCGTCGAAACACAACCACTGGTGCTTCTGCCGCATCAATGTTAACAAGATCCTCAACACCAGACGGAGATAGTGGTGATGAAGATTTTGGTGATGGGCAGTCAAATGATCTCATTGAAAGTTGTCCATTCTTTCGTAATGAAATTGGTGGTGAAGAAGCGCGTGTTGTTAGTTTAACACGATTACAAGCGCCTGGTTCACAACAACAACAGACTTCGTCACGACGAAGGCCTTTACATAGACCTTCATTAGCGTACGGTGTTTCAGTGTTAGAATTTCCTCCGGGTGAAACACATTGGCGTAACAACACATGTCCATACCAAAGACTTAGCAGACCAATTGAGAGCATAGATCAAGGTGCTTTGTATTATAGAAAATATTTTTGTGGATTAGGTAAGTTTATTTTTTATTTATAGTTTCTATTAGATTTATATTCAGGAATAAGCCATTCATTTACATATTTAAAAAAATCTTTCATAACTGTGTTTCATATATTGGAAATTTTTATTTAGTATTTTCGTAGACGATTTCAACAACAAATAATTTCCTTAATATTTCAAATCTTTTTCGATAATTTCTAATGTTATAATACATAATTTTGAAAAATAGCTCGGGATTAAGTAAATTTAAAAATTTTAACATTTGATAAAACAATTTTTTAGCAAATAATTTTATTTTAATAGAAATTTAAAAAATCGTATATTTTTACTTTTAAGAAAATGAATCATTGACAATAATCTTACCTTCTTTCCCTAAATATTTTCAAAATAAAGAAAATATTATTCAATACTTAATAATGACTTAAAAAGAGTCGAAAGTGCACTCTTAAAAGTGAAAATTAGACGAAACTAAAAGTTTACATTGTTATTTAAAAAAAATGGATTTTAAGAAAATAAATTATACATCTATTAATTCTCTAAAGTTATGATACTCCAGGTTTTAAGGTGCACGTCAGTTTTCTCATTAAATTTTAAGTCCTTCCGCGCCCAACATTATAACTAAAAAACAATATTTCGGCGAAGTGGACAGACAGTATTACGAGATACAATTTGTGATTATTTTCGTTATAAGGACTATGCGATCAAAAAATTTTCAAAATTTATATGAATCACAGTAATTGAGAAGTAATGTTTTTGCTACCAAAAACGATAACTTTAGATTTTTAAGGTCAAATAAGTCATCAATTTCGTGACTAAAACGCTATATACACAATACGTTATAACTGTACATACAATATACAAAAATATTATATATTTTGTAAATCAATCAGGCGCGTTATATTTTTTACTTCTCTCGATAAATTTCTATTGTAAATTATATTTATTTGTAAATATTGTATTGTTATTGTTTTTTCTTCTGACCTACTAAAAAAAAAAAGAAAAAAAAACGATTTATTATTTTCAATTTTTTCAGAAATATTTATTCTATGATATATGTAGGTGTATAAATGATCTTAAATCGTATTCTAAAAATAATAGTTACATATTATGATAAAATTCATGGAAACCCTTGATTAATGACAGTTTTCAAGTTAGTAAAAGTTTCGTTGCAAAAACCGTTCGAAGCGAAGATGAAGTATCTTGATATTTTTAAAAAACAGGGTGGCTGCAAAAAGAATTATTTTAATGATGTTCTTTCAAGATAATTAAATAGAACAACAGCAGTGAGTTTTTACACTGCTATCATTGGAATTTTAAAATCTGCTACGATTCATTTCGCTTGTAGAATTATGTTTGAAGAATAGGCAGTATCTTCACTCATATTATTTTTATCTTCAAAAGCACCCATGGTGATTTAAACCTTCAACTCAATTCTGTATATTTCTCTTGAAACATTATTCATAAACTCAACTTTGGGATAAGTTTCGATTAATTTGGAAACACTTATTCCTTCGATAATATTCTATAATTTCATTCACCTCTATTAAAATCTCACATCAGAAGCATCCCTTTTCCAAGGGCACAAGTAACATTGTGGTTGAGAATGAAGAGGAGGTGCTATAGGCTGTGGTTCTAGAGATTCGCTTAAGGACATCCGAAGTCTCTTAAATAAATTGTTTTCCTTTTTTGTGAGACTATCTACATCTGAAACACCTTAAAGTATTAAGCCAATAAAAAAAATAGACTACACGACTGAAATAAAACTTCTTTAGCTCCATCTATATGTATGTGTTTATATGTTTATTCTCTCTCTCTCTCTCTTTCTATCTTCACTAACTTATAACCTCTCACCTTCCGTTCGCCCAATCACACTTTTCGTAACACTCTCGTCACGCATTCACCAGCTTACTCTCCAAGCTAAGCGTGCTTACAGAAGTTTTACTTCAAAAACCCCATACTTCGAATAATCTGCCTTTTGTTAATAATGCAATTGACCTTAAACTTCTAGGCAGTGGGGTTTTGGATGGTGTATCCATTTAGAGTGAACGCCTGTTTATGACAACTTAATTCGTATTTTTATGTTCATAAAAATATTACAGAACCTTTTATGATAAAACATGCACACCTATTCGAACTTGTTAAAAAAGAAATAATATTTTATATTACAAAACAGTTTTATTCTTTTATATTTTTATTTTACACTTTTCAATCATAATTAGTCGTTCTTTTAAAGCTGTCACATGCTCGACTTAAACCCAACCTTCAAACATTGTCACCAAAATGTAACTAAAAGATGAATTAACACGTAATTTGAGAATCCTGTGTATTTCTTGAACATCCTCTTGTTATCAAATACTATACTCCCGTCTATGTTTGCTATAAATATATATAATGTTTTATCTAGACGATGCATTGTGAATATGATCTGTAAACATTACCCATGTAAAATATGCATACATTTAATACTTATCATTACTATTCATTTATGAAGTATTACATAAACTTGCTTTTAACTTGTGTATACAATTTCTTATCTATTATGGAAATGTTTCTTATCGTATGAAAGCAAAACGTATTATATTATTTAATATGTTAGTAAAATGATTATACTTAAGTAAAAATTGAATCGGCTTTCAAGAAAGTACACATTTTGAGTAATTTATCAAAATTATCCTTAAAATTTCTTATTTACAAACTTTACCTAAGATTATATTGGAAAACTGATCAATTTTTGGAATATATGTCACTGTGGTCATGTAACTAAGATGAAGGCATTTGAGAATCACCGGAAAACTATGACCCCGTTTGTGAAAATATTCTCTTGCATTACTAGAGCCAGTTATTGCTATGCTTACAAGAATTGCTTATACATCTCATTAAGATTGGAATTCAGTTATAGTAATTTCTCGTCCTGTTTTCAATAGAAAGTTCGATTTGATCCCAACTAAACTTAGGAATGTACAGAGAATGGTGGGACTTTACACATGTTATGTGTAGCTATAAAACTATATGAGTCAAGTGTACAATGTCTCAGTCTGAAACTCAAATCATTCGTCATTTTTAGGATATCTTCTATGAAGTCTAGACGTCTTGAGTGATGCTCCAAAAGAGCTAACTGACAATTTTTCGAAATCTCTATAGTATCCAAATTTAAATTTATTAATAGAAACTGGTATCAGAATTAACCTCTCTTGTCTCTCAATTTGTGTCCTTTACTGGGCCATGTTTCATCTGGATGGATATACAGGTGATAAGAATATTAATGTATAATAAAAGCAATTTGGTATATGAACTTGTAACAAGAATAATGTTTCCATTGGGAAAACGTTGATTTCCAAATATATTTGAGTATCTGGGCAGTCTGATCTCTCATTATACCTGCAAAAATCTAGCTGCGTAGTATTTTACCTTAAACACTGGGCTGATTGTTCTTGATACAATAAAAACTTCTTATTTGATACTTTTTATCCTTTGGTAATTGTATAAAATTCTCATCTGTTTGAATTCAGGTTCTTAGATCTTACTCATAAAAAAGAAGAAATTATAAAACTTAACTAACCCTAAAAATGTGGTTTTAAAGTGTAAACGGTTGTAAAAAACGCTTTATTGAAAAATCTATGCATAAGCATGGAGAGAACGATACCAGTCCAAAATAACAAATCCAAGATAAGATATAAAGCTTTCTCTATATATAAAGCAGAAAAACGTGCACTTATCCATAACTGTTTCTGTGTAACAGTAAGATCTAGAAAGGTGAATTTTTTTAGGTGAGGCGCGAAAAAAACCACAAACAGTATTTACATGATAGTTTAAAAAAAAAAAGATAATTATCGAGGGTAATTTACAGCTAGCTCACCGATGTATACACGTATGAAGTTGCAAGTATCAGCCATTCCTATATATAATAATATGAAGGTGAACACAAACATATTTCATTCCGAATAACAAGTAAAAAAACGCCACATCTAAAAAAATATCTCCTAGATAGAGTTTCTATGCCAAGAATAAACTATAACATATATCTCATTGTCGTTTCGTTGTCATGGGGTTAATTGCCTTATTTCACTTCATACAATGTACTGAACGTATATAGAATATATACTAGGTCATAGTGTTGAAGAGTATCACATCTAGTGTTGTTCGTATTGTTTATTTGCTGTCACAAAAGTAACTTCACGGATCGTCTCACCGTCATATTTTTTGTTGTTGCTTGAATTTGCTATGTTGTTACTTGAATTTTAATTTTACAACAACAAAAAATGAAATGGTTCTTTTTTTTTACAATCTGTTTTAAATATACCCTTTCAAAAAATAAAAAAATATACATATAAGAAAGATGATGAAGAATGATTTAGATTTTTTTCAGAAAGAATTATGTCAAACCTTAAGTGTTATGATTGTTAATCTTCATACAAAAAAATATCCCCACTAGAATAAATTAGTGTATAGTTTGTCGATTTTTTTAATCTTACCATTGGATTCATTATATGTCGTATAATTCATCGTACATTTTAGTACGAGATTTGTAAATTTACTCGAGCGTGTCTTATTAAGGTATTGTCAATTATATGCTCTTCAGTATGCATATCGACATTCGCGAGGTCGCATATTTTGGAACTTATAATAAAAGGGATGCATATTGAATAAATATATATAATTAGACACACGAATAATAATTGTAAATCTTATTTAATTAGTGTAAGTCGTTGAAATTCGGCATTCATATATTAGACTATTTTCTAGTGCCTTCTCATTACGGCAAAAATACAAATTCATTTTCCAAAGAAAAAAAATATCACTTATAAAAATAGGTAAAACAATCCGAAATGGAAATATGAAAAAAATTCTACCGATTGTATTTCAAAAATCTAATTTTCTTTTCCAATTTTATTTCATTTTTATTTTCGTTTCGTCCAAAAAAATATACTAACTGAGCATAAATCCATATGAAGTAAAATATCCGCTATGTTTCGTATTTTATCAAATGTTAAAAGTTCTTTATAAATTCTAAGTTTCTTTGAACCTAGAAGTGAATGGCCTATATAAACACATAATAACCGCAACATGCTGAAGATATTTTAAACATAAAATAGAATAATTTTATTTCACATGACAGAACATCAAAACTGGTTTGGAATGGATGATCAACTCGGTCCAGTTGCAATATCAATACGTCGTGAACGAGTCAATCCAAGTCTATCTAATGGCAATGGTTCTAGTGACAATAACACAACATCATCTTCAGCCTCATCTACATCACTATCAACAAATAATTCAAATCAGTATCAATATCGTTTAGTTATACGTACATCCGAATTATTAACGTTACGCGGTGCCGTTCTAGAAGATGCTATACCGAATTTAAAATCAACTGGGAGTAGTAAAGCAATGAACACAAAAGAAGTATTAGAATATGTTGCACCTGAAATACAATTATCATGTTTACGATTGGGTATTAATTCACCGCAAACAGAAGAACAATTATTAAAATTAGATGAACAAGGTTTAACAAGTCATTACAAAGTTGGTATTATGTATTGTAAGGCTGGACAATCATCTGAAGAGGAAATGTATAATAATGAAGAAGCAGGGCCAGCATTTTTAGAATTTTTAGATACAATTGGACAACGTGTTCGACTCAAGGGATTTGATAAATATAAAGCGGGCTTAGATAATAAAAGTAAGTTTCAAATTCTATTTCAATTTTTAATAATAATCAACTTAAATACAATCGATAGGTACTCGACATAAACCTGGATTTTTCATTCTTATTTAAAAATACTCGATATTTAAACTTTATTTTATGATTTAGTCAGTTTGAAAGCAACGTTTTACTTTGATAAAATTAAATCTAGAAAACAACTTAACACATCATAAAAATCCTGTGTTTAATAATTTTAAATAAATATTCAGGTGTCGCATGTTTTTATTGTTGAAAATGTAAACACGTCCCTGCGAATAGGGACCCTTTCTAGCTATGAATCAATTTAAATCTTGCAAAATAATTAAATCTAACATAATGTTGTGGCTCAGAGGTATAGTGCGAGCTCAAAATACCAAAAGCTATGACCTTGATATCCGCTAATATTGATATCAGGAATGAAATATGACTTCTGTTTAAAACAAGTGAGCCCACAGTGCAACCCACAAGGTTCATACGACTAACTTCTCAGTGAGCAGAATAAAAAAACAATAATTTGTTTATTATTAGGAATATAGGTTTTTTTTTTCTCAACAAAATACTCCATTTAATCAACCAATTTTGATCGCTATAGCGCTGATTCGTAATTCGATTTATATTAAACTTTTTTTATTTTTTTAGCGGATTCGACTGGAACATATTCTGTGTATTCACAATATCAGGATTGTGAAATAATGTTTCATGTTTCAACAATGTTGCCTTTCACACCAAATAATCGTCAACAATTGCTACGTAAACGACATATTGGCAATGATATTGTTACCATTGTCTTTCAAGAGCCTGGTGCTCAACCATTTACACCAAAAAATATTCGATCACAATTTCAACATGTTTTTATTATTGTTCGAGCTGTTAATCCTTGCTCAGACAATACTCAGTACTTAGTAGCAGTTAGTCGATCGAAAGAAGTGCCAGTATTTGGACCACCAATTAAAGATGGTGCTAAATTTCCAAAATCAAAAACATTTGCTGATTTTTTATTGGCGAAAGTAATCAATGCAGAAAATGCTGCCCACCGATCAGAAAAATTTGCTACAATGGCTACACGAACTCGTCAAGAATATTTAAAAGATTTGGCTACCAATTATGTTACCGCATCTATTGTGGATACTGGTCAAAAATTCTGTAAGTACATATATTTTTAGTCCTATTTTACGAGAATTATAGTAAAGGCAATATTTTCTGAGATATATGTAATAAGTTCAATAACTAACTACTGCCTTGACTCTTATTCTGCGTATTTCTTAAACTGAATTCACATAATAACAAAAAAGCAGAAAAATAATAAATTCTACTTTTTGTATTTGCAGCTATTTTTGGTGGAAAGAAAAAGGAAAAACCACGACCTGGTTTTATAAGTGATGCTATTCAAAGAGGTGCAATTTGTTGGCAAGTTATTCTAGACGATAGTGGACAATCGTCTCTAGTTGACTGCTTTCTTGGTATATCCACCGATAGTTTAGTTTTAATCGAAGAATGTTCAAGACAAATTGTGTTTGTGACTCCATGTAAATCAATTCTGGGTTGGTTAGCACATGCTAGTAGTCTTCGGATATATCATCACCAGGGTGAATGTACAACAATACATATGCGTGAGTCGAGTAGCGATCGCGATGAATTGATGGAAATTGTGGCCCGATTACGTGCAGTAACTCAAGCATGCCCTGTTCAAGAGCTCTCGTTACGCCGAAATCCAATGGGTCAACTTGGTTTTCATGTTCAACCGGATGGTGTTGTCACTCAAGTAGAAAGTATGGGATTAGCATGGCAGGCGGGACTTCGACAAGGGGCACGTCTTGTAGAAATATGTAAAATAGCTGTATCTACTTTATCACATGACCAAATGGTGGATTTATTGAAAACTTCAGTTTTGGTGACCGTGACTGTGATTCCAGCACAAAATGACAATACGGCACGTCGTGGTTGCTCGTTACAAAATTGTAAATTTAATGCTGGCAACTATGAAGGTGATTATGAAAATGTAAATGGGGAAGAACGGCGGGATAGTAATCGGGGAAAAGGTGCACAATTACAGCAAGCTGTGCCTGGTAATCATAGACGACGTTATGAAAGAAGTTTTTCGCCACCACGTTCAAGTAACAGTTCTGGCTATGGAACTGGAAGCAGTAGCAAATCCTTTCATGATCCCCGATTTTCATTAAATCCAGAGGTAAAGAAAAGTTTATTTAAAACTGATAGAAGTTACATATAAAACATTTTTTTATACAGATCGAAGTTCGATGTTTTTCATTATTATAAAATAATATTTATCTATTTCTAGGGTACAATGACAAGCTCATCTAGCGGACATTCAAGTGATGATCGTTGGTATGAATTATTGGAACCACCAGAAAACGGGCATTCTTTACAAGGTGCAACACCACCTCCATTACCGGCACGTATTGGTAACGCACCAAATAGTGCATTTCAATCCGTAACACCAAAACACAGTATTGAAAATGTATCCCAAATCCCACATTCAAAGTCTCAAGTTCAAATCTCACCAAAGCATCAAAATTCAACGTCTACGCCTCAACATACAAAATTACACAGCACACATTCGCTACCATTATCGCATGGTAATTATTCCTTATCGACAAACAACACTCCCAATCATGTCCGACATATTGATTTCGAACATAAAATTAGTTGTTTAAAAACATCAATAAATGATTCGCGACCGTTACCACGAACCGCAAATATCGAGTATCTACGAACACCTTCAAAAACTGGCACATATTCTGCAGAAAATTCTACAAATCATTCTACAGATACACTTAAAAGCGATGGACATTCAACGGATACCAGTTCCACTAGTGACAGACAATATGGTTTACTTAGTGAAGACGAATTATCAGCGGGAAGTCAAAGTGGAAATGTTTCACCGAAATTGCGTAGATCACAAAAAGGCCGTACACAAAATCTTACTCCATCCAACAGCCGTAATCAAAGTCCTCGTCCTTTAAATAACGGAGAAACCACACGACTTCGACCTGGTGTCACAGTACGAAATAACATTAATCGAAACAGTGCAAATCTAAGTTCGAGTACACTCCAAGAAGATTTAATGAAATTAATTAACCCCGATTATATGATGAATGAAAATACTGAAAATCCACAAGAAACGAAAACAAAAGAAAATCGTGTAAAGTGTCGATCGCGTGAGAATATCAATAACTCTCAAACGAATCATCATCAAGTGAATGGAAATCAAACAGAAGTCATATTTACAACAGCCAGACCAGCTACTGTTATTTCAAATGCAAGTACGGCATCAAGTCCTGCACTTTCTGAAAAGAAAGATGAACGAAATTCACCAATTGTGCCAAATAATTTACAAAAAAAAAATACAAATTTTACACTTTCCCCTGAAGTTTTACCATTACCCGATGCTGGTGAAATGGATTGGCCAAGTTTAGTTGATACTGCAACACGTGCAATGTTACATGTGAAAGATGATTCTGAAAATTTAAATGCATCTGATGCATGTATTTCAGAAACTGTACGTAATGGTGAAAATTTAGGGCATTGGGTGGATGATGTGGCTGAAAGATTAGGTTTAGATGCATCGATAACATCAACGTAAGTAATTTCTATATTTATTATTCATTTTGTATTCGCATTTTTTCATGAACTTATTTCGCTAAGCTTAAGTTAGTTCATGGTTATTTCGAAATAATTTTTGCATGTTTTCTGTAAAAAATATTTCTCAGTAAATTATTAGTTCGTTAAAAATTATTTACAAAATCTAATATTTTGCTTTAGGATAAAATACAAGAAACGGATTTTTATTACTGAGAATTGTAAGTCAAAATTTATAGTAGTTTTTTAAACAAATTATTATTCAATATCTTTTGCAACTTAATTAATTAGTGGATACATTTTTCAAAATTCTTTCACTTTAGATTTTAATATTTTTTGTAAATATATTATTAAAATGCGGTGTATTTTCTTTTAAGCACCTTTACTTAGAAAACTTTTCTTTTGTTATTATGTAAATTTTTCCCAACAAAAGTTAATTTTTTTCCATGATTTGATTCAACGTTTTATATACTAATCACAAACCCTAATTTATCCAACCAAGAATGTAATAAACACCAAAGAAAATAGTAGCTGTTTTATGGTATATTAGCTTATTTCCGCACGCTTCCTTACACAATTTTAAGTCAGCATTTGTAGAGAATATTTCTTCCCTCTGCTCTTAATAATTCAAGTAATAGTATCCATCCTGCCTCGTAAAACAAACTCAATTTTTTTTTTTTTTATACAATTTTTGGAAAATAATATTTTATTGATTAAAATTAATTCTGGTAAATGTAAAAATAACTATCATATAACAATTTATAAAAACAATTTATAAAAACTAATTTAATTTAAATAATACTTGTCAATTGTATTATTTTGTTATACTCAATATATTATATAGAATATGTCAGGTTATATTTATTTTAGTCTAAAGTTTATAAAGTTTGAAAATTTCGAACCTACCAATAAAGTTTTGGTATACATTTCCGTAATTCCGCCCGTTCTTTTGTTATCAAGGTAACTCCAAAACGAAAAGAGATAACGATCTAAAATTTTGGTGGTGAGTTCTAGACTTAAAAAAAAAAGATAATGTTCGTGAATTACCAAACCTGTCCATTGGGTTCAATGTATCCATGACCGAACTTTCGAATCATAAAAAATAGAAAAAAAATTCAATTACAAAAAATATTTTTTTTATATAACAAACAACTTTTATTTATATTCATAATAAAATGTTTAGATTCACCACAATTTCAGGTAATAAACACATACAATTACAATACATTTTATATGTGTATTTAAAACTCTTTAGATTTTATATTTTGAGTATTTTATGAATGCTAGTGATGCACAACTATATTTCGAGTATCTTAACAATAAATCTGTTAGTTTTTATCTTCACTTGTTGATGCTTGTTACCTCTTAAGCAATGTTCAAGTGATATGTTGTGCATGATAATTTAGTGGGTATGACACTTTAAGTTACTTGGATTGTAAAGAATGATGAATATGCAGAAAGGGGAAATTAATTTTCTAAAAACTTCCTGTGTTTGATCCGACTATCTTCAATAATATTGTTCACTAATGAACTATTACCAAGAAATTTTAAAACATGGGTATATCGATATCTTCAGTAAATTTTGAAATGAACTCTTACTAATATCACTAATTCGAAAGTGAAATTGTTGATTTGTGAATTACTCTGACCTACTTTCGTGTCAAAACGGTGCAGTTATTTTCGAGATTTTTTGCAGCAAGGTAATTTGGGTGTTTGAGAGTGATATACATTTGAAATATACTTCATTCCAAACAATTGAATCACACAGTGAATAACATAACTTTATTCTTATAAAGTTCACAATTTTAACTTCACTTATTTAGCTTATGATAGAATTTGGTTTTGAAAAATCATTTACCATGTTATTGGATTAGAAACAGACTATTATTTCAGTATGCATGCTTACTAATAAAAACTGCATACCGAAGCAAATCGCAATTCAAAAGCTAGTACACCATAAAATAGTTAAAACTGTTGTGTAAAAACAATTTTGTAAAATATTTTTAAAAACAAATTAACATTAAAAATTTTAGTAAAAAATTGATTTTCATTTAATTTTAATTCTAGTATAAGCACAAGTACAAGTGTTCCAGAATTACAAAATCATGTTACGGAATTAGAAACACGCGTAAGTCGTGAAACAAAACGACGAATGTCATTAGAAGACGAAGTCCGTCGTTTACGTGAAGAAAATCGCCGATTACAGGATGAATCACAAGCTGCAGCTCATCAATTACGTCGTTTCACTGAATGGTTTTTTCAAACGATTGAACGACAATGAAAATTTTATTAATTTTTATATTTTCAATTATTATGTAGAATAGACTTTTCTAAATAAAATCATAATTAAATTATTTGTTAGGTTATTGTCTAAGCAAGAAATTAAATTTTTAAATTTGTGTATATTAAACAAATTTTCTGTCACAATCATACTCGAAATTTATATTGGAAATAAGTTTTTTATTGAAGTGTTATTTGAAAATGTATAAATTTTATGTGATATATATATTTCAATATCAATATTTTAAAATACGTACCTTCTTATTTCAAATTTTTAATAAAAATGGATAAGCTTTCAACTATACCAACAAACTGTAACTATAGTCTATGAAAGTAAGAATAAATTATGGGAAAGTATTAATATTGTAATTTACATTGAACTGAATCACAGCTGCCAACGAATATAATATATTGCTAAAACATCGAAGAAAATAAAGTTAATATAAAACTAAAATAAGTATCCTTGGACTTGGTATTTTTAATGGCTAATTTTTACGAATTGTTTGGTATTTATGTGGTTCTTTTAACGATGTAATTGGTTTTGGTATTTATTTTATGGAAAATTAAATATTTAATTCTAAAATCACTAAAGAAAATAAAGAATGGCTGTATAGCTGAAAATAGCTGAAGCCAGAATTTAAAAAAAAAAAAAAAAAACTATTTAATTGTTCTGTGGAATATATTAGTTGCCTGTCACAATAATACGTTTTATACAATCATACAGTCAATACTTTGTTGACTTTCTATCCTTGATAAAACCTGAATCTTTCATACTTATTTAATAATTTCAATTTCAGAGTTTCGCAATCATTACTCATGAACAGTTTTCGGAAGGAACTTTATATCATCGTGTGCTAATAATGAAATTACTTTTGTTTTTATTTTTATTTTATGTGTACCAACTTTCATGGCGGAAACTACCATATAGACTTTCTTATAAAATAAGCTATAATATTAAAAAATAATAATTTTTCAAATCTAATTGGTAGTTTTCCAACGATTGATACTGAGATAAACAAACTCTTCATTAATGTTATATTAGTACGGATTAAACATTTCAAGCAAATCCATTATGGATACTTTTTTTAAAATTATTTGATACAACAAATTTTCATCTGGGGGATAAAAGGCGTCTCTGTTACATATCGTCTCTTCTACTTACCCCAATTTAATTCAAATGGCACAGTCTAATATTAAAATCTTTGGTCCCATATGTATGTTACGATTTTTCATAATTTGAAAAATCGATATTTTATTTTCTCAAAACTTTAGCATTTTTCATGCCGTTAGTGTATTAAAAAAAAAAAAACAATTTAATTATTGTTTGTTATTTTTCAGAATATATTTAAAATTCTGTTAATTTATATAAATAAATAAAAATAGTATTAATATAAACAAGGTTATTGATACCAAATTGTGTATATTTTCCCCTTTTATATTTATAAAAAATATATGATATTCTTATAAAATTTAATTTAAATATTCAACACATGTACAAAACAGATAGTTTTATTTTAATTTTTTTGATTATAGCTTCTGAAATATATTTATTATATAAACGAATTATATCATCACCATTTAAGTTTTAAGTTGGTCATAAGTTGTGAACACATCTACCATTTGTTTTTTTAGATATTTTCTTCGTCTTAATAATAATGTTTTGGAATATTATTTCAAAATATAAAAAAACATCACAAAAAACTTGTTTTAAATTAGAAATAGTAAAAGCAATATTTATTTTCAAATTAGTTTGTTATTAATTAGATTATAGCTTTCTTATTGATTTATAATTAATGGATATTGTTATTTGACATGATTCTGTTGTTTACCTGAAAAATAAATCTGTGATTGTGTTAATAGAAAAATTGTTTGTGTAAGTATTGCTCGATTTTAATCTACGTTATTGTGTATTAATCTCTCTAATTAATAATTTATTTGAAAGTGTAATAAATGCTAATGACAAAGTAAGAGGATTCTTTTATCAAGCACTATTTCCTATTCTTTCTTCTTAAGAAAATATGAATTTTGATTTCTAAACATTGTATTTCTCAAATAATTGATAACTAGCCAATTAGACCATTTTCCATTTGAGCTAATTGTCTGAAACTCATCTTTTGATTTAAGGGTAACTTTTTTTTGGCAATATTAATTTCTACGAAAAAATTATAAGGAATAATTTAATAATAAATAATCATGATAAAAATTAATTTTCATTCGATTGAGCCACAAGGTCATTATAATTAATTATAATTTTAAGACAAATGCTAATAACTATTTAAAAAATAATGAATTTACATTATTATTACTAATAAAAGTAATTACGTCAAAATCAACCCACGTAACAATCACAGTTCAAAGTTATTCTATTTTTTTTATTATTTGATTTTAAACACGCAAAATAATAAGATATTTGTATTTCTTTATGTTGTTTCTCTTGAAATTTTATGTTTATTTGCAAATTTTTGAAAAAATCTGAGTATTAAACAAATAGTAAAGAAATAGTGATATGTACTTACGCACATTTTTGACCTTTAAATATCCATTAATTATATCAAATTGAAAATGTATAAAAATTAAGCATTCCAAAACTCAACAAAAATGTTTTTTTGTATTATTTTTTAGATAAAAACTCAAAAAACGTTGTTTTAAAAATATTAAAGAAACGTATATAGTATATTTATAAATGTTTTGAAAAAAATATGCTTTAAATTAGATATGCAGAATTGGACAGCATACTCCGCACATCAAAAGAGTCCACGATACTAAAGAAAACATTATATAATCCAATTCTTTATGAGCATTGTTAGGGTAGAATTTCATTGTGATGATTGGATCAATTAAGATCCAGGATTTGCTTAACGTAACGTCTCGAGGATTTAATATTTCATAATAAAACTATTCAAATTTCAATATTTTATAAAATGAAAACTGATAATTCATATTCAGAAATATTAGATGGTAGTACGTTCATTTTACATTGAATTAAATTTTGTTTTTATCATTTTTAAGCTTCATTTTCATGAAGTTTTACATTAAATTTATGTACTTATTTTATAATATATTGATTTGTGTTAAATTCATCATTTGGTGACATTATAGAACAGCTAACATTTACAATTTAGGTACAATCGTTGCAATGAAATTCTAACTTTTATGAATAAACCAAATATATAAAATACCTTATTATTATATTATAAATACAATGATAATATTAAACAAATTACAAAAATAATAATTTAAATTTTCGTTAGTTGTTTTTCTTTTATAATAATATAATTAATAATAATCATTAAATAATATTATAACATAGTAATTATATAATAATAAAGAAATAAAAAAATAAAACACCAAATCAAAATAAAATTAAAATATGTATTTGTAATTTTTAATATATTATTTAAAAAAATAAACGACATTCCAGTGCCTGTAAAAAATGATTTAAAAGCACTGTTCTGTATATTGTTAAATTTATTATATTATTATTATTATTATGCATACGTATATATGTTAATTAAACTAGTATTATTGAATTTTTTGAATATTATATTATACAATCATATTGAAAATAAATGATAACTGAATTAAAGTCGAATTTACAATTGATTAATTTATTTTTTTTATCTATAGCTTACAAATTTTTGGATGTATACAAGGGTACTTCATTATCTTCATCTAAATAGAAGAAAATAAGAAAATCGTGAAAAAATCTTAAAATTATTAAGAATAAAATAGAATCGTAAAAATTTGTACTCTTTCATGAAAATTAAATCTTTAAAGTATGGTGTTTTTATATGCTTTTTTAATTTTAACGGTAAATAAACGTTTATTGAAATATGCAAATGTCATTTCTACTTCAAAGGTAATAAGAATATGAAGTTTTTAAGTATTCATTGACGACTTAATGATTGAATAAGTAAGATTATACAAAATGCTCCATGTCGGCTTTACTAAACACAAGAGTATTATTTAGTCAAGTCTCATCGAGTAATAAAACTATAAAACTTGTGTGTCAAATATTGTTGTTATGGAGGCAATATGTGTAACTTCTCCCCTTTTGAAGAAAATCTTCAAAAAACAATATTTTGTCTATACTAGAAACATGCAGTTTGTTCGATTTTGATGAATTTTGGTAGTCATGTTTTACACATTCAGGAAATTGACTGTGCAGTTTTTGGACATCCTTAAAAAGACCAACATTTTTGCAAGCTATGAAGGCGGGATTTTATGCAATCAATATGGAGGAGGGAGAGAGGCAATGAATTGATAAAAAAAAAATAAGAAAAATTCATGTTTTCCTTCTGTTTCTTTTCGAGTGAGTTCTAAAGTTCACAGAAGTTCACAAAAATCTTTTTCTATATCGATATGTTATACTTATGATAGTAAAATTTAATTATATAATACTGAAATAAAATGTTTACTTTTATTCGTAACTTATTAACTAATTGGGTAAGAAAATAAAAATTCCAAGTTTAACATAAATATACACTTTATTGAACATAGAATAAACAATACACATATTTTAATTTAAAAAATTCAACAAAAAATTACAAAATTAAAACTTTAAATAAAAAACCCTAATTAAAATATATTTACGCATAAAAAAAGGCACTATTTATAGTTAATTGCAATATCATCACAGAATCATATTAAATATAGATAGATAATATTGTTCAAGATACACAAAACGGTGCATTGTTAAATTCCGTAAACCAAAGAA